>OY829899.1:5005000-6255000 GCA_963691955.1 Chloroclystis v-ata
GTCTACTTGTATTTGTCAGAGTGGAGTCGGGCATTCGCGGTGTGGAGTCGGGCGCGTGTCGGTGGACGCTGACGGGGCGCGGCGTGCGGCTGCGCGCCGACCTCGCCAGCCCCGAGGACGTGACGCTGGACGCGGAGCGGCGCGGCACCTCCGTCTAACTACCTCTGTACTGACATAACTCGCCCGATAACTAGTGTCAGATTATTAACAGCCACACCACGGCACCTCCGTCTAACTACCGCTGTACTGACATAACTCGCCCGATAACTAGCGTCAGATTTATCAACAGCCACGCCACGGCACCTCCGTCTAACCACCGTCATACAATCATGCCCCGCTACTCATCAGCCAGGTCATCAGTTTCGTGTTGAGGTTTAATAGGAACGGTGCATAAGTTTTCAGCTTGCTTCAAATACCTATTCAAAGTTGGTGCCCGCTTTTGGATTTTTTTGACACATTCACTGCCCGAGCTAAGCGGAGCAGCCAGGAGGGCCACCCCCCACTCTAAAAAAGTTGTGGCTCGCTCCGCTCAGGTAGAAAGTCTTGCACATTCACTGCCTGAGCTCGGCAGGGCAGTTTGCGCGGCCACATCGCGCGTTGGAAACACATGTCTCTTGGGCATTGAGAGTGTTGAGTATGGAGAGAGTTACCATCAAACACGTCGCGGCACCTCCGTCTTACCACCATCCTACAATCCTGCCAATTAAGTTTTTTTTTAATATTTTAGCAATTATGCATAACGCCAGCAGCACTTTTTGGTCTGCCTCTACATAATATAGTGTCTCTGGGACACCATTCTTAGAAGGAGTCATCGCAGACCCATTCTGTATAATTATATTGATGAAATTATTGATAACAGAAATCTCAATCGTTTTAAGATCAATCATACAAAATACTCAAAACAGATCATGAACTAGTCTTTAAAGCAATGAATTACGTGTAAATATTTTAAGAGAGCCTTTATTAGAAATGTAGTGAAATTAGCGTTAACTCGCTTCTGCTCATTAAGAACTAAAGATTAGCATTTACGTCGCTTTAGACGATATAAAATAGTAAAAATATTTAATATTATATTATAAATAACTATGTATAGTTTTATGTTCTCTATAAATTTTTATCTGATGTTTATTTAAATGGTAATTTATTAATCAGTTCGATGCGCAATGATTTAATACCACCGATTATTGTTATTTTAACTACAACATGAATTACACACGAATTTATAGAAACCTAAACTCCAAATAAAAAGATTCTAAGACAACTGTTAAGAGTTCTATATTATTAAGCTGAAGAGTTTGTTTGTTTGAACGCGCTAATCTCTGCAACCGGGTGGTTCCATAAAAAAAATGTTTCAGTGTTGGATAGTTTTTATTATACTATAATATCCTTCTAATACCTTTCTATAGCCTTCTCTGTTGAATATACTATTAGTATAAAAATACTATTCATATACCTATTTATCAGAAAAGGCTATATTATTTGTACATTGATAATATAAAAAAACGAAGCTGTCGGCGGGACGGCTAATCAACTTATAACTGTTCTCGTGCCTAATCCATTTGTAGTACAATGAAATAACAATTCATAATATACCAATTTACTAAATTATCAACCTTAAAGGAAAGTAATCACAAATGCATTTGTATATTGTACAGTTACATAAAACATAATAAAGTAATTGGGAAAAGTATTTGAAAGTAAAAATAAATGAGATTAGTATATAAATTGAACTAAATGAATTAATTCTTCTAGTTCTAGTTTTATAGTGGACCCTGCGCTTAACTAAGCGGAATTTGCCAGTGTCAAGTGTTAAAATAAAATTATTGAGTTTGGCTATCCGATTGAAGTCTCATTATTCTAATGCGATTCGCTGGGCAAGAGTCAAACATCATTATGGCACTGACAATGTCTTACTTTTTATGCTACGTAATGTAATCAAATTTATGATACAGCGTGCTAATTACCTTCCCAACAGTCCACATAATTCAATTCAACTTTAAACTAAATTCATAATAGAACACAATAAAGTTATTGAGATGAATAGTATAATCACCACACTTACCTGACAGATTAACATACTTAGATTAGGTACGTTATAGGGTGGTATATTTCTTAGGCTGGCGCAACACAGAATAAAGTAATATAAGCTCATAATTTCAGTTATTAGATTAGTCGAAATCGTTAGAATAGACGGACCATACTTTACACTAAGTGCACTTTATATCACAACGATAGTCGTAGGCTTAAGCACGGCTTCGTTAAGCTTAAATAAGGTCTTAGTAGCTTAACAATCTATGCTTCATAAAGAACTCGGGCAATTAATTATGCTTAGGGGATTATGGTTAAATTTGGGGACATATGCACAACAAATTCTTGTCATAATATTAAGACAATATTAAGTCCCAGACAGATATTTGCTGAATGCATTTAATAATTCCAATATTTATGTTGTTAGAATACCTTATGTTTAAAACCAATGTTCTGCATGTGTGACCCATTAAGTTTAAATTGTTGTGAAAATAAATTTTCTTATATAATTGGCCTAATTTGGTTAGGTATGTGTCTGCTTATAACGTCCAGTCAAAAGGCAGATTTCTCGGTGTATTGAGCGATGCCTTCAGTTATAGAGCAATTATTTATAATGAAGTGTAACAAAGATTTGGAACTTGTCAATCAAAAATGAAATTATGTTAAGTATTATTAGTATATCCATCCACGGAGTAGAAAAATAGCTTGAATACTCATACAATATTTTGCTCTCTATTGGAGTTTTATACAAACAAACTTATAATTATTTTTGTTCATGTATTTGTGTTTAATGTCACTAACAAAATATACTTATTTTAAGAATATGACTGTAAACATAATGAGCTAGGTATATTTAGAAATAAGTTTCGTTGTAAATACGTCGTACCATTTACTTAGATGTAAAAGAGCAAATAATTAGAAACCTGAACTGCCGATTGCCTAAACCAAATCGCAATTTAGCTGCTATTTATTAAATTAAAGTGATCGTTAGGTTAAGAGGAATATAAAGTAATGTAAATTTGATTTACGCGCTAACCTACGAAGTTTTCTGAGTTTATTAAAGTCAGCTCGCACTAATAAGATCAGCTTTAATTTAAACACTATTGAAACTATATAGACTTGTAGTTAGTCTACATTATTTAGTGATCTATATAGATCACCATATAGATACTTATTCAATTAAAATGTATGTTTTATTATGTCAAATAAATAAATGATTGATTGATGGATAAAAACTATTTCCTAAATCAATTCGATCAAGTATTATGTGGTTGGCTTTAACTGCATCTATTTCTTTTTTGATTTGTGTGGTGTTACCTATTTAATTGTGTGATGATGAGCATATTATGACTTATTTCATAGCAAATGGATGGCTAAGATTTAATGTGGAACTGTCATTAAAAAGATTATCAAGAAACTTCACTTAAAAACAATTGAATTTTAAACTAAGCTCATTATTAATGTAGAGTAAAATGAATTTAAGTGACACTTCTTTCTTGTGAGCTTTTATCTCAACCATTCCAGTTACCTCAGAGTTGAAATTAAGTTGGTATTAAAAGCAATTTTTCCTTATGAAAGTGTGTATAAATTTTAAGCTGACTTTTAGTTATTAAAACCTTTTTTCTATTGTTCAATGGAATAAAAATATTTTGAAAAGAATATATTGCAAAATGTTTTATTTTCTAGATTTTATGTAACAAGCCTGTGCGAGTCGTTCTGGAATCCTTAAAATACTGTAAAACTAGGGATTGGGGATAAAATAAAACAATATAATGAATGGAATTTAAATTTATTAATAAAACCTACCTAGCTATTAAAAACTATAAATGTGGCTTCATACACGTTTGTATCACATTATCTTTGTGACGATGAACGTAGACAACTGTCACAACTTTAGATTTCAACCCTCATATTAAGTTAAGTTCTAAACAAACATTCTTTAGAACTTGATCAACTTAAGAAAAATAAATTCATCTGGATTTATTTTTCTTGGTTTAAGATAAGTTAGCTAAGCATATTAGTTAAATCTGTTAGTATAATAGGTAACTTACAATCAGTTTTGTAAAAATTCAAACATAACCACAGGTCCTAATCCGGCCTGCCAGATAAATATAGCATTGTTTGATCAGTAACTTTGACTTTTAATTCTGTTTTCAATACATAATTTTTCATACGTACTCAAGTTTATATTTTGTCCGTTAGTAAACCCATCTACGTTCATCAAACATGACGTTATATATTTCAAACTTTAACTCATTTCATATGAATAAAAAAGCTATATCTTTCTCGGCGAATACAAACGTATAGTTTAAATTCTACAATCTAGTCCTAATTAACAATTAATAAATTTCAAAAATTTGTTGGGCCTACCTACCTAAAGTTAAATGAAAATAAAAAAGATAATTATTAGATATAAAATAAATGTAAGCAAACAGGAAATGCGATTAACATGATCTAGACAAGTCTAGTTAAGGAATTTATAACCACAAAAAGTATTAAATAAATCTAAGCAAATATAAAATAATGTCTCAGTTTGTCTCATCAGGAAAAAAATATATTTTTAGAGAGAATTGCAATCAGGAAAACATGATTTGATATTATAAATATGTTGATTATTCTATATATTTCATTGTCTGTATTTTGTTTCTTATATTTTGATATTTAACATGATTACCTACTGGTTGGATTAAGAATTGAGATACCAAACTTAAGATATTGTTCGTTTGGGCTTGTTAACAGTCAATAGACTGAACACATTTTAATTTGAAAAACATTTTTTCAGCTTTATTAAATATAAAACATCTAGATAATTCTAAACAAGTTCACTCTTGTGAATACTTTTCCAGAGATCACATCCTCTAAGACCAAAACGAATTCACAGACCAACTAAAATTAAAACCTAAAAAAGTCAATTGCATAAGTTAATTTACATTTAGGTAGGTACAAAGTACAGACTGGAATTTAACTTTATATTTGTTTGTAATATAAAAATAAATATAACTCTAATACATACGTAATATCTAATTTTTAAATATGTCATTCATTAGAAACACTATCAAGCTACACTACATTACAAACTATGGCCACACAGTACATTTTGATTCATTCATTATAATTACCAGAATAATACAAACCTTACCATTTTTAAAATTCAAACACAAATACCTACTGGTGTTATCACGTAGACTTATAAGATGATTTTAGAAAACTAATTATAATAATAAATATGCTTAGGCCGATAATAATTTTACAAATTGGTGGGAACAATTTCTGACAAAATTAAATATTTAAATTCTTGAAAAAAGTAAAAGAAAATATATAATTATTTTGTTCAATCCTCGCGTAACACCAGCAAGGAAAACAAAATGTGCCGTGTCGACATAATACACATTAAAACTATTAAAATAGTCCCTTAACAAAAAGCAGTAACTATAAATCTATTAGATATTTGTGTGTATAATTGTATATGCTTATCAATCTCCAAAATATATTTATTTTACTTATCTCTGCTGTCCATCGGGCCTCGACGCGTATATTATCTGATTCCAAGGCGTTCAAGGGCCAATTTATTGCTTTTACATTTAAATTTGTTACGCTGCTACAGATTAAGTCCATCGACAATTTGAAAACTCTACTTAACACTAATCCTTACTCTACTTGCTTTAAAATTTCTGATGCTTCAGCCAAATTGCATTAATCGCGGGTACAGAATAATTCTGGTAAAAAGGTCAAATAAAACACAAAGTACCTACATACATGTATGATACATGTAGTTAGTGTTTTATTTGACCTTTCACAAACATAGCGCGTATAAGTTATACATTGCAAATATTTTGTTAAATTTGATGAAACCTAATTATTTTTTCAGTTTTGCAACTAATTTGTTGAATTAAATTTAGTCACAAAACGGAAATTACTCAAACTCAAGTATACTAATTACTGCTAACGAAAATCAATAAACCTCATGGATAATACATTCTGATAAAAATGTATGCGTGTAGTGTACAAGTGTTCCGAAAATAATTCATTTAAATTTTATAGTATTCATTATTGTAACTTTATCTTGGAACACGGTATACTACTTTTTGTGATTGTGATATGATTAATATAATTCATAATTAAAATTTAACAGCACTAAAATTTTGTTGTTATTAAAACAAGTGCCATAAAACTTTTGATGAAAAACAGTTAGTTTTTTTTATAACGAACATAAACCGTTATTTATAACATTTAATATAACTGTAGGTATCGTTCGTTACTCTATCTAACTACATGCATGTAAGGGTTTAAGAAAATTAATCAAGGACGTTGATACCAAGTGAATAAAAATATCTCTATATACAGAATCCTTTGATTATTTATATAAATAACCTAAGACAGAATCCTAAACTGCACATACAAAAAACCTACAAGCCTTCTGAATAATAAAAAAACTACTGTACACTTTTCGTACACCAGACAACACAAGTTAATATTGAAGCTTACAACTAAGTATACAACTACCAACACCCATGATACTCAAATAAATGATTATAGGGAATGTTATTTAACAAAATGCGATTAGAGTCATACACAGAATCTTTACTGAATAAAGCTTATCTCCAGGTTAAAGAGTCCCTTCCTATCGTACTTTATTTTAAATACGAATGAAGGAGATTGAAACTGTCTTGGTTTAATTAATTCATGTTGGAATAAACGGGAAATCCAGGAACTTATTTTACGTTGGATTAGGCCAACTGTTTCGTCCCAGAACGTTGGAAATCTTCAGGACCAACACTGCAAGGACGCGGATCACGACCGGCATATCTCCTACGTTCTGGGACGAAATAGTTGACCAAATGCAGCGTAAAACAGGTTCGTGGATATACCGTTGAATCCAACATGAACGAGATAGATGTTATTTAGTGATAGTAACGACTGAATGTGGCGGTAAGAAAGTAAATTAAAGTACTATTCGGCAACTTCACATACTAACTTTAAGATTTTAAGTCGATTTATTGTCGTTAATAAGCATCGCTAAATTTTAGAGCCAGCGCTAAAATTTCCAGCCAACCCGTAATATTATTAGAAAACTTTTTGTGTATCTATTAAATAAAAGGTAGACAGGAATACGAAGCATACAATAGTTATCAAGGAAGATATTATAACCCGCGCCTTAGTCTTTTAATTTAAAAATGCGCCTTTATGTAAATCCGAAAGTTGTGAAAATAATTTCCGTTTAGTAAGCATTAATAGTAGAATTTATATTTAATTAATAAATATCAATATAAAATTAATTGGTATTATATTTTAAGTTTTCTTCCAATACCTAAATTTATTATATTCCAAACACAGTTCACTTAATTATTTAAAAACACTACTTAATTTTTACTTAAGATCAATTTTTCAAAAATACACACAATATTCTTCGATATAAATTATAAAATTGCGTCATCCTAATCTAAATATAAAATCTATATTGTAAATACTTAGATAAAATATGTGAAAAAGGTTTTTCTTATAAAAATTCAGCGTTATTCCAAATAATTTGTTAAATTTGCTTTAAGTAGTTATCAAAAAAACGAGCAGAGAAAAACGCATCACGGAAATATAATTGTTAACAAAACCGTTTTATAAAGAGTACCTATTATATTCGTTACTTTATTGGTCCTTACGTTTAGCTAAGTTAGTTATGCTCTCTGGAGGAAGGTTGATGCTGCGAGAATAATCTCGAAGGTACTAGGGTGCACACTCCATCCGAAATAGAGGGTCACCAAAATGCCTACGGCCTACCTGAGGCCTACGAAACAATTCACCCTGAATCAATATCGGAAGCCGGCGACACAAACTCAACAGCTTATAAAAATTAGAAAATAGGTACAGCGTATCTACATAGTAACGTAGATACAGCGGTATCTCGACATCCTAAAATAATAGTCGACAATCAGCTCAACATCCACAATAGCATCTATCAGAACATTCCACTTAGAATATGTATTAGAAAAAAGGATATTTTACATTAATCTTTCAAGTCGTCACTCATCGCCCCGTGGGAGGCGTCAGTTCAGCGGCGCAGCGGCGTGCGGCAGTAGGGGCAGTCGTCGGCCGCCGCGGCGCACGGCTCGCACACGGCCAGGTGGTTGCACGGCGCCAGCGTCACGCAGCGCGCGCGCTCCTCGCACACCATGCACTTGGTGGCCGTCTCCAGGTACAGCGCCTTCTCTATGTCCTCCAGCTCCGCGCGCGCCGTCGCCTGCAGCGCCTTCAGCGTGCTCAGACCCAGCCCGCGCAGCTCGCGCCGCGCCGACCCTCCCCCCGCGCCCCCCGCGCCCGCCGCCGCGCCCGCGTCCAGCTCGCGGCGCAGCTGCAGCGCGTGCGCCACGGCCTCGTCGCGCTGGCGCTCCGCCGTGGCCGTCTTGCGCAGCGCCTCGTCCAGCTCGCGGCGCCACGCCTCGCAGGCGGCGCGCGCCTGCGCGATGCGCTCGTCCCAGCGCGCGACACAAGCGCGCGACGCGACCACCTCCTCGCGCAGGCGCGTCAGCTCGGGCCCGCCGCCGGCGCCGGGCGAGGAGCGGTCGAAGGGCGTCGCGCCGAAGGAGGCGGGGCGCGCGCCGGCCGGCGGCATACCGAACATGCGGTCCGCGTCGGACGCGAGGCGCAGCAGCGGCGGCAGCGGAGAGCCGCCGGCAGGGCTGAAGCCGCGGAGAGGCGCGCGCGGGATGTTGACGGGGGCGGAGGCGGGCGCGGGCGGCTCGCGGTCGGCGAGGTCGCGGTCCAGCGCCGCCATCAGGTTGAGCGGGTCGTCCAGCGAGAGGTCGTCGAGCGCGTTGCCGACCACGTCCTGCAGCACGGCGGGCCAGGCGGGCGCGGGCGCGGGCGCCGCCGCGGACCCTCCGCTGGAGGTGGAGGCGCACTCGCTGTCCTGTCCGTTGGCGTGCAGGGGGGACCCGTTGGGCGGCAGCGCGGACGACAGCAGCTCGGCCAGCGACGTGCCCACCTCGCCTCCGCCCATCTCCTCCGCTGTAATGGACGACCACTTTTGTGTCAAGTCATCAAGTGTATAATTCTTACTGGCTCGATCGTGAAATATTTATTTTAAAAACTTAAATTTTTACTCAAAATTAATGTCATACAAATTGTTCTTAACTTAACTATTGCACAATCGAGTAAGAGTAACGCACGGCCATGAAACAGGCCAACTAAAAGCGAAGGTGGCTGACTACATAAGTGTGGTGCACTCACTGCAGACGTGTGCGAAGGCACAGAAGAGGCCGCGCGGACAGTAGCCGGCCTGCTGCACGTCGTTGCACTTGGTGGACTTGTAGATCTCGGGGTGGAACTGCTGCTCGGTGCGCGTGTGGCAGTAGGCGCAGGCGTCGCCGGCCTCGCAGTTGGAGGGCTCGCCCCACTCCTCGCCGTGCTTCACGTTGGGGCACGGCGTGCTGCGGTACTTGAACTTGCGCGGAGATCGCCGCTTGTCCTATACAATACAATACAATACAAAAACACTTTATTGTACACCAAAACAAACAAAAAAAAAAGACAATAGGCGGCCTATATACGTATGTATATACTCGTGAGAACATCTCATTGGCTCTATTTTTTTTTGTGATTCTGTTATGTTTTTTAAACTGTTGGTTTTGCAAATAAAGTTTATTAAACTATGCGGGTTAATTTATATCTTACTTAAAATCTACTAATATATCAAAGTTCGTAAGTATGTATGATGACTCTCTGTCTCGAAAAAATGGATGGATTTTGATGAAACTTAACAATAAAATAGCTTGTTTACATATCAGAATAACATGGCTATCTATTATACCACGGGAAAAATCATAAAACCCCGAGTGGAAAGCTACTAATTTATATATTTTCGTAGTAAATATTATTTGTCTTCTATTGTTTTATGACAAGGCGCACGCGATTACATCGAGCAGGTACTGAGAAAGAATTCTGCACAATAGTCTTTCTTCCCACAATAAATACGTTTCTGATAAAATGGAGAGATTTCTGGCTCTTCTACAATTTTAATGCAGTACAAATGCAGCTGTTTGCCTACGTGATTTAAAATATACCAAAAGTTTTTTCTATACTTTTTCCTTTTACAATAATGAGTAAGCTAATTTTCTTGTACCTGTTTGAAATTCTACTAGGTGACGTGACGTGCAAAACAATACATGACTAAACGAATGCAGTTTCGTCACCGGGAAAACAGTTTTTATCATGTTAAACATTAATTGACTTTCCTGTTTAATTAAATAATTACAATGCCGCAAATCTAGGAAAACGGATACGTTTTCCTCGTAATAAACAAACACAAACTCGGAACAAAAGAGAACAGTCGATGCTAAGCCATTTGAATCAAGTAATCTTTAGGATTTTATAGAAATGACTTAGGTATATAAAATCTTGAATGTTTGAACTGACCTTGCTATTGTGATACTGTGGACAGGCGTATCCTTGCCTGCAGAGCCGCGGCGGTCTTTTGCAGGGCTCTGTTTTATATGAGGATAAAACATAGTTTGTATCTGAAAGAAAATATAAAGAACAACAATCAATAAAGCTTGCTATTTAAGTCCATTGTCTTAGCACATCGTTGACTCTTAAATTAAATAAAAAAGCTAGTTTTTATGATCTTTCTCTTTGTCACTTTATCACCCTTAAGTGTAGCAAGTAGCAACCTGGTTTTTCCCTAGTGACGCCTAATGAAGTGAAGAAATACTCATAACTCGAAACTATCTAGAATTTTCAATGGTTTTTAAGACAAACAAATAGCTGACCTGGTAAGGAGAAATCAGTTCTTATCTTCCGAAATAACTTCCTTTAGAAATATTGTAACTGTACGTAGAATAATACATTAGTATTCACTTGGTTTCTCATGTAAGTGAATTTTCTATGTAAGTTCTTAATGAGAAAATAAAGAATTTAAACCATAAATTTCCAAGAGAGATTTTCTATTACGTACCTTGCCACTTAGGGTCCTCCAGCATGAGATTTCTCTCGCGATCCAGCGCGTTGGGCGCGTGCTCCGTGTCCTCCCTGTCCGGCTGCAGCTCGCGCGCGTCGAGCACGGGCGGGCGCAGGTCCAGCGGGCCGTGCGCGAAGGCGCAGTGCGCGCCGTTCTTGGCGCACAGGCCGCGCGCGTCCGTCTCGTGCACGCACATGCACGTCTTGTAGTAGCGCAGGTGGTAGCGGCGCTCCGTGTCGCCCGCGGTGCGGTGCAGGTATGGACATCTATCAAATATTTACCATGTTTTAATTTTTAAATGAAAAAAATGAAAAATGAAATGAAAAATGATTTATTACTACGAAACAAGTATGTAGGTTACAGCAATTATACTTATTTTAACTTATATAACTAGGTACATTATACTAGTTCGTAGAACAACAACAGTTTTATTGATGAACGACCCTTGCTTGACGACAAACTCACCTGATGGAAAGTGTTGATGTGGCTAAAGATGGATTGCAAGGGTCTAGGGTACATATTCACTCTTGTCTTGAAGAGACCCAGATTGTAAGTTTCAGGAAAATGTACATGTGAAAATGTACCCGTTAATTTTACAGTAAAGTTTTATTAAAGACAAAATGTTTTTACTATCTGCAGACATTTGATCCAGGTGTTTTTGTATGTAAAATATATTATATCTATTTAGTGTACCATTTTAAGTATATGAGATATTTAGTAAGAACCTGTAACATAAGCTTCAAGCGTACCATAGGGCTAGGGTGTGAGTTATACATTATTTTTTGTCAATTTTATAGATTCTGAATTTAAATTTAATTCAAACCACATTGATATTAGCTTTAAGGCTTAGCCTTCATCATTATCATCAGACCATACTCATACACAGGCATAGGCCTCCCTTAGCTAAATTAAAATAAATAGGGTAATAATAATATTAGCTAAATTAAAATATTTAGTAAAATCTGTCAGGCATTATTTAATTAATTTGGCCAAATAGATCATGGTGATAATTTCTGCAAAAAAAGCAATCAATAAATAGTTTGAATATTAATGGAATTGATAGTGTTTGTATTCGCTTTTAAAAGAAACTGTATCTCAGAACTGTGTCCTTGTTGTACAGAATAAGCGTAACATTTAACTTGATTACATAATTTAATAATATAAATTATGTAATGTTTAAAGTTCACCAATTATGTTATAAGACCTAACTGTCCAGTCTATTTGGTGACTGCTTTTTGGTGGCAATAGGATGAAGCAAGAAAGATTTCAATACTCTACTATGGGATAATAAATGTCATTCGTGCATTTTTGAAATACCTCATTAGTAAAACAGCAGCCATCGAACAGTCTACTTTTCAATGTTGCAGATATTACAAGCGATTGAGATTTCTTTTTATTTGTCAGTTTAAATGAAATATTTAATAATATGATCTCTATTAATACTTTATTTAAAATTTGAGTTTTGGTAAGTAAATAATGATAAGAGATACATGCATATCTTATAAAATTATGATTTTATTATTTAATATTACATACCCGTTTTATTTAAATTTGCCTATTTACCTCAAGTACATAATCAATTAGATCATATAAAAAAGTACATTATATTATAATGTAGTTTTTTTATTAATAAAAGAAGTTTCAATCACTTCTATTATCTGCAAAAGTAGACTGTATGTTATGTACATAGACAAAATACATATTATGTAGGTATATCGACATAAATATAATGTATTTTTTTTATATTGTACAAAAAAAGGCATATAATAATAAATATATTTGTTAAATACATCTATTCTATACTATTCATATTTTACAACTTACTGTCTATTGCTAATTTACCTATAACACAGTACCAAGAGCATTCGCAAATGACGCCTTGTAAACAAAATAGTACTCACTCATCTCCATCCTCACAAATCCCTGATGTTTCATTATATTTGGTACAATAATTGTCAGCACTATAATTGAAGGATCCATCTCTTTTTCTAACAGGCCTTCTTCTTCTTTGGTTATTAAAATGCCAATGAAAACATGTAAATGGCCTATGTTGTGTACACTTATGTTGAAGAAACGAAGGGCATTGTTCTACTCTGAACTCCTTCAGATATCTGCAACACAACATAAACAAGTTACAGCGTAACATCACAAAAACTGTTCCAAACTGTTTAAAACACACAAAACCAGAGTGAAACGTACTTATAGTGATTTGGTTTTTCCGTTTGCGCTGCTAACAAAGGTTTTGATTCCGACGGCATCTTGTAAGTATTGCGCTTCTTCCCTCGCGCAGGGCACGCTCAATCACAACAAACAAGTATAACGAAATATCAACATACACAGTTACGTAAAAACAAATAATTTATTTGGATAAGAGTAACAAACATTTTGTAGATTACTTTTCATTGTTGAAAACTAAATATTTTGGTAAAAATAGCCTTGATTTGCTATGCTTGTACTGTACAACAATGTCATGACAGACCATGACAACACCATTTGACATTTATGGTGATGCGGTAATGTTTAGTTTTCGAACATTAGTCGGTTAATTTACTTGTACTTTGCGCTGGGATCCGATTCAAACAGGAGCGCACAACCTAAAATTCATATCGTATACCATAATGTGTGCGTGCTTGATATTGTCAACTAAAACTTACTTGTCTAGGGAATAAATACCTAAATTGTAAGTTTGCATTTATTCATAGACTATTACAAAAGAAATATATAAAAAAACCCACCGATCCGAGATGTGCAAATTATTTTACATTTATTTTATTTATTTATTTCACAAAATAAAACATTATTACAAAGGGAAAATAAAAATAACACAAAGGAAACCACGGAGGTTTATAAGTAGGTATAGAAGGTAGGTACATAAGTAGGTATTATGTAAAAAATATCACTTGCAAATTTTTCTCACATTGTCATTATGTGAGAAAAATTGTAGTAGGTACTATCGCAATAATGATTAGACAAAAGTTACATAATATGCAATAACAAAAAAAAAATTGTTATGTGGGAGCTTTAAATTCAATTAAAATAATAATTATTACACGACAATATCCGATTAATAGTAGTTTGTGTTCGCCTGTTATTAGGATAAATATTCGAATTATTACCTATCAATGTTTGATATGTTTCCTGTTGGTGTTCTATGAATAAATAAATAAAGGTCATTGGATCAAACTCCGCAAATATCTGGCTCTTTTCATCTTTAAAAATTCTTGTGAAGGCAAAAAACTTGCAAAAATTGGCATGTTCTAAGAACTTTATGTTAGATACAAGTACTATAAGTTACGAATACTTTCAAGAGATTGAAGTCACAAGACATGTATTATTCACCAATCCGCACTTAGTGATAGTTTTTTAATCCTTTCAATGAAACTAGGGGTACTACAACTTTATATTTTTAATCGAGTGTGATAAGACCGTATCATTACATTTTTCATGATTTGGTACCACCCTAAAATTACGGGATGTCATTTGGGTGACAGTGACAGAGAATTAAGAAAGACGGAAAAAAGTTAGAGTAAGAAGAAAATATTGGGGTCGTAGCCAAGTGCTGACGGTAGAAAGAGACAAAACATCAATGTATAACCTAGCGCTAGGGCGCTGTTACACTACCCTAGTAGTTGGAAGACATCATCATCATCATAGTTACCATATTTCACGTATATTTTAAATTGCAGCGTTTCTAGAGTCTGTCTAACGAAAGCTGGCACTGGGCATTTTCCTTTGGGAGATATTTGTTATCTCCCAAAGGAACCGCGATCCAGGTTTCATGTTTGGGGGTTATTCTTACCTATGTTAGACATACACATGAAAGAATTTTCACGCTTGTGAATTAAAGGAAGGTCTGGCCATCACAGGCTCTTGGTCTATCATGTGTTTCCACCTACGGACATTATGCTCTATAACGGGGTAAAGTCAGGGTGATAAAAAATAATAATACTTGCTAACGAATTATAGTTCACTTTAATGAACACAAGAAGTAATTCTTTAATTTTTTATAAATCATAAATCGGATAAATATACAATTACGTGTGGTACATCCATAAAAATTTGACTTTAAAAGATTAGGGAAAATTGGTCTCGGTGTGTGGCAATACTATTCCTTGATGTTTTGGTGGATATTAAAAATACATTTTGAGAATTTTGCGTGTTAAAATGCCTCAAACAATCAACGGTAGCGAGCGAAGGCTGTTATTCTGTATGATATCTTAGTATCAGGAGAAGCAGCAGGAAAAAGAAGCTGAATTTCTGCAGAAACAGGATTGTTTACATAATGTGGTTGATTTCCTAAGTTTGTAGTGCACAAACATTTTGATACTTTGATCCCATTTTTGTGGTTCTCGACTTTTATTTTATTTTTATAATACTGTTGCCTTCTTTTAAGAAAGCTAAATAGCATTACTACATATTTGGAAAAAGAAACATTTTATTGAAGTAAATTTATGAATTATGATTCAAAATTCTGATTTTGATTACGATGAATAAAAAAAAACTTAAATAATTGAGACTTTTATTTATTACTTACACTAAGATATTTCTAAGATGCACCCTAGGCGTGTAGGTAATCTGAAGAATATTACTTGTTTATATCGGAGTAAAAAAAATATGTAAGGATATTTATTTAGAATAATAGAAAAGTATCAAATTATGTTATTCCAAGTTATCACATTATTTAATGTATTGCCATACTAAAATTTTTTGAATTTGCCGGGGTTTTTCAGGGCCATCTTTCGTTAGACAGACTCTACATTTATTTATTCACTAGCTGTGCCCGAGACTCCGTCCGCGTTAAATTATATTTGTATAGGGGCCACGTTATTTTATTATTAGTAGAAACATTTATAAATTTACCTACAGCTAATTAAATCTTCGACGTTATAACTGAAAGCAAAAATTTAAATAGCCTATCCTGTTTCCCAGACGTCTAAATGTTTATCTACCAAACTTCAACAAATTCAGATAAGTGGTTTAAGAGTTATCTTCTTAAATAAATTATGTTGTAGTATCTATTGCTTTCATATTGGTGCAGGTTAAAAATATAGTACATAAAAAAAAAAAAAATTAAAAAAAAAAAATTCTTTATTTCAGATCACGATCCAGAGCAACTTAAATCTAATAAACAAATAATAAGACAATTAAAGTAACTTAAAATTAAATCAAATATACATACATATATTATGTTACATAGATATGGAGGAACATAGTATGTACAGAAAAAAATCTAAAAATCGTTAAATTAGTTTCAGTATAATATTGAGCCTATAATCACGATATGTCTAAAAACAAACATAACTTATGGACAATAAGATATAAGTCACAAAAGGAGTCTGTAAGTGTAGATGTTCCTTTACTTCATTGTCCCCCTGCCTGCTCAGTATCAGAATTCAAAATAAGCACCAATAGCAAGTGAGTTTTAAAGCACCAATGAAAGCGCTGAATTCCCACTTAACACAACCAATAAGAGGTGTGCATTGTAGCGTCACTTTCGCCCGCCATTTTCTTCTCCGCCATCTTGAGCATATGATTGAGACCCTCAGTTGTTGTGTCGGAAGTTGTTTTGTGTGTTTCTAAATATTTCGCGACTTTACGTCATAAACGGTAAGTGACAATCAATATTTACCACTAGAGAGTATATTTATTAATAGTTTTTGTAGAAATAATAACTTTATCATTGTGTTTTAAGACAAAAGTAATACACGTAAAGTAAGCACGCTATCATTTCTAGACGTGCGCTAAACGTGTCCGCGGCTGGAGTGGAGTTACTCCAACTCCACTTGGCTCCGGACACGTTTCCCGGAGACGTCTCCGCGGAGTCGTTTGGATCCGTCTGGAGTAACAGCTCCTACATGTCCATTGGACCTGTTTGTAGGACACGTTTGCTTCGGATTCAACAAATCAAATTAGAGATATAATTACGTTACTATATTTGCCACTGATTCGTTGAATCCACCGAAACAAACGTGTTCTACTTCAAACAGATCCAACGGACATGTGGAGCTGGAGCCGTTTGCTCAAAACAACTCCGCGGAGTTGTTTTGAGCAAACTACTCCGCGGAGTAACAACTCCGCGGAGTTGTAACAACTCCGCGGAGTTGTTTTGAGCAAACTACTCCGCGGAGTAACAACTCCGCGGAGTTGTTTTGAGCAAACGGCTCCACATGTCCGTTGGATCTGTTTGATGTAGGACACGTTTGTTTCGGTGGATTCAACGAATCAGTGGCAAATATAGTAACGTAATTATATCTCTAAGACAAGTACAGTGATTTTAACTTTTTATATCTTACGCAATCTGCACTGCACACATTATTATTATAGTATTATTTAACGGGTATTTATTTCGTGAAAAATAGGTAGGTATATAATAAATAAATAAAATAAATGTTTATTGCAATTACTTAAAGAGTACCTATATTAGGAATATTTTTTTTATTTATTTATTTATTAAGGCAAGGCCAACAGCACACACAACAAAAATTGTTTACAAAATCTTACTCAGACATAAAACATGAAACATGTGCCTATTATAGGCCAGCACAACACTTATAGGAATGACACAAACAACGGACAAAATTAAAAAAATATACAGTAGGATAAGCACAGATAAGAAAGAATTTTTTTTTTAAATATTTATTAGAATTTTAATATTATAAGAATATTTAACAGGTTTTAATAGCGATCATAACATAACATTCACTAACTAATAAAAGTTATGTTTTTTAAACCACAAAGGTTCTCTAGAGAAATAAATAAACTTTGACTTTGACATAAACCGACCGAGACCTGCGCGACAAACGTGTCCGCGGAGGTGGAGTTGGACTCGGACACGGACGGACACGCCAGAAACACCACTCCCCCGGAGTTGAATGCTTCCACTACTCCGGAGTGGAAGCATTCAACTCCGGGAGTGGAGACGTCTCCAGGAGACGTTTCACTCCGGAGTTACACACCTCTAATCATTTCCCTCCTAAAAATATTTACCTTCAACTTTCTCAAGTCAATGTAACTCAATCTTTGTTTTGTTTTAGACTACAAAGTAAACAATGGCGCGTACCAAGCAGACAGCCCGTAAATCCACTGGAGGAAAAGCTCCTCGCAAACAATTGGCTACCAAGGCAGCCCGTAAATCTGCTCCTAGCACGGGAGGAGTCAAGAAGCCTCATCGTTACCGCCCAGGAACCGTTGCTCTTCGTGAAATCAGACGTTATCAGAAATCTACTGAGTTGCTCATCCGCAAACTGCCATTCCAGCGTCTCGTGAGAGAAATTGCTCAAGATTTCAAAACTGATCTGCGTTTCCAGTCTGCAGCCATTGGAGCTCTCCAGGTATGTATATTCGATTATACTTATGTAGCAAATCTTATCTGAAGTATTCGATCAACCGACTTTGTTTGTAGTAGATTAGGTACTGTTTATGTTGTCAAAATTTTCAGTTTTTATTAATAGGTACCATGTTTTCTTCTTTATTTCAGGAGGCTAGTGAAGCTTACCTGGTTGGCCTCTTTGAAGACACCAACTTGTGCGCCATCCATGCCAAGCGCGTGACCATCATGCCTAAAGATATTCAGCTTGCCCGACGAATCCGCGGAGAGCGTGCTTAAATTACTTAAGACAATTGATATAAGTTATATTCAATTTAAATTCTTAGTTATAGTATTATATTCAGTAATTTAACTATCATAAAAAAATATTCTTTCTATTCTATCATTATCTTCATTATATTAAGGAACTATGGAAGCTGCAGAACTGATTTTTTTACATTTATTAATTTAGGTTCAATTAATGTGAGAGATAAGATGTGTTTAAAAGATTTTCGAACTTTCATGGTATAATCATAATGACATGTAAGCTATTAGTTAATGTTTAGTCTTGTGGTATGTATGTGTAGAGACCTAAGTGTTTCCATTAGACAAAATGATGGCAGCACACTTGTGCTGCACAGGATTTAACTTCTGTATTTGTAATGTTTTGGCATTCAATAAAAGTAACTAGGGATAATTTTTTTTTTTATTATATCCTCACTATTTAAAGCCCTTTAATTATTCCAAGTTTTAGGTAGGTATAGTAAAACCATTTCTAAAATGAACACCCCTCCACCGAATTTTGTATTTTTTTATTGTGTAGGTATTCTGTTTTTGTGTTTCCTCTCACATGTTGAAATCATCACAGTTTTGTGGAGGGAAGTTCATTTTTAGAATGGTTTTACTATACATACATATAAGTAACTGTGCCATCCCTGATTGTGCAGGTCATGGGTCCTATGGTCCAGGGTAGAGAGATGGGTTTTGGTTGAAAAAAAACTACAAATTAACCTAATTGGTAAGAATTTATTGTTTTCCATGTTATTAACTACATGAAAAAAAAAAGTTCCGGCTAAACTTAACACAAAAATAAATTACAAGTTGGTTTATATGATACATATTATGAATTCTTGGATTCTTCATCTATTTCTTTTAGTCTCTGTTCAATGTCAGCCACACTTTTACCATGTTCTTTATTGTATCTATATGACTGCAGCAGCTGCTCTTTTTCTAATCCTTGAATTCTTTCGTAAAGTGTCTTGTTAAATTCCAAATCAATATCACTTTCTTCTCTTATTAAACAAAAATATAGAAGAAAAATTGTAACACTACCCAAGACAATGTAAGGTTGGTACCACGGCATATCAGTGCCTGGATTTGTTTTCCTTATAATTGGAGTAACAGTTTTTTTAGCTGCTCCGCTTGTGGAAAACTTTATTGGTTCATTTTCTGGAATATTGCTAATGCTGGCCAATCTGTAGGTTACTTGATTCCACTTAGGCAGTCTGCAACAAGATTTAAAACTTTCAACCAATCAATATAAAGCCACTGTTTAAATTTAAACAATATTTTCCCCTAGCTTGAAATATAAATATAAATAAATTTATAACCAAGTTATAAGTATAGTTTCATGAAATGGAATTCATAGGCCAATTAAAATTAATGCTTCTCTAGTTAATGGGAAGGTTGAGTATGGATAATTGAGTGGTTACTTGACTATTTCTTACCAAAAAGAAAACAACAAAAATCTACTTATGACTTATAGGCTTTTGTTTCAACATACATAAACATATATCCACAAACTAACCTGAGAATCTGCAGATTTCTATGCAAGAAAGATATTTGTTTCAGCATTTTGTATAAGTACAATTTATTACAAAAGGAAAATCTTGAAAATTGAAGTACATATATTATTTAGGTTATGTGATAAAAAAAAATCAAAACAACCCATTGAATGACACTGACATACATACCCACGAATAGTTTAAAATTTGCGACACCTTTCTATCAAAAAAATTTTGGCACAGGGCATTTGCCATCAAAAAATATATAAAAAAACTGATTTTTATATTTAAAGACTCTCAACAAAAGATACAACCTATTTAAGATTTGCTGCCATTGTTGTGCAATATCGAAGTGCATTCTTTATTCTGTAAAAAGAAAACTCCATTTAGCATCATACAAGTAAGTACATTTTAAACAGACTTGAACAGAAATCTACTTTAAAAAAATAAGTCGGGTTTTCCTTCCTGACGCTATAACTCCAGAACGCACGAACCGATTTTCACAATTTTGCATTCGTTGGAAAGGTCTCGGGCTCCGTGAGGTTTATAGCCAAGAAAATTGCGGGAAAGTGTAAAACGCGGGCGAAGCCGCAGGGCGGAAAGCTAGTTCTTTATTTATATCCAATTTCAGCTTTAGCGCTTGCTTAAACTTAACAAGTAGGTACCTACATGTAATATTAAAATTACCTATATAGTTATAAAGTATAATAACATTAGATATACCTTAATAAGGAACAATAATAATAATACACCGTCAGTGCCGGATTAAGCCAGCGCGGGGCCTGTAGCAAATTCTGTCAAGGGGCCCTTGGTTTGCTATCGGTTCTCAAATTTAGGGTATTAAATATAGCTTTCCGCCCTGCGGCTTCGCCCGCGTTTTACACTTTCCCGCAATTTGCTTTGCTATAACATAGCCTATGTTACTCGGGGATAATGTAGCTTTCAAAAGGAGAAAGAATTTTTGAAATCGGTCCAGTAGTTTCGGAGCCTATTCCTTACAAACAAACAAACAAATCTTTCCTCTTTATAATATTAGTATAGAAAACAAAACTGTTTTATAGTTTGACCGCGATAAGAATACGTTTAGGACACACGTCAGTTTGACACGTTTCACTAACGTACGTAACGTATGGGCACAACATAATGAGTTCGTAACCGTTCCTCCAAAATGAACCGCCGCGTTATTTTTAAGATTATTTTCGTTTTAAATTGGCGGAATCATTTAATATTTATATTTTAGTAATTTAAGTGGAAACCGACTGTTTTAGCATCACAAAATGGCGGCCCATAACGCCATTTGGGGTTATTATTTTAAACACAAATATAAAAATGCCACTTTCTTTCGCGCGTTCGGTTTGGTCGTAGTTTTATTCTTATATTTAATAAAATCTTATAGTCCATTATTTTCCAATTCTTAAACGTATTATTTTTTAAATATAACTGTAACAGATAACGATACTGTTGTTACCTGTTATTTTTAGCACAGCACTACCTACAAATATAAAGCACTGACATAACCTTGTAATAGCGCAATATTATCGCAATATTATTACGCAGATTTAGAAAAATATTGTTTACCAAGTTATTTTACACTCAGTTTGGCACAAAATTATTAGATTCATTGATTATTGATATAATAATGTAGATTTAATGCTCATCTATTGTTAAAACGGTAAACAAACAGCAAAAATATTTTTATCGTAACTGCAACGCCATTACAAAGTTACGTTGTCAGTTCAATCGCGATGTGTCAGGAACGCAAAGTTATCGTGGCGAAAGTATAGTCAAGTAATTTTAGCTCAAAATAGGTATAGACCAGTGCAGTTAGCTTCAAAAATGGTCAAAAAAGGAAAAAAATAGTAGTAGAATGAAACCCATTAGCAAAGGAGGAGAATATGATAAAAATGAAAGGAAAAATAAATTACGGTCGATCTGAGTTCAGGAAGTGGGAGGGGGTGGGCTTTTAAGGGGAGAAAATGGTCTATCTCGATTTCCGATGAAACTACAAGTCCTATGAAAAAAAGTTATATGGCAAAGTTGTAGGTAATATAAAGATCTACAACTTTTAATTCACAAGTTTTTTACATAACCTCAAAACTTATGTGAAAAATTCAAATAACAAAGTTTTTCGTTTTTTTTATTTTTTTTATTTGGTGAAAACTTGCCTATTTATGTCTTTAATACACTTTGATTTACTTGATTAAAAATATTATTGTTTTCACCTTATTTTGACTTAATTTAATAAAAAATAGACTATTTTTCAATCGAAAATTCACGTGTCAAAATATGAGCTTTTCTACAAAAGTCGGTGTGCTTTTTGTTCGTCAAAATCTCTATTTTCTGATAGTTTAAAAAATATATACATTACCATAGTAAATATTCTCAGAAAATCCACAAAACCGAAACAAAAATTTGTATCATTAGGTACAACTGCATCATAAAAATGTGATTTTGTCTTTTAATAATAATAATAATATAATAATCTGTTTGTATAATGTGCAATTAGTCGGATTATAAGCAATTATATGAAATAAAAATTTGCAAAAATCACATTTTTATGATGCAATTGTACATAATGATACAAATTTTGTTTCGGTGTTTTGCATTTTCTGAGAAAATTTACTATAGTAATGTATATATTTTTCTTTACCATCAGAAAATAAAGATTTCAATGAACAAAAGGCACACCGATTTTTATAAAAAAGCTAATATTTTGACACGTGAATTTTCGATTGAAAATTAGTCTATTTTTTTAGTAATTAAGTCAAAATAAGGTAAAAAAATTAATATTTTTAATCAAATAAATTACAGTATGTTTGGGGCATAAAAAGGTAAGTTTTCACCAAATTTCGTATAAAATAAAATGTTTTTGAAAAAGATAGAAATAAAAAACCAAAAACTTAGTTTTTTGAATTTTTCACATACATTTTGACGTTATGTAAAAAAGTTCTGAATTAAAAGTTGTAGATCGTTTTATTACCTACAAATTTGCCATATAATTTTTTTTCATAGGACAAGTAGTTTCACCGCAAATCGAGATAAACCATTTTCTCCCCTTAAAAGCCCACCCCCTCCCACTTCCCGAACTCCGATCGACCGTAATTTATTTTTCCTTTCATATTTGTCATATTCCTCTCCTTTTCTAATGGGTTTCATCCTACTACTATTTTTTTCCTTTGAAAAGTTAAAAACCCTGGTCTAGTGTCAATATCCAAGTATTTACAGAATTACAGCTGGGTTTCTCAAATTCCGAGGTGAAATGCTAATTTGACTGGACTAATAAATAAACTTTTCTGGGTTTATTATGGGCCAATTTAGCGTTTAGTGAGCAGTGCAAGTAGTACATACAACACATAACGTGTGTGTGGCTAGCGCTCAATTAAAAAAATGTGGTACAATTTCAAATTATGGTTGTTGATTTTAATACCAACGTTTTTCGTGAATTCGTGATAGAGGTGAGGTGGAAATAGCCATGCGCTCGGTTCGCCGCTCAAATAGGTATTACAAAATACCTATTTGAGCGCGGGGCCCTCCAATGCGCGGGGCCCGTAGCATTTGCTACACTTGCTACGTGGCTAATCCGGCACTGTACACCGTATAACACTACAGATAAGAATTAAGAAATTTACTAACCGTACAAATTCCTCGCCTGAGTCAGGTTCACTCGAGAGGCGTAATTTTTCAGCTAGAAGATCCGAATGTCTCTGAAAAACATTTTTCTTCCTAGCTGAAAGATTATTGGTGTCTGCAACCATTTCATTATTCGATTTCTTCGGCATCGGTAGTGGAAGCTGAATGCAGGGTTTAGCCAACAATGCCCACACATCGCACTGGTCTGCTGTATTGTGTACTGTTTCACAAAGTTCTGAACGAAGGTTCCAGACGGATGATGCTCCTTTTGCCTAAGCGATATAAACGTATTGTTAGATCAAAAACAAACCATTATCTAGTTATAAACACAAGTTACAAAGTACTTTTATCTGCGTTGAGTTTATTAACTAACCGACATCTCTTGGCAAGTTAACAACTCCGTTTGAGTTTTTTCGACCAGTTCTGTTAAAGCAGTTCTACGCAACTTTTCAATTAACAAACGTGATCGTAAACCATCAACTCTTGCTTCTACTTCCTGAAGATCATTGATTAGTTTGGTAGCATGCGTTTTGGCGTCCCGAACTCCGCGATTTAGTGATAACACTTTCAACTCATCTGGTAAAAGTAAAAGCTATTAGAATATGTAGATAGTACCTATCTAATAATAATAAATACTTAACACAAACATTAGTTTAAAATATTTACAGTTTCGCTTTTCCTTTAGCTTTAGTTCCGTGTCTTGTTCTTGGTGTTTTATTTTCTCTATAGTAGATTCAATAGAATCTTCCATATTTTTAAAGAAAGCAGATTTGTTTTTGGTGTACCTACTTACAACAAACCGTTTTTTTTTGTATTGTTATTTATTGAAATTACCGTAATTGGAGTTTAAAAATAAAAAAAAAACACTTCAAATCATGGAATAAAAAGATATAACTAAAATTAATTTGGCGCGTATTTCAGCTACGTTCCGAATTTAGCACAATGCAACAAATAAACAAATGCACCGTTCCGTTGTACATACTAACTGATATTTTTTTTATAATATGACCTGCCGATGCCGTTCCGTTACCATAGCCACGTACCTAAACAAATATTTTTTTATTTTCGCATAAACAATTGATGGAAATGTGTTTTGGTTTTCACGTTAGGTTTTTAATATATTTTAGATCTTTGTTTATGGAACGTTTTTGTAAGATCTATTGAAATTGCTGAAACTATAAATACCTTTTCATTGTTATTCACAAAATGCAGACCCCTGATAGCGATGGATTTGTGAACGTTATGTGGCCCAGCAAAAATGTACCGCACGGTGGAATATTCCACACGCGTGTAGTAAACAGTACTAGTGAGCAACAGAACTTTTTAAAAGGTAAACAGGAGATCTATTTATTTAGGTACCTACTAAACTAAATATTGAATATAAGTAATAACATAAAAGTCATCTTAACTTATTCATATCCATCTACCCACACTATGAACTTATATATTTTTTAGTAACAATAACGGTGTAGGATGGACCTTTCTCAATTGTAAAGGTAAAATTGCAATAACTAGTTGGAACCTACCTAGCTATTATTTTCTTTCCAGTTTTATTAGAAGAGTCTCGTCTTGATACAAAATTGCGCCATGCCAAGGACTACAAGTACAGGAATGATAGTCGCCAGTCTTCGTCGCGGGCTGAGTCAGCTGCCGTCGAGAGAGGAAGAGAGATGCCCATGACGCGTCCCCACACCTCCCGTCGACGTTCTCTCTCTGCCATACGCCAAGCCAGCCTTCAAAATGATGAAGAGTTAGTATTACCATTTAATTCGTCTATGGTCAGGACAGGACTAGTAGGTAAGGAGAGAGTCGACAAAAAGCACAAAAAAAAAAACTGTACAAATCACTAGGACTAGGAATATTAAAAAAATACAAGGGATGAAGAAAATGCTACTTAGGTACCTACTTCACTAGTAGGTAGGTAGTAAATGTACCTACATGAAATTATATATCAGAGTTACCTAGGTACTTGTAAATAGAGTATAGTAGACAGTCACTTTAATTTTAGGTACCATCCTCTGAAGAAAGGAGAGGATAGAGAGAAGCTGAAAGATAAATTAGCCAACACCATGGCGTACGGTGACACGCCATGTCAGATGGTGCCTGCGATACATGGACAGAAAAAGCCTGCAAAAGACGAAAGGAAACTACCTACACAGAAACAAAAGTGGAACGAATGTGTGTACCTAACTGCTATTGATATTTTATAGATTGTCTTTGGTATTATAGGGGTGGTTATGCCAATGTAGGTAAACCTAATGCTTTCAATTATCAGTCATCAAAAAAATGCTTATTTTTAGATTTTGTTTGGTAGAGTAGGTACTGATATTGTCATACATAATTGAATATGAGCTAAGATGAGGCAGATCTCAAAGTCAAACTAACGTTAAATGAGTTGAGATATAAGATGTTTTGTTGATGCAGTGGTAACCCAAATCCGCGAGCGCGCCGAGTGGCTGGCTGAGATGGAGTACCTGGGCGAGGGGGCTGCGCATCGCGAGGTCATCAACGACCAGATTGCCGAGCGGATGCGGCTGCTGGATGCACTTGGGATCGACAGCCAATGTTCTACAGCACGGTAGGTTTATTAGCCGCTGTGCACGGCTTTGATCGCGCTGAAGTTTCCTTTTACAATACGGTAGGTACCTATTTAGATAAGTTATTAATTTGTCAGCTTAAGCACCCTCATTTAGGTTCTTACAGCCGGTACACATGGACTTCTTTCTTGACATGACCTTATATTGCTGGCTAAGTGCGGGGGTTTCAATATTTTTTATAAACTTTTCGAAGTTCAAAGAATATGCCGGTTTACTCACTGTCACGACCTCTATGAAAGTCGAGTGTCCACCTAGATACTTAGCCTACACGAAACGTCATTCATTCTTTAAATTTGAAGTAATTTCGTAGGATTATTGCAGAGATGATCAGAAGATGTTGAAAGATTAATGTTTTTACTTCTAGATCGAGTTGTTCAGGCTTCAGTACCACGCGAAGTCGAGAGGGTACGGCGAATGCTGTTTTGCCTCACACCAGACTTGGAACAGGTACCTTGGTCATTATAGACAGAGAAAAATGCTTTTGCATAGTTAGTTGGTAAGAAGCCTCTAATGCACCTACATATAAATATTTAATACTTCCCAATATTTCACACTACTTCCTAGAATTTATTTGCCGGCCTATGTAATCTGTCCATTTTGTTCACAGCACATTCAAAGTATTCGATGACCACAGTAGCATCAAATGGCAGTATCGGATCAAAAACTACAGGAAAAGTTATGGTGAAAAAAAGGAGTGGTGGAAAAAAGGCGCCGGCTGACGAAAATGTAGCTGCATACACCTTGTGTCCTCTGAGATACTCACCGAGGCGGAGGATGTGAGATTTCCATGACAATATTTTGTTTATTGCCATGCTAACCTACCTAAAAGCATTTATTAGGCCTGTAGACCTACGGGAAGAACTCGTTATAATTACCATAGACATTATTTGTGTGCATATTATTGTTTAAATTTTATTAGGGTTGATTAACATTTATATTTGTAGATAGTTAACCTATGACGTCCTTGAATATTGTGCTTTTTATGTACATAAGTACTTATGCAAAATTAAAAAATAAACTTTGGTCTCTATCTAAATTAAATAATTTCGTACATAAGTTTTTCACATCACAACAATTTAGCTACCTATTCAAATTGATCCTTTGTTTCTGAACAAAAACTTTGACCTAGTTATTATGTAGGTACTTTTCTATTATGTTTGCGTATCCTGCCTGTATATACCTATGGTATAACTGCTTGGCAATTGATTTATCCGGTTATAAACAACACTCTATAATTTTCAAATTGATTTACCTAACCTACCTAGCTACATAAAACACATCTTTTTTAATAATAGTAATAGTATTAAATTCATAATTTCTCTCATACAAGTCAATCTTTTATACCAATATAATTTATAGTCCTCCAAAAGAGTGTACTTATCTCTTTTACAAATTTTTATGTTATAGGTATATTTTTAAATATATTTTTTTGATATCGTATTTCGCCATTAAATTACGCTAATAACCTATACCTAATAGGTACTTTTGCTGCACCCATCCCAGAATGAAATTATCTGTAATGTCGGTACCCAGCTATCATTCAATGTGATTCAATTCAAAGTCCATCTTCCTGTTTTGAGAGATAGGTATGTAGTGAACTGAACAGTATTGTGAGAGTTGATATATTTTTTAAATTACTTATTCAGAACTTACGTCTGGATTAGATAATTTATTGAGAAAACTTACTATGTGGATTGTGACCTTGATAACGTGAGTACCTATATCAATTTTAAGTCTAATAGAATGTACTTTCAAAATACCTACCTACCTTCTTTAAATTAATGCATTTAGCTACTTACTGGTTGTTATGTATTGATAAGCTGTATTATTGTGATATATTATATAACCGATAAAACGTTTTGTGTAATACCAAAACAGGATAACAGGTCTCATTCTCCACGTGAGTTCCCTCTCTGCCGTCCTCATTCTTGCCAGAGGTGGTTCCAAAGGCGTACGTTTGAAAAACTTACAAAGAGTTGGACAGAAGACCTTGACTGGAAATACCATAGACACAGCTAGAAGTGCTGGACTTCTCGACATTACAGTGTCCACTGATCATCCTCTTATTGCATTGGAAGCATCTAAATGTAAGTTTTAAGGATTATTGACTACCCACGACTTGTCTAATTACCTACGTATAGACTTATTATTTATTAGAATAAATTGCAGATAACGTATCTCTCTTCAATCGAAGACCTGTAACAGCCAGCGATTGGGCACCATCAATTTGGGGAGCTGCGGAGTTTCTGCATCATAGGACAGATGTCAGCATTCTTATTCTAATGCAAGCAACGTCACCATTTATCCAGCCAGTGCATCTTCGAAATGCTCTCAAAAAGTTACAAACCCCTATAGCGTATGATTGCATATTTTCAGTTACACGGTAATGAATTAAAATAAATAAATAATAAATATTACTGGACAATTTTACACAGCGACATCTAGCCCCGTGGTAAGCTCGAAGCTTGTGTTACGGGTGCTAGATTTCTGATTTATATACTGAATATAATATACATACATATATAGATATTTTTTATTATACATATATGACACCCTGACACCCGGAACAAATTTTTGCAGATCATAGAAATTGTTGTTCCGAGGCGGGATCGAACCCGCAACCTCTTGCGTCGCAGGCGGACTTTCGCCCGCTGTGCCACAGAGGTCGTCAACTTTGAATTGCTCGTTTTCTTTATATGTATTTTTTTATTCCTAATCAAAAGATATTTTCATAATTAAAATGTTTATTACCATTGTATCTCTTTTCAGAAGTTATAATCTTCGTTGGCAAAGTCAAAATGAAAATCTAATCCCGGTAAATTTCGATGCAAATAAAAGGCCGCGAAGACAAGACTGGAGTGGAGAATTATTGGAAACTGGATCATTCTATATAACTCGAAGACATCTTATTGAGGAAGGCCGCTTTCAAAATAATAAGTAGGAAAAAAATTATGCAATTTTTTTTAATTACTTACATACTCGAAGAAATAAGTTGAACGGAGTTGTATGTTAAGTGTGATTTTAATGACAGTGTCACATGTCACATAAGAAACTGTCAGTTCAGCTAACCAGAGATCACCAATCGATTGAATCAATCGATGAAATAGCAGCTAGCTTTTAATTTCAAGTTTTTTTGACTGAAATGCGATAAATATTGTCATAAATTGCCGCAGAAATGCGAAGCAAATCTAAAAGTTCTCATAAGTTTTAAATAAGCATTATTCGCCGTCACCTCGCCTCACAAATAGGTACTTAAAACAGCAGTACTCTGGTAATTCCCATAATGTTGTTTAAAATTGAAATATCCGCCCCTTTTTAATGTTTTCTATCAATGGCAAAGTACACAATGACGTGGTTTTATTTATATTTACATTTCTCTATTCAATTTCAGCTGCTCTTATTGGGAAGTATCTTCCATGGAAAGTATGGAAATTGACACATATTATGATCTTGAGGTAGCTAACACATTGTTGGCTGCTTACTTAGTTTGATATCTCATAAACATAGAATAATAACATATATGGGTATGTATAACTTTAAAGACATTCACTAACTTGAAAAGTTAATAAGTGTTTGTTACATAGACATTTTACCGTTTACATTAAATAAATAAAATAAATAAATATTACTGGACAATTTTACACAGCGACATTAAGCCCTTGATGCTTTATCGTTAGTACTTTATAAAGTTGCATAGTTAAGTGTTACTTAAATTAATATTCTATGCTGCAAGCATATTTGGTAATTAGCCAAACATATTTATGCACCTAGTGCTAATTATTAAGTTTAACATATATATCTAAACCATTACTTTATTATAGCTGTTTGAATGTGAATTGTCAACAGTACAGTAATATGTACATACATATTTATTTTCAGTAACTATGTCAAACCCTGATGCTGTATCATATGCAGACCTAGAACAAACTGATGTAATTAGCGTTGAAATAGTGCCGGAGAGAAAAGGGCTTATTATCAAGCACTGTGAATACTATGTAAGCTCGAGACGACATGGTACTACTGTTACTCGTCGGTACAATGATTTTGCCCAGCTGTATGACATCCTGTTTGCTAAGTATCCATACAGGTTAGCAATATTCAACTTTTAATAAATTAATTATTCATATTTATATCTAATCATAACTGGAGCAAGAATTTATAAATTGTGTGTCCCAGATATCTTAATGTTTAACTACCAAATTTAATCAAATTCGGATTATAGTTTAAAGAGACAGCCTTTGAGTCTAAATACAGAAAACTGAGCCATCCTAACTAACTAACATTTTTCTAAGAGTACATAAAAAAATCATAAAAATCGTCATTTTAGTTTCAGTATCATATATTGAGCTTATAACACAATATCTTTGAAAACAAACTTACTCCATGACACACACAAAAAAAATAGATAACATCATTCTCAGTATGCCTAGACGAGTAGAAACTTTAATAAGAGCAATATTTTTTGTGTTCCACTAAATATGCCGGTGTGTATATAGATATATTAGTAGAGATTTTTTATTGTTGTTGTAAGATGTAAGCATGGTGTCCAATGTTTCCAGAGCTGTATGCGAGCTGCCTCCCAAGCGCGTGGTGGTCGGCGGAGGCAGTGAAGACTTCCTGTCCCGGCGTCGCTCGGCCCTGCAGCGCTGGCTCAGCCTCACGGCGCGGCACCCGGTGCTGGCGCACGACGCGGACCTGAGGACCTTCCTGTGCGACGTGCAGCTGAAGCTCGACCGACCGAAGCATGATGAGTTCATACTGGCCGGGACCGCGGAGACCAATGTTAGTAATTTGTCTAATACAATTCAATACAAAAGCACTTTATTGTACACCAAAACGGCGGAGGTAGTGAAGACTTCCTGTCCCGGCGTCGCTCGGCCCTGCAGCGCTGGCTCAGCCTCACGGCGCGGCACCCGGTGCTGGCGCACGACGCGGACCTGAGGACCTTCCTGTGCGACGTGCAGCTGAAGCTCGACCGACCGAAGCATGATGAGTTCATACTGGCCGGGACCGCGGAGACCAATGTTAGTAATTTGTCTAATACAATTCAATACAAAAGCACTTTATTGTACACCAAAACGGCGGAGGTAGTGAAGACTTCCTGTCCCGGCGTCGCTCGGCCCTGCAGCGCTGGCTCAGCCTCACGGCGCGGCACCCGGTGCTGGCGCACGACGCGGACCTGAGGACCTTCCTGTGCGACGTGCAGCTGAAGCTCGACCGACCGAAGCATGATGAGTTCATACTGGCCGGGACCGCGGAGACCAATGTTAGTAATTTGTCTAATACAATTCAATACAAAAGCACTTTATTGTACACCAAAACGGCGGAGGTAGTGAAGACTTCCTGTCCCGGCGTCGCTCCGCCCTGCAGCGCTGGCTCAGCCTCACGGCGCGGCACCCGGTGCTGGCGCACGACGCGGACCTGAGGACCTTCCTGTGCGACGTGCAGCTGAAGCTCGACCGACCGAAGCATGATGAGTTCATACTGGCAGGGACCGCGGAGACTAATGTAAGTAATTTGTCTAATACAATACAAAAGCACTTTATTGTACACCAAAACGGCGGAGGTAGTGAAGACTTCCTGTCCCGGCGTCGCTCGGCCCTGCAGCGCTGGCTCAGCCTCACGGCGCGGCACCCGGTGCTGGCGCACGACGCGGACCTGAGGACCTTCCTGTGCGACGTGCAGCTGAAGCTCGACCGACCGAAGCATGATGAGTTCATACTGGCCGGGACCGCGGAGACTAATGTAGGTGATTTGTCTAATACAATACAATACAAAAACACTTTATTGTACATCAAAACAAACAAATAAAAAATTACATAATACAACAAAGAAACAAGTACAATGGGCGGCCTTATCGCTAAAGAGCGATCTCTTCCAGGCAACCATTGGATGGAAAGAGAGCAAAGCAATAACAAAATAAGTTAAAATTAGCTTAGTTGAATTAAGAACGTAAGATGTTGTTCTCTGTTTGGTGCTCGGATAAGAACATCATGTAAAACATAGTGGAGTTTAAGTATGAGCGGCCAAAGCATGATGAGTTCATACTGGCTGGGACAGCGGAGACCAATGTTAGTGATTTGAGACAGTCATATGCCATTTATTAAATGTTGGCTAAACAAGATTAATTTAATTTCAGGACTTCACATCGACGGAGCAGATGGAAGCAGCCTTCCACGCAGAGATGGAGGAACTACGACTATTGCAGCTCGGCTTGACGCGGCTGGCGCAGATTTATGAAAGAGGTTCGCTTCATTTAGTTATAAAATTTTAATGGTAGCTAAGTACTCAAATATATGGTGATGTTATTCTTGATGATTTTTGTTAATACTATCAGTGCCCATGACGCACGCTCGTATGTACGTACATACGTGTGGCGGCAGTGCAATGTTGATTAGGGGATTTCAGTTTACCACGGGGTCAAATGTGTGAATTGTCCAGCAATATTTATTGATTTTATTTGTGATTTCCAGCCAGAAAACGAGTGGATTGCGAGCGCGCCGACATCCGCGAGCTGGGCGCCGGGCTCATGGCGCTCAGTGCGCCGGCGCATAGGGACCTGCATGCTGCCGCTACGTAAGTTATATTTAAATATCATCTCTCTTTTCCATCCGATGGTTGCCTGGAAGAGATGGGCGGCCTTATCGCTAAAGAGCGATCTCAAACGAAAGAAAGATAAAGAAATAAAAAATTGACAACGACTGTACCTTCCATCACTGTGACAGAGACACATCAGCATCTAAGCTGCTCGTCTATAATAAAATATTCGTCTTGCAGGCTAGCACGTTCAGCAGAGGACGATAACCCGTGTGAAGCGGGCAGCGTGTTAGAGCTCGCGTTGGACGCTCTGGGCGCGTACCGCACGCTGACCGCGCGGCTGACCCGCGGGCTGCACGCAGAACGCGCGGCCGCCGCGAGGCACCAGCACACCGCCACCGCGGCGCTACGGGCCCGACATAGGTACGCGTTGCGGGCCGCTGAACAGGTACTGTTTAAGGCTTAGATATATGTGAATTTGGTAAATTTGGGTTCAGCAGAAACCATTTATTTCCTTGTTCTTTAACGGAATTGCTTTGAAAAAATTACACAATAATCTATGCCATATAAGGCATTATCTCCTGAGGCCGAAATTTCATTTTTTTTATTTTAAGTACCTGAAATAATAGTGTAAAATACCGTCTACTTTTTCAGGAAGAACCGTTTTAATCCTAATCTATTAATCATAAGATTTTTTAATTTTCATCACCATATAGAATAAAAGAATACCAATCATCTCCTGAGCTTACTTTTTCGAAAAAAAATCCCAGCGATTTTTAACGAATTTTTTACGTAAAACGACACACGCAATGCGCGATCTTCCCCTTCGCGGGCCCTTCAATTCAGTGCGGGGCGAGACGTTGTGCTGAACGGACCTATGACAATTTTCTCCGTGCGCCGTACTAACTAATAATATTCTGTGGCGGAACCAATTTTATTATAGTTTGTCATTTAAAACTAGCTGCCCCCGCGCGACTTCTGCTCGCCGTATACTTTTATTTGCAACTATGTATCTCCATACTAAATTTCATCAAAATCAAATTTTCCCGCGTAAGCATTATTATCTTTTCCTGAGGAAGCATGTATTTTTCCGCGGTAGAAAGTCTCTCGCCATATACTTTTATTTGCAACTATCTCAATACTAAATTTCATCCAAATCGAATTTTCCCGCGTAAGTATTATTATCTTTTCCCGCGGAAGCATGTATTTTTCCGCGGTAGAAAGTCTCTCGCCATATACTTTTATTTGCAACTATCTCAATACTAAATTTCATCCAAATCGAATTTTCCCGCGTAAGTATTATTATCTTTTCCCGCGGAAGCATGTATTTTTCCTCGGTAGAAAGTCTCTCGCCATATACTTTTATTTGCAACTATCTCAATACTAAATTTCATCCAAATCGAATTTTCCCGCGTAAGCATATATTTTCCCGCGGAAACATGTATTTTTCAGCGGTAAAAAGTCTGTTCTTTCTCAGGGTCTAAAGATTGTATGTGCAAAATTTCATCAAAATCGGTGCGGGAAAGCGTAACAGACAGACAGACCGAGTTACTTTCGCATTTCAATTTTGTATATATTATTTGACGTGTAAAAATTTGACGCATTGCTTCAGATTACAATAATAGTGTCTATTGTATGCACAGATCACCCAAACTAGATTACATTAAAAAACAGAATACTTTTGTTCCGATTCAAACGTACCTAAATTGGAGGAAGATGCGGATTGCGGGGACTGGAACAAAGGCGTTGTAGCAAATAGCATCATGTAGGTAGGTAGATATGTATTTATTTTTGGTATACACAAAACCTGTAGAACTTGAAAATTTAAAAATAATATTAGAAAAATTTATCACAAATAATTCATTTGACTGAGTGAGTAAGTAATAAACATATTTAAACGGTTTATGGATAACTTATTTATTTTTACATACAATAATACCGAGAGACCCGCTTATATACGTCGTCTATCATTTTTAACGATATCGATTATAATTTACATCACTAACGTTACACGTGCTTTCGCCGAGAAGGACAACGAGTGCAATAAGCGCAATGCGGAAAAGAGACAAGTGAACATCCTTTGTACGAGTAGCCATTATATGCTGACCTCTTCACTTGCGTTAGACTATAGAAACGTATATGAAGTTCACGGGTCTGACACTTGGTCGCAACTAAAGCCGTGTTTCGAGGCGGGGCTTTTCATGATGGTTGATTTAACCATATGTTTGGCGCGCGGTCGTCGCTTGTCATGCGGTATCTAGTGGGGTTTATCTATGATTGTAGGCTACACAACTAATTCTGGTTAGCGCTGCGCGTAATATTTTCGATACGCCAGCGCCACGCGGGGCACGCGGTCGCTGTTGTCAACTCTCGTAGTCGTTTCTGCCGCGATTTTCACTGCATACTCGCTCTTAATGCATATTATAAAAATAATATATCATTTATTTGAGACATTTACAAATTACATAGAGATTACATTTTTAAAAGTTACTTAGAAATATTAAGGTACTTTTAGTTGATGTTGTTGTTGTAGTCTTCATTGATTGTTTCACGTTTCAAATAATTTTGATTGGATTTTGGATTTTCAAGCTAGTTCAAGTAATCTAGTAAGTTGCAAAGTGTACTTAACCAGATTCCCAAAAAGAAACTCCCACAGCGCACTGTCACAACCACCCGAATATCTTAATAAAATAAATGTAACGCTTTTTATGGGCATCACAAGTACAGACAAACACCAAGACAAGAATTACTTATAAATACAAAACGACAATTAAATAAAAGAAAAATAAATAAACAGCGAAAACTAACCTATCCCGCCTACCAATGTACTGCACTTTAGTGGGAAAACCTACGCAAAGTTTGACGTTCACAAGTCCTCAACCTTGATTGTAGGAGGGCAGCGTGGCGCGCGCCTACGCGCTGGCGGCCGTGGAGGCGGCGGCGGAGGCGCTCGGCGCGCGGGCCGCGGCGCACGCGCGCCTCGCCGACCTCTGGGCCAAGCTGCACGCCGCCGCCAAACTGCAATAACAACACCCCACTCGCGTGACACAAACAACCACAGATGGCACATATCAAACGTCGCCCATAGCGCCGATAAAACTACTCGAATAGGGGAAGAAAGAGGGAAACATATCTATTTACATAATCACCCTTATTTTCGTTCCTATAGCTAGGACACATGAACTTCTACAACCACAGACGGCACACATCACTCGCTGACACCTTATCAATTGGCAACCTAGGCCACGCGCTGTCAAAACCACTTGGAATAGAGGAAGTAATAATTTATTTGACGACTTCTGTTGCGCAGCGTGCGAAGGTCTGCCTGCGACAGAAGAGTTTGCGGGTTCCATTCGATTCGCCTCAGGACAAAAAAATTACGACATGCATATATTTTTTCTGTGTCTGGGTGTATAATCTCTTATGTATATCAGAAATCTAGCACCCGTTAGCAAGCTTAGAGCTTAACCACGGGTCTAGTTTCTGTGGGAATTGTCTAGCAATAAAAGTATTATTATTTACTCCACTAGAAACCTCGGCCACAGCGCGCTGTCAAAACTACTCGAATAGAGATAGAAAAAAAAAAGATTGTTACTGCTGGGACACAGGAACTTGTGACGAGAGAGACTAGGCCTTCATTAATAATAAATGATTTCCCAGAATATGTAGACGATAAATTTGCATTATTCAAATCACGTAGGTACTAATTGTGTTTTCATCCTATCAAAAACGTTTAAAAACTTAGCAGCGCCTTCTATTCCCCGACACTGTAATTAGTGAACGGACTTTCGAAGAGATTCGCAATATGAAGGTAACTTGTGGCATAAAAATGTGCCAGGAAGTAAGCATTAAAGAGTTTAATATTAATACATTTTATGTACATACATATATCTAGGTAAAATAAACTGGTAAAATAAATGGTGCTATTGACCAGAAAGATTAGGAATATTTAATTTAGGTAAATATGTATATGATGACAAATGAAATTAAAATAATTGGGTGCTTCGAAAATAGTACAATATTATATGAAATATTTATGAATGAATATTATATGAATATTGTTATGACTTAGTAATACAGATTCTGTATAATAGATTTAAGTAGGTAATTTAATTTACCCGCAACTTTATAAGACAGCTTTGTTTTAAATATTTTATAGTTTTAGAATCTCTTTTATTTAGACTAGAACATTTATACAAATTTTGTAGTTATTGGGTTTGTAAAATTGAAACTTTTACTGCCCTCTTTTATATCTATCAATCTTTACCTTAAATACCACATTTAAATCAATTGAGGTCGGTGACACATACACACAGCGGTATATTTAACTTCAAAACATGTGTTAAACAAAATGTATTTGATTCCTCGTTTTTGTGGGGATATAATCGTTTTAAAAGCTGCTCAATAATTTCTTATGTTAATTTTAATGTATTTTATAAGAATAATAAACATTCCATGTTAATCATTTATATTATTGTCTTTTTCTATTGTTGCGATTGTTGCACTAAACTAAGCATTTTCCCTATTCAAAAAGTTTGTTAATAACTGTGATAGAAACTATACGAAGATATATTAAAAATATGTATTTTTTCGGAAATTATTCCTATTGGAAATGTTAAATATTGTAGGTAGGTATTTGTATCGTTATTGTTTCGTATTCTAATAAAGTATTTACAACCTCATAATGATTTTATTTACATTTTTATAGATGCTATTCAATGAGCATTATTGTGATTTATACACATAATCCTTACAATACTAAAATGACATCATATTCTTATGAAAGAGATCGTATTTTTAATACTGTAGTAAACAGTTAGATCATTCTATTGTGGCTTATAGTAATAGTTTTGAATAGCATTTGCGTAGGATGGGAAAATGCATGGTGTGGTCAGTCTGTGTTGTGCTTTCGCTCTGAGTGGAGCATCTATCTTCCTATCAGTCGCCAACGCCTACTCCTAGTGAAGGCTCCTGCCCTAGCACGGGTATGCAGCTGTTGACGCTGGTAGCGGCGCTGGCGGCGGCGGTCGCGGCGCCGGACAACGTGGCACATGTGCGCGCCTTCCTCGCGACCTCCACGGCGCCGCTGCGCCGCCGCTTCCGCCCGCTCTACCACCTCTCCGCGCCGCGCGGCTGGCTGCACGACCCCGCCGCCTTCATCTACTTCCGCCGCAAATACCACCTCTTCTACCTTTACCACCCGTACGACGGCGCATGGGGCCCGCCCTCCTGGGGCCACGCCGCCAGCGCTGACCTCGTGCAGTGGGCGCACTACCCGCCCGCCGTGCTGCCTAGCGAGCCGCACGACCGCGCCGGCTGCCTCGCCGGCTCCGCACTCGCCCACGGGCCCTACCTCACGCTCTTCTACACGGGCCGCGCTCCGCAAGGCAACTCCACGCGCTCCTCTATTGGTATCGCCGTCAGCGGCGACGCCATGCTGTTCCGCAAGTATCAGTTCAACCCCGTGGTGCGCGACACGCCGCCCGGCGCAGACCTGCGTGACCCCAAGGTGTGGCGCCACCGCGGCACCTACTATATGCTGGCGGGCGCCAGCGTGAAGCGGAGCGGCCAGCTGCGCCTGTACACCAGCCCCGACCTGTACGCGTGGCGGCCCAACGGCACCGTGGCGCGCTCGCTCGGTGACATGGGCCGCGCCTGGGAGAGCCCCGACCTGTTCCGGCTGGACGGACTCTGTGTGCTGCTGCTGTCCGCGCGCGGCGTACCAGCCGACGGCGACCGGTTCCTCAACCCGCAGGTCACCGGCTACGTGACGGGCGAGTTCGACTGCCCGGTCGCGGACATGCGCGACCTCGAGATCTCGCAGGCGACGTTCGAGGAGCTGGACCGCGGCCACGATCTGTACGCGGCGAAGACGGCGCGCGCCGCGGACGGGCGCCGGCTGATGGTCGCCTGGCTCGGCGCCTGGGAGTCGCGCTTCGAGGAGTCGCGCGACGGCTGGGCCGGCTGCATGACGCTGGTGCGCGAACTGCGCCTATCGCGCGGCGGGCGGCTGCTGCAGGCCCCGGCGCGCGAGGTGGCGCAGCTGCGCGAAGAGATGATCGAGAACGCGTGGTACGCGCCGGGCGAGTCGTTCGAGGCGGGCGCGCGCTCCTTCGAGATGTTAGTGAACGCGAGCTCCGCGGCGTACGATGCGGAGATCGTGCTGGAGTGGCGCGGCGAGCGGCAGTACGCGGTGCGGTACGGCGCGGCGCGCGGACAGGTGGCGGTGGAGCGGTTCGGTGGCGGCGCGGGCGCGGCGCGGCGCGCGGACTGGGCGCCGGCGGGCGCGCTGCACTGGCGCGTGTTCGTGGACCGCAGCTCCATCGAGGTGTTCTGCGGCGGCGGCGAGGTGACGTTCGCGTCGCGCGTCTACCCGCGCGGACCCATCCTGCTGCGCGTCTACGGCCAGGCGCAGCTACACTTCACGCAGTACAAACTCAAACGCAGTATCGGATTCGATAACAAACTAAACAAATATTTGAAGTATCATATTTTAAATGAAACAGATTCACTGCCGTAGTAGGTAGGTAGGTACCTTATCTACCTACCTACTACGGCAGTGAATCTGTTATTTAGATAATTTAGATACATACATACCTATACCAAAACGTTATAATTGGCTATAGTGTTTATAGTATACTAGTTATGTACTAATTGTTTGGTCTGTTTGGCTGTAAGTTTTCCTAAATTATGAAAATAAAATTAATTAAAAGGTTTCTTCAAAATCTAGGCCTAGGTACTTTGGAAACCTACTTAAACCTACTACGTTTAAAATAAGACATTTATAAGAGAAAATTAACTTATTATATACCCTATCTAATAATAACTTAATACATAAGTATGTAAGTTGGTAATATTAATCATCTACATTATGGGGTCCAGCCAGATCATCATGTCTCTTTCTCAACTAATAAATTACTAAAGAAACGAATTCATCACTTACTCCTCATAAATGATTTTTGTCTATAATAAAACCCGTTTACCTATCACTAAATTGTGCATTTTTTTTAAACTATAAAACGAACAATCTTTTCCAAAAAGGCTATAGTTGGCAACATCAGCAATAGCAACACATCTGTCACTGTCACTGACGACAAAGCAGTGACTTTTTTAATCCTTTCATTCATTCATCCATATCCACAGATTGTACAGTACTTATATACCTACAGAATAGAATACAATACAGTGTTATAGAGATGCGCAAACCAGTACTCTCTAATGTCATGCCATATGGCATGACATTTGGTACCGCGTCATATAGCATTTTATCAGTACGCAGTACTCTAAACATGACCCGACGTTTTATTTAACAAAGTTGATTTCCCTTCATACTTAACCCCAATAATTACCTATGGTATAAAAAGGGGTCTCCAGGCTTATGGTTGTGTTACCAATAATATTGGCGTATTTAAAAATCAACTTTATAAAAATAAAATAAATAAATATTACTGGACAATTTTACACAGCGACATCTAGCCCCGTGGTAAGCTCGAAGCTTGTGTTACGGGTGCTAGATTTCTGATATACTTAATATAATATACATACATAGATACCTAGATATTTTTTATTGTACATATTATAACACCCAGACACCCGGAACAAATATTTGCAGATCATACAAATAGTTGTTCCGAGGCGGGAATCGAACCCGCAAAAATTTATAATACAATAATTGAGTTTTTGTACGATTTTTTTTTTACTTTTTGTTATATAATTAATTTTTTATACCATAGATTAATTCACCATAGATTAGAATAATTATTGACAGTGACATTTAATACGACAGGCAACAATATAATGGCATAGATAAAACAGAAATTTGAAAACAAAAGGGCGAAACGTTTTGTGGCCTTCTAGTACCATGAACAGTTGACGTTGACGGTCTTAACGGTCTTTCTTTACGTTTGTGGTTGTGGTACTAAAGTACCCACGGACAGTGGAGGAGTGGGTAAATGCCATGTGTCATGCTAAATTTTGTCGGGCTATGGGTACTGTTACAGTACGCGGTCGTGCTATATTACGCGTACTGCATTACTCATGGCACCTACACATCTCTACAGTGTTACATACAGTGTAGGTACAGACAGATTTGTTTGTACTACTTTGTACTGAGCCAGTATTTTTGCGGCCGTCGCCGTCGTAGTTAATGAATCGGAAAGCCGTATAAAATTATTAATTAAATTTCAGTTTGTGATAATAATAAAGCTTGCTTTATTTCCGAGTCCAGTTAAAAAGTTACTCTAAACCTCGACATACAGTGTTTACTTAACAACTGAATAAAAGTTGTGTTTTCCAAAAATGAATAGAACTTTAGTGTACTTGGCGCTAATCAGCTTATTTTTCACCTTTGTGAACAGTGATAAAAGTAAAAAATCATTGAAGTTTTATCAGGAAAAAGTAAGTACATACAAAAACTTCTAACTAAGGATGTTTATTGATAGCTATAAAGTTATCATAGACTTTCCAAAAATCCATAAATCTTTGTTTGCTTGACCTTCATTCAATTCTAGCATCTAGGCTATTTGAATCAACTTTCGAATAGGACATTCTATATTTGGGCTGCATTTAAAAAATCACCGAACAATTTGTTGTAATAAGTTACTTGCACTTTGAATTTTGAGTTGCCTTGTAAAAGCTTTAACTGTTATTTTTCACCTCGTTCTTTAGTGTAGCAAGCATTGTTTCTATTATTTCAGAATTACCATGAAGCTCAAGAGCTATCTGATCAGGATGTAAGAGAACTAGCTGGGTTATCTAATATGACCCAATTTAGAAGTACTCTAGATGAGATTATGATTCCAAGAGTTGTCGGAACACCTAACCATGTGAAAGTTGGCAACTATATTGTGAATCAGATGAGAGGACTGGGTTGGGATATCACAGAAAATGTATTTTCTGACAATACACCGATTTTTGGAACATTGAACTTTAAGAATATAATTGCGAAGTTGAATCCCAAAGCAGATAGATATCTGGTGCTGGCGTGCCACTATGACAGCAAATACATGAGAGAAAATGCTTTTAGAGGTTTGTTTTTGGTTATTCTAATGATGTAACTGAGGTAACTAATTTTAATAAAGTCATATTCATTTGTTTTAGATATTTTGTTATTTTTTAAAGTATTACAAAGATTAAATTCCTCTTTTAAACTTCTATTTATTAGGTGCGACAGACTCCGCAGTTCCATGTGCCATGATGTTAAATCTAGCAAAAGTGATGGCTTCGAAGTTGGAACCACTTAAGAATAACAATCTGAGTTTGATGTTCATTTTCTTTGACGGCGAGGAAGCTTTTGAACAATGGGGCCCTGAAGATTCCATTTATGGAGCACGACATCTCGCTAGGAAGTGGAAGAATACCGATTATAAAGATGGAGCCAATGAACTGCAAAGAATGGTAAGGTAACTTGATTTGAATCCCTTAAATTTTAAAACATAGAGTTTGTAATGAGTGGATGGATGTTCGTGATTATTTCATGCAAAAATAATTGAATCACGCTTATGAAGGCGAAAGTTGTGAATGTGTATGTTTGTTACTGCTTAACAACTATATGGCTGGAGCAGACTAAATAAGATTTGGTAGGTAGAGTTAGCTGACACCCTCCCTGGATACACATGTTACGTTTAACTGCGGGAAATATCACGGGCGAAGCCCAGGGCTATGTTGGTGAACTTATAACGCTGGCTAAACCGCAGGTTACCGCACAACCATAGATAAGGTAACTTTATATCTTGACGTCTGTCGCGCGTCACTCGGCGCCTTTTACTTCGAATGCATTGTAGAGTAGCTTTTCATGGCCACCGAGAGTCTTTTAAGCGCCAAGTTGTGTCAACTCTACAATCTATCTTAGATTTAGACGCAAAGTCATGGCGATGCCTTAAATTAATTATTGTCTAGGTAAATGGCGCCTTAAAACTATTTGTGTCAAACAAATCACATTTGATAACTCTTGCCCTTTTATTGGATGACTGTGTGACTAATAGGCAAAAATCTTTAATCAATTAAATGTGTAACAATAACAATTCACTTGGTAGTTACGTACGGGTACCTACTTACAACCCATTGGCAAGGTTGTATTATCTACTTTTTTTTTAAAGATAGGTACTAAAGATACAGTGTGAGTTAATTTAAATTTATCGTAAAATTAAAGTGTTATTCCCAGTAGGTATCGAAACTGCCATTACAGAAGAACACCCAGCACAAAATTAAACATTTGTCAAAGAGAATATTATAATACCAGCACATACATAATGTCACAATTTAGTTTAATTCGAACACTACTTTGTAAATTAATATTTAAATGGATTATAATGTATTTTGTACATTAAATAAATAAATCGCATCGCAGGCGATTATAGCCTGCCGCATTACATAGTAGGACATCATTAATTAATAACATTAGTCGTTACACACAATGTATCATTAAACACGGTGAAATCGTGTAATTATCGTGAAAGTAGATTCGATGTAGGCACCTAGGTACATCCTATATATCACGTCGACAATTTTATTACCAAAATTAATTATTGATGATTACAACACTGTTATTAATTTATGCCACAAATTAACACATCATCATTATACATGGTCCGCGGAAATTATAGTTGCATAATTTATGTTTTTATCGCGTGAATTGTGTTAACACTTGTAATAGATTATGCAAAAGTATGCTATCGTTCAACATCGTTGTACGAGTAAGTTTGAATGGGATGCGAAATTACGGCGGATCTTCGAGAAGACGAGAAGAGTGTTGGATATGAGTTTAAGTGGGTACGTATATCAGTAATTTTATTTTATTATTTATATGGCTTAGTGACCCGAAATGTCTTGCTGTCTGATATGAGAAGTTTCTATTCACCTCTATCCTGCGTTGTCTTAACTGAAGGATTTACATACCAGAAGGCCAATAGAATTACCAGTGTCGGTCTGTAGCCAATTACGATGACTAACCAGACAATGAAGGCCAATACTGTAACAACACAAATATATCCTGAAACAAACTCATTTTGATTTAATTATTTTTTATCTCCACAACAAATAGCGCTTCAAATAATTATGTGATTTATTTCCTCATCTTGGTGTATTAGGCTATACCTAGACACCATAATCGTATAATCATTACACACCTGCCTAGGCGACGGCAACGCAAGCACGCAACAATTAGATAAGACACGATTTTTCCAAATAATATTAACTGAGATTCTATGTTTTTATCTCCGGTACAATACGGGAACCTTATTTTATTTAACTCGAATCGCCATAACAATAAAATTAATCATATTAATTGGGGGCGAAGGACGAAGATTATGTTGTGTGGACATGATTTTTTCGGTCATAGTTATTAGTTGTGGCGGCTACAGCTTGTATCCGTCGTCATACCGCGGGTTGATAGCTTGTTGTAATAATTATAACAAGCTATCAACCCGCGGCATCTCTCGTTCGGTGGCTACAAGCTATATCCAGAGGCATATGTCCAGCTGTGGACGTCCAATGGCTGAAATTATGATGATGATGAATATAAGTGTGATGCCATTTGTAATATGTGTCTGTATCTTAAATTTAAATATATTACCTATAATGAGTATTATCAGTAATTTTCAAATTCAAATTCTTTATTGTTATCGTAATTTTGGTAATCTAGCACCCGTATCACAAGCTTACCACGGGGCTAGATGTTGCTGTGTGAATTGTCCAGAAATATTTATTTATTTTGATGTATATTTATGATACAGGACGTGTTAGTGTTGCTGGACTTGCTGGGGGCTCCAGACCCGGTGTTCTACAGCTACTTCCAGTCCACTGAGAAGTGGTACGTGCGTCTCGCGGCCGCGGAGCAGCGCCTCGCTGAACTCAACTCGCTCGACAAGTACTCCAAGTAAGTGTCCCCTGTGTAACCTTCTTGTTTACAGTTAAGTCTGCAAACTAGAAGGCTACAATAAATTTGTGGATAGCGAAGTAAACCGTTTCTTTTATTGCGTATTAAGATACAATACAAAAACTTTATTGTACACCAAAAACAAAACACATGATTAAAAATTTAAAACACAAAAAGAGACGTACAATGGGCGGCCTTATCGCTAAAGAGCGATCTCATCCAGGCAACCTTATTGTGCGTGTCTAAAATTTTTCTCTCAATTCTCTCAGATCAGATTTTTTTATTATGTTTAAAATGGTTAATTAGTGAAAGCAAATCGTAATTTTGTTTTACAATAAATAATATGTAGTAATTAGTAAAGTTAACTTTGTTCAACGTTGTTCAATGTATTAAAATTGCCTGATACATCATCTAACATCCCTCATCAGCTAACATCACGTTTCTTGGAACATCTTAATGTTATTATTATCTTATATTCTATTTTGTTAGTTAACTGACACGGAAAGTAATTTTCTCTGGCAGTCGACAAGACTTCCAAGACATAGGTCAAGGTTTAGTTCCCCGCTGTTTACGTCGTTTTGTTATAAACGCCTCCGCAAACGGTTAATGTTGTCACTTTGAGTTAACGGCACAGAATAAGTTAAGGGTAATTTCTACCAAAGACGTAGGTCGTTTCTTTGTTTTTTTTGCTGGGCAATTCACACCGCAACAACTAGCCTCGACGACCTATTACTTAATACAAAATTTTACTTTATACTACATTTATACATAGATAGAAAAGTTAAAAAAAAACACCCGTAACAAATATTTGTAGATCATACAATACATACAATTGTCCTGAGGTGGGAATCGAGCCCTTAACATTCTACGTCGCATGCAGACCTTACTGCCGCGACAGATTTCCCCAAAATAATATTATAATAGAATAAAAATAGGACAAAAAGTTCTTCTCTTGGGAAATTAACGAAGGCTAATAGAAAGGTCGCCAATTCTTCACGTTTGCTTCAGGTTGACCTGACAACCTTACGTCATACATACTCTGGAGAATTAATAGAAACAAATATTGTCTCACCGCTTTTACGAAGTCAACGTTCGGCAGGACAGATTGATTTCTCTCTTAACTAGAGTGCTCCTACTAAGCCAGCATAAAAAATCACGAATTTTTACAATTATATAAGTAACTTCGGTTAAAAGAAATTAAACACGGTGCTAGATGATGCTGTGTGAATTTTCCATTAATACTAATTTATTTTTTATTTATTTATCTAAGTATTTTTTTACACTACATATATGTTTGTATTATGTTGTTTTTCGCTACAGGAAACAAAAGAAAAAACGCTACCGGTACGTCTGTATGATTTATTAACTTTATATATCCCTAGTACAAGACGTTAAACTGGAAATAAAATCTAAGTTAAGTAATAATTCTTTTTCAATTATTATTATATGCACGTTTTATTTATGTAATTATATTTTCATTTTGTTTTTATAATTGTACAATTTTGAATACCAAAGTGGAAAAATATACTTTTTCAGTTCAATTTAGACTAAAATATAATTTGTTGATTTTATGCATCAAATTAAATCTGTAACTTCCCCAACATACATATCTTAATTTTGTTTAAATATATTATTAACTCTGTCGTAGAAGTAACATTTTTCATATTATTGTGTAACTATATATTTATTGTTTTTTGCTTTAGGAAGCAAAAGAAAAAGCGTTATCGGTATGTCTGTATAGTTTATTAACAGTAACTTAAACATTATTTCCTTATTGTTCATATTTCGTAGTATTGAGGAATATCAATCTCTCTAAATTGTAGTTTGTATATCACAATGGCAGAAGATGCATGAGGCCTGTAGCACTTTAAGTTAAATTCTATTTATTTGTACACAAAATCAATCCCTATGTCTCTAACGATATACTTGTACTAAGTGCCTACATTTGCAGGTAGGTAGTACCTACTATTTAATCGATATGTTTTAAACAAACTGAATTTTCATGGGTTTATACCGTTTTAAGTTTTCCCGTTTTATTTAAGTTCCTTATTTATTTTATCTATCACTTCTCCAAGACGCAAATTGGCAAGTAGAAAGAAAACAACAAAATCTGCATCAGACCGTGACAACTGGAAATCATTATTGGAGGCCTATTTAAATTTATTTATTTATTATATCATACACTGATGAAATACACAGATTATTTGATTAAAAAAACAGTTAATTTAAAAGGATTCTGGTTTTTGAAAACTTCTATCGCCATGTTCATAGATGGCGCTAGTAAACACGAACGAGCTCTAGATCGCGCTATCGAAGTGTTTTGGGTTCAGCAACCAACCCGAACCTTATTGTGATGATAAGTCATATTTATACGAATTTACAATATTTTTGTATAGGCATTATTCTTTTTATGGTGCCTTGATATATTATTTTATGTTATTTATTATTTATTTATTTATTATTATTATAATATTATTTATTTATGTATTTATTATTAAATTAAATTATTATTTTATCATACACTGATGAAATACACAGATTATTTGATTAAAATAAAAAGTGGCCAAGTGCGAGCAGGACTCGCCCAAAGAGAATATAATCACTACGTTGACTCGCCCATGTAGGCTTCCGTTTATGACGTATTATAAAAAATCTACTAGATAGATTTCGTTCAAAGTTTCAAACAATTTTTGGTTGTTAGTTTTTATAGTTACATGTACAATATATATTTTTTCTAGATTTATCATCCTCTCATTTTAGAAATTAGAGGAGGGGGAGGACACTCTCTTTTCCACTTTGGAAGAGTCTCACGTCCAAACTATTAAGTTTAGAATTAAATGGTGTTAGAAACATTGTTATGATTTTTGAAGACCTATTCATAGATACCCCACACGTATGGGTTCGATTAAAAAAAAGTTTTTAAGTTTCAGTCCTACGTATGGGGACCACGGAGCTAATACAAAGTAATAAAAATACTCTATATCTGCTCTGTGATGGGGACCCCCAAATGTAATTTTTTTTTTTAATTTTTTTATGAAATCTTAGTGCGGTTCATAATACATCTACTTTCCAAATTTTAGCTTTATAGCTCTTATAGTTTCGGAGAAAAACGGCTGTGACATACGGACGGACGGACATGACGAATCTATAAGGGTTCCCTTTTTGCCATTTGGCTACGGAACTCTAAAAAGGTGTATAGATACAACACACATAAATTGATCTTTGTCATTGGATGTTCATTAACGTATAAGCAAACGGTATCACTTTGACAGACAGATGAGCCAATGTTACAGTAAAGTTGTAGCACGCACACAAGTATAGTGATGCAATAAGTATTTCCTCTCACACGTTGAAATTATCACGGTTTTGTGGATGGGAGTTCATTTTTAAAATGGATTATCTATACCTAACTGAGATAACTTTCTAGTTTCTTCTATGTATAAGAACATAATAATAATAATAATAATAATAATAATAAAGCCTTTTATTCAGATACTTCCTTAATACAATACAATAGTTCAATAACATCAATAACACTTTTGAATTTACTCTAAAATTTGCTGTTTGCTTGTTTTTTGAAGATCTGTTTGCCAATCGGCAAAGGCCTCCTCCAACCTTTTCCATTCCGACCTTTCTTCTGCCACTCTGTTCCAGGTCACTCCTGCTACTTGTCTTATATCCCCGTCCCACCTCTTCTGAGGTCTGCCTCTACCTCTTTTGCTTCCCCGGGGATACCAGCCTGTCACCCTCCTGCTCCACTTGTCTTGGCCTCTTATCATGTGTCCAGCCCATTTCCATTTAAGTCTTCTGATTTTCAATGTCACATCCAATGTTTTTGTTTTATTTCTGATGAAGCAGTTTCTTATTCTGTCTGATCTTTTGATATTTAACATACTCCTCTCCATTGCATATTGGCATGTTGCAAGTTTATTTGTCATTTCTTGGGTTAGAGTCCATGTTTGACAGCCATATGTCAGTATGGGCAGTATGCAGGTGTTGAATAATTTGCTTTTTATATTTATGTGTAGTTTCTTATCTTTCATTGCCTCTTTTAAACTCCAATATCTTTTCCACCCGTTTGTAATTCTTCTCTCTACTTCTTTAAGCATAGGTTCCTTCTGAGTTATAAGTTGTCCCAAATAGATGTATTCATCAGTATATTCAATTTCCTTGTTCTCAACTTTAATTATATCTTTGTTTCCATTTGTGATAACCCTAGTCTTGTCTGGGTTCAGTTCCAGTCCTACTTTCTTGCTTTCTTTCGCTAGGTCTTCTATCATTCTTTGAATCGTTTCAGATGTTTCAGCAAAGAGCACTACATCATCGGCAAATCTTAAATGCGTTAGCATTGCCCCGTTTATATTGATTCCGAGGTTTACCCAATTGAGTTGCCTGAAAATTGATTCCAGTACCGCCGAAAACAGTTTTGGTGATAGAGGATCACCTTGTCTTACTCCTTTGCCCACTTTGAATGGTTTCCCTTTCTTTTCTAGTTGGATTCTTGCTGTACTATGGGTATATACGTTTTTCATTAGTCGAATGTATTTGTGTTCTATCCCTTGCTCTGCTAATGCTTTCCATATGTGTTTGTGTATCAAAGAATCAAATGCTTTGCTGTAGTCGATGAATGCGATATAGTATGTAAGTTGGTATTCGTTGTATCTCTCAAGAACTTGACGTACTACATGAATGTGGTCAATCACAGAGAAGTCTCTACGGAAGCCAGCCTGTTCTATGGGTTGGTGTTCATCTAGGTTTCTTTCGAGCCGTTTCAAAATTATCTTTGCAAAGATTTTGTAGATGTTTGACATAAGACTGATGGGGCGATAGTTACCGATTTCGTGTTTGTCTCCTTTCTTATAGAGTAAGATGATGTTTGATACTGTCCATTGTTGGGGAATTGTTTCTGTTGTAAGTATATAATTGAACATATCAGTGAGAACAGGTATTAAGATTTCTTTGCTATGTCTGAGAATTTCGTTATATATACCATCGGGACCTGGTGCTTTGTCTGCTTTTTGAGTGTCTATAGCTTCCTCTACTTCGCCGTGAAGGATGATGGGAATTTCGGTATTTTCAATCAGATCAATTTCGCATGCTGTTGTCTTACTTGAGTAAAGTTTCTTATAGAAAAATGTAGCTGTTTCTAGTATATCAGTTCTGTTATGATTCCAATGTCCACTTTCGTTTTTCATTTTTACAATCCAATCTATAGAATCTTTTAATTCCTTGAAAGCTTTTTTAGTTCCACCGGTTCTAGTAATACTCTTTTCAATGTTTTCCATTCTATTTTGTTTCCGATCTAATATATAGTATATAGTATAAGAACCGAGTATAAGAACATAGACAGATTTAATATAATTATAGAGTACTAGCAGCCCCCGCGAACTTCGTCTCGCCATATAATTTTATTTGCAACTATCTACATACTTTTCATCCAAATCGAATTTAAGCATAAGTAAGCATATATTTTTCTGCGGAAGCATTTAATTTTCCGCGGTAAAAAGTCTCTCGTCATATACTTTTACTTGCAACTATCTCCATACTAAATTTCATCGAAATCGAATTTTCCCGCGTAAGCATATATTAGTATAGATAAAATTAGTATTATAGATAAACCGAAAGGGGTTGCATGGCTGGTACACAACATAGGAGATCCGTATTTACTTTTCAGACATTTTAATAATATAGATAATCTTGTTATTTCATTTTTTTAATTCCACGAAGTCTAAAAATATTTTAGTTTTAAGTGTATATTGTGTGTTTTTGTTTTTTTGTTGTGAAATTATACTTAACTAGCTTCCGCCCGCAGTTTCGCCCGCGTGTAAATAAAAAGTAGGCTATGTTCTTTCTCAGAGTCTAAAGATTGTATGTGTCAAATGTCATCAAAATCGGTTGAGATGTTTAAGCAGGAAAGCGTTACAGACAACAGACGGACAGACAGGATTGCACAGCACAACAAAAAAAACTATTCTATAAGGGTTGACCCATATTACCTATAGGTACAACTTTCTCCCTTAATGTACATAATATGTATGTATTTGATTCTCTTCCCACTGTTGTTGGTTACCTATACTTATCTGGTGGTCTATTCTCAGGGATTTCTTTGTTTCTGTTTATATATGGATTAGGAATCGTATTAAGTGTATTTTTTTGTGTAGGGGTAAAGCTGAGCAGACGTACTTCCGGTTGCGCAGTTCCGGCGCCATGATCGAAGACGACCATATACCGTTTCTGAGGAGGAGTAAGTACACCTCTCTATTCTGGCCTATTACCTCTACACCCTAAGGTGCGATGTATACAGATAAAGGCATATGCGAGTCATACACACGCGCCACTCTACATTTTGCTATTCAAGCAAAGACAAGAGTATTCAACTGCCTTTTGCTTTCGCCGTAACGTCGCATTTTATGTGTAGGTACTTAATCCCCAAAACGGTTTGAATGATCCAGATTAAGCAATAGAAGGAAATTCGGATTTCGTATAAAACGGGAAACCAACATTTATTTATGTTAGATGACGCCAACAGTTTCGTCTTATCTTAATACATTGGACTTAATCACTCACGTAAATTACAAATTACAAGAGTACAAGTTGATTATATCTATTCATAAATATTTATACGTACCTAACCATAACCATGTATCTTCTTTAGTGCCTACTTGCACGTAAAGTTTAAAGATTTTTTTTTAGATTCGTAACATTAAATGCAATATTAATATCACGGATCATAAACACTGGTCATGCCATGCTTATCGAGTTATGATCACCCGATAAATTTTCCAATAAACTAACAGTAGGTACCTATGTATCAAATTGTAACAGTTTCGTTACCTGTGAGCATTATCATCATTAGCATTATCCATATATTTGCCTTATGTAACTGTTGAGTCTGAGATAAATGCTTATATCTTTCATAAGAAACATAATTTTAAACTGCGATTATCACGTTTGTAGTAGATACGAATTCTAAAACCAGCTATAGAAAAATGCAAACAAAGACTTGACTAAGATAAAATTAAATACGAAATTAGTATTCACGTCACATCTCCTTCAGAACCTTGAATAACCAATAAATGAATAGAAAGAATAAACAAACGCATTTTCCTCAACGAGTTACATATAGTTTAGTTAAGGACTGTCCGTTCTCCGAATAAACTAAAATAATGTAAGTATTTCACTTTCAAATTTTCCGTGAGTTACACTATTCATTTTATAACAACGAACGGAGCTCACTCCTGAAAAAGACTGCTCTTGTTGTGTGGTCGAAACATCGAGAGTGTTTTCACTCGTTTGTAAATAGCAACATCTAACCCCGTGCTAAGGCCCTGTAATTCCCGTTGTTATAAACTAATGTTATTCAATACAATATATTTCCAATTTATTAATGTCCAGATGTGGACATCCTGCACGTGATTCCGTCGCCGTTCCCGCGCGTGTGGCACACGGCCGCCGACGACCTCAGCGCGCTCGACTTCAGCACCATCGAGAACCTCAACAAGATCTTCCGGGTCTTCGTCTCGGAGTATCTGCACTGCTGAACCTAACCCTTGCCTGGACTACTCCGTAAAGTATATCATGATCATTGACATCGAATGACTGCTAGAGTTGGACGTAGGTAGATAGACTGACACGATCGCCAAAAATAAAAGAAGAAGAAGATGGAATTACCATTATCTTATCTTTTAGGTAACACACAGACAGACATTTCAAATCTTTGGGTTCCGTTTTTTGGTATTTGTCAACGGAACCCTAAAAATTGGTACATATGACCAAACTAATCGAAGAATCGAATCGAATAAATACGTTATTTTTCACCCTCTTGTGCATAATAATAATAGCATACACTTATTATATGTGCTTATTATAATTTTTTTAATTTTAACAAACTACCTATTACTTTTCACTGCGAATTAACTATAATAGATTAGTCGACTTTTACGAGACGTATAGTAGGAACCTAGGAACATAGGTAAGTAGATACTTTTCGATTATAATTAGTCTGATATTTTCATCTGCCTATGTCTAGCTTATAAGTGTCTTACTTTGAATACATGCTCTTCCAGTGATCATCATGTACTTTATGAACATAAAATAAAGTTTGATCGTTGTTTCGGTTTCGGCATTTTACGCCACGCCGAAGATATTCGGTTTAACTCAAATGACTATGACTTATCTTATCTGAACGTCGCTATTTCCTTGATATGGCATTTCGGAGCTCTATCTATTATTATGGCTTATCGTTATGACTTTTATAAGGCCCACTTGCATTATGCAAATTAGATCAAATAAGACAATGTAAATTGTTATATTTTTCAAAAACATATAAGTAATAATATTTCGCAGAAACATTGTAATTTTCTACTAGATACTGAATAATTTCTGTAAGTTCAACCAACAAGGAATTTTTGGCGGTATAAAATAAGACAGTACTAGTTTTTGTTGACATTGATAGATTATTTATAATTTTATACTATGCTGCTATAGATCTTTTTCGAATACAAGTGGGCTATAATATCGATATTTATATTATATAGATCAGGTATTATATATATGTTACGGCTAATACCCGAAGTGCGGCTACACCTAGTTCTAACCGGCTAAAACTAGGTGTAGCCACTGGCTGTTGGTTAAACCTAGTATTAGCCGATTGTTTTCGGGTAAAACTAGGTGTAGCCTTTATCATGCCGGCTACAACTAGGTCCAGCCATTCCCTGTTGGATAAAACTAGGTCTATCCGATATCACTCCGGCTAGAACTAGGTCCAGACAATCCCTATTGGATAAAACTTGTTATTATTCTAATAAATAGTTTATGTTACTTTATTAAAGTGTGATTTATAATTAAAATAACATTCTTTGAATTATAATATGCAACTAATTATTCTGTTGTTAAAAAAATATTCCTGGTTGTTGCTATTATATTAAAAATTGCACTCCTAATAATTTGTGTTAATTATTACAATGAGATTTATAAGAATAAAAAAACTTTTTATTGGATGTTTTTTAATATCTATAAAAGCTCTGCCGATAGCATGCAATTTTTAATATAATAGGAACAATCAAGAACATTTTTTTAACAACAGACAATAAGTAGTTACATATTATAATTTAAAGAATGTTATTTTAATTATAAATCACACTTTTATAAAGTAACATAAACTATTAATCAGAACAACAAGTTTTATCCAACAGGGATTGTCTGGACCTAGTTCTAACCGGAGTGATATCGGATAGACCTAGTTTTATCCAACAGGGAATGGCTGGACCTAGTTGTAGCCGGCATGATGAAGGCTACACCTAGTTTTACCCGAAAACAATCGGCTAATACTAGGTTTAACCAACAGTCAGTGGCTACACCTAGTTTTAGCCGGTTAGAACTAGGTGTAGCCGCACTTCGGGTATTAGCCGTAACATATACATAAATATACAATCGTTACTATTCTACGAGTGATAAAACTGATGATTGTTATTGTAATGTAAACTCGTGGATTTACGTAATTTTGAGTTCCTTGAATTTCTTATCTTACCAAATGCGTAGATAAATTGAGATATTTGATTTATTCTTTTTTTGGCATAATTTTATAACAGATGCATAAAAGTAAGTAGGTATACTTAGTGCAAATTAAGTTATAACGCTACTGGGACCTTGAAGGAAAGTTTAATGAGATTAAATAAATATTGTTGGACAATTGGCACAGCAATATTTAGCCCCGTGGTATGCTCGAAGCTTGTGTTACGGGTACTATAGATAATCTGATACACTTAATATAATATACATAGAAACAATTTTTATTATACATATAAAACACCCATACACCCGGAACAAATATCTGAAGATCATACACTTCTTCGCCCGCTGCGCCACAGATTGGGGTCGTCATAGGATTAAGCCTCCAGCACACCGGATGCGTATACGTACACGTAAGCGTAGACGTGCACGTACCACTGAGTTGTAATGTATGGGAATGTATTAGACAGGACACACTGCACGCGCACGTCACGTTACGCAAGCAGTGTGTCCTGTCTCATACATTCCCATACATTACAACTCAGTGGTACGTGCACGTCTACGCTTACGTGTACGTATACGCATCCGGTGTGCTGGAGGCTTTAAAGCACATTGGGTTATTAGAAGCCTTAAAATGGCTTTTTATCCGTTAATACTTAGTACATATACTTAGTCATGGCATGGCATAATACATAATTTATTGTTCTTATTTTGAATTATATATCCTGTAGATAGAGATTTTTAAATATTTTATTATGATAAAAAAAATCGTTTTTTAGCGTTCCTAACGGGTTGTGTACGAGAGTTTTTAAAAGGATAATATTTATTTTCTTGATACTTTTAAGCAGTCTTACATTTACACTGAATTATATTTCATATAGAAATGAATGTATTAAAACAACATTCCATGTACTTAACACAGTGTATTTATACATTCAAATTATACCTTATACATAATTAATGTCTGCATATTTTACCAAGCTTTTGCTTTAAATGTATACAATGTACAGTGTGTAATTCATTCAGTAAAATTGTAAATACAATTATAGTTATAAGTAAATAAATATCTGGCTCAAATAAGCTAGCCAGAAAATTGAAAAACTATTATAAAAGAATTTATTGATGTTATAAGACATGATATTAAATATTTATTAACAATCTATGTCTGTTTTTTTATGGCCCTAAATCCTTGGGTAATAATAGTGCTATTACTTTTAGTCAGTAGATATAAAATATTTTATATAAGCAACAAACACATATTAGTATTTCTTAAATCTATATACATAACGTAAAAACTTTTGAAGCAAGTCTTTCTTATTTAACTTTAAAACATTAATCCACTATTATATTTTTATCTATATTATATATTCAAAATAGTCTATCAAAGAGAGAACCTTTGAACTTCTTTAAGGTTTTCTCTTCAAGTTCTTTTAACTTTAAATCAAAACTACTTAAAGTCTGAGTTTCTGATTTTACTTTGACTTCATCAGTCTTTTCTATTCCCTCGTTTTTTGTATGACTATTATCTGCACCACCACTTTCCGTTATTTCCTCTTTATCATTTTCGTTTGATAAATCTGTTATTAATATATCATTTTGTATTTCATCAGATGTATTATTTTCTAGGGTTTTATCTATAAAATTGTTTTTAGCACCAGCTGTAAAAGGGATTTCACTTTCATAGCTTTTAACTTCATTAGCTGTAGAAACAATTTCATCTTTATAATCCTCTTTCTTATTAAGTGTTATTTCATTCGCTATAATACTTTTATCTACAAATTCATTAGTAATGTTATTAGAACAATGTAAAGTGTTCATTGATGATACATTAATATTATCAAGTTCTACAGATTTTTCAATTGTAGTATCATTATTGTCAGTGCCTGATTCACTGTCGTATTGAAGTGGTTGTTGAGTTATTTCATTATTATCAATTTTATTTCCACTATCATCAGAGTCACTATCATAGATTACTCGAGACTTTTTATTTCTTTTATTACATTGTATTTGTTCATTCTCATTTGAATCATTATAACCATCATATTGTAAGCTTATTTCCATGTTTGAAGCATTATCACTGACTTGTTGATCATTTACAAAACATCTTGCTTCATTTGTTGGATGATCTTCATTTGTTACTACATTGGTTTTGTTTAAACTATCTAATTTCCTTTTAGATCGTTTTATTTTTGTGCCTGTAGCATCTTTATTTTTCCTAGTCACTTGAGGTTGCACAGCTTGGTTTGAAACCTGCAATCATTTATTTACTTTTTAGCTGATATTCAGGCTTTAAAGAAGAACCACATTAATATGTTACAATCATCATGTAACATATTTATGTAATATATACTATATGTCTATGTATCTTACAGACCTAAATGTACATTTTTATTTCTAATTGTCAGTAATTCTTTTATACGTTCTAAACTTATCCACAATTCATCAAGTACAGAATTTCTTTGTGCAATTTTTAGATTTAAAATGTTATTAATATAACTTACCTTATTACAACTAAGGAGGGTTTGTAAATTGGTTCTCCTCAAGACTGTATCTTCAAGGTAAGCGTCCAGGGACAAAGCTTTGGCAATAACCTCTTTAACATTCCTGTTGTTAGTTTTAAAATTCTCTTCACAGAACTTTTCCTTGGGATGGAGCCAGGAGTAGAATATTGCGTATTGAGACAGATCCTCCTGAAATAAATAAACATTTTTTTACATTCAACAATCAATTTTATCATTTATACCAGAGAATATGACATAATTAACCTACTTTTTAGGACATTTACCTCCCATGCTTGTTAAAAACTGTTACAACATGGTAATGCCCCGCAGACCATTGTGTATATCTATATACCCAAGCATGGGTTTAGCAGTTTCATAGAAGTGTGATAAAAGGATCCAAGCTTTAATTCTAAAGTAGCCCAATCTGCATCTTAATAATAAAATCGACTATCCTAATCTTTATCGTGCCTGGATAGCTGGCTCTTAAACATTCCATGCAAAATCACGAGATTCTCGTTTATGTATTAAGAAATAGTATATACTTGAATGAAGACAAGCTGCAGCATAGTTCTCTTACACAACTATCTAAAATAGTAAATCAACAACTTTCCTAAGACATTTTAACATGGGAAAGCTGTTTCAAAATTTATTTTAAAATTGTAGTAGGTACCTTGATATTGGATGAATGAATCCAGACCTTAAGGCCACACCTCAAGGTCGTTTTCAGCAGACCCTTGGAGAGATAGTCATCCACAACTAGGAGGCTCCAGTCGCGCCGTGTGAAGACAGCTGCGTTGCATGAGGCACTCACTAGCACCTTCTTTTTTACTAATGGATTTGTATCTTCTATTGCAACTTCTAAAAATCAATATATTATATTTAGATAATACTTTATTAATATACTCTATTCTATACACTCTCTAAAATGCTGTTATATAAAAATTAAATATTATCATCTCTTCCTACAGGTGACAGCAACTAAGGGACTTTATACCCAAAGTGGAAACAGAGGTGTTGTTCTGTGCACTGTATGTACCTCTTGATATTGTGATCACTATTTAGTGAGTGTGGTTATCTGGGATCCCAATAGTGACAAAGTGATACTTGAAATAGGAAAATGTTATTCTGTTGCTTTAAAGATGTAAATTTATTTAAAAAAATTGCATGTTGTGTTAACCAATGTTAAGTGTTTGGTTAAGTGGTTGTGCATTTAGTATAAGCTGTATGAATTGTACTTTTTATCACGTTTCATGGATATATACAACTGTTGGTTAACATTAATAAATAAATGTTCAGTTTCTGATTAAGAATTTATACAAACCATCAGAAATCTGAGTCCATTCTTGGAAATGCTGCAGCCAGCGTTGCTCTGAACCGTCCCTGCAGAGTATCAGCACCGGTTTGTCCAGGGTCGGAAGAATGGCACTCAGGAATAAGGCCACTTGTACTCTCTTTCCATAGCCAGAAGGATCATTTAATATTACACCTGGTTTATTCTAAAACAATAATGTCTTTTCACATAATTTCATAAAAAATGGGCAACAAAAGCTAGTATTTTTAACAAACCTTTTTAAATGCTTGGTACAAGAACCTTATACCATCCAACTGGTGTTGTATCATAGGGCATTTCTCTACATAAACATCATTTTGGCTATCATTTCTTTTAGCAAGGTACAGCCGTTCAAAAGTGTATTCAATCATTTTGAAACTGTAAACAGGGGATAATAATAATAAAAAATATATTTATTGGGCATAGCAATTATATGTAAATTTATAGGAAAATTTACCACTCAAATCTATAAGAGCTGTAAGTGTGTGTATAGTGTGTTAAACTAAACAATGTTAATTCAGGGTACTTACATTAGCACAATTAACGCCTTTGCAAATTTTACAATACTTGACAAAAAATCTACTTTACAAGTTATGCTGCCAAGTTTTGGTTCAATCGATTCAAAATGGACAAAGTCATAATAAGAACATAAAGCATCTCTAGATAAAACAAAGCAACGAACACAGACACACTAGTTTTATGGACTTCTAGGTCCTCAAACTCCTGCATGATGTGACGAGAACGGTGCACATAATCCCAAAACATTGGCGCCAGTTTTTTTGCTACCTAAGTATAAATAAATGTATAATACAATGTCTGCGGTATTATAGGTGATTAATACACATTTGTTGAAAGTCACACAGCGCACATGTAATTTCATAGAACTTAAAATAATCTTCGAAAATGAATGATCAAAACATAAATATTAAAAAACCTACTAACTTCTTCTTTTTGGTTATTGGCTTTGCACTTGCAGATTGCTACGACTTGCCAGTGTCTGTCAGTTGGATGATCGTAAGTTAATTTTTATTTATTTAATAAAAATTTTTCAAATTTTATAAACTTGTTATTTTGAAGTCTTATTTTGTTTTTTGTCTGTTTATTTTATATTGTGTGAGCTTTTTTCTGTAAAGATATTTTCTTAATAATTTATTGAAATTCAAACTAAATCAAACAAAAAGAAGAAGAAGTACTTCATTAACTTGCTCAGCTTACTTTGTGCTATGAAATAGTGTAGTTTAGTTAATTTTCTTCAGATTATTATTATTCAACAAAATTTTGTACTTGTAACAAATGCAACTGAAGCACGGACTTCTTCTTTTAAACTATTTAAGCTTATTTATGTTCTGCTAAGCAATAAAATCCAAATAATTTGTTTTTAAATTCACTTATTTAAGAAAATATACCCATGTAATAATAATCTGTTTATTCACTTACACATTAATAACAAATATTTTAAAAAGTTCTAACAAGTTATATTCATTTTGATTTTACATGCTGATTTTTGTAATAAAACTTTTGTATAAAAAAATCTAAATAGGTATCAAGTCTTTTTGATTGTTGTTTTCTGTTCTTGATTATTCGTTTTGGAACACTGGTGGTCTCTTCTCAACAAATGCAGTCATGCCTTCTTTACGGTCTTTCTGTGAATTGAAAAACAAAACACTTGTAATTAATTACATACACTCAATGATCAACTTAAATAAACCTAGAAAACAATCATACGAACAGACAACGAAATGTTACATCTTTGAATAAAAATAAATATTTTTATTCAGTTATATTTATGACTTAGTTTATGACGTACTTATTATAAAAAAAACTACTTGCTGGATCTCGTTCAAAGCAATTTTCGTTTGTAGTCTGCATGATAATGTACTTCATATATATTTTTTACCATTATCTTATTTTTAAAGTTAGATTAGCGAATGTGCCCTTCAACATAGTGATTGTGAAGGACTAGTTTGCAAGTTGCATGGCCATTTTCAAGTGAATGCTGATGCATTCTATTTGTCACTTTGTTGTCACTTCTAGAATACTCTATGGTTCTTACTGTAGCGAATGTGCCGTAGAACGTAGACTTCTCGAACAGCAGGCCACTCTGCAGCGTGGTCTCGAAGGACTGGTTCACGGCTTGCTTAGCCATCTTCACCACGAGCGGAGAGTGGGTGCCGATGCGCTCAGCTAGCTTTATCGTCTCTTCTAGAAGCTTGTCGACGGGGAATACTTTGCTGACCAGACCTGAGGTGAAATTAAGTTTACAGATAATTGCGACGTTAATATAACATATTTTTTTCGTAGTAGCTCAGGGAAGGTTTTAACGGTGAGAAAAAGCGGGCGAAACTACGGGCGGTTCAGTTAGTAAGCCATACATTTTCCGCCGGTTTTATAATATTACTATTGTCGTTATTAAACATCGCAACCAACAATTTATGTAACCAATCAAAAAATTTACTTGAAATACTTAATCTACAGCTGGAAAAACTTAACCTCATCTCAGAGTCATAAACTTAAAGGTCTCACTCATCTTCCTAGTCTTTATTGAACAGCAAGATAATTAGCTGACCGAACTATAGCTCATCTCAGAATCAGAATCAGATTTTTTTTCTTCCATTTAGATACATTGAGTACACTTGGTTAAGTCAAAAAGTACAGATTATAAAAAAATAAAATTCAAAGGATTAATGACCCTTGGCCACGTGTCAGAATAACGCGAGGTGTTAGGTCTCACCCATCTTCTCCGCCTCATGCGCGTCCACAAAGTTGCCGGTGAGCACGATCTCCATCGCCTTGGACTTGCCGACGTAGCGCGGCAGGCGCTGCGTGCCGCCGGCGCCGGGGATGGTGCCGATGTTGATCTCCGGCTGACCGAACTTGGCCTTCTCGCCGGCGTAGATTATATCGCACAGCATCGCTAGCTCGCAGCCGCCGCCGAGCTGGAAACGCATCACATACAAATCAACCATTTAACTAACTTACTATGTTGCCATTACTATGCTGTTACTGTGACGCAGTTTTATAACTTTTGCAACTGTTTAACGTTGGCATTACCCAGTATTATCATTCTCAACTGATACGACTCTAAAATTAATTAATTATATGATACCTAATTAGAGTAGTGGAGGTAGTTCTTACCGCAAACCCGTTGACAGCGGCGATGACAGGCTTGCCGCACCTAGAGATGTCCTCCCACTCCTTGAGGAAGCCAGCCTTCTGGTTGTCACTGTAGCTGTTGTTTTGCATCTCTTTGATATCCGCTCCGGCAGCGAAGGCCTTCTCATTACCTGCAAAATCATAGTTATTTGTCAGGTAGTTGTAAATATGTAAAGATGCTACGAAAACCCTTCAAGCTCTAGGTTTATCCTAAAGGACCCAGCTCTAAATTAAACAATTTGCCAGTGATTGTTTGAAAACACGCTGTACAACGCCACGCCATAGCTAGTCCTGGTATTATTGTATGACGTTTGGGAGACCATATACAGTGATTCACTAACAGATATAAAAAAAAATTACCAGTAATGATAATCGCGGCGATAGAGCTGTCAGCATCAAAGTCGTTGACTGCTTTTCCGAGCTCCACGAAGAGAGGCTTGCAGAGTGCGTTCAGCGCCTTGGGCCGGTTCAGCTGGATGATACCCACATTCTTCTTGGCTCCGGCTACCTCAATCTTGATGTTCTCATATGCTGGTGCTGGAAATTGTATCAAGTTTATGTCATTTATTGCCGTATATAAATAAATATAGCTGGACAATGCACATTAGGTAAAAATCTTAAGGATTCTTGTCAAGACAATAACATTTGTATTATTTGTTATCATCATAACAACCCTAAATTAATGCCGACAGGCTAGGGTGGTCAGCAAAGCCTGCGATGACCCCCAGACGATTCTGAGCTTCTGGTCGTAGTTGGGCTGGTTACACTAGCGAACCAACCACGCACAAAGGACCAAATTTGAGTCCAATTGCGGAAAATGGAGTCCACAAACTAACTAACAACCCATATTATGTATATACTGGGCACGGGTCTCACCAATAGAACACCTTATGGGTCTTGCAGATTTGGTATAATCACCATGCTTGCCAGGCGATTTAATAATGCAGTATGTTGGTACAGTACAGAACATAAGTATAAGCAGAATTCTGTGAGAATACACAATAGTGTGTCATGTGCAGAAAACTGCATGTGGAGAGAAAATATGTAAAAATCAACATGTTCTCAATAAGAAGATGACATTACATAATTAAATATTAGAACAGTAAAAATATATTTGTTTGTACTTTGTATGAAAGATAAGATAACAAAATTGTTTGTTACTTGGCCAAGGTCAGAGTCTCAATAAATTTAATATAATGGTATATAAATATTTTTATTTTAAACAGGTTATACCAGCTAAGTAGATACAGTATTTCATAAGTCATCATACCTACATACTATCATACATAATACAAAGAACCTGTCCGAAGGTTATATTATAATTAGGTAGGTACACGGTTTTTAGGTAGCATTTACACTACTTAAAAACCTACTTAGAAATGCACACTTGCATTATTTCACCATTAGAATGGTTATCTCATATGGTCATAGGCTATTTAAAAATTTTATTTACAATACATTTAAAATAAAGTAAAGCAAGTAAAAGCCGTGGACAAGTCCACTTATCTAGTAAGTTTAGAAAAAAAGGTCATGTTATTTACACTAATTATAACTCAAGAATAGCTGTATAAATTTATAGCTTAGAACCAGGAGAAGGTCATGAGATACTTTTTACAGCTGGAAAATATTAAAATGGGGCGAAGCTATGGGACTGAAAGTTATTTAAGTTACTTAGTTACATTTTCAATAACAACTGCATACAAGTAATAAAAAGTTAAAACTAAAATAAATGTCAATCCGAGTCAACATTCAATTGTTTAATGTATTTAAATAATTTGCATATAGAGCAGGCACACAAACCCACTGATTGTTAGTGGAATACAGAATTAGTACCAAATTAAATAAAGAGGAAAGTCATTCTTAGAAAATAGGATTATAGGTGAATACACCTACAGGTGTTTTGAAGGGAGACATAAAAAATAAATCTGAACTTTGTACTGTAAATTATTATCTGATCTTTTATCAGGCCCAGTGTGGGGTCTGATAGTAAAACTTTGCCTGTCTACAAAATATGTTAATTATTTTCTTACCAGTGCTGTAGAATTTGTTAAAACCGGTATTGGATATAGCTACTCTGGTTTTGCTGACATTTCCAAGCAAAACTCGAGTAATAGAGCCTGTAGAAGCCATTTTATCGTATTCTATAAACACTACAACCCACTTCGCTCTTTGTAATGCAAAGGCAGTGTGGTAGCTGATAATGAATTAATGATAAGTTATCGCCCGGCGAAATTATCTTCGTCTTGATGAACTTTGATCAAACTTTTTGCCAACCAAAGAGAGAAAAAGACGAAACTAATAATTATTTATACCGTCTCACTCAGCGTCTCACACAACTCAAGCAAAACAAAACACAACAGTTAAAAAAAACATTGTAGTTATATTTTATTATTTTTAATAGCACTAGAAGTTTTAGCATACGAAGAGTTTAGTCGATTCTTTAATTTAATGAAATAAAAAGAGACAGCACGTTTGTGCTGGCATTTTGTCTATAAGAATATGACAGTCAAATTGACAGTAATTTGTGACAGATTTTAACCTTAGATATTTTAACTATCAAACTTCTACATCTCACTCATTTTTGTTTACAATAATTGGTTCAGCAGGACATTTATTTCCTGGAGTCCTTAATTTGGTATTCTTCATGCATAATTTAAATACAATGCTGTATTAAAGTTGGTTATCAAGAACTATTTCATTTATATTAATTTGAATTAACAGTGATTATAGAATGGCAAGCAAAAAGTATTTTATTCTCACCGGCGATCCTGGTTAGTTATTAATTAAGTACCTTTATCTCATTTTATACAATATTGCGTAGGACAGGTTGTACATACGCTTCAACCCTACAAATATTTACAGGCGTCGGAAAGACTACACTGATCAAAAAGTTAGTTTCATCATTGTCTCAAGAAGGAATAAAATGTGCAGGATTTTATACAGAAGAGATCCGTAGAAATGGCATAAGGGAGGGTTTTGATGTAGTTAGCCTGGATGGAGTGAGAGGCAGCCTTGCTCGTGACTGCAGCCTGTTGACAGGCCCAACTAAATTCAAAGTTGGAAAGTACTCAGTCTTGGTAACAGAATTTGAGGCAGTTGCATTGCCGTGTCTGGAAAATGTGAGTTAGATACCTAGATACTATCTATCTATATCTTGCTATCTATATCTAACAATAAATTTTATAACTACCATAGGTCCGTATTTTTTTTATTTTTTATATTTTCAGACACAAAACATTCTTGTCATAGATGAAATAGGGAAAATGGAATTCTTCAGCAAACTCTTTATGGATAAAATTAAAGAAATATTCAGTCAACCAAATAATATAGTACTGTGCACCATTCCAGTCAGAAAGAGTGATCCCTTGATTGAGACAATTAGAAATAGCCCTTACACTAAAGTTTGGACTGTGAGTAAATTTGTTTGTAATATTTTGTTCAGGAACCACAGTATTTTTTTTTATTGTACCATAAACTTTTATTTTTTAGGTAACAAGAGAAAACAGAAACAATATTCAACTACAAATTTTATCAGAAATCAAAATGGCTGTGCAGTAGATACTATGCAAAAAATGTACCATGCATTAATTTTGCATCTACATGGATTATTTTATTGATGCATAAATTAATATATTTAAACTTTTATAATAAATTTTGTACATATATGTAGACAACACTTATTATTACTAACCTACTTATTATTATAAACAACTGTATAAGTTTTAGACTTAAGTTTCATATTAAACTATGTGCTTGTTCTTGTCATTTATCATAATTAAGTGAAATACACTTGTTGTAACACTGGTTTAATATTTTATTCATGTTTTTGTAGTTTCCTTGTTGGTTAAGCAGGATTGGCTTATAAAATATTGCTATCTTTTTAACGTGCCAGTTCAAACAAACAAACTCAGTTTAATAATATTAGTATAGAATTATATGGAAGATTAAGGATCAATTTAAATTCTTGGAGCATATTACATACTGATCATTGTGATAGACATATTTTAACAATGGTTTAGTACAAAAAGCTTGCATGTTTGCTATTTTAATTCTGGCAGGCTAGGTTATTCTAATTCTAAGGTATTCTAATTTACATTTCCACTGCTGGGAGCCAAGATCTTCTCTTTTGTCGAGAGATATTAGGCTTTAATTCACCACGCTAGCTAAGTAGGTTGGTTTCTCAGTTCACAAATTATAATCATAAAATTTTTAATCTATTTATTAACATCACAAATTTTAGGCATTAACATCACTTAATATGTAAAACCATAGTTTATTATTATAGAATATAAACAAATGAAACAAAAAGTAACCATTATTATGGAAGTCAACATTACTAGCACCATTTTGCACTCAAGTTCAATGAATGTTATTTTATTTTAGAATTAAAAGCTGTTTACACAATAACTTCATCCTTAATTAATTTAAGACTATCAGCGCCCATGAGGCACAGGTGTTTTTACCCTATCGTGTATGGACATTGAATGGGCTATCTCACAGAACATATAATTACTATAAAGAATAAATTTATTTATCTTGTCACCTTCAAATGCTGATTTTTTTTGATTGAATAGTTATTTTTTTTGTCATATTACACAATAGATAAATATTTTTAAAACTTATTACAGGTGAGCAGTTTAATTTATACAGTTATGTAATAAAATAACTGACATCATGAGTCATCACTGGAATAATCATCAAATTGGCCTATGCTCTCAATTTCCACTTTTGGGTACAATTTCTTCTGAAACATAACTTGTTCACTGATTGGCGCTACATGGGCATCTCCGGGACAGAAGTTCCCCTCCCGCATCTTCTTATGGACGAAGTGTTCCCACATATGAGGAGCTGGAGCCAACGGTATATCATGGGGAATCCAGTGGGAATCTGAATCCCAGTCTTCAGGAGAACTTGATCTTTCTAATGCTCCTATTTCTACTGTTAATTCTGAAAAGGGAATAACTACAAGTGAAAAATACACCTACTATATTACATACAAAAGTCTTGCATGGTTACATGCATTGGTAGAAATCGAAATTGGCTCAATTTGAGTTCCAAATAGTTTCTAGACAGGAGCTCAGTGTAAAGCTGGGTACTTATTATGTTATGGGGTGACAAGAACACTGGGTACTTTGTAAAACTAATGCCTGCATAAATGCTTGGTGTTCAACATGTTACACCTCGTAACGGCCAGTCACCCTACAATAATCTTTGTGATTTATGGAATCAATTAGAATATTTTGACCCTTTAGTTTGCCTAAACTAGAGTTGCACCAGTGTTCTAGTTCACCAAAAGGTTCGATTTAGACATTTTGAAAGGCTTTTACCAGGTTCCATGTTAACATTGTCACTACTGTAAAAAGTTCTGTAGTAATCCTCATCTTCACTTGTTGTTGATGATACATCATCCTGTCGCTCAGTTGGGTCAGGTTTACTAAAATATACAGAAATTAAATATAGACATTAAAAAGTTTTACATACAAGTTTAAAGAAGATAACTATGTATATAATACCTTCCATCATATCTCTTATCATAGAATTTTCTTAATCTCTCCTTTTTGACTAAATATTCTACATCTTTAGATTCTTCTAGATAGTTCTGAGCTAGATCTATCTGTAAAAGATGGGAATAATCCTCCTGGATTTCATTCAAATGGTTGTCATACAGGTCTAATATTCTCAAATTTGGCAGTTTCAATAACTTTTCAGGTAGCATGCAAAGCTTATTACTGTCTAAACTAAGTTTCAATAATTTTGCTAATTTGTACATTTCATCTGGCAAATATAGTATGTTATTTGAAGAAAGAATACATGTTTCTAAGTTTGCTAAATCACAAAACTCGGATGGTAATCCATTTATGTTATTGCAAGACAGATTCAGCTCTTTTATATTTATAAGTATAGCAATACTGGGATTGATTGTGTGGATGTGGGTATTACTTAAGTTTAGCTTTTCTAGAAACCAACACATTCTCAAACCTTTGCTTGGAATTTCACCCAAAACATTTGCTCCACGAAAGCAGTACTTATCAATACCAAAATGTATAGCTTTTGTGTTTACAAAGGTTGATAATAATTCTTCATGATTACTTGTAAGCCCACAGTTGTGTAAATAGATTTCCTGAACTAATGTTGTATGCTGTAACAACTCCTCTAAGTATCCATTGAAGAAAGATTTGGCTATATCCACATTACAGCTAAGATCTACCCATTTCAGGTTTTTAGGTTTTTCTGTCCATATCCAATAAGGAGGACCCAGTAGTTTGTTTGTAGATAGATCCAGGCGTTCTAGATTGTGGCAAAAATCAGGGCTATCGTCAAAAAACTCAATTAAATTGTGGGAAAGGTTCAGCGTCTTTAGGTTCTTTAGTTTCAAAACTATGGACGGAACTTCCAATAATTTATTATGCGACAGATTCAGTTCTGATAAGTTCTCTGGGAATTGAATATTGTCTTCTAAACTATTAATATTTCGTTCAGACAAATCAATCACAGTAATGTTTATGTACCAACTAAAGTTTTTTGAAACTTCTGGTGATAGTGCACATGTAATTTCATTATTGTTGTTGATCTTATCGGTGCCTTCGTCCATTCCAAAGAAAATAGGTAGTTTAAAATGCATGCGCCACGTTTTAAGGGCAATTTTATTTGATTATTTGGTAAGTTACAGAACTGACCCTAGAAGCTTGAAAAATATTATTTTCTGTGTTGTGTTTTGAATTTTTGCATGCGGTTCGGTTTTTGCTTCGATTATTTTCACGTAATCATAAAAGTTTTGACAAAGTTTTAAGTGAAAGCTATTTTCCAGGACAAATTCATTCTAGACATTTTATCAGCCCCATCGACGTTCTGGTTATCTACGTATTCAAATTTTCATGTCACACTTATGCACATTTTTAATGATCTTTAATAGGTATTAAAATAAATCCAATAATTATTATTATCCAAAAAAAGACAAACCACTTTAGTTTTAAGAAGTACTTAGTTTAATTATTTTTCTCATTGTTTTTCTGTTTATGTTTCTATATAAGGCGATGTGGTCGCTAAGCGACAAAGTCCTTTCTTTGTGTGTGGTGTGAAAAAAAAAATCTTAAAAGTAAAATGGGAAATTTTTGAATTCGAGGCTATGATTCGAGGTCCCAATTTTATGAATAGATAGGTATGCTGAGGGGATAGTAAGTAGGTACCTACATTTTGCATTTAAACTGTAAAAACGATGCACCTACCTAAATAGATAGTAATTTTGACTATTTTAATGCCTAACGTACCTTTATGGGTTCATAATGTAGGTAGTTACAATACAATACAATACAATACAAATAGCTTTATTGTAACACCAACAATATACAGGACAAGAGAAACAGATACATACATAACAGTGACACAATGGGCGGCCTTACATATTATGTAGGTAGGAACTTAAACGTAGTAGGTACTTAATACGTAGACCAGACTTAATATTTATATACAGGTAGATTAGGGATTTAGACAACGGTATTTATACATGTGTATATTTTTTATGAGAAATAAAACCTGGGTTATCATACTAGGTTACCATGGAGTTATTAGCATTTACACAATCAAAAAATGCACTAAGGTAGGTACTTACTTACCTACACTATAGTAACCTAGGTAAGTACCTATTTGTTTCTAAGTTGTTCGTAAATTAGGCAAGCAACTAGGTACCGCGCTCCAAACAATGGATATTTTGCAAACATATTCCAAATGAAAGAGTTCCCTTCTTCCGACTTCGCCAACGAAAGTTAGCGGTAGTGTTTCAAAAATGTGTTCTAAAAAGTACGTTATTGCAAGTTCAGCTGTTTTTCTTATATTTATTAACTCGGCACTTAGTACAGAAATGGTGCGGCAGGGTAAAACGGCAAAAGCTAAGATGGGTATGTTCATTTTTAAAACCTTATAAGATCTCAAACATTTAAACTAGGTGACCCGCCGCGGCTTCGCCTGTGTTTTTAATAGATATTCCCTTCCCTAGACTTCTATAAAAAACTCAAATTAGCCAAATCGGATCAGTCGTTCTCGAGTTTTAGCGAGACTGACGAACATCAATTCTATCGTAAGATTACCTACTGCAGTAATAGGAACACAGAATATTTTACTGGCATAATGAGGCTTACCTCACCTACCTAGTACCTATACTACCTAAGTAGGTATGCCAGCCACTGAAGGTTCTATTAGGGAGACCCGAGCTCAAAACCGCCGTAAATTTCTAAATTTCTAACAACAACAATCTGTGGTTCAATTACACCATTATTTCATTAACACTATCTGTGCCCATAACACACGCTCGTATTTACCTACGGCACGGTGTAGCGGTGCTTAGACTCTGAAGGTGTTAAAGTTCCGTTTATCCCCAGCTCAAAAAACAGCTACTGGGAACATGCAGAACGTCATCACACAGATTCAGAACTTGCCGACCATGGAGCTAGGCAGGAAGTTCCGGACCCCGTGCAAGACTGGCAACAAATGTGGACGGGTAATCTTGTATCTTTATCAGAAAATTAGGAAAACATTATTACTATATTTTGATTTTAGCGGGACTCGAGTCGCATCTCTTGCACTCGCGGCGAACGCCTTGCCGCTAAGCAACCTTAGTATCTTTTGAACTCCGTGGCTGTTGCGTAGTTATAATCATAGTAATAAAATCAATCTTGTTATCAGATTAATGGGTCATAAACCTTTATTGGACATCTACATCTAGACCTTTTTATAGTGAGTTTAATGCCCAATTCTTGACATAATATTGGTTAATATGGTTATGATAGTTAGTTAGTGGTAGATAATGTAGTTAATTATTCTGTTAATTATAAAAAATATAAACACGTGATCTAACGTTTGCCTTCATAATTATCGTGACGAAACCGGCATGTTCTGAGAACTTTGAAAAGTTTGAAGGACATGTGTCAATCACCAACCCGCACTTGGCCAGCGTGGCGAATTATGGCCTAATTTCTCTCAGAAAAATCCCTGTGTCCCAGCAGTGCAAACGTAAAATGATGAAAGTATGTTAGAATTAGACCGCTTGATATAAGTTGCCAACAATTAATCATTCCTTAACCAGGTGATAAAAAGGCTGATGGTGCCGAAATTGGCTCAGCTGGAGAATACGATCATGGGCATCATGAAGGAGCTGGCCAAGCTGCCGCCGGGCGCGCGTCTGCCCGACAAGTTCACGAAGACCGAGCCTGCAAAACTGCTATTTGACCAGAACTACAAGTAAGGTTCACACAAATTCTAGCCTACTGAATACGTTTTATAAATACACATCAAAAATACAGGCGCGATACAGGCTTTGCCTAGTGTGGAGTCCGCTGATATGTCTACTTGATAATTGTATTTTAAGTTAATAAATATTTTTTCATTTTTTTTCATTAAAATACCGCCGTGTCGTGTGGTTTAAGAATGTCCCGTTTGATGCAGGCTTAAGAATCCATCCGCTTCTCTTGGGGGTCGTCCGACTAGCTAGAGGATTTGTACTACTGAACCAACTGCGATCACCAAGTGGTCATTAAACCAAATCCTCCACGAACTATAAGGGCTCTATTGGGGAGACTCATGCCCAACAGTGGGACATAATATGGGTTTTATGATGATGATTAAAAATACGGTTTTAGAATACCACCGCATAACATTTATAAGAGGCAAGAATCTATAACATTGGATTTGAACTTATTATTGATTTCAGAGAGGACGTATGTATGGACAAACTAGAGTCCTGCCTGAAAGAAGACAAGCGGCGCAAGCGCATCCTGAAGAAGCTGTTCTTCAAGAAGTATAACAGTCTACGGATGGAGTTGATTGGCTACGGGGGGCGGCGGCTGTGGGGCGGGGAGGGAAATCTGTTCTATAGATAAAGTTCTCGTTATCAAGTTTAAATTAAGAATAAATTATAATTAAAATTGATCTTATCTCCTACTAATTTAACCTACACCGAAATCCTACATAGTTGAGCGTTAATTCTATAGTGTTATAGTTAAAGTTAACAAAAATATTGCTGGTGCAAGGAGCACATGAGAGGGCAGACAATCTGCATCCTACATGATAGACAGAGAGAGAGTCTTGGTGCTAAAAATTGTCTAGTTACTAGTTGCCATGACTGAAATCAGTAAGAAAAATACACACACAAAATAAATGCGATGACAACACGCATGTTGTGGTGACCGATTTCTCCAAAGCGTATATCAGGTTCTATTGGGCCGTCCCGTGCCTAGAAGTGGGTGTTAGCTATACATCGGCATTGTGAGAGAATATAAATAAAAATTTAATGTCATGATAGTTATGATGAGCAAATATTATATTGAAATGAATATTATACTTATGAAACAAGCATACTTAAAAAATATTTAATTATCTACATTAATAGGTACTAGATGGTACTAGGTACTAGATGGTACTAGAGAAGAGGACTAGGGAAGCGCGTTTATGTCTTTTGTTTAAAAAATACTTTGAAAAAAAAAAAAAGTAAAGGTAATGTTTCCTACGTAAGTTTTAAAATATAAATCTCTGATTAAAAAATTACACATGTAGGTTTTATTTAAATACAAACATGTTAGATAGTGGAATGGAACCTACGTAAATAGATAATAACATAATCGTCGGGATAGCAAGAAGGTAGTGCGCCAACCACTAACTAATGAAGCTATAATAACTAAGAATAACTAATGAAGAGGAGGCTTTTACCTAGTAATGTTAGGTTACAATGATACCTACAGTCATACGTTTTAGATAAAAGTTCTCAAAAATAAAGCTGATTAAAAAAAACCTTGTAGTGGGTGCAACAATGATGATGATGAAGTAACTTAGAGATGTATTTCTATAGTACTAAACGAATGCCGATTGCTGTGTTTTCTATCCGTGGTTGTGTAACGACACGTATCCACTAAGTGTTTTATACCAGCAGAATTAAAAAAAAACAACCCTTCTTAAGGAAACCATGAAGATTTCAAATGGGAGAGCTGAAAGGACCTCTACTCCATCTCTTCTTTATTAAATAAGGTATCGTGTGTTTGTTACAAAATTCATTCAAAAAATAGAATAGTCGTACTTAGTAGAATAATAACTGAGAAAAAAAATAACAGATCCCTGTTATTATTTGGGGATTTTCTCTTACGAGGAATCCTAGGTCCAATGTACCTTGAGGTATTATATACCTAAGACTTTGTAATTTTCACAGTTCACGTGAAAAACGTGACCTAATACCTAAAGTGGAACAATGCCTCTAGAAAGTTTTGCTAAACATTACCTAATTTGTAAACATCCGACCAAACGGGATGTTGAAATTTACAACGAAATAACTCCAATTTTCGAGAACTTTGCTCTCAGTAAAATTCAATGTAAATCGAACTTTGCTTCAAGAAACTGTAAATTGCAAACTTCAATTATTTAAAATTACACTATACGATTCATTATAACATTCCACCCGGAGCGAAAATACATCCTTCTAAATTATATCTTGAATTTTGAGAAAATCGTCACCTAAAATGCAAGCTAAACTTAATTTCAGTAAAACGTTATAATTTTTTAGAGGTTAAACTAGAGATTTAATTTTAAATTATATAAGATTGAACAATATAGGTGCAGAATGTGTGAAGTAAAGCTGCAGTTAGTGTTCATAATATTATCTTTAGTGTTACGGGAAATTCGTAGTGTTGATGACTGTAAGTACCAGATTTTTTAACGGGAGAAAATCCATATAAACAACAACGTCCAAGTGTTATTATGTAATCTATAGTATTGTGAAGTTTGTTCAGAATTCATTCAGTATTTAACGCGTGAAAGAGTAAGAAACATCCTTAAACATCAACTTACAAACTTTCTCATTTATAATATAAGTAGGATTGTTAACTTTAATTCAGCCTTACCAATTATCCACTCGAACTAACACATATGATATCATTGGTTTTTTTACCTTATTGATTTAATAGTTTCTGAGAACTACGACGCAGGTACTTAACCAATAGTCGATTTAACGACGCATACGGGAAGATTAGATGACTCTATTACGTCGGCACCACTCGGCACAATTCAATAAAATTGTAAACTGTGTAATAAAATTATATTGCAAATAAGTTTATTAGAAAATCAACTTGTACGTATGTAGCTTTGTAAGAGGAAGCTTAGACTTCTGGCCCGGCAAGCTCAAAAAAAGAGAGAGTCAAAATTTTGCATTGCATTTTTCTCCTAATTCTCCAACTTCTTTTCTTACTTCCAGCCATATTATTTGCTGTGACGCGACCGCCCCGATACTTCGGCATTCTTCAGGATCACCGTGGACAGCCGCTGTCAGTGGAAGTATCTGAGGAGTACATGGACCAGGATTACATAGCCACCAACAGGTGAGCACTCAGGAGTATATGGTGGTTTAGTCTTTAGTGCAAAATAGCGACCCTCCCTCGCTTCGGTTCGGGTACCCAATTACATGAATAAACCTATTAAATCATTCTACCTATTTAAAAATATGGTATCAAAATACGTTGCGTAATTTAGAATAGAAGCATAAATTTATTCTATAAGTATACTAAAGTGATATGAGTTTTGATTCCAAACCTTCAATGGATTCATTGATGGTACCTATATAATACGAGTACTGCCGCATGCAGTGCTTAGACAAGACATGCTTATCGGTAAACTCATGTAAAATAATCATGGTTATTACCCGTTTAATTATCTTTTATTATGTGCTCTAATTATTTTATTATTATTAATTTTACAGATTTTGTTCAGGATCTATTAATAATATTTGTGTCTGTAAAACTAACTAACTCACAAAATGTAATTAATATAAAAAATATCCCTGTTTCAGGAAACGACACAAAATGAATTGGAACAAGTAAGTATTTTTCACCTTAGTTTTTACCTTAGTCAGTTGACTATTTCTACTATATTTCAATCAAATTATTTACAGAAATCCCCTTGAAATAGAAGACTTCGATGATGACGATACGGAGGAGGTGTTTGATGATAAAGATAAGGACGTCAAGTTACCTAACAAATTTAATTTACAAGCCGGTCCTGTGTAGAAATATAGCTTTAAGAATTACAATAAATATACTTGAAACAGTAGATAAAGATAAACATATTAAGGAAAAAATTGTTTTTGTTCTATTTATTCGACCCCTAATTAATATAAAATAATAAATAAATATTGCTGGACAATTTACACAGCAATATCTAACCCCGTGGTAAGCTCGAAGCTTGTACAAATAAAAAGTAAATAACATTTATTTGTGGTCTAATTACAAATAAATGTTATGTTTGTATTCTACTAGTCATAAATGAAGAATGCCCATGGAACTAAAAACTTAACTAACTATCCTAACTCAGTAGGTATTTTTTTCGAAATGGTTTTGTTGGTAGATGTGTACATAGAAAAACAAAAATACATAAAAAGACATATTTTATTTATTACCTAAGTGTACAAAAAGTATAAAATTTACAAAAGTAGAGAAATAGTACAGTTTTTTTTATAATGCCATTGACAAAATATGCCTCTGAAAGAAATTGATATTCTAATGTAAAGGATAGGTTATTTCTTCAACGTGAGAATTTTAGAACATTAGATATTCTAGTTAAAATTGAGAACAGTCACCTGCAGATGTGTTCGAAGCATAGAAGTCTAAAATATTTAGAAGTGATACAACTCGCTTATATACTAATCACTGTACATGTCCTCCAACTTCTTCTCAAACGAGATCTCTTGGTCTAACTTAGAGAAGAAAGGCATGCGAGCCATTTCCAAAGACTCCTCTGAGTACTCAGCCTCTGACGCTGAGTATTGATCTTCCAAGAAGTCCTGGTAAATCCTCTCACATTCGTTGGGAGTCTGGGTGGTGGGGTGGTAGCCGATCGCTTCTATGGTCCCGACGGTAAAGTATGGCTCTTGGGTTGTGACTTCGTAGAATTTATCTGTAAATAAAATTAAAGTCCTGTGTAATTATTTATTTATTTTTTTATTAAACAAAATCCACAGTCACATATATAACATTATTCTTATAACTTAACTTTTTTTGATGAGCCTATTGTGTCCCACTGCTGGGCAAAGGCCCTATTTCCTTAATTAATTTAACTTACAGCCAAAAAAAATATTTACTTAATATAAACATATACTTATGTTTTAAAAATTAAAGCTATCATTATTATCAAAAATCGTATCCAGAAATATTTATATTTATTATTATTATTTGTCAAAGTTAGGTAGGTATCTTCAAATGATCTTGTACTCAAAGACCCTTGGTAGTCATTCTAATTTTGTCAACATACATTATGTCAAGTGGGTAATATACAATACAAGAACACAATTATTTGCTGCAATATAAATCTGTCTTAATGGCGGATATTATAGATACGATCCGAATACTAAATCTCAGATATATAGAATCATTTTATTGAGAAACGACTATAAAATTCGACTTTACGGGCATCTTGAGCCGATAAACGTAATCTTACGTACCTACTGGATAATAACTACCCAATATAAGTTAAATATGTAGATCCATACTTAACTTAACCGATTAGTGCAGAATATTTGTGCATAATTCTAAGTCTGCATGTTTACTGTATCTTACTGTAAAAACTGTCGTAATTTAATGAATTCATGTTAGAAAGGTTCGTGGACTTTTCCATTTATTCCAACATGAATTGACTAATGACAGTTTTTACAGTAAGATATCTACAGTAAACATGCTGACTTAGAATTATACATGATGATAATGATGAATCTGTGCATATTTGTCCCTGTTATTAGGCACTAGGGTGTCGTGGACATATCACATTCCTGTAAACTACCTTTACACAATCAGCGCCCATGACGAACGGACGTATTGTAGAACATCAAGGCCGGGAGGTGAATGTGTTACTCATCCTATGTAAACCAGGCAACACTTACGATCAATATGATCCGGGAAAATAACCGTAGCCACCGTCTTAGCCACGTAGTCGTAATAATCCTCTCCCTCAATATGCACCTTCCCTCCTTCGATGACCTCGTCTCCGACAGGTTTCGGGGAGCAGTCTTCGATGTGCCGCCTTCCACTGGGCATCCGGGGGGTGGCAGGGCTGGGCAGCTCAGTCAGCGCGAGGAACTTCGCCTGGACTACACCCCCCACCGGCTTTACCTTCGCGAGCCTGGAATGTAGCCGTCATAGGACATGTAGCATTTGTTTTATAAATATATTCGGTCTAAGGCAAAGTGTCTCCGTCTATTCAATAGAATACAAAACCGCTTTATTGTACACCAAAAACAAAACACATGATTAAAACACAAAATGAGACACGTACAATGGGCGGCCTTATAGCTAAAAAGCGATCTCTTCCAGGCAACCTTTGGATGGAAAAGAGAGATGATATTTAAATAAGACAGGGGTGTACTAATACTTTCAAGAATATTCTAATATTCATCCATTTTTTAAGTGATTTCTCTTTACGCTCTATATTTTTAAACCTTCGCAGTTTTTAGGTGAAGGGCACCATTTGCCTTATATAAGAAAAAGGTACCTACTGATAATATATAATAGTCTATGCAGTTTTTAGATAACAATCACACCCAGAACTTTAAACTTTCGCAGTTATAATAATAATATTAACTATAAGAGCGTCAGTTTGTGAGGATCCATTTATCCTGGGATCTATCTTTCTTATTTTTTAAACCGCGCAGGCGAGAAGCTATGGTTTAAAAAACTATTATTATTGTAAAGTACAGTTAATATATGTATATGTAGATACTTAGGTACTAGTTTATTATACGTGGGCAGGTCATCTAGTCCTTCCTATTCAGTAAGCATTATTAAAACACATTAAGTACAGTAATATATTTTAACCAGGATTACTAATGCGAATATTATGGTTAAACATTTATGTTTGTAAAAGTTAATTGGCCAAATCGCTATACCACTTGAATCCTAATAATAACCTCACAAATGCGAAAGTTTGTGCGGTTGTATGTTTTTTTTTTTTTTGAAAACAATTTTACACCTTTTACACCTTGTGTCATAGTATGTCGTACAGTATTAGACATTTTTTTAGAAACGAACACTACACTATTAATTTAAAATCGTGAATTACTCACGAAAACTGACTTTATAATGTATATCCGATGTTTCTGTTTCGTCAAGAGAAACCATCATCAGAAAAAGCGCGTGTCGAACGACTCGTCTTTCCTGCAAGACAGCGCGCGCGCGGTTCTGATTTACGTAAGTAATTCCCAATTTGAAAATTATATTTTTAATCCATAGAAAACACCTCGTTAAATAAAACAACGAAACGCCACTCACTTGTTCATAATCACACTTTCCCTGATCACAGCTGCCGCAGAGCCACACAACATCACCAATACTAAGACCTTCATCTTTTCAAAGCAGCATCCTTGCTGGCCTTAAATCTCACGTACCAGTCTTTTAAACCTATCAGATACTGTGAACAATGCCTGTTGTGGCACAATGAAACAGGTGGTCAATGCTTTTTTGTTCTGGCTAATTTGTAGATTCGATCTTGTGTAACGCTACGGGTGTATTTAATGCGATCGTGGTTGAGTTTACAATATTTTTAATCTTTTTAATCTTAAATTTGTTTTTAAATTTTATGTTGCTAGTAAAGGCAAGTATCTATAAGGAATAACCTAATTGCTATTATGGGAGATTTCAGATAGAGCGGACAAATAAAACCTCGGGGCTAGATGGTGCTGTGTGGATTGTCCAGCAATATTTATTATTTAATCAGCATTGTTTTTTATATTAGAGATTAGATATAAGTTATTTTGGTCTTTCAGTCGGGTTCTTTCGCAAAATCATCTTACATATGTGGAAAAATATCATCATTTATCAATTACCGCTTAGCAACCACAAAGAAGTTGTATGTTTTGAATTACGTTTTCTTATGTCTGTCTTTTGTTTCTTGGGGAACACCAATAATTAGCTTTCATAAAATCTATTAAAAAGTAAGTGTGTTAGTTACAATGTTTATAATTTAAGAACTGCTGAACGCATTTGGCTGAAAATAGGAGGAGAGTTAGCTTAAAATCAGGACCGCGGTAAAATGCATTTCCTAGAGAAAAGCCGCGGGCGTAAAGCTGGTAGTAAATAATAGAAGCAGTTGAACTTCAAACATTTTATAGAACATTTAGGCCCGGTGCCTATCTTCTGTACGGCATGATACGGGATATCTATAGTATTTTTTTGTTTAACATATCTTATCCCTTCTTATGCCAAGCTGAAAATACGCGCCGCGTCTTAAATAAAGCTAGATAATTATTTCTACGAGAAGCGACTCTTCTTCTTCTTGTAGACGACAGGATCCAGGTGCCAGGTTTGATTCCCGCCGCAGGACACGAGGGAGTAGCACCCACCGAACACGATGGGGGGGTCTGTGTCGGGGACGCAGATGTTGTCTTGGCAGAATGTTGCTGTTCCTGTAAAAAGGTAAAGGTTTAGGATATAAATCCTTTATAAAATTTTACTAAGCTATATATAACGGAAGGTTTAAAAGGTGAAAACTTTTGCCTTATAATTAACTTTAGAAAGTTAGTTAGGTACTGTTTCTATTTGTGCACCTATAAGTCCATCCAAAGGTTGCCTGTGTTCAAAAAAATAACTAAAATAACATTCTATTACTTACCAACATATCCCGTCGGCCTCGCCTGCCGCTTATTCTTGACGTAATCTACCACAGCTTTGGCCAGCGCGTAGAAATGCTTGCTGGCCTTATACCGCATCTTGGCCAGCGCCGCGTCGCAGTCGGACTTGTCTCCTCGGCAGTGGTACACCAGGTTCCTCGTGTTAGTCTTCACCATGTCTTCGCGAAGGACTTGGTATTTGCTGTCCGTGTGCAGCATTTGGGCGAAGCGGACGTTGACTGAAATTTATATTTATTTATAAATGTTTTTTTATTAGCGTTACCTTATAGCGTTTTGTAGCGGTAGCCATGAGTCTAGACGGCCTACGCTTTTGAGCTGACGAAATAAGTCTTGCCTACTGCTATGTAACTTTAGAACAATTAGTTCCATTTCAATCTTACTGAAAAAATGACTTAAAGGACAAGTTTTGAGAAATACTAAAGTAAACTTTAAAGTGGACTTGTTTTTTTTAGTATCTATAAATATTCTTACGTCCAGCCCCGACAAAGTAACCATCCATCCATCCAACATGGCCGAGGCAGACCAGAAGGTAGACCAACGACTTCATCAGATACTTTAGGCTAAGATACAAAAAAGTATAACACTATTCCCTTAAAATAAAAATAATCGTGCACCAGCCTCTAGAGAAGTACTAGGTTTATCGCGCGTCGATTGTACAGACCAATTAGTGGATTGATTGACTTGTTATGAGATTAACCTTGTTTTTTAGGGTACCTGCTGGGATATTACCTGAAAAACGAACGTATGTCGTACGATTCATTTTGTACAACGGGAATTACTCACGTATTTACATAGGAGTTAAACAACTCTCGACGTTTCGACCACAACAAGAGCAGTCTTTATCAGGAGGAGTGAGCGTCCCGCCGTGCCCCGTCTCCTCTCAGGTCGCGCGCGCGGTTCTCACTCACTTGTTGTGGTCGAAACGTCGAGAGTTGTTTAACTCCTATGTAAATACGTGAGTCATTCCCGTTGTACAAAATGAATAGTATAACTCACGAAAATTTTGAAAGTGAAATAATGTCGTACGATATACAAATCGCTGATATAACATGACATCAACGTCTGTATCAATACTAGCTTACAATATATCCCGTAAAAGTTATTATCTATCTATCTATCTAAATTAAAGTTTCATTAAAATCTTCTAGATGCCCATTTTGTTTCAAATCCTATTAAAATATACCGAACTAAGTATAATTTTAAAGAAATCTATACAATACATTTTTGTGAATAACATCTTACGTTTTGACTCATTCTGATTGTCTATGTCTACCTAAATTACTTACTACTGCAATAATGCAACTTTATTGAGTCACAGTTGCAGTACAACAATACGGTAAATTAGGTGCTCTATATTTAGGCATTAGGTAAGCTGTAGTTTATCCTAATTTGTGTCCGGCGCCGCCGAACGCCGTGTTAGAATGTCTTGAGATAAGATGAACAATATTAGAATAGGTTCTATTGTCTTGGAGTTCTATTTATCGATTTACATTTAATCATAAAATTACAAATATTTACAAAAATACTGTTCTAAACTGTCACCAAAAGATAATTTTCCCAGAATGATGGCGGCGCTGCCACGTCTAATATAATTTCCTTTTATTTTTTACAACTATATTACTTATTGATCAAAGATTTTGCAGAATCGAAGCTTTGAACTACGTTATACAAACAAACAAATCCCATTATTACTAGCCTCAAACATTAGATTCCAGCACATCCTGCCCAGACATGGCGCTGGCCCTAGAATGGGAAGACAGAGTGCATCGCGGAGGGCTCTGAAGATTCACAGCAACACTATAAATTTATTTAACACTAAAACAGTTGAAATGTGCTTGCGTAATTTATATTCAATTTACTCGGGTTTACTTAAGGCCCATAAAATCGGACAGACATTGATAAATGGGCAGTAAAGATGGAAATATCAATTTGAAGTGATTATTGAGTGTACTGCTGCTAACAAATTATTATAGCGAAATTACTGGAACATGGAGTTTATAAAAATGTGTGAGTGCCTAAACTACGTCTTGAAAATTTGCTACGGCAAGAAGAAACTGCTTGAAATATAGGTACTTGCTTGATAATAGACTTTTGTACGTTAATTAATTATTGTAAGTAGTGAAGAATGTTTGTAATATTTATTTAGTCAAGTATGTACCTATCAATTTAAGAACATTTTTATATCTTAGCTCATTGCAAACGCAGGAAATAATTGTTAATTGTATTAAAGACGATTGATTCGTAACGCAATGTGGTCGCTTAGCGATAAAGCTTTGTTTCTGTATGTAAATTTAAAAAGTAGTTGAATCAAGGCAAGTTGCTTATCCACAATTTCATTGCTTCGTGTAAAAGTTTCGGTAGGCCAACAATTCATTACCCCTGACACAACTATTGTTTATGGCCTAAGGCGTGCTTTACACAGAACTAGGAGATCTGCATGATGTATTTCATGGCATTTGTAATTTTAATGTCATCTGAAAAAATAATTATAAATAATTATTTATTATTGAGCAGGTGGAACGTTAAGATAACGGATCGAATTTGTCATTCTTGTTATTGTATGACACATTTTGGCCCCCTGGCTAGAATATTTTATAACACCTTAATTATAACGTTATACTTATCACAAATGATACAATATTACAATTAAGGCATGTAAGTACATATTTATAAGTTAATTTTGCCTCACTATAATCAAAATATGTAAACTTAAATATCTCGGGAAGAATCTTTCCTTTCAAAGCTTGACATCTAAAAATAGTTAGTTAGTTATTTTATTATAATGGTCCCTGCGCTAAATTAAGCACAATTTGCCAGTGTCAAGTGTTTTATAAATTTTCACAATTATATAGTTGTTAATTGTGAGATCGCCATTTTGGCAATCGTCAATAAAATAACTTATAATGAGATAGTTTTACAGTGACATAAATTAATAAAATACTATTTTTATAGCTATGAGATATCCTTTAAACTATTCAAGATAAAATAAACATTTTCGACTATAACTGTACAATATAACGTAAAAGAAATTGTAAAATTGGCATAGAAATGGCCAGTAGCGGCACAAATGGGACTTGAGTGGGCGCTGATCACTACGACGATATCATTTTATGGGATGCTGTAACTGAGATCAGAAGGTACTTTACCTTAACTGATCTTCATTTTATAACAACAGGAATAACTCACGTATTTACAAAGGAGTTAAGCCACTCTCGACGTTTCGAATAAGAGCAGTCTTTCTCAGGAGAAGTGAGCGTCACGCCGTGCTCCGTCCCCTCTCTGCTCGTGCGCGCGGTTCTCACTAATCTTATTACTTAACTTACTTGATCTTATTTGTAAATTTAAATTCTTCTATACATTGTGGGCCGTGATGACCTATAGATCCGAAATGTGGTGCTGCATTTGGCCTTATGAATAGGCTCTGAGTCGATCAAAATGCTTTGAAGAGGGCTATGTTCGAGGTTACGGCTGCAGAAATGAGAAGAAACGTAAAAGAAATAGGGTCACCGACACATAACCAGGCTACATTATATAGAGTGAGGACAGATGGCCGATGGGGCCGGGAAGTTCTTGAATGGAGAGTGCAGAACGGCAAATATATTATCGTTACCTAGTTTGCACGAAGATTATATAAATCCCGCAAACCCTACAATGGGCTCTATTTGAGAACCCGTGACCAGTAGAAGGATGTGGATAATATTTTTTGCTATTTTCTTTACCAACATTCAAATTCTGTTAGAATATATCAAACACCATCTGTCGGTGGGTGGCCATTTCTAACGCAAAACACAAAATAACACGATACATTTACAAAACTTTATTACAATAAATATAAAGACTATTATTAAACAACACACAGCATTCCATTTAACTTCAAAGTTTGAATAACGAATAGATTGGAAACGAACGAACTGAACATGTCAAACTATTGAGGACTTAGCTATAAGGACCATAATTCTATGAAAGTTAACAGTAATAGTAGTGCATTTCTAAGGCGGGTTGAGGATTAGTGCAGGGGATATTGGGCGTTTTGTTTCACGAGAGTTGAGCTAATGAAGGAGATTGGTAATGGGATTCGCGCCTGAGATGTCATCGGATTCGACTGCAGTGGTTTGTTTTGTGTGTAGTGCCCGTCTAAGATTAGTACCACCCGTTTAATTTCGTAGGTGTCGTCGAACTAAATAGGTAAAGCATTTGTGAGAGTTAAGATCGCATTTAAAAAAAACTCTAAACCGAGTAAACATTAAATTGAAAATATATTACGATGATGGTATAGATATTTATAAACACCCTACTTTTTGCCTTTACCGTTAGAGCACGTGTTTTCAAAACGTACATACATTTTTCAAGAAGAACAATCAGAGAAGAGTTTGAACCCACGCCCTTCGGAATTAGAGTCCTTCTCCGTGCTTCCATTTAGCCAACACGGCTCAGTATAGATATTATAACAAAAAATAACTCATACCAATGTAACCGTCTGTACAATTCGCCTTCAAATTACAAAATGATTAATCCACAAATAAGTTTCATGTAAACACCAATTAAATGTTAATTTCGTTAAAAGCTTGTTCATTGAACTATCTCGTTTATAATTGAACAATCCGACTGAACACGATTTAGCTGTCAATTAGTTATCGCCGTGTTATTGGTAACTAAGTTGTGGTGTGTGGTGCTGGACTAAGAATGTCCCATATCTTGTTATCGTGGGTGTTGTCAAACCGACTAGATATCTATATCTATATACCAGAAGCAGGAGCTAGCCTAACCGTGTGTCGCTGTCTTTTTACCATTTTGACGTCACCGACCGACGGTACGAGAGAAAGAGTGGAACTATTCTCAGACCGTTGCCACAAGGCCATAATATTCAAATGTAAAGTCTGAAAACTTTGTAAAGAATTATCCAGAACCTTCACCGCAAAATTTGAACCCTTTTGACCTTCGGAATGGAAGCCACCAAGCCAATACAGCTCTTAACATCCATCCATATAAAATCAAGTAATTCCGTGAATAAAACGCGCGCTTAACCTTAAACATTACTTTGTAAAAGCGAAATAGGAATGCTAAAAGCTCTTAATAAGTACCCACGACAAAAATAGATTAAAATCAATTGTAATTAGCGAGCTAGATTTAAGTAAGTACCTAGGTACCTACGACGTGAAAGTAGAAATCTAATACTATCTAGAATAGGCAATTAAATCTAATAATTACTTGGTCGTGCTTGTTGAAAACCTATTTGTTTTCATTACAGAACTATTTCCTTCTATTGTTTGGAGAACACAGAATTCTTTGTTAAGACCTTGTCTATTTTAGTACTAACATTACGGAGTTGACAAGAATGGCTCGTGGATTGTATTATAAAGAGGCAAAGCTCATTTCTAGTCAGAACTAGAAGACCCACCGAACTTTCTCTTGCGTTTTTTTCTGGATTACCTATATCAGATTATGTATTTTAAAACACGAAACGGGTAACACCATGATAGATTAATCTAATACCTACCAATAACACAAACTTTGACCTTACCTGCCACGGGGCTAGTTAGTTACTGTGTGAATTGCCCGCAATATTTATTTTATTTAGCAAAAATACCTTTTATACTTATAATGTGTTATTTTAATAAGTGTTATTTTTTTTAATAAGTATTTCTTTTTATTTTCTTTGATTGAATAGGATCTTGCCCAGTAAGGTGGTTTGTGATGATGATAACTGAGAAAACAGCAATTGCATTCCTTCATGCAAATATATATTGTATTCGAAATGTACCAGGTATTTTCCCGCCAAATTATCGACACGTGTGGTTAACCACGATGCTAACGACTGGGGTACTTATGAGCATAGACTGAATGATCTGAAATATAAGATACTAGCCGACCCGCTGATAGCTTCGCTTGCGTTTATGTGCGTTATCTGCACATATATTTATAGGCTTTATTTTATAAACTACATTTATGTGTGTATATATCCTTCCTCGATCCAACATAGCAATTTTTTTTTCTTATCGACATAAATATCTCAGGATTAGCGCGTTCAAACAAAGAAACAAACTCTTCAGCCTTACAATATTATTATTTTTAGATGTATGAAATATTTGTATAGTGATTGAAACTCAACGGTAGATCTATTAAATCCTTTATGACGACATCTGGGGCGCGATGGACGCAGGCCCGAATGCGACGATAAAGTTTGCAGGTTCGATTCTCTTCCCAAGACAAATATGTTTGTACAATGTGTAGATATTTGTTCCGGCAATATTATAATAATTAAAATTTGATAATTATGAATTATAACAATTATCAGTCGTCAAGTCTACGCTCACACCCTCAGGACTCCATTGAACACACACTTTACAATCTCATTCACGTCTTAATTAACCATAGAGTGTGCACTTAAGACCCTTAGTCCGTTTTATTACATTTTATACGAACACGTTTCTCGTAAACAACTGGCTTAAGGTCCAACGCAGGTTGCTGGTTTCCGCCTTGTAGAGCAGATATTTATTAAGAATTTCAGAGATTTTCGTGCTAAATATATGTATGTATATATTTTAGTTTTTTATTACACAGCAAACGGGGGGAGTTTTTATCGTGAAGTCTCAATACGAACAATATATACGAGGGTAAGTTCCGTGAAAAATATTTTAGCTTAAGCAGAAACAAAAGTAATATGCTACACTAGTATCATGTATCCTGTTATATCGGTAGGTAGTCATACTTCTTCCATAGTCCCTTAGCCTTTACTAGTGTCTTCTAATTTCACGATAATATGCAACCATCACAGCCTATCTTAATTTCTAAATGACATTGTACCACAAGCGGTCTCGCCTTAAGAGGCGCGCGCGCATCCGATCTACTGTCAATTAGATGGAAGCAGACTTTATGGACGAGGACCGCGAGAGATTTGTGGACATCTGCAATGGATCCTGGATGTCGTCTTGAAAAATTAATCTTCAGTAGTCGGTTATTTGAGCCGTGTTGGCTAAGTGGCAGCACACTCGACTTTTATTCCGAAGGTCATGGGTTAAAACTCCGATTGATTTTCTAATTAAAAAATTATGTGCGCTTTGTAAACGCGTGATCGCGTGTTTGTAACGGTGAAGGCAAACATCGTGGGGAAACCGACATGTTCTGAGAAATTAGAAAAAGTTTAAAGGACATGTGAAAATTCACTAACCCGCACTTGGCCAGTGTGGTGAATTAAGGCTTTATTTCTCTCGTCAAGAAGTCCCTGTGTCATAGCAGTGGGAATATAAAATAGGACAGAAACGTTGGATCGGATATACAGGTATATGAGTAATTCCCGAAAATGAAACGAATTTTAGTCGCTAAGCTGGCAACCCAGCTCTTGAAGAGACCTCACAATCTATGAATACTCAATCATGGACATCCTTAAAAGGTGCGGGAGCTCAATTATTTAGCTACAATGGCGTGAAATCAAAATGGATTGCTCTGTGATTTAAATGGAGATATTAAACCGGCTTGTGTTGATTGTCACAAGTCGATTTTGTTTCATGATAATTGTGTCTTTGCACTTTGAGTTGTGAAATCTATGTGTCTCTGTATAGTGAGCTGGGATTTGAATAGATAGATCAATCACTATCTCACGGTGCACTCACCGTCTTAAACTTATTATTTTGTTTAATTTTATTTAGCGCTAAGATTAGGTTCTAAGGGCTATTGGGGATTCAACTGGAAGGAATTCTGGAAGGTATAGCCAGGATTAGTGGAGAGGTAATAGCCAGGAAAAGGACATAGGATACTTCTCCATTTTGAAAATATAACGCGGGCGAAGCTGCGGAGCGGAAAGCTAGTGATAAATGTCTTATTAATTTGAATGTATTTTTTCCTTATTTATTATAATAATTATGTTATAGATTGTTCTATCAATACAGTTAACAAAGCTGCGTGGGGTGGCCAACTGATTTGTACAATGTTGCCAGTATTTACGACAGGACTGAACAACTAGTCATCCGATCTTTATGGTCCTTATGTGGACCTACCATAAACACTAACTGATTCAAGATATTGTAACTTGAGATAGAAATCTAGCTTTGGTGGTCGCGTGTTCCTGTTAATCAATTTGGTCAAAATTATATGATGGTTTTGTTTAGATAAAGTTATTGGTTTAAATACTTTAAATGCTCCTTGGATATTATAATTTAAATGATATTTGGATAACAGGATTTAACTGAAGCCGGATTTTAGTAAGGTATTTATTTTGAAGTTCTCCATTTATCTCCATTTTTATGTAGGTATGTTTGTTATAAACTTTTAAAATGATGCCGATATCTTTGATATTTTGTTTTAGACTACATCAATTAATACAGTCACTATTAAAACATGCATGGGTTTAAACCCAAAAAAAAAATCATTAATGATTTGAAGGTTTCTTAGCTTGCCGATATTATAGACAAAAAAAATTACGTTTGAACCCACGACCTTTGAAAGTCTTGTGTGCTCCCACTTAGCCAACACGACTCTATCCACAGAACGTAAAGGCGTTTTATTGGTACGTATTAACACAAATAAACGTGCAAAGCGTGATCTCGTTTGTTTGACTATTGTCATCGAGCGATACCATCGGTAAAGTCGAGTGCAGTCGCGATATTCGATATCGGTGCAGTATGCGCTATGATACTTGAAATTGGCCGTCGTTATACTGCGCGACTTAATGTCGCCTGTTGTTTAGTAAATAGCGAATAACTCGAAAATTATTGCACTTAATATAAGATTGTTACAATTATATTGTAAATTGGAATTTTTCTTCGCTGAAACTACAAGCTACACGGAATTGGCAGATATTAAAAATATATAGATTATTTAGTCATATTGTAATAAATGAGAAATCCACGAATTTTTTTACAGATTATTTTGTGGGAAAATACATAATATCTGTCTATATAAATAAAATTCAACCGAACTTTGCAATGAAAATGTTGCTCAACATACAACCAGCCTAAAACCCTCGATACGCATCACCAGCGCATGACATAGATAATCTAAACCACCCGCGGAGCGCCCATAGATATTATGGAGCCAACTTAATAAATGCCCATTAAAATAAATAGTTTGCATTGTTGCCTTCCGATTGGAGTGTAGAATCAGTGATTGCATGCCTTAACAGGGTGTCCGAGAATGGTCTGCTATTCCAAAGATGTAAGCGCATAGGAAATAAGTTCTGCATTCGTACTTACGATAACCTTCAATACTCACGTATTTATAGTGGAATTGATAAACTTGATCTGCTAACAGCTTGATCTGTGAAGACTGTGAACAGAGAGGAGAAAGAGCTCATCATCACTTACATACGCCTGATGAAGACTTATCTTGATGTGTAGTTAAGAAAGTTTTTTTCAACTAACTTAAAAAAATAGTTGCTTTTGTTATAAAATGTTGTGTAGGCTTACACAAAGAAAAGATGCAGAATTCTTCTTATATAATTATATTTCCTTTAAATAAAGATTTATGGTTATGTACAATGGTGCGCACGCGCACAGCTTGTTTCGTTCGTATCTGGTTAGGCTCTGGCGTGGCGTGGCGTCGGTCCGCCCGCGCCCCGCGCTCCCCGCGCGCCCCGCGCGCCCCGTCTCTCCTCGCGCTGCTGTGACGTCACGAACATCTTCCCGCCCTTGGAAGGAACTGCATTCTCTTCCAAGACATCTGCTTCTGCGTCGTCCTCTTCTGTCATCACAGGCAGGGGACAGACTCTGTTGACGGCGCGTCGTTCTACGCCTCGATATGTAATAAAGTCTGCGACTCGAGCTATTCCGTCTTCACCAGGGTAAATTCTTTGGACTCGCCCGAGTTTCCATTTAAGAGGGGGGAGGCTTGGTTCTTTAAAGACTACCATATCTCCCTCCTTAAGGTTAGTATTATGTGAGCGCCATTTCGTGCGCTGTTGTAGTTCTGCTAGATATTCATTTCTCCATCTGCCCCAGAAGTCGGACCGAAGTTGCTGAATGAGCTGGTACCTCGTCCGTATTTTCATGTCTGTCCTCTGCGGGGTTGGTAGTGACGTCAGTGGCCGCCCGATGAGGAAGTGCCCTGGGGTCAAAGGAGAAAGGTCGTGTGGGTCAGGTGATAAAGGAGTAAGGGGTCGGGAGTTGAGGATCGCTTCAATTTGAGTAAAGAGCGTGCTCAACTCCTCGTAAGTTAGACTAATGTTACCAGCTATACGTTTAAGGTGATGCTTAGCACTCTTAACCCCGGCTTCCCACAACCCGCCGAATGTAGGTGAATACGGTGGAGTGAAGTTAAACTTTATGCCCTCACTAGCTACATAATCTTCCACTCCGGCTAGATTTGATCGCAAAACCCTACCCAATTCATTATTCGCTCCAACAAAGTTTTTCCCGTTATCACAACAAATACAATATGGTTTACCTCTACGAGCGATAAATCTTTTTAAGCATGAAATGAACGCCTGTGCTGTGAGATCACTGACTGTTTCTAGGTGAACAGCCTTAGTGGAAAAACATATAAAGATGCACATGTAGCATTTTGTTGTTCTACTGCCGCGACCTTTTTTACTGGCTATCATAAAGGGGCCAGCAAAGTCAGTACCAGTTACTTGGAATGGGTAAGTTTGCGACACTCGACTTATAGGTAGGTTACCCATCAATGGCGTTAAAGTCCTACCTTTCATTCTTATACATGGTATACATTTATGCACTACACTTCTAGCTAGAGCTCTGCCACCTATGGGCCAGAATTGTTCTCTAAAGGAGCTAAGAAGTAATTGTGGACCTGCGTGAAATAAACGAAGATGCTCGCTAGTCATTAAGAGTATAGTGAAGTGATGTTTGGCTTCTAATATAGCAGGATGTTTATGTGTGTAGTTGATCTGTGCGTTTTTTAAGCGACCACCTACTCTTAGTACACCCTTGTCATCGAGGAATGGAGATAACTGCAGAATGTGGGATTTAGGCTTAAGTGACTTAGCTTGTAGTAAAGTGTCTATCTCTTGGCTGAAACATTCTCTTTGAGCTGTTTTTATTAAGAAATTTAAGGAATTGTTAAGTTCAGTTTCATTTAAAGAGCCAAGTGTTTTATTACTAGGATTTTTACAATTATTTATAAATCTCAAGACAAATGCAAAAATTCTTTTAAGTTTTAAGGAATGTGAATAATCACTGAAATTTATAAAGTTTGGTTTATTATTTTGAATGTAATGTACCTTTACTTCTGGTATATTTATATTATCAATTTGTGTTTTCGGCCATTCGCTTTCAGGTTTTGAAAGAAACGAAGGACCTGACCACCAGAGCGCCGAATGGGCTAATAAGTGTGGTTCTATACCTCTTGACGCCATGTCCGCTGGGTTAACATCAGTAGGAACATGTCGCCATGAATTTCTATCAGTTAGTTCACGAATTTCATTTACTCTGTTACAAACAAAGGCTTTTAAGAGTTTTGGCTGAGTTTTAATCCAACTTAAAGTAATGGTTGAATCCGACCAAAATGTTTTAGTATTAAGTTTACAGCGTAGAGCTTCAGTTACCTTGGCGGCGAGCCGAGCTCCCAAGAGAGCAGCACATAGTTCAAGGCGCGGGATCGTAACTGGCTTCAATGGTGCAACGCGAGTTTTGGCACATAAAAGATTAGTTACCACGTTACCGTCCCGCATCTTCGAGCGAAGGTAAATGCAAGCTGCATAGGCATCCTGGGAAGCATCTACAAAACAATGCAATTCAATTAATTCAGGAAGTGAACAAAGAACAAACCTCGGGATAGATAAAGACAGTAAAACGTTTAAGTTAAAGACCGTTTTCTCCCAAATTTTTCTAATGTCTTTGGGTACTGCATCATCCCAATCTAGCTTAGTTTGCCACAATCGTTGTAATAACATTTTAAGAGTTACTATACATGGACTTAATAATCCTAAAGGGTCGAATATTTTGCAAGTATTCGACAAAATAGTTCTTTTTGTTATTTTATTATGCTCGTTTTCATTAATGTTTATTTGAAATCTTAAGGTGTCGTTATGAGGCGTCCAAAGAACTCCCAAGACGCTAGATTCTTTAGATAGGTTGAGAGAATCAGACTCTATTGAGTCTTTGAATAAGTCTGGACAATTAGTCCTAAATTTATGTATAGGAAAGCAAGCGGATGCTAGTACATCCGTAACGGATTTATGTATATGAGATAACTCACTCTTAGTTGACGCGCCCGTCAAGAGGTCATCAACGTAAAAATCTGATTTAATGACCTGGGCTGTAATGGGATCTGCACATTCTGTGGCGAGCTGAAGAAGACATCTCGTGCTTAAAAAAGGTGCTGAGGCTGTCCCGTAAGTGACTGTATTAAGCTGCAAGATCTTGAGTGGCATGTCTTTTTCATCTCTCCACAGAATAAGTTGCAGATGTCGCTGCGAAGCATCAATCATGACCTGCCTGTACATCTTCATAATGTCACCTGAAAGTACATATTTATGTTGTCTAAAGCGTACTAATATATCAAAAAGTTCATCTTGTACCACAGGACCAACGCATTGGATTTCATTTAAGGACTTGTTTGATGTAGTCTTTGCCGAACCATCGAAGACAACACGAACCTTTGTGGTTTCGCTGCTATCTCTAATCACGGCATGATGCGGCAAATAATAACCAAATTGTGGTCTAGCTATCTCCGTTAAGTGACCTAGTTCCTCGTATTCATGAATGAATTTACTATATTCAAGTTTTAAGTGAGGATTATTGTTAAGTTTTTTCTCAAGGCTTAAGAAACGCTTTTCTGCTATTTTAAAGGAATCGCCGAGTGCTTGGTTAGGAGACTCGTTAAGGGGCATTAAAACAGAAAATCTACCATCTTTAAGGCGTTTAGTTGTTTCCGTAAAGTGACGTTCACAAAACTCATCATCGGGTGACATTGTTAATTTTGTACCAATAGGTATTTCTTCAAGGCTCCAAAATTTCTGCAATTGATTGCTAATATCTTTGGAAAAGTTACAATAAACCTTTTTACTATTTTTCAGGGTTGAATATTCAAGGGGACCTGCTACTAACCATCCTAGTTTTGAGTCCTGAAGGATTGGTTTATTTGGTCCTAATTTCAATTGGTTAGGAGATAAAATTTCAAAAAACATTTCAGCGCCAAGTAATAAGTCAATTTCTGAAGGGCGGAAAAATTCAGGATCCGCTAGTTGAATATGATCTGGCAAGTTAAGTGCTGAAACATCAATTAAGGCATTGGGTAAGTAACCTGTTATTTTAGGAATTACTAAACATTTAATATTTTTAATGAATGGATTGACTAGTGAACTCACAGTCATTTCACAGCTATCAGATATAGGCAGTTGAGAATTATTTATGCCGGATATGCATAATGTATCCGATTTTCTACTAATAAATCCCATTTTATGTTTCAGGCGTGCGGTTATAAAGGACGACTGGCTCCCCGCATCAAGAAGAGCACGAGCAAGGTAAGTTTTCTTATTTTCAGGGTTGAGTACCTTGATCAAGGCGGTACCCAACAGAACTTGGCTGCTAGTCTTAGCTGGTAAGGACACAGGTACGTAGCTACAGTGATTTAAGGTTGTGCTAGTTCCAGGTGTATTAAAATTTATGTGTAGTAATGTATTATGTTTTTTACGGCATGTCCTACATGTACCTAACAGGCGACAATCCGCCGTAGAGTGGCCTCTCCGAAGACAATTCGAGCATAGACGTAATTTTGAAACTTCATTACATCTAGCTTCAGGAGACAGTTGTTTAAAGGTAGGACAATCAATTATGCGGTGTTGCTGATTACATAAAGGGCATGAGAAAGACTTAGAAGAAGTAACAAAACTTTTTGTTGTTTTAGGAAAAGTGTTTTTAAAGTTACCTTCGGGTTTTCTATAGCTTTCCTTGTTAAAGGTAGGTTTGTATTCTTGCCTATCGCTTCGGCTGATAGCAAGCGTCTCCAAAATGTCAGCGCGATTACGTAAGAACTGCATGAAGTCAGACAGTATAGGTAAGTCCTTTAAGTTATTTTTATTTTCTTCCCATTTACTGAAGGTGACTGGATCTAATTTTGTGGAGATCAAATAAATAATTAAGATATCCCACTTATCAGTTGGCTGTTCTAACGTGTTAAGTGCCCTTAAGTTTTTGGAAACATGATCGACTAAATATCTAATAGCCTTATAAGACTCGCCTTGCATGGGATCCATTTCAAATAACGCTTTTAAGTGGTTATTAATTAAGACTTTTTTATTATCATACCTATCGCAGATTAAGTCCCATGCAATTTTATAATTATTTGATGTAAATTCTATAGATTTTATGATCACAGTTGCACTGCCCTCAAGTGATGACCTTAGATAATGAAATTTGTTTATGTTTGAAATAGAATCATTTGAGTTTATTAATGAATCAAATGTGTCCCTGAACTCCAGCCATTTAAGGTAATTCCCATCAAAGGTGGGCAATTTTATGGTGGGCAATTTTATGTTATTTAAATTATGATGACTACAAGTTCCAGAACATGCTGACCTAGCAGAATGAAGGCTACCTTCCCTTTCAAGAGTGCTCGTGCACGAATCAATAATATGTTGAGCGACAGAAATTGTACTGTAAAATAAATTCTCAAAAATATCGATCTCGCCTTCCTCTTCACTCATCGATAACATATCAATTTGAGATTGAATCTCACTAAACTCAAAAAGTAAGGTTTCAGTTTTATTAAGACGTAATTTTAATTCTTTTAATTGTACATCACTAATATCGTTAAGTTTTATTTTGTACCACAGGACCAACGCACGAAGAATTCTGCATCTTTTCTTTGTGTAAGCCTACACAATGTACGCAGCTAACTCACACTCTCAAATATGATTTAATAATACAATTGATTAATAATTTTCTTCCAAAAATACTCGTGAAAAATCATATCATTAATAATTACAATTGAAAGTATTTTTTTCGTTGCAATAAAATATTCGGTCATTTTTAATTTAACCCTTATCGTATCTTTTAATTATAATTAACCTTTGAAGGGACAAATACTATTTATAAAAACTATGAAAAAATGTTATCAATAAAACGCATGATGGTAAAATTGTTGTTTTTTTATACCTGAGTGACAAAGTTTAAGATCCATATTGAGATAATAATCAAAAGATATAATAAGATAAGCAAAATTGCAGTACTAAATACCAATAAAAGTTAACCTTCAATTATATTTATTGAGACAATCATAACATTTAGTAAGTATTTAAAATACAATAATTTTGTTATAATGGCGTTTTGATGTTCAAATATAGTTTTTTGCTGCTACACTACATTGTAAAAGTAGCTAATATTTATAGCAGGAGAGTCAAGGAATTATGTGTGAACTCACTCACTAAACCAGTTAATACGGTGCCAAATCAATAAGGGAGTTCAGATTTGGACGTCCTGTGGCTGAAATGATGATGTATATTTTATCCTAGATGGGCATCACAAGCACAGAGGTAATGCAAAGTGTTTTCAGAACTAGAGGCCGGTAATAGTTTATTAAGTGGACTTCGATAAATTTATTCACTCCGCAACATAAATATTTTAATTTTATTTACCTTTACTACGATTATAGTACAATTTTGCTACAAAAATTATCATAATACTCGTATCTAGGTACCATTTGCCCTTTAAATGTTGGAGCACTAAACAGTGATTAGTGATTATAACCCGCTCAAAATAAGCGATTGGGTAAATTACACTACTCGTGTAAATATGGAGTGTAGTGGTCAATCTGGGCAGTATTTCGTAGGTGTTAATGGTGTATTTCAAATTACCATTTCAACACAATTTACATGACAGTACATGGACATGTACTTACCAACTTCCCAATTTTTCACAGCAGTTGTTTTTTGCTCTTAGAATAAATTCCCAACCTTCTCGGCTAGGATTTAATACCAGACATCAGTGTCGTTCTTTGTACCAAATTACTGAGATCGTAAAATTGCCTGGTAAGGTGATAATACCAATATCCTGAATTCTGAAGATCTATATTGAAAAAATGTGAACAGTAAAGTGATTTGATTTGATCTTTATTCAAGACCTGTGCCCAGTTGCGGTACGTATTGTGGGATGTTATAATGATAGAGATATGGTACTTAGTAATTAATTAATTGAAATAATAAAGTGTAATACCATAATATCCGTCACAGAACCAAAATAATCGACGTAGCTCATAAAGTAAAAGGGGAGTGGGCTGGCCATATCTGCAGCGTCGGACGTCCGAAGATGGACAGATGCTTTGGTCGAAGTGCAAGTTCACGGTGGATGGAAGCTGCAACCGACCGAAGTAACTGGAAGTTCGATGTCTGAAATGATGATGATGGGCTGTTATAATGATAGAGCTCTATTTAATTAATCGAAACCAAACAGTGAGCTCATAAGGAAGCTTAGACATTTTAATGCGTTTATTATTAATTATAATTATCATTAATAATTGATAACCTATTAAGTTTACATGTTCGTGTAGGCACGTAGAATTCCACCCAATCTCCAGAACATTACATCGATACGCCATGTAATTAATCCATTGCTATCTTATAACTCATCTATAATTCGATTAACAATTAATAATATCGGGAATTATCGATTATTGGATAATTGATCAACTGGATCGATAAATGCGTCTAATTTGAGTTTTGACATCTCTGACGCTATCGATATTTGATGGAATTGGTTTCTTCTGTTGATTAATTAAAATGTGTTAGGTATCTTATGCCTTGTGGTGCCGGCAAATTTAAAACTACTAACATTTATCCGTACTTACCCTTATCTGATTATAAATTGCTATAATAAGGACATTATGATCCCCATATTTTTTAATTTTAATAATATTACCAATTTTTTATTACCATTTTGTTAGATATCCAGTAGCAATACCATCCGCAAACCTATACTACAAAATACCTCAGTCTGTTAGGAGAATTTTTATCAGCTTTTTTTTGTACTTTAGAAAAAAAAACATTCATGCAGCTTGCAAATGGCAATTTCTAAAATTGTAAAATTAAGTCTAGGTACTTAACATAATATACTTATACATTTTACAATCTGGTTGGTAATGCTACATAGGTAGGTGCCTAAAATTTCGAGTGCTTACCCGTTCGACCCAAGATTTTTCTACCCAATATTATTTTTACCCATTCTTGTGCAGTATTTGTAAGAAAACTCAGGTTAACCCAACTGTAACAAAACAAATGTAGGTCTGACAAATACTGCACAAGAAATTTCCATGCACATTATATTGTACAATAGATTGTCCATTCCCCAGTACATTAGTTCGCACACGACCCACGCGCTCCATATATCAATGTTTGTCTTGTAAATGCCCAAATTAACGTCCATACTAATATCATTAGTCTAACATACAACATACATTATGTCCCATAAACTGCGCACAATTATAGCCTTTAGAGCTATAAAGTTATGGATGGTTGTACCTTGCGATTGTTTGTATGTTGTCATAAAGTTGGGCGTTCACTGGGGCTTTGTAAATAAAGTACGAGTGTAGGTAAGTTGAGAGAGTAGTGCCGTGTTGGTTTAGTAGTGCCGAGGTACGGGTTCGTGAATGTCACAGAGTTCTGTTCTCAGATCATCCCGGTTCCCTCCCGATGTTTGCCTTCACTGTAAGAGCACGTGTTTTTAGACCACACATAAATTTAAGAGAAAAACCAGCGGTGCTCGTCTGGGTTCGATAACATGACCTTCGTAATGAAAGCTGAGTGTGCACTCGCTTAGCCAACTCGGCTTCAACTGCGGTTAAATTTTGACTTTTTGACAAATATTTTCTTAAAACTTAGAGTGTACGCGCAGCCTAAGCTTCGATGTGTTGCGATCTCGAAGATCTAGGTCCGAGGCATCCCTTTGTGAAGCCGCGCGCGCAGGGCTATCACCTCGCCTGATTTACTCACCATTATAATACAGTTATATTTATCGATCGGCGTTTGATATTTTATTAGGCTACCTTCTTTGACCTTGTATTTATACTACTTATAGTATTGAAAAATTATGAGCGCTTTGAAAACGTACCATGCTATCTTTTCAAGTGTCGTTAAATCGACAGGGATTTATATACCAGATGAAGGCAGAAACGTCGTTCTGTGCACTGTACGAACTTATTGCGATCAACAACCCGCCTATCGGTACCTAAGCGTGGTTATTATACCAAATCTCCAAGAGGTATGTGTTGTATTGGGAAGAACGGTGCCCTGGTATAGGTAGGGCATAATACACTGCTCAAAAAATAAGGTGAAAACTAAAATAGCCCCAAACCAAAAGAAAATTTGTTGTTGAATGTCCTTAAACTTTTCAAAGTTCTCAGAACATGTCGGTTTCCTTACGATGTTTGCTTTACTCTAAGAGCACGTGTTTTTAAAGCGCACATAATTTTTTATAGAAGTAAAATCCAGAGGTGCGGCGGAGTTTGATCCATCGGAATGAAAGTCGAGTGTGCTCCCACTTAGCCAACCGTTCCGTCCGGCTACGTAACTGAGTTTTGTAACCAGCTACGTAATGGGAATATTTTTTATCGCTTGGAACCCAGTTATGAAGGAAGTATTGTTTGTCTTTATTTGTAACTCATTTGTAACTAGCTACATAGTAGGAATTATTTTTCTTAGTCGGAAATCCAGATACGTATAGAGAATACTTTGTCTCAACTTGTAACTGATTTGTAACTGGCTACAAAGTAGGAATGATTTTTCCCTGTTGGAAATCCAGATACGTGCACCCCAGGCCAAAAGCATGGAAACAAGCTTACATGGAAATACAAATCCGAGATTTTCAAACACAAAAATCTAAATTAAGTTAAAAAAAATATCGAAATATAAATAAATCGGAAATATTATAAATTAATGAATGCCTGAATGGTTACAACTTACTAATATTACAATATTATCTCTAGACCTTTCATTTGAGCTTTGTACGGCATCTCTAGGTCCAGCCGTTTCGGAGTTGTGGCAGTTTGAAGTTTGACAGCTGTCATCGAAAATGTTGCTCTCTCTGACACCTGTCGCTTGAGCTTTGTACGGCATCTCTAGGCCCAGCCGTTTCGGAGTTGTGGCAGTTTGAAGCTTGACAGCTGTCATTTTGACAAATGTCATCGAGACCTATCAGTTTTAAAGTTAAATTGTTTCAAGGATAATCCTTGAATTCCATTACGTGACTTATGTTAAATTAAAACTTGGCACATAGCTTAATTATATCGTCCTTAGAGAAGTCCCTGTGTCCCAGCTGTGGAATCGTTATAGTACCAGCTTGAGTTAGTACCTACTTATTGATAGATGTATAAATAAGATATAAATTTCCTTTATCTCATAAGCATAATGCACCGTTGTAAGTTCCTAATTTATCTAACTGTACTTTTCAATTCCCGCGAGATGACGAACACAATACTATGAAAAATTGCAATGTGCCAACTCGCGGGAATCCATCTTTTGTTTTCCCGCGAGATGTCGAACAACCCATTCTTCGCTGCGACGCTGCGGAATCCGAGGTCCACTATTGACCATGGTCCAAGATTTGACAAGTCTGAATTACCTATTTCAGTAGAGTGACTGGTTATAAACAGGGAAAAGTAGTTACAAACTAAGATAATTAATCAATCACTCAATACGTAACTGGGTTTCAAAGCGATAAAAAACATTCCCATTTCGTAGCTGGTTACAAACAGAGAAAAAGTAGTTACAAACTAAGATAATTAATTCTCAATACGTAATTGGGTTTCAAAGCGATAAAAAACATTCCCATTTCGTAGCTGGTTACAAACAGAGAAAAAGTAGTTACAAACTAAGATAATTAATTCTCAATACGTAACTGGGTTTCAAAGCGATAAAAAACATTCCCATTTCGTAGCTGGTTACAAAACTCAGTTACGTAGCCGGACGGAACGTAGCCAACACGGCTCTCCGATATTCTATTAAGTAGGTATATCAGAAATCTAGCACCCGTATAACACAAGCTTAGAGCTTACCACGGGCTGTTGCTGTAAGAATTGTCCAGCAATATTTATTTATATTCTAATGATGGCACCACACGGTGGTATAACGTAATATTTATAATATTACTCGTAGTAAGGGTGTTAGTAAATGCCAGCCCTAAAAGTACATTTGATCCCAATAGCCATTGTTCCACATACAGATTGCGACAGATCTCGAAAGGACATTTTCTATTTCCAAGATCATTTCTGTTGTGGAACTACTATATTAGCTTTTACTATGCTTTATTATCGACGATAACCGTGTTAGTTCCTAATAATTAGGAGACTTTTATTTAAATTAAGATCGTGGGTTCGAGTCGTGTCGCGCACCAAATCCGTCTTGAAAAACGCAAGTGATATAAATTTCAAGTTTATAGACATAATAAATAAATACCAAATTAGTCAAAGTGTTGATGAGCTTTTTCCTCGGGATACAGTAAATTATGCTGAGAGGATGAATCTGGTATTGGGCAATCTTTATCCATCATAATGTCCCAGACACTACAGCATCCTGACCAGAAGAGCATGGCTTTAGTCTACATTATTTTAAATTGATTTTTAAAAACGACTTGGGGAACCCCAAAACTCACGTGTTAACGTGGAAGGGTTACTCAAATAAATTGCCTTATGAATTGAAAAAAGCGAATAGTTAACCGATTTCCGTAATTCTATAGACACAATATCTCATAATCGAATCTATTAATCGAAAACAAACGATAATACCGTAACCTTGCGTTTCCCACAGTAGTTGGACATATCTCATTACAGAGCAATCTACGATACCTACAGCTTAACAGTTTCATTCAAGGTCTGAATCACAAAACTCCAGGAGTCCAACAGTCTCCCATAAACCATGTCCCATGCTGTACCTCGCTATCTATAAATACAATAATTCCTTATATAACTGCTATATTTCCTTGCACGCACAACAATTAAATTATCATAGAGAAGTCACTGCACGCAAAGAATAAAATAGGGACGAGCGCAAGAAATGCCATAAGTCACGCTTTGACAGATTCAGGGCGCTCGGATTAAAGTGTTGAGGTGGTATTGATTTCTTATCGGATTACCAGTTTGTATTGATGTTGATTTCAATGCGAATTTAGTTCCATGCTGAATGTTTTATGTAGCCTTTTACAGCTGTTATAAATGATTTATTCGCGGCAATTGACAGAAAGCGCTTGTCGTTATGTTTTAAGAGCTATTATTCTAAGCCTTCTGACATCGCCGTGAAAGCTCTGTGAGTCCATTAATAAATATTGATTTGAAATTTAATTACTTATAATTAAAGATTAACGAAGTAAACTTTGAGCTCTATAAGGCCATGCACGTCGTAGATGAGTCTGTGAATTTGTGTAGAAATTTCTGGTGATTAAGACATTTGTCTCTTCTGGTTTCAAATTCATCCGCAATCTAGCTCTTCATTTTATAATTTACATCTCAATTGGTGGAGTTACCTACAATCGTTATTCTCGGTTTCTAAGACTTATATCCTAAATCGCAGAAATCATACTTATACAATTCTTCCCCCTAAGTCCCAGGCTGGGTGGCTAACGTCAATTACCGAAGTTCTCCGAAGTTTGCCGATGATCGTGCGCCGAGTCCCGGAATGCATGTTATTGGAGGAATACTCTATCAGTTAAGAGGCCTTTTACCGGAAATCGCGAAATTGTTCGGTTTTCTCGTCCTAATTCTATGGTTTACGTTAGTTGTTTGATATTACAATTACATTTTTATAATAGTTCGTTTTCTCCTCTACAAAAGTAGTAAGAAACATTTTAGATAACTTGTTTATATATTGAGTAATAATCATTCTCCGGATACATGTTTCGTAAAAAACGCTCGAAGACCTGTTTTCTTAGCTCTAATTTGTAGATTCTAACGAATATGGGCGATCAAACTAATTTTTATTATGTTACGTATATCCTATTCTTCATTTAGAGTAGAGTACATTTTCGTTAAATGCTTTTATTCTAAAGATATACCGAATTTAATATCGACCGAAAATGCTTCGAAACAAACCTCAATAACTCCGAAGTTCTAAATCAATGGGACGTCATATTTATATCAAAATATTTATCAACATTTGCTTAAACTATGATATTAATTTTAATTTGTAGAACGGTTTCGGTAATTTTTTATGAATAAAATAAAACTACCATAATTTAGTAGTTTTTTCATTCCGCCGGCTTTTTCCATTTAGTACCGCGCGAGCGCTTGTCGAGGTCGGACCTATGTCGGTTGTTCTTGAATAAAATATAGAAATATTTCGTAAAATGTCAGTGTGTGGGACTGTCAATTGCTGTAAAAACGCTGTTAGTGTGCGTGTATGTGTTATTGCGATACTACGACCGACATAAGTTGATCCGTTGATAACGATCAATTGTTATTTTTATTGATAACGATCAATTATTGTTGTTGCTGGCCTAAGAATTGTACCACTTGTTGCTGGCCTAAGAATTGTACCACATCATTGTCATCTTGTTTAACCTTATTTATTTGGAGGTTATGCTGTAGGATGATCCACATCCTACAGCATAACCTCCAAATAAATAAGGTTAAACAAGATGACAATGATGTGGTACAATTCTTAGGCCAGCAACAAGTGTGTGTGTGTGCATATCTAAAGTTATCTATCCTAATTAAAAAACAACAAGGCAACTTTTTTTGGTGAAACCGTACGACTAAATGTAATTATGCCTATGATTTTTTTAGATTATGACTAACTTGCCGACCCGCCGACAGCTGCGCTTGCGTTTTTAGTTACTAGTTTATGTTTTATAGCCTTTTTCGATCATTACTAGTTTATGTTTTATAGCCTTTTTCGATCATTTTACTATCCAATACTGAAATCATATTTTAAATCGGACCCGCGGTTCCTGAGTAGCACGTTCAAACAAATAAACAAGCAATCTCCTCAGCTTGATAATTGTAGTATAGATTTCCATAATATTTATTACAAAGAAAATATTCCGTAATTTTTTGTTCTTATTTTTACCGAGTATCCAATATGTAAACAAAAAATAATGTACCTTTCTAATAAATATATTATTTATTGTAAACATTAAATATGTACCTTTCTAATAAATACAGGGCGTCCCAAAGTTATGGGCCATGGAGGGGAAGTACCTTAAATATCGTAGATAGTGAATTTTGCTCAAACAAGACTTCATTTTATTTTTAAAAGTTAGTAATTCTGCATTCATTGATTTTCTAAAAATTACTTGCTTTGTCTGGGAATCGAACCGACTTACATGTAGAGAAAAAATATTTGATTTTTATGATACCAATCGAAAGAAAAGCTAAAAAATAATAACTCTGCTTAAGTAACATAGTATTTTAAAAGAAAGGAACAACGTGAAATTAATTATTTTAATCAAATAAAAAACATGAAACATTTTTTTTTGTAAATTAATTAATTAAATTACTTACTTTTTAAAATAAAATGAAGTCTTCTTTGAGCAAAATTCACTATCAACGATATATATGGTACTTCCCCTTCATGGCCCATAATTTTGGGACGCCCTGTATATAAAATAACACCCCTATTCACGTTCCCACTGCTGGGATAGGGACTTCTCTCTTGACGAGATAGATTAGGCCTTAATTCACCACGCTGGCCAAGTGCGGGTTGGTTTTTTAGGGTTCCGTAGCCAAATGGCAAAAACGGAACCCTTATAGATTCGTCATGTCCGTCCGTCCGTCCGTCCGTCCGTCCGTCCGTCCGTCCGTCCGTCCGTCCGTCTGTCCGTCCGTATGTCACAGCCGTTTTTCTCGGAAACTATAAGAGCTATAACGTTGAAATTTGGTGAGTAGATGTATTCTGTTAACCGCACTAAGATTTCAGAAAATAATTGAAAAAAAAATCATAAAATTCGGGGGTCCCCATACATAGGACTGAAATTTAAAAACTTTTTTTTAATCCAACCCATACGTGTGGGGTATCTATGAATAGGTCTTCTAAAATCATAACAATGTTTCTAAAACCATTTAATTCTAAACTTAATAGTTTGGACGTGAGACTCTTCCAAAGTGGAAAACAGAGTGTCCCCCCCCCCTCTAATTTCTAAACTAAGAGGATGATAAATCTAGAAAAAATATATATTATACATAACCATAAAAACTAACAACGAAAATTGGTTTGAACGAAATCTATCAAGTAGTTTTTTTATAATACGTCATAAACTATTTCATATAAACAATTGCTGCGGAAGCCTACATGGGCGAGTCCGACTCGCACTTGGCCACTTTTTTTAATATATAAATGAAATATTTTCAATAAGTTCGTAATAAAATAAAAATAAATATAAAGTTCGAAACTACAAAGATAATACCTAAACATAATGATAATAACATGGTATATTTGTGTTTGAATAAATAAAAGTTTCGTTAACGAAACTTTTATTTATTCAAACACAAATATACCATCTAACAAAACAAGCAACTTAAATATATATATAGGTAATATAATTTATTTGTTTTGTTATAATTAGAATTTGTATTTAGTCCGTTCAATTTAGACTTTCGAACTTACATAAAGTCCCAACATTCGACAAAAAAAACATTTAATTACAAACCTACACATCAAATTTCAGAAGAATCGGTTTAATAATGAGCCCATAAGATGAGATGAATGAGGACATTTAACTTCAATAAGACTATTTTCAGTTTTATTCTTATATAGATAATTATTAATCATGAATGTTTTAATTTAAAATTATGTACTTAATTGATTTCAAATAATCAATCAGATTTAAAATGAATATTGATATTATTAAGATAAAACATAATTGATTCAAATATTGAAATAAAAATATCCGCCATTTTGAATTTAGGAAAATATATTAAACACCTATCAATTAAATAAAAACATTAATATAATAATTATTTCAGAATGAAACTGAAAAAAATCCACTCAATAAAATGGAATTTATTCGATGCCATTTTCTACAGATCTAAAATAATTATTAGTATATTTGTATGTTTTAGATCGACGAAGTATCAAGATCATTTAGTATTTTTCATAGAATTCGCGTGACGCGCCGGTCACGTGGTGCATAAAATATCCAATTTCGCAAAACTTCAAAAATTTAACAGGGCTCTTAAATCGACAAATTCTGGAGACTTGCGTCTTCGATTTATGTCAATGTCATAGAGGTATAGTCTGCGGTTGTTTTTGTGATGGAATCGACTTCCAACTGCGCGGGATTTGTTGAGTACTTAGTGGTGGAGTCCATTATTTTATATTTAATATGTGTCAAGCTTTCTACAAAAATAAGCCGTATACTGTATTGGCTAGTATTCTTAGCAAAAAGGTCTTGAAGATGGTGTCTCTAGTCTTCAGCTCAAGTTGCTGCAGTTATACCAGTTTGTATTTTTTAACTCGTAAGAAGCCATGATAAAGCGTAAGTAATAAGATTGTTATTGGCTTTGACTTCATCCTACACATTTGAACTTCCGTTTCAGCAAAACAAAGGGTTTAGACATTAAGAACACCGTTTTAATTGTCTGTGGCGAACGGTAATTGTCTTTGGATAGAACAGGGTCAGGGGTTAGCCCGCTTCTGTGTTAGTGAAATTACATTTCGTTACTTAATTAATCGTATAACAAGCTGTTTTAATCGAATAATACGAGTAGTCGAACAATAAAATTAAGGTATTGTTCATCTTGATGGAATTTAACATCTTCAGCTTTTTTTAACACAAGGTCGTCATTTTGTATTCGCTCTTAGCTTCACATGGATTCACCTATGCACGTGTCTGGCATGTTCCATCGGTGAGTCATTCATAGTTTATCTACTTGATGATGATGATGAGGTAAACAAGTCCCGTCAATTAAATATAAAAAAAATAACCTTTTCAAAATAATACTTTACATCCTATGTTCAGAAATATATAAGTCGTTTATTTCTATCAATATAATTTTAAGACAATTATTGTCTGCCCCGTAACGAGACAATTATTGTCTTCATAGTCTAAACATTTCAAGATAACCTTTAAATTTAATTTATAACAGAATCTTGGAAGTTGATTAACGTCAATTTAATAGCAGAAATTAATAAAAAACGTGACTAGTTAAAAAGCTATTTTCTGTATTAAAATATTATAACTGATAAGCGTTATAGATTCAGAAATATGTGTTAAACACCTGCAACATGGCTCATCTATATTAAATTGATTAAATGTTGACTGACTGTTCTTAGTAGGGTTTAGCCAGACTATGAGCGGGCTAATACAACAAAGTCACTGTCGCTGTATTTATGCTTCCATATTTAAAACTATGCTTATAATAAGGTTACCGAGGTGAAAATGGGCGGCCCGCTAGTATTACATAAATTGGGCACTTTCAGTGTAACTTAAACTTAACTTAAAATTTTCTTTATGAAAGGGATAACCAACATTAAATAAACAAATTTTGCATTGCGAGGAAAGTTGTAAAACAAAGTTATCCTAGCAATAAAATTACACGATTCTTTATTGAATGTGAGCCTAAGGCATAAAAAGTCTCAATATATTTTAAAATGCCGTAAATTATGAATAATAAAGGTTTATAAAGGGCGTATTTACATAATGGAAGAGTTTAGAAAGATGATTGAAACATAAGTAGTTATTATAGTTGATATTAGTTTTATATTTTGTGAAAAAACCTATTTTATAGATATTTTATGTTATCGGTAACCCACTATTAACTTTAATACTATACATAGGTACTGCCTTAAGAAATTTGCCTTTGGTTGGTGATCGCAGTATATTGTCACATTATGCAGAACGACACTGTTACGACAATTTAACAACGTTGAACAAAATTTAACTTTTTTCAAATACAATTTATTATAATGATGACCGATACAAGTAATTTTACGATTTTCTCATAAATAATAATAATACTTCAAATATAAATTGCCGGACGTCAACCGTGTATAGAGTCGGATGACGTCCGGCCATTTTAATAGGTTCAGTCCGCGGGAAGAGGATTGTACTATCCTTAAGCCTGCACCCCACGGCACGTACTCTCACCGTTATAGTTAAAAAGTTAATGGACATAATAAAGTCCATCATTACCTATGTTGCAGCCATCGTTCCGCAGCGAATAAGGTTTCGTTTAACGCATTGACCGTAACTGGCAATTTGAACCAGCCTCGCGTATTAAAAAGCAATTACCACATCATAAACCAATAAGAAATAACAACAGGATGGAATACTATACTTAGTTATTTAATAAATGTTGGTTTATTTTGCTGTGGCTGAGTTAATTTAAGGTAGCTTTCCATTGTTAGCGACCGCGACGCGATACCGCGACCAAACGACCATGCGAACATTGCGACACGCGGTTCTCTGGCCACACGCCCATTTACGTTATCTACATAATTATAACTTATCATTATGTAGCCCTTCTGGTTAAATGCATTATCCAACTCTGAAATATTATTTTAAATCGGACCAGCAGTTTCTGTAATTAGTCCTTTCAAACAAACAAATAAACTCCATTAAATTTTTGTCATTTTCGGTTTTTTTGTAAATATTGATTATTGGTGTTACATACAATACAACTACATATAAAGAAATATATTTTCTTATAAACTTTTCAGCTATATAATATTAGTTTAGATATGTCACTGTCACGAGACCGCTACCGCGACTTGATGTCGTGGTCGCACGTCGCAGTCGCTATGATTTGAATGCTACCTTTAATTGCAAGGGACTGACTCTCGGCCAGTTGGACTTTAACTGACACCCTGTAAGTGTATCGATTTTGATGTCTGGATAAAGTTAGTAGCATATAACTTTATTACGGTGCCGGCTTAAAAGCTCCCGAACTAGTTATTCAATATAGAAACATTTATTCAAACAAATGCCTAGGTCCGCCTGCGATGCAGGAGGTTGCAGATTCGATTCCTACTTCGGGACAAAAAGAAATACGATTTGTAAATATTTTTACCGGATGTTCGAGGTGTTTTCTATGTATAGTAAATATTATATCTATGTTTATATATTATACTAAGTGTATCAGAAATGTAGCATCCGTAACACAAGCTTCGAGCTTACCATAGGGTAAGATATTGCCCTACAACCACAGCCTGCAACATTTATTTCATAAATCGCTTGAGCCTATGGCCAAAGCCACCGTTGGGCCACGATAATAAGATGGCATTAACTGGTCACCGCCTTCCGATCACCAATCCGACAATTTGAGTCAATAAAACTGAAGGTCGCTCAACAAAGAGGACAACTCAATGTTCTCAATCCGACCGGTTGCGCAACTGATCGGTAAACTCAGAAGTAGAGCCTTTCCTATAACAAAAGATGTGACTATATAGCATAGAGTATAATATAACTTTGATTAAGTACCCAATCAAAAGTGATTTGCAAACGTATGCATAAGAAAAAAAAAACTATTCCTATGTTACCTACTCTTTAACAATAATGAATGTAAAATATCATAGATAGTTTATCTGCTCCGCTACCCATACAAGTTTTCATTCAAAACATAAAGCTCTATTTTGACGCACCTATCCTGTCACACCGTATATAACTGGGTGACAATGCTGCGCGCCCGCCCGTTGATTTACCGCTCGATTGAATGCTCTACGGTGTAAATGCGGCTGGATTTATGACTGCGATGGGTATGTTAGAATGTCACGATGGAATCAACAATCAACAAGTTTCATTACAGCGCTCAAAATGCTCTAAGATTTAGGAGTAAAAGAGGTTTAATACTGCACATTTTTTGGAACAAATAATAACCAAAGTGGTTTTATACTATCAATTTTGAAAAATCGGGTATTACTAACGTAAACTATAACAATATTTTGTATATCCGAAAATTTCGACGAAGGTTTTCGATTTTTCAAAATACTTAATATTTTCTAAATAAATAAAACGTATTAAAATTAAATGAAGTAAACTTTATATTTTAAAATTCTATATTATTGTCAATAATTTGTGTAATAATATTAAATATTAGCGTTATAAATATATGATGAGCTCACTAGATGTAGCTATCAAAACCCAAACGATAGTATTAAAAGTAATTTATGTATTATGATGTGCACGTTACAGGTTGGTACTAAGCTGAATATACATATAGGCTGGCTAAGCCTATGTTATGTCCTAAGATTTTGATATAAATATAGAGCTGGGTGTTGCAATATTGAAAATATAGTTTCCGCTGTATTCCCATGTTATCTCACCTTTTAAACCTTCCCGAGGCCAAGTTAGGTCCAATAGGTCCAGCTGTTCTCAATGAACAGACTCAGTTCTCAATGGACCTATTGGACTGGAATGAATGAGGTTGCCTGGAAGAGATCGCTCTTTAGCAATAAGACCGCCCATTGTACGTTTCTTTTTGTGTTTTATTCGTGTGTTTTGTTTTTAGTGTACAATAAAGTGTTTTTGTATTGTATTGTAACATTGGACGTGGGTGATGAAGTACCAATTCGGTCCTGCCAAGGTTCCTCCAGAGCAGTAAGCAACTCCAGCGCAAGTGGGTCAGTAGTGGCTGATTACCATGGCCAGTTAGCCACCGCTATCTGACGATTAGCACGCGCGGCTCACTCATCCGCGTCAACTGTTCTTCGTACAGCGTTCGTTTACATGTTTCACTGACAATATCTTATCACAAAAAGTATGTTCGAATATATATCTATACGGATATTATACAGCTGAATTCGTTTGTTTGTTTGAACGCTATAATTTCAGGAACCGCAGCGCTGGCGGAAAAATTATTACAGTTTTGAATGGATCGTATATTTACCGAGGAAGGTAACATTTTAAAAGATAATTGTAGAAAGTATTCTTTGTTAGAAGGGTAATATTATATGATTATTTAAATAATACTCATTGTAAATTTGAGCTATGTCTATAGTTGGACATTGAGTGGCGCTTGTTCAATCAATGTTCAGCGTAGTCATTCAATCAAATGACTGATTCAACTAGATGACTGCGACATAAATAATGCCTTTCACGAGATATATCATTGAAACTTTTGGCGGATCGGCTTGTTTATTACAAAGGCAAAAGTTTGTGTCTATGTTTTATAAAATTTGGTATGGAGTTGACACACTTAATAAACATAGGCTACGTTTTATTGAGGGGTGAAGCCGCAGAGTCGACAGGTATCTAGTTTATAATAAAACGAACAATTTGAAATTCAAGATAATTATTAGACTACTGATATTACATCCAGCATAATATTAATACATCGATTTACAAGTAATCGGTTATAAAAAACATTTGCAATAAAGAAGTTTAGCATATTCATTAACAAGTAAGTCAATAAGCAGTTATGTACTGCTCTTGTCAAAAATAAATCAACATTTTTAATTAATACAAATCATGCATAAAATATTTTAAATAAATAATATTTTAGTGAAAATGAACCTTTAGGTATAAAGATAGTAAACCTTTCTCACAAAAAATTATAATAGAAATAAATTTGACATAAGATTGTCTGGAAAAAAAGCTATAGGTTACATGATATTTGACCGTGGTAATGGTCCTGAAACCATTTGGTAATGGTTCTGAAACCATTACTTATTTAAGACTTTATTTCCCTTTTATGCATTATACAATATTTTAGTTAAATTATATCTGACACACAAACCAACACTAATAAATAAATAACAAACAAATGAAAACGAAATTTTTGCTAAAATAGGTTATTAAGTTGATTGTTATGCATAAGATTTATATTTCATACTGAATATATAATATATTTCATATATTTCTATAAAATCTATAAAAAATACATCTAAATATTATTTTTTTATCTTATTGAGATGCCGTGAGTAGTCTTGTCTAAATACTCAGGGATGTCTGAGAATCGCTTCGTCTTCTTTTTCTTGCCATCATCTGGCAGGAAGTTCCAGATGATGAGATCTTCGTCCGATGTCGCTGTTGCTAGAAAAGTAACAAGTGGAGTTCTTTGATTATCTTTTATATTTATAACTAACTAGCTTCCGCCCGCGGCATCACCCGCGTGGAAATAAAAAGTAGGGTATGTTCTGTCTCAGGGTCTAAAGATTATCTGTAGGTACCAAATTTCATCAAAATCGGTTGAGAGGTTTAAGCGGGAAAGCGTAAAAGACAGACAGACAGAGTTACTTTCGCATTTATAATATTAGTAAGGATAATAATGTCGGGTCGGTCATGGTTTATAGGCTCAATTATGTATAGGTAGGTAGGTAATTAGTATATTAGTATGTATATGTGAATCATGGCTTTATCTCTCTCGTCAAGATACCTATAAGTCCCTGTGTCCCAGCAGAGGGAACGTAAATAGGGGACTAATTTTCTATGTATGCCAAGGAAATAATATGGGATGTATCTAACCCTCCCGCGGCTTCGCCCGCTTTATTCCCATGTTTTCTCACCTTTAAACCTTATCTGGGATTATCTTTAAAAACCAAAAGCACCTCAATTGGCCCAGCCATTTTTAAGTTTTAAAAATACAACGGAAAGTGGCATTGATTTACATATGTATATTAGATATTAGAAATCTAGTAGGTACCCGTAAAGCGAGATCGAGCTTACTCCTGTTTAAATTGTTCAGCAATATTGATTGATAAATAAATAATGCTGGACAATTCACACAGAGACATCTAGCCCGTGATTAGCTCTTATCTTGTATTACAGGTGCTAGATTTCTGATAAACATAATATACCTAATATACATACATAGATATTTTTTATTATACATAATATAATTTAATATAGGTTACCAAGTTTGGTGCCGTCTGGACTGAAGACCATGGTCCGCACGCGGTCCAGGCCGCTGGAGCCCTCGCCCCACTGGTCCACCACCGTCTCCAAGTCACTCATCACAATCAGCTTAGAACAGGATTGCGTGGATGCTATATCATCATCTAGGAAAAAAAATTCGGAAAGTATACCGATTTTTATGTCTACGAGAATAACAATATAAAACACGTAGATCCAATTTACAGCTTTCGCATATAAATGTCTACATATATGCTGTATATAATTAAAATTAGTTATTTAAAGTACTAGGCTGGCGTTGCCACGTTGATTGGCTAAGTAAATGGGTTTTGATCGACATAGAAGGCAGAATTAGTGTCACCTTTAAATTTGTTAAAAAGTCATAAATTTTTTACCTGGCTTCTAGCTATGATTTTTTCGTGACGAATTAACTTTGGGGAAATGTACAATTACCCATATAATCATTTAAAAAAATTAGATTCAAATACCTACGATTTGTTGTAACAGACTGTACAAGTATCGCTTCCCAGACACAGACAGGGAGATCTAGCTTTTTATAGCAAAAATCGAAACTATGTTTCATATTCATTTCACTTTCTCCGTAATGTGAAAAAGCTCATAAAAGTCTATGCTTTATCTACCGTGAAACAAAATACTGGGAATAGCTCAAGTCGCCAGGGGTTGATGTTTCAATGGAAATAGAACAAATCATCGTGATCATCATCATTTTAGTCGTTGGCATAACCACTGATAGAAAAGAAAAAAATACTTAACTGAAAATATTGTTTTCAGTTATTTTTTATTTATTACACATTTTTATTTACTTATTACTCTTTCAAACAAAAAATAATTTTGCAAATCTGTCCACGCGTCTTCGAGTAATCGGTGAACATTCATAATAATATATTCCGACGAATTGAGAACCGCCTCCTTCTTTTAGGTCGGTTAAAAAGGTGTCAACTAACTTTGTTTAATTCTATTTATGACTTTAAGAAATACGTAAAATAATAAATTATTAAATGTAAATTGGCTGTAGATGTTAATCTACTCGTGCAATTATGTAAATTAATAAAAGTAGGGTGGTTTGTTTGCATTCCTGCCAGTTCTTATGATATCAAGTAGCATTTGTGCTCGAAGTCATATTGTGATAATTTCCTACTGTTCGTTAAACGCGTTTTTACATACCATTTACTTGTGCTTAACTTAACGAATGCTATTATTTCAAGAGGAACTTGCAATTGGTAGATTTTAGACTAGACGTTTGGGAAAGTCAAGTATAGTAAAACCATTTCTAAAATGAACGCCCCTCCACCGAATTCTGTATTTTTTTTTCTGTGTATTCTGTTTTTCTGTATTTCCTCTCACACGTTGAAATCATCACGGTTTTGTGGAGGGGAGTTCATTTTTAGAATGGTTTTACTATACAAAACTTTTATATTATTATGACAATAAAATTGTTTATAAAAGATTTACGCTTGACGAACTTTTAGTACAAGATCCAGATGCAGGCTCAGTCATCGAGTTTTGCTTAGAACTAAATTTTATACGTTAATTTATATTTAAACGAATGTATATCTGCCTATCAAAGATTTATGTCATTTATTTGTGTATTCCTAAAGATCACTTGGACAAGTCAATAAGTACAACACAATATAAAGTAAAATGTGACCGCTAGCTATTTTTAATCATTAGAACACGAAACGTGATACGAAATATTGTTAAAACCATGATAGTTAAAAACATTGGGTACATAACAGCACTTTATTCCATAACAAAGTATTTTCCATCCCTCACCTTCACTTCCGTTCCACAGGCTGATGACCAGCTCGCCAGTGCGATGGCTGAACAGCATCGCGTCCAGACTGTAAGGAGTTTGGGCCAGGGTGTTCTCCTTCATCGTGGCGGTCGGCCCGTCCCAGAGAGCGAAGCGAGCGTGCATTGAGTCCGATACAGCGCCGATGCCGAGCAGAGCGCTGCGCCACGGGTGCCAAGTTAGCGCCTGGAAGTTGAACAATAAACTGTCACAGATGTTTCAATGCCAAGTTAGTGCCTGAAAGTTGAACAAGGTGCCAAGTTAGTGCCTGGAAGTTGAACAAGGTGCCAAGTTAGTGCCTGGAAGTTGAACAAGGTGCCAAGTTAGTGCCTGGAAGTTGAACAAGGTGCCAAGTTAGCGCCTGGAAGTTGAACAAGGTGCCAAGTTAGTGCCTGAAAGTTGAACAAGGTGCCAAGTTAGTGCCTGGAAGTTGAACAAGGTGCCAAGTTAGTGCCTGGAAGTTGAACAAGGTGCCAAGTTAGTGCCTGAAAGTTGAACAAGGTGCCAAGTTAGTGTCTGAAAGTTGAACAATAAACTGTCACAAATGTTTCAATTTCATAATTTTCGTGCGTTACAGTATTTATCTATCTATACTAATACTAATAATAATACAGAGGAAAGATTTGTTTGTTTGTTTGTAATGAATAGGCTCCGAAACTACTGGACCGATTACAAAAATTCTTTCACCTTTGGAAAGCTACATTATACCCGAGTAACATATAATATAGCAAAGAAAATTGCGGGAAAGTGTAAAACGCGGGCGAAGCCGCAGGGCGGAAAGCTAGTATATAATAATAAAATAATGTTTATTCATGTAACAAGTTTACAATATTGTGAATCAGTTGTAGAGACTGTTATTAATGTTAACAAACATGTGTAGAGAGTGTTTATTTATTTATTAGGTTGTTGAAGATGCCCATTCGATGAAATACTAACCCAAATAATTAGCTCCATGAATTTATTCGCAAGAACTAATCACTATCATCATCATTACGTTTGTCCAATAGCTGACCGTTGGACTTGCACTGCTAGACATATGTCTCTCTATCTAGATGATTTCCAGATATACTGGTTTTCGCCAAATCGTCTACCGACGTTGCCAATCCATGGACTCCATTCAAAAACTTTTCGGCCCCATCGGCAATCTGTTCTCCGCGCTATATCACTATATACATACCTTCACAATACAAGAAGAACTAGATTCTGTACTGGAGTAGAGTTGCAGCGAGGGCCACGAGAACATTCCCACCGCCTCTCCATGCTCGGCGGCTGCTGCGACGAATCTGGCGTCCGGAGAGATCTTTGCGATGAGCACGGCTCCGTCTACCGCGATCCGCCATTGGATGCAGTGCGCGCGACTAGTCATGGAGCTCAGGCTGCCGCGGGAACAGCCCCTGGGAAGTTGATGGACGTTTTACAGCTGTTGTTGCATAACCAGAGTGCCTTATTTCACAAGTATGGAAGGGAGAGTGTAATACGGGTTTCCTCACGAACGCGCAAATTAGTAGCTTCATTGGTGTCATCACTTCATACTCAAATGTATGAGAATGAGAATTTCTGTAGCAAAATTAAATCTATTATAACGTTTAGGATTCGTAAAGGTTCTTAGAAGATCCTGGGTGTTCCTTCTCCATAAAATCGAAAACAAAAAGAAAGCAACTGCTGAAGCTTGGATTTGATAACAATTGAAGCTCTGGCCTTGACAGAAAGTTTGAAAGTAGATCTACAAAGCCCGCGAGCGGTCGTGATCTTGCTGTTTGTTTTTACAGTCCTGTTAATATAACAAGCACAAGGATGAAACTGTTAACGATCAACCACCGTCGTCCAACATATAAAAAAGGATCGGGGATCTTGTTTATTCATGGCTAGCAAGAAAGATGTTTAAAAGTGGAATCCTTACATAACAAAGGAGTTCCCAGTAGGGCTCCAGTCCACGGCCGTGATGCCGCAGAGCGCGTCCTCCTTGTAGCAGTGGCAGCGCGCGCTCGCCATCAACTTGCTGCGCGCGTTGTCGTGCACCTCCACTGACTGCATCTTAGTTCCTAACTGGAACAGGACACATTTTTACGGTCATTTTGATAATTCATCAAAATTTAACATCATCATCATCATATCAGCCGTCGGACGTCCACTTTTTTTTTACGATGGGAAAATGCTTTTACGCCATTTCCTTCAACATGAGGAGTGTTGAAGGGGAATGTTGGACTCTCCACTTAGCTACTTACGGTAACGTTATTATCTAGTAAACATGGACATAGGCCATACTGGACATAGGCCTCCCTTAATGAATTCCAGTCGTTTCGGTCGGATGCGACTTGCATCCACCGTGAACCAGATAAATTCACCAACTCATCCGTCCATCTGGTAGGTCGGCGTCCGACGCTGCGCTAACCGAAATTTAACAGAATTAAACAAAATTTTACTTTTTTCAGTTACGATTACATATACATATTTATTAAATAACGTCATCGTACGTGATACGAGTTATTATAGGATTTGTTATCTTTTATAATTTAAAAGAATTATAAAAAAAACTTTCATTTGTTTGTTTTTTAGTGTGTACAAAATTTTTTTTAGAAGACTAGAAAAATGGAAATATGTCTTACGGCCAGCAGCTGCCCCCGAGGGTCGAACTTGCTGCAGTGGATCTCGTACTTCGCAAAGCCCCGGCTGATGATGTTCTGCGTTCTCCAGCTCCACTTGTGGTACGTCCGCCCCAGGGCAGCCACCAGGATGTTCTCGTTACTCCAGTCGAGGAGTTCTGGAACTGGACATAGCTTTTGTTAAGAAATTTATTTTTAACACATATTTATTTATTAGAAAAATATACAAGATCACAACGGTACCTTGGTCTTCAAGTGGGAGTCAACTCCACGCCTTCGAGTTTAGCCCTGGCTGCGCTAGACCACACGCTATCGAGGATTACGTTATGAGCTCGAATGAGCTTCGGCTTTTAACTCCATTATTAAATCATCATCTCATCATGTTCCTGCCCTTTTCCCATTATTAAATGTTAAAAGTGCAATTATTTAATTCAAAGAACTTTTAATAATTTGTGACTTTGGATTATGTACGATTTGAAATGACTTTATAAAATACCTTTTATGACATTATTTTTACACACGCTAAACCTGTGTATAAATTCAGTCCTAATACGACCTTTTTGAGGTCAATGGTCATATTTACAGCGTTTGTACTAGTAATTTATTTACGTAAGTTTCGCATTACTTTAAAGGTCGGGTCGGGGTCAACTGGAGGAGGAAATATTGCCATGAAACAGAGGACTTATGTGCAACTACCCTCACTTGGTTACCTAATTTAGAGTACAAATAGTGTTTAGCAAGTTTGTGTTTACTGGCCCCTGACTTATGAAATCTCCTTTGGATACATGGATGTTATAAGAGGAAGGATTGAATTATGTTAGGCGAATCGATTTTTTAGTTCATATGGTAACTTAATTCTTATCGCTGATTGAAGGTTATAGACTCCGATCGATACACACACACCTATTGTGGGACGTTTGGTTGTTATGTTAATAGTTTTTCTGTCATTTTGTTAGAAATTTTCTTTCGTAATGCCAACGTGGTAGTACTAACGGAAGATCAGCGTTAGATACTAGCATGACAGTCGTCCGACATTATGCTGAGATAGAAGCTAGTTTTTTCGGCATATACATAATTAATATGTCTTTAAAATTTGTATGTTTTTGTACAGTCACCCAAAAATGTGGTCCTACCACCCTAAGGTTGAGATTCGTTTATACGTCAGTTAAATTATGTCTGAAAAGTCAACCATATCGATCATTACATCGCACAGAAACTTTTGTCAAACTGGTAGACCATATTATTAGCTATTGTAAGTTGGAAGAATAAACATTTGTTTGTTTTGTAGTATGTTATGACTCACACACAGCATAGTTGTAGCTGGGCAGGTCGAGGATGCTGTCGGCGGAGGAGAGGTAGCTCTGCGTCCGCGGCACGCACGGCCACGGCGCGCTCCCCTCGATCTCCTTCTTAGGGGGCTGCAACCCGAACGCTCCGTCTATATACTTCGTGTACCGCTTCCTTTGCTGAGATTTTGTATACTGGAATACATAATAGACTATCATTCATTTTGTTATTAACAAAAACACGGTAATATTAGGTATAGCAGTGGTACTGAATACTAGAAAATGGTATAGAAAAACAATTACAAGATCATAACTCAAACACAAAGTAACCTTGATCCTCAAGTGGGAGTCGAACCCACGACCTTCCAGTTTAGCCCTGGCTGCACTAACCACTAGGCTATTGAGGATTAGAAAGAAAGTAAATAAATTTTAGAAATTAGAGGATTACGTTGTGCTCAAATAATATAGCTGTATAATCTATATATATAAAAGAAAGTCGTGTTAGTGCCTGAACTTATAACTCGAGAACGGCTGAACGGATTTGCCTGAAAGTTGGCAGGGGGGTAGTTTAGAGCCAGGAGAAGGACATAGGGTACTTTTTACTCTAATATAATGCGGGCGAAGCCGCGGGCGGAAAGCTAGTATAATCTAAAACTATCCATCCAAAGGTTGCCCGGAAGAGATCGCTTTTAGCGATAAGGCCGCCAATTGTCCTATTATTACTGATGGTGTACAATAAAGTAATTCTGTCTATCTATATATGTAAAACTCTTGGATTTACCCAAATGTCCTCTTGATCCTGTTCACAGCGCACCCCGTGCAAGCGGCGACGCAGCTCCGGCAAGGATGCCCGCGGGGCTACGAACCGATCCACGCGGGGTCGCGGCGCGTTCAACTGAAACACCGCGCTTTTTACACCTCACAATACAATACCCGAGGGATACACAGAAACAGAACTAGTTTTCTAGCAAAATTAGACGAAATACCGGGAACGTGGAAAAACAGTAGCTCGTTAATTCTAGTTTCTTCGGACCAGCGCGTGGGTTCTACGAAGGCGCTCGCTCAGGTCTATCTTCTGAGAATTTGAGCACTGGAGTGGTTACGAATCGTTTAAGCTCAAAATGCGTGAACATTATTATTTATCAATTTCTGGCGTTTATGATTGCTGAGCAAAAAGTTGTGGTCAAGTGTGTGACCTGATTATGAGGATGGGTCCAGTAGAATTATTTAAGGCTAACTCAAAATTTGTCTGTTAAGCATAATTTTACGACAATCTAGTTGATTTGAACTCTGCTGATTAATGAAAAATATTTTGTTATCTCTTACAACTGGAAAACGAACTTATTATGCATTGTGGATTAGTCTTAATTCAGCGATAGTCCATCATCTAAAACATCACTAAAACAGTTTAAACCCACGAAAAGGTCGTACAATCGGACGCATGGATTTCCATACAACGCAATACCGGCATAAAAAACATACTTCAGAAAAACGTAATATTTTGTTATTCAGCAAATAATAAAATAATATGGATTTTCCAAGTTAGTCCATAATATAAGAAATTTTTTTTACCATATAAAATGTCTAACTGATAAATTCATATTTAGACATTGATTTGGTCAATCTATGGAAGAAATATTTTCATATTATTTTATAATTATGCAAGTAATAATATTAAACATTATTTTGATATAATCATTTAGAAATAAAAATAAAATAAATAGGTAATTAAATTTCATGGATAAACAGGTTGTTGTCAGTTGACAGCTCGAAATTTAGTTACCTAAACAATAATTATCGATGTTCAATAAAATTATATAAACATCGGAACTAGAATTGTGTTGTATTTAATTTCACCATAGGAACACATTGATACGCTTATGCCAAACAGTTCTTAAACGAAATCTTATGATCCGAGTATAAGATTTATATTGTTATAATTTATAATAAAAATATCTTTCTATAAAACATCTAATAATAATCATATACAAGTAAATAATGTCATATGTCGTCGTATCCTAATTTACTGTATAGGTCACTTTTAAATGTATGGCCGAATGTGTGATAGATCATATAATATTAGTATTATGGTTTAATGAATATTACTTTTCGAAGGACAATCTAACGCCTTATTGGTTAATTGTTCATTTGAATTATATATTTTTTTTTTGCGTGTGATGCCTAAAAATAGCACTTACCACCAACCATTACCTATTATTGTTAGTGTTTTTTTTGACAACACTGCAACACTGCCCCGTGGTAATCTTACGGGAGCTAAATTTTTGATATAAGTACTTAATATGATATACATACATAGATATATATTTTTTATTAAACATATAACAACACCCAGACACTGGGAACAAATATTTTAGTCTCGAAGCGAGAAACTCGCAACTACTGTATCAACTTACCACCAACGTACCAGCCTGCCTGGTAAGTGTGGTGATGATAACAAATCTCCCAAGATGCTATATATTGGGTTGTATAGGTATTTTTATTATAATTACAACCAACTACACTGATTAATGAAATACATTTGAACATAGATTTAAAGATTGATGTCATTTATTTCCATAAAATTCGAAAGATCAATTAGACAAGTCAATAAATACAATATACTATATAGTATATAACAATAGGTACATTACAATTATAATTATAAATTTTGTATAAAAACAAAAAAAAATAAAAAAAGCTATTTAGATAATTACGTAATTACGGACGTCACTATATATTATTTTTGGTATATTATACGATATTTTTGGTATGACTTAGTTTGAACCCACTACCGTCGAAATGAAAGTGAAAGTCCAGTTGCTTTGAGTGCTCCCTCTTAGCCAACACATCTTATACATAATACAGTGTTAGGAGTATTATTACAACAAATAAAAAATCGTTCAATGACTAAGGAACCCTAGCCCCTCAAAGGGCTTCATTTCCTAGGATTCCCCATTAACATGTATAATATATTATAATCTAGGATTCCACGAATCCCTCCCGCTGGTTCCTAGGAATAAGCTTATTAAGATTTTATTAATTATCAACTCGCGGCTTTGCCCGCGTTTTAATTGACTTTCACGCGTGATAGTGGATTTTCCCACAGTAAAAGGTAGTATATGCGTTATTCTGATTTAAAAGCTATAGTTTTCTACCCGCGGCTTTTCCCGTGTTTAGTAAACTTTCCCGCGTTATAATGGAATTTCCCGCGGTAAAAAGCAATATGTGTTATACTGATGGCTATAATATTATAAGTTTAATAATATATAATATAATAAGTTTCATAAAAATCCTTTTAGTCTTTTTTACGTGAAAGAGTTACAAACATCTATACATTCTTACAAACTTTCGCATTTATAATGTGAACTACACCGCCTTTTATTGAAATACCTTCATTATAAAATGCTTGAAAAAGTTTCTGATTGATATAAAGTAAATTTAATTAACTCAAAACACTGCTTTCGCACTCCTATTATGGATGATGGAAAAAATATAATGAGGGCGGTTTTTGTTTGTTAATCTTTTTGTTTGTAAATCGTTTTTGTTAATAGTCTGATTGATTTGTAACTATCTTGACAGTTTCATTAACTTTTGTATGAATTAGCTTTATGGTAGTACCTATTAAAATGATTGAGGTCTTTGAGGATAGAATTTTTATGCTAATTATTTGAGATTGTCCATAAAAATCACTTCAAGAATAATATGTAACTAATATGAACAATTAGATAGTTTAAAACGTGAGGAATAGAAGGACATGGGAATAAAGCGACCAAATTTAATTTAATTTAATTTCATTATAATAAATAAATATTTCAGGGAAATTCACACAGCAATATCTGACCCCGTGGCAAGCTCTAAGCCCCGCCATCCTTATTATTCTTAAAATAAATAAATTTGAATTTGAACCTTTTATCTTGTCTCTGGTCCACGTTATGCACTATGGACTCACAGCAAGACGGGGCATAGGGAATTAGTTCTATAACAATGAAACAGATGTCACTTAAATAATTTTATTTTAATACGCAATTTTGTGAGTCAAGTCACCTAATTTCTGTGGTTCTAATTATTTTGACTTACGTAGATAATGAAGTTGCTTATTAACAATTATTTCTATCATAAGAATGAAGTCCCACTTATGCTTATCCTAAAAATCCTATATAATAATTTTGCAATTAGTATGTTTATTTTATTTATTACAAAAAAAATATATATTTGTATTAAGTTTGTATTTATATGGTTTTAATAAATAAAATAAATACTTATCAATGAAAATTACACTTACATAATATGTAAATCAAACCTCTAAAAGCAGTGTCATATAATTTCGTAATTAATTCATGTTGCTTTATAAAACTGACCCGCCGACAGCTTCGCTTGAGTTTTTTTTAACATGTACATGTCTATTTATATAAAAATTATTGCCACATAGAACTTTAGTGAAGTATTAGCACGGAGGTTTAACTAAGAGTATTAGTATGGATGTCAAACAAAAAGTGCCTTGTAAACTACGAAGTGACTAATTTGTTTTCGACTTATTTTCAGAATGCCATCAGAGTAAATTTACTATTGAAAGATTAAAACTCGATATGATTACGTTATAAAATGGCTAAAAAGTAATTCGACTGCTTTTTAGGCAATTTGCTTCATAGACAAATCGGCTACTCTTGCTTCGTGCCTACTTAACTTTTAATATTGGTTCTACAAAGTACTACTTACTGATTTTTTCCCAAGCATAGATCTGTCCATGCTGTCACTTATTTTTGCATAAACTTTTTAAAATGATAATAAATTTTAAAAAACTAAACAAAACTCGTGGCGATAAAAACAATATCATAATTTTAATTGTTAATTGTAAAACAACCCTACGAACGTCATTTAACATTTTTAAACTACCCTAATTTTTGTGCATTATGTTGCCATCAAATTATCCAAGTGTAATTTTATGTATGTTTCAGGAATAATAAAATCTGATTCTATGATATTGTTCCGAGGTAAAAAGCCTTTGTTTTATTCCAATCAAACTCTCGAAAACTATTCATTCGAATTAGTTTAGCTATTTTGCCGATAAGAGCAACGAACAACTAAATAGTAAAAACAGCCATGTCTCTGTTTTTCAATAACGTGTTTAAAAATATTTAATAAACAAAAAAATTAATGTTCAGTATGTTTTTGCAACAGTAGGTAGGTAATAATTCTCATTAACCCACCCAGATCCATGTTGTTTTTAGTTTAAGTGGTTCATATTTTAACTCTTGAATTAATGAATAAATAAATTAATTAACTACTTAATTAACCCCTAACTGTAGATAAACAAAAATATAGTCATAAAAATAATCTACTATCCATAGATATCTAAACTAGTCTCTTGTTAAGTTTAGTTATCAATGGATAGGTACTAGATTAAACTTTATCTATCTAGTTTATGTGTAAAACCTAAAGTAAGTTAGCCAAAGTACCTACCTACGCAATACGTTTTTTTGAATGGCGAATCCATACTTAGACCACAGATAAGAAAACTTTTTTCTTATTATCTTTCGTGAAGACAACGGACATTATTAAATCTAATATTTTAACGTGTAGATCAAACAAACCTTGATAAACTTTAATAATTAAAAGAGTATAAGTAAATAGTAGGTAGTAAGTCAAGATTAATTGGACCTGACAGTAAAATAGCAATAAATAAATATTGCAGGATAATTCTTACAGCAAGTAGAAATGCAAGTCGTGACCACGAAATATACAAGTGTCAATTTCATTATCTGTGACTAAGTTATTGATCCCCCATTTATCATTTGTATCAGTTGGAAACACGCGCTTGCCTTCATGGAAAGGTGTGCGGAATAAATTATTGCAACTTGCAACTTTGCACGTAAAAGTTCGACGTTTTTCTCCTAGATGGCGATAGTTGTATGATATTATCATAACAAAATAAACATTATATAACCAAATAGTGTTAATTTGTTGAAAATCTTCGAAGTTATTTACTACTTTTTAATAATTAAAAAAACTTTCTTTCAAGATTTATTTTGTCGTTGAAGTTAGGTGTTAATCGTTAATTAGGTACTTATCTCTTAAAAGTAGGTCAGACTTAAAACTTCAGTTTTGCCATTAAACGTCTAAGTATGTATTTAGGTACTAATAATCAGACTCGAAAACATACAATTTTCTCATGCACCTACCGAATATTCTCAAACCTTACCATAAGTCCCAAAACCCCAAGTTACTCACGCTTGTAATAATTATGTTCGCATTGAATTTCGTCAACACTAGAAAGAGACAACTATACTTCGATGTCTTCTACACTTATATAGTGCAATATTGCTTGCGTTTGATTGCTATTCGTGTAATATACCCATCCCTCGTCACACCTACAGCACGCTCGAGTGCGTGCCACATTGTGACGCTAGCAAGCTACTCACTCATTAGATACCAGACTATGTGGACGTGTGCATACCTTAAGAGAAGAGAAGACAGAGAAACTAGTGCTGACGGAAGATCAGCGTTGGTTGCTAGATTAATGATAACCAACTCAATGCTGAGTCAGTGTCCTTTTCACGATGTTCATAAATAAAAAATACAGATTTTGAATACATTAATTTTTTTATATTACTTGGCAGAAAAGTTTTGCAGTTTGGCTTTTAGATGTGTCTAGTAACACCGCCTTATCGCGGGCAGGTATTTTTCAAATAACCCTGTATATGTATAAATTAAGTTTGGATGCGCAAACTTCATACATTTTCGTCTAAAAAGAAATTCGTCAAAAAAGAAGACGGCTAACATATATCATAGCATTGTAAATCACAACGGATAATTTCGCTCATGTTTTATTGATTGCGACAGTACCAGTGGCGGATTCAGGATTTTGTTCTGGGGGCTCCCACCCTGATACTAATCCTTCTAAGATAAGTTAAAGTAATCATGTACAACTTACCGAAGTAGACAAATGACGAGAAAAGTTTCTTCATTATCAATACAGCCTTTCGTCAAGCCGGGCCAGATGGGATGCACTCAAGTTATAGGAGATAATAATATTTTAAACTTTTTCTAGTACATGAACGTATCAGTAAAAATGATTGGTTTTTAATGTTTTTACGATAAAAACTTTGATAAACCCCCCTTTCAACGTCCTTGATCCGCTACTTGACAGCATTCAATGTGATTCTATGATGTTGTTGTACATAGAATGGAAGCATTTATTAAAAGTCTATCACAACTCCAGTACAGTATCGATTGATGTTTAATATTAATTTATATCGATCTAATTCTGCATCGATTGTAGATTTTTAGTGTTAAGTAATTTGAAAAGTTCCTATTAGACAATTATTATAGAAAAAATCTATAAGGCAGGCCATATAACTCGTTGAACACACATGACCGATGGGCCGAAAAGTTCTCGCAGTGGACGTCCGACGGCTGATATGATGATAATAGAAAAAAAAACAGTTTTCATTTAGCGTAACAAGTGAATTGCCCTAAAAATAATCAAGTTAAGACCTTCTCAAAAGTTTTTTAGTATTTTAGTTTTGTTCCGCCTTTGGCTAGCATCCATCGTTAGTTTTCACAAACGTAGGTGCTGTCAACCTTTTTTGGACTTAACCCCAAAAAGGCTTCCACTTCAACCCCAAAACGATTTTGAAAATCAATTTTAGAATAAAGGCTTTTTCGCAGTTAATTTAAGAACAGCTAGAGCTTGCCTGTTTGCTATACTGGAAAAATAACATTAATTTCAGACAATTGAAAAGCGTTTGTTCTTAGACTATTAAAGAAATACTTTATGTTATCTTTCCGTCGTAAATACTTTTACATCTTTATGATACTTTTCCGATAACACGCAGCTTCGTGATAACAACTCAAAGTTTTTCATTGATAAGATAACAGACGTATATAAATTATGAAATTATGATAGTTTTTGTTTGGATAAATTACTAAACGTTCATTACTTATTGTATACTAAGTAATATAACTAGAAACGGTAACATTGTATTAGTGATTAAATTGTTTTAATTGACAATTCACACAGCAACAGCTAGTTGCTAAGGTAAGCTTGAAGTGTTACATGTATGGAAAACCTACTACATCATAATCGTACCCATAAGCTTGAAGTATTACAAGTATAGGATATCTACTACATCATAATCATACCCACAAAGGTGTATATTAAGTTTAGTTCTATAAATGCCTTCTATAAAACTAAATTTATTTTACACCTTATGCTATAGATAGAGTATGTGCCTTTTCAAGTATCACATCATTTCATTGTCACCCCTATTTACGTTCCAACTGATGGGACACAGGGACTTGTCCCCTGACGAGAAATTAGGCGTCAATTAATCACGGTGTCCAAGTACGGTTGGTGAATAACACATGACATTCAAACTTTTCACAGTTCTAAGAATATGCCTATTTCCTTACAATATTTGACTTACAAAGCGCATATACATTTTACAACAATAAACATCCTGAGGTGCTCGGCGGGGTTTGTACCTATGCCCTTCGAAATGAAAGTCGAGTGTGTTCCCACTTAGCTAACACGGCTCATCAAAATACAATAGATTCTGGCATCACATAATTTATTTTCTTAAAAACGTAAAAAACTACCTAATTTCTTCCTTACCATACACACAATAATTCATTTTATAGGAGTTAAACAACTCTCACACAATAATTACCTAATTCATTCTAAATTAGGGAGTTTTTGTTGCACACTAACATGACACAAAATAAGTTCATACTAATTCCGCTGCAATTTAAAAATCACCGTATCAAGTGAACCACAGATAAAAACTCTTGTTAACTACTCGCGTGTCTAAAGGAGGTAAATCAGCAGATGTGCCAGCATCCCTGCTCGCTGGAGATGCATAGATACCCTGTCATCCGTTAGAGCCTATTCATCTAATCTAGGTGATTTATACAGGTTCGTATTCACCCACATGGCATAGATACTATTTTAACGACGCAAAAATGGCATAGGTAAAATAGACGAAAATTATCATCATAATAAAAATAACGACCGAATAATACGTCGACCTCTGTGGCGCCTGCTACGCAAGAGGTTGCGAGTTGCGATTCCCGCCTCGGGACAAATAATTATTACGATCTACAAATATCTGTTCCGAGGGTCTGGAGACCTATGGGACAAATTGTCCCATAACATGGCGCGAAACACTAGATTAACGTTACGCACGTTGCATATTATCCCGCAACATTTTAATAATAATAATAATAATATTCTTTTATTTCAGACACATTGGATTATTTCAGAATTCTCTGCTCGTTAGTAAAGTTACTTAATAAATACTTCGCATTCTTTCATATTATAAAAATATCTTTGTATTTTATTCCCGCAAAAATTCGTAAGTAATTGACACAATGACGAATGACAATGGATGAATGAATTGAAACATTCCGCAAAGCTGATTGGCTAATCGCAAGAAGGAATGAAAATGAATATTTTAGTGACAGATAGCATGTACGCATACTTTCGAAAGTAGACATTCAGGTTCTTTTTATTTCTAACTTGCTTTCCGCCCGCGGCTTCGCCCGCATTATATTAGATTTGAAAAAAAAAAAAAAAAAGTAAAAAGTACCCTATGTCCTTCTCCTGGCTCTAAACTACCCCCCTGCCAACTTTCAGGCAAATCCGTTCAGCCGTTCTCGAGTTATAAGTTCAGGCACTAACACGACTTTCTTTTATATATATAGACTAGCTGACCCGCCCACAGCTTCGCCCCCTTTATTCCCATGTTTTCCCACCTAAACCTTTCCTGGGCTACTACAACACTTTTAAAACCAATATCACCTAAATTGGCCCAGCCGTTCGCGTGATGGCGTAAACAAGGGAATAGGGTTTCATTTTTTTAAATAGAGATTATGATTGTAAACCAAACTACTAAGGATTTCACATCTATTGGTAAAGATGTGAAATCTTTAGTAATTTGGTTTACAATCATAAGCACGTCAATAGTGCTGCTTTGTAAATCAAGTCAAACATAGAAATTACCGTTCCTACTCTCCTCGACATAATAATGGTCTATCCACACTACTCGATAACTCAAATCAGATAGTTCAAATACCATCCTGCTAGACTGTCAATACGCAGCGACGTAGACTATTATCAACCTTGACGAGACTTTGACAGACAATATTGACAGTGAAATAACTTGACATTACCTCCTGTCTATAGTTGATGAACCTAATTCGGTATTTCATGTAGTAAGGCATATTTTATGTCAGACATTATTTATTAACTGGGTATTAAGTAATTATGCTAAAATATGTAGGTATGGCTGCGTGTTTATCAATCATGGTCTAGCTTTATAATCTGCAGGTTTGTTCAGATCTGTTGAATGAAGTTAACAGAACCTATCTATCATCATCACGCTCCTACTGCTGGAACATAGGGACTTCTCTCTTGACGAGAGTGTTATGTCGAGAGACGAGAGTATAAGATTCACCAAACTAGTCAAGTTTGAGGTGGTGAATGACCTCATGTTTACAAAGCGCATATAAATTTTTCATGAAAAAATATCCAGAGGTGCGCGGCGGGGTTTGAACCCACGACCTTCGGATGAAAGTCGAGTGTGCTCCCACTTAGACAACACGGCTCATACATAAAATGGCTCTATACATACAATGGGTTCTACGATATCGTATATATAGTACTTAAGAGGTCGGCGTCAGACGAATTCCCAATAGAAACATAATACGAACATGCTCGAATTACAAATAATTTTGGTATTACGTTTGTATGAGAAATTCGTCTGATGCCGGCCTCTTAAGTAAAGTAAATGAAATCAATTGAATTCAGATCAAAGGTACAATTTATTTTATCTATTTTCTATTTTTCCGTAAAAAAGATTTCAACGCGCTCTCCCCGCTCATAATGTTGCTACAATGAAACTAAAGATATTAACATCACAATTTTAAATAAAAAAATAAGACGACTGAAAAGGTTGAATTGTAAAAAGGCGGACTCAAAGTGTAAAATTAATTGAGCTCGTAAATCATAATAACGAGTTTCAAATTGGTCGATTACTCGGTGATGCGATGACCACCGGTCAGCTCACAACTCGATTATCGAATCGAATCAAATGCGAGCGCACCCCACTTCCGCCACTTGCTAAGCGCAGAAAAGGATTAGAGAAAAGATGTTTGAAATAGTTCATACTCTCCTCATTCGCTGCATAGAACGCGAACCGCGCGCGCGCGTTCGGTACATACCAACAAAATAAAACAAAAATGCGATACCTGTTCATTCACGGTCCGCTAACTGTGAGCTTTTCGGGTGCAACGACCTCGGGTTATATCATACGCCTGTCATTTTTTAAGGCGAACGTCCTTGCCGATGGCTCGAACAGCTGACAACCGAAAATGCCGTGCATTTTTATTTATTTTTTACGCGTTTGCATTGTACCAATATCTCTGTGTTCTGTTTTTGAATTGTAGTCGTGAGTTTTTTTGCTATCATTAGTGTTCTAATTTTAAAATCTACAAATAGAATTGTGTACTTAGTTTCTGTGAAGTGCCGCGATTTAGTGATGTGCTCTGTGATATTTTGTGCGAAAACGAAATATCGAAGTATTAGGTAAGTAAGTCATATTTTAATAGAGTTTAATTATTTTTATTTATTTTTGTATCGTCTTGTTTCTTAGACAACTTATTAAGTGATTACCCACAGTAAATTAAAGAATGCTTACATCAACCATAAGAACAACTTAATAACTGCGGTGTAAAATGGGTGTTAAATATTAATGAAACAACTTACCTATACGAATCGAAACTACCTAATTATTTCGTAATAAGTACACATTTGTGCCCATTTAATTATTTTGTATTATCAATAATGACCTTCAGTATTACTTGAATAACCCTCAATTATTTAATTTATGTTACAATAATATACTTACGTGGTACCTACCTAATTGTATTGTTTGAACTTACATAATAGTGGGACTTTTTAGTTATTTTTGGACAGTAATTGATTAACTCTAAACTAGTTTAAAAACCTACCACAACGTTTAACATTATACACTTAGTATCTATATTTGTGAATAAAGAAAGAAGGTTTTATGCGTTGTATTAAAACCCAAGTACTTTTTTTCGTGAAAAATATGTTTTTTCCTTTTTTATTTATTTATTTATTTAAGAACTACCAAGTACAATCAAAATATTCTATATGGTTAAAAAATACTTATTGCAAATCAATGTGCATATAATAACTTTTAATATGTTTTATTTATACATATGACGCAACACTATGTACCTAATTTGTGAAAAAAAAAGATAGGTCTTTCTCGAAATGATATTCTCCCAAATCTTAGTTAAGATAAACTAAAACTAAATAAAGATAAAATTTATTTATTACTATGAAGAAAGGTACAATAGCTACCTTTAAATAATTTTAACTAAAAAACTTTAACGGTTAAGGCAAATATTGCGAGGAAACCGGCATGCTCTGAGTACTTTAAAGATTTTGAAGCCTTTTTGACATACACCAGCCCCACACCTGGCCAGCGTGGTGAATGAAGGCCTAATCTCTCTCGTCAAAAGAGAAGCCAAAGAAAAAGGGTTGCTTATGCTACTTGATTTTACTGCTTAACCCTAGCGTGGAAAACCCATTAAAACGCGGTCAAAGACGTATATAACTGCCAGTTTCCTTTAACCTGCGTCAAAACAGGGTTAAATAAATACACCTGTCGTACCATTTGAAACAATTAAAAAAGTTGTAGAACCTTTTTGCGCGGGAAACAGCGTGACATTGCCATTAAATTATCGTTATGGTTTGCTTTTTGAACGGAGAACTATTTTTTTCGCCCTTTTGGGATAAATAATAGTATGATAAATAAATATCTATACAATTGTCTTCATCTATATTAATAATTTCGTCAAGGGCTACGGTAGACTCGATATACGAAACCTTATATGAATAACAAAACATAAAAAAATATTGATTTTGAGTCGACAACATTATATCCGCAAAATTCGGATTATGGGAAATTTCGTCAAATTTCACCCGAGCGGAGACGGGTTTTCATCTAGTATTACAAAATATCAGATTATCTAGAATCTAGAAGATTAATTTGCATGAGATGGAATACGCTCCAATATCTTAAAGAAAAACAAACTAAAAAATGGTACAATCGACACTACGCCAAATTATTGTACTCAATTCAATTATGAACTACTCTTTAAGTTTCTTAACACTGCTAAAAACGTTAACGTACTTTATGTCAACCTTGTTTACATTATATATTTTAATTTAATGATAATATTGTATTGAATTTATTGACTTGTTCAAATTATCTTTAGGATTTTAAATACATCTTTAAAACTACGGTAATCTTAGGAACTACGGTCTGCAAACGACAAGCTATTCCTAGTATTTTTATGCTCGTTTTGAACGCAATAATAATTTAATGATTTGTTAACTTCGTGCTTGATATGTACAAACCCTGCTTATAAACAATTAACATTTTTGCTCGTTTGAACGGCGATTTGGAATCATTTTAGTTGAATAATATAAATTAAAAAATATTGTTCGACAATTCACACAGCAATCACAGCGGTCATCAATAATATTAAATATGCGACTGTTACATATAAATATGAGTATGTGTTATCTATACCTACCAACAGAAAATAAACAGAAATAAATCATCATCATAGTAACCCATATAATACGTTCTATCACTTAGCACGGGTCTCTCCAAGATAATCCATTAAGTCTTGAGGGTTTCGCATAGATCAGTCAGGTTGATCGTAGTTAATTGCTTCAGACAGAACGAGACTGTTTCAAATCTTCTGGACCTTATCGGTTTGGTAAAAAATGGGGTGGTAATATGATTTGAATGCGTGGCACAACACGCCACAAGAAATTGGTAAAAATTGAACGAAACGGTAATAAAACAGAAAAGTGGTATATTTTACGTCTGCCCCGCAGTTCTGCCCGTATTTAATGAACTTTCATAAGGAGCCAGCCAGTTATTTTGCATATAAAAAAATTGCTATTAAGACGTTATAAAAGAAGGGAGAACCAACTAACTATAACTTAGTTATTCTTATTTATAAACGAATTCTGTGCGCTTATAAACTATTTAAGAGCTCATTATGGACCCGTTATAAGGATGATAATATTTGAAACTTGTTTTAAAACGGTTTGCTCTTAATCTATCCATACGAGATCATGATTATCGTCTGCGGTGCTCCAAACTATAAGCAGGCTGCCACTGCTTAAAAAATAATAGTTTAAATATAAATATTGCTGGACAATACAGACAGAAACATCTAGCCTCGTAGTATTCAAACGCGAGCAAAACCACGGATAGACAATCAAGAAAGCTAGTTTAATCATTATACCATGAAAGTTCTTAAATAACTTAAGTACATAACGGTTGCCTGGAAGAAATCACTCTCATCAATAAGACCGCCCCCTGTGCTTTTAACTTATAGCTCGAATTAAGTTTTTGTAATTTTTTTGTTGTTTATGACGACCTCTGTGGCACAGCGGGCGAAGGTCTGCCTGCGACGCAGGAGGTTGCGGGTTCGATTTCCGCCTCGGAACAAAATATTGTACGATCTGCAGAAAATTGTTCCGGGTGTCTGGTGTCTGTTCTATATGTATAATAAAAATATATATCTAGGTACATATGTGTGTTATATTAAGTATATCAGAAATACAGCACCCGTATCACAGGATTCGAGCTTAAAGTCAAAGTCAAAGTAATTTATTGCTTATCACGGGGCTAAATGTTTCTGTGTGAATTATCCAGCAATATTTATTTATACAATAAAAGTTCATTAATTCATTCATTAATAAACTTAAAAGCTTTCAAATTTGTTGTCTGTAGTAATGAAACAAAACATTATTATTCTACTACAATGTACAGATTTACTAACAAACGTAATACTATGATAATTTATTTGTTTATTTATGATATTTAAACTAACTTAAGTGTCGCATAAAAAGTTCAGTGCTACATTGTATAAACTGTCATCAAATGCCGAGTAAATTGAAAGTGGCAGCATTTACACAGCAGGTAAATGGGTTCTTAAGGACAATTTACATGCTGGACTCAAGCCCACAGGCTATCCTAAACAGCTTGATCGTACTGGTAAACTAAAAAACTGGTAAATTTTACATATTGACATGCGTTTAGTTCCATTTTATTCAGAACTAGTGACCCTCCCTCGGGTACATATTAATACGATTTAGTCCACATTCGTCCCGTGAATATCAGCCCGCAAAAAAAAGTCTCAATTCGTCCCGAATTGTAGTCTGCATTCGGCCCTAACTATTATTTATATTAAATATCTGCTTTGGTCCCACACTTATAAACCTTCGTCTTTGTTTTATACATATGTACTATGTAAAGAAACGTACTTTAAAGTTCAAAAGTTATTTATTTAGAAAACTATAAACCCATTACATGTTTTAAAATAGATTTAAAACATAGTATAGACTTAGCGATTTTACAAAACAATCAGTACCTAGTACATTAAGTAATTTTGTTGTAATGATTATACCATAGTTAACGTCCAACAACTTGGCATGGGTTTTCCTGAATCAACTATTTTTTAAACAATAATTTATTTTGTAAATTTACGTTAGGTCAGGTAATTTACTAACGTTTTATTATAATATGTAGGTACAGTTTGCACTCAAGCGTTAGAAATCGTTGTATCAGCGGATTATCTACCACTGTGACACTTTATCTCGTAGGGTTGTAAATAATTATGCATATAACTAGTAATAATATGCAAGAATAAGTAAACAGATGGTTTAGAGTTTATTATATGCAGTGTGACAAGCTTTTATGGATACGTATTAGGTTGCCTTAAATACTTTCCTAAGATTGATTTACATTTTTTAATTTTTTTTTTACTCAGCAGTGGGTGGGTTTCAATGGGCTGAAATGATGATAATGATGATCTTTCTTTTGTATTGTTATTTTAAGCGTTTGTTTATTTTAGTTTTGTATTACTGGTGGTTTTGTTTTTTTTTTGTTTTAGGAACTGATCTTGTGGTCAGTTCCATATAAGTTATAACTATAGTGTAGTCTAACACTAATGTGCAGGTTGTGGCCCCCTGTAATTAAAAGAACATAAGATAAGAGAGACTCGTAAATACAAACTTTTTACAAAGCATTATTCCTTATAGGTTTACATACATACATAATCACCCGCTTTGAAAACACATGCTCTAAAGGTGACAAACATCGTGAGAAACTTGGCATGTACTGAGAATTTTTGAAAAGTTTGAAGGACATGACTGTATCATTCACCAACCCGCACTTGGCCAGAGTGGCCTAAGCTCTCTCGTCATGAGCGAAATCTCTGTGTCCTAGCAGTGGGAACGTAAATAGGGGTCATTGTTTATATATTTTAATGTATTATGTAATATCAACTACATAGTTCTAGTTTTTATAATGGGTTCTACTATTAAGCGCCATTTACTTTAATTTGCCAGTGTCAAGCATCATGTGCCTTTCAATCTTGAGCGTTGACGTTTCCATAAAATTGGCAGATGATTGATCATTCTGATGCTGAGATCACAGCCGATGTCTTTGACATAGATTAGGTACGTATACCTACAGTAGGTATCGACTGCGTTCGTGCGTAGCGTCTTTTTGCGAGTCCCCACCGATTATCGATTTTTTGTGACGATTCAATCGATTCTACGAATACCACTTCGATTATTTTAAAGAACTATAAAGTGACGACCTATTTCGCTGGTGTTTCATCATAAGTACGCAAACAAGTTCGCGAACATACTCGTACGTCTATCACCCATTTTACAGTTTTAAATGTTTTTGCATAATTTGACATTGGGTAATGAAAATTACTTAGCACGTTGATAGTTATGCGTGTTGTTTGTAGAATTGCTATTTTTTCAATCCGACTACAATGTACATAATATCTTACATCACGAACTAATACTTTACTTGTAGTGATTTGTTGCGTATAGAGGAAAACATTCGAATATTTATAGGTTTTTTTTAATTACTGATGCAATACAACACTTACTTGATGAAATCAGATAATTTAAATATAATTTGTTACGCCGAGCCCAAATGATGATGAAAAAAAGACCAGAAAACAATGCAGAATGCAATACCCGATATCAATTTATTTTATTATAGGATACAAACATAAATATTATTTAAAAGTAATCATTAAAACGTCAAAAAGTGGAAAAGTTAAAAAGATTTAAAATAAATGAAACATCATAAATTAATTATTCAGTCAGAGTAAAAATTAAAATTAGATTCTTTATTAATGTAGATTAAATTTCTTTTCCTTACCATAACTCGTCGAGAAAAAGGCCATTCTTCTATATATTCAATTAATAAATTATATCTGGCAAAAATCAATTAAACAGATTTACATTAAAGTCCTTCATTGTAAAGCGGTGAAAATGAAAATGTACCTTGTATAAAATGATAGACAGACGACAGAATTACCGTTTTTATGTATAAACCAGCTTTGTGATATTGAGTATTTTGCAAATGATTGGCTGTTATACTAAAGAACTTAATTTGAGATACGTTTTAAGGTTCCGTTGGCAGATAAAATCCAAAAGAGCTTTGGTACGTTGCTATACTGTTCTGACCAATGCTTATTATATTATGAGTTTATAGGAAAGTAGTTATAGGATATGGAATCGGTGCAGTAAGTTTATGACATTTTAATGTAGCATAGGAAAGCGTATAGTTTGCGTTTTTTACTGTAAACTGCTTACACACATAACACATTAGCACCTATTTACATTCCCACTGCTGGGCCACATGTGTTTCTCTCTTGATGAAAGTGAAGGCCTATTCACTTTCATCAAGAGCCACCACGCTGGCCAAGTGCGGGTTTGTGAATGTCACATGTCCTTCAAGCTATTCTATGTACCCAAAACATGCCGGTTTCCTCACGATGTATGCCTTCACCGTTAGAGCACGTGTTTTTAAAGCACATACATTTTTCAAGAAGAAAAATCTAGAGGTACGCGGCGGGTTTTGAAATACTTAAAAACTAAACGCAAAATGGCCATTAGGTACTCAACGTGAATGGTCTGGTAGTACTGGTACCATCGGGCCGCTGATTTCATTGGTATTTGGCCATTTGATATTATTTAGTATACGGAACACTTTTAACTCTAACTTGTTTATTTTTATTATTTTGATCTGTAAGGATGTAGTACTTAGCTTATGTACTAAGTTGTACGAGTCCTCATTACACATCATCATTTTAATGTATCTTTTAAACTGTATCAGCATATTTAATAGCTATGCGACAAAAGTTATAACTTCAATTAAAACATTATTGCTATAACTAGGAACACGCCCTCGCTTTGCGTCGGTTACATACTTATAAACATTCCTCTCTATTTCACTATACATAATTTTGCAAAATCCTCATCAAATCCGTTGCGTACTTGCGTTGTTTTAAAAATTGAAACAGGGACAGCGGCATTGACTTAGTTTTATACTATGTTGAGTTCAAGAAAGTATCTGACATTAGCACATTACAACCTTAATGAACAAATTTTCTTCTCTATCGTGAAAAAATCTAATTCAAGCCATACAATGCCCTCAGAAATGTGCAAGTCACGGCCATTCAACGATCGGCTTTTTATACGACGGCAACAGAACGCCTATTATAGATGTGATCAGTTTAAATTAACTACTTGTGTACACCGTTAGTTCGAATATTTGGGGCTTGGGTGCTCTGTGTCAAGTGTCAGTTTTTACGAACTCGATCGAGAAAGTTTACATCAATTTGTTATAAAAAGAAAATTCTTCCTACTATTTTCTATATACTATTTTCTACTAATCTACTATTTTGGTGCCCCCACTGCTAGGACAAAGGAACTCTCTCTTGATAAGATAAATTAGGTAATAAATTCACCAATCTAGCTAAGTGCGACCGGCCAAATGCCATAAATGTCCGTTAAAACACGTGTTTAATCAGTGTGCTGAATCTTTGTACTTGCATACGCCGCCCTATTCCTACTCGGAAAAAATGCCGCGATGTATGTGTTGTGTTGATCGAAACTATCCAGTGTAGTTGTAAACTAGTTTCTCACGGGAAAATCCTGGCTAAATATGGGTAACTGTTATTACTGTAATAAGTAGAAAGATTAAGTTAGGTAATTCCTTTTTCTCATATATTGCTTAGGTGTCAATCTATCATCTGATCAAGTCCTCGTGAACATTCGTCAATAAGGACAGCAAGTAAAGAAGACATCAGGATATCTATTAAATTCCTTTAAAATTTTATAACTGAATGGAATTATGCGACTTCTACATATTTATTTATTTATCGGTGGTTACAACAGAAACCTAAGTAAAATAAATTATCCTTCCGATTCAGTATAATTAAACATGAAAAAACTTAGTAAAAAGATTGCAATGTACAAAAAGTCTACAAGCAATTACAGCAGAATCCTTATTACGAGTACTTGGCGAATGAATTTTAAAATCTTGTCGCCTGCCCAGCCTCTACACTGTCAAGTGGTAGTACAAAGTACACACTGCTTTTAAGTTTGTCCAACTGAACGAAGTAGTCATAACGTTGTTTGTCAAGTAGGTAAAAGTTAATGCAGTAAATAATCATAAATGATATAGTGTGAAAGTTTATGATGTTTGTGTAATGTTTTGTGTTATATATTTATGCCGGTAAGAAACCATTAGATTATTATGCACCTTAAGTTTCATCACATGTTTTTACTGCCAATCAATGATCACATATTTGAGCAAGGCTGTTTATTTTAATTAAAATTTTAATCCGACCACACGAAAAAAAGCACCTAAAATAAATATATCAACAAAATCCTTTCATCCAGTTAAAACCTCTCTCCATATTCATAAACTCATATTAATTTCTCATATTATAAGAAAAATAAAAAAATTGATACAACACAAAACGGGATAAAGGTACCATAATTTTAATATGGTTGGAGTTTCCCGATGGTACTGTTTCAATAGCCACCTGGAAACCATTATTTATTTTTCAATTCTTTGTGTTATTTTCTAGGTATATTTATATACTGTGTGTCACATTGATTTCAAGTCACTGATGAAATTCTTAATACCAGCAAAGCTGCCATTGAATTCTCAGCATTATTGCCTGTACTATGATAAGTGATCATTGTAAGGACGAGTTTTTTTGAATTCATAATAGATAATATGATTTTTAATTCATATTGAAATAAACGGGCAATACACGAACCTTATTTACGTAGACTATTGATCAACCGATTTCATCCCAGAACGTGGGACATCTTCAGGATCAAGTACACTGCAAGGACACGGATCACGCCCGCTCGCCGGTCCGCAATGCACTGCGGCGCGCGGCGCGTTGCGCGCGCGCTGACAGCTCCTGGCGGGGCGGGGGGTGAGCGGGAGGGGGTGATACAGCGCGTTGGGTGGTGGTGGCTTGCGATGTCTCTTCCTCTGTTACTTCAGAAACATGTAAACACACCGAGCTGACACTATCCGTCATAGGCTCCGCGTCGTTCCCGAAGACTTCACGTAAACACGGTTTCCAGGCTGACGGTAAATTCCATCCACTGTCTCTATTGAAATTCGGGCGTCGTCCGATTTCTATCGCCTCTCGGATTTTTCTAGGGACAAAGAACTTTTCCCTAGATAAAACCCGGGCTCTGTCAAACCGGACATAATGCGCCGGCCCTCCTTCAATGCAGTGTTCTGCTAATGCCGAGCTGTCCGTGTCTACGTTCTTCATCGCACGAATATGTTCAGTGAGTCTCGTGGAAACGTTTCTTTTGGTTTCGGCTATGTAACACTTCCCGCAATCACACGGAACCATGTAAACTCCTGGCACCTCCAATGGAACCCTATCTTTCGGAGAGCGTATTAAGTGCCTCAATTGTGTACATGGACGGAAAATAGACCTTATGTTGTACCTATCTCTTAATAAACGGCCTATTTTATCCGTTAATCCTTTTACAAATGGTAAGTATGTAACCGCTCTCTCGACAGACAAAGTTGTCTTCTTCACTGAAGAATCCGCAATACGGCGGCTGTGCCTCCAGCTGTACCCATTTCTCTCCAACACACCTCTAACATGTTGTAGTTCCGCGTTAAGATACTGCGGATCGCACAGTCTTAGAGCTCTATTTATCAACGTGCGAGGTACAGACGCAAGATGTGCTGGGTGATGATGTGAGTCAGCTCTAAGGTACCTATCCGTATGGGTTGGTTTACGATAAACCGAGAACCCCAAGTGTCCTGAATGCTCCCTCCTGACCAGCACGTCCAGAAAAGGTAAGACCCCGCTTTTTTCATATTCAACAGTAAATGCTATTTTCGGATGTTTTCTGTTAAGATGATCTAGTAATAGTAGTAGTAGTAGTAATAGTAGTAGTTTCAATATGAATTTATCAAACCACGACAGTTTTTATAGTAAAATGATTTTTAATGCTCACATAAATTGTTTTTTATTTATTTTATGTTTAATTTAAGTTATGACGGGATATGATGGACATGATGCATTTTTATTTGAATGCAATTTTTATACTATTTTTGTAATCTTCTTTGTTGGCCAAAATAGAAGCCAGCATGCTTATCACTAGTGGACTCGCTATTTGACGTTTAGAAAGATCTTTACGGCTCAAACGTGAAACCTTTGTAAAGATTTAAATATTTTTGCCGTTTGACACAATAAGTAAATCTTATTTTCTAAACCCATCATCATATTTAGATTCAAGATATTAAGAGAATTCGTTATCGATTCTTCGGTTATTTTTATTGTTAAAATTTATTTTTGCCGATCTTGTTCATATAAAGGTCCAAATAGCGAAGTGTGCCTTTTTATTTTCGAAAAAAAAAAACTATGACCACAATTATGAATATGAATATAGATTTTAATTACTTAATAAAAGGGAAACAAAATACTAAAGTCAGCAGTTTTCAAAATTCTCATTTTTTGTTTCAATAATAGATTTAATGAAATAATCTTGTTACCCCTACAGATGGCAATCGTTATCATGATGATCTTGATAAGATACCTATTCAGCGCAAGCCACACCTTGTTGATAATTGACTCGGAAGGCTTTATAAATGGTTCAGTTTAGCCGGTAATTAGACTACAGGAAGTATTAATTACCTCTGGGTTATTAATATTTCCTTTGGTATGAATATATTTTGTGTACATAGAAAACAAACCAGACCCAAGTACGAAGAATGTATTAGATATATTAAAGACTAGCGGCCAGCCCTCGTTTCGCCTCGGTTACCTAATTATACCTATAAACCTTCCTTTACCCTACTTATTTAAAAACTGCAAAACCGCATCAGAATCTGAAACAAACAAAGCTGCAGATTTTCCCATAAAATATTATAAAAATCACATGGACAAGTAACCTTTACGTATAGTATGTCTTTTTTTATTTTATTTAATTCGGGAATAAAACCGTTTTCCCTATTACACTACTACTATCTAGAAGAAAGTGGTATTGTTTTTACACTATTTTAGAAACCAACATCAAGCTCGTAGGTTAATTACATATTATTATTACCATAACACCCCTATTCACGTTCCCACTGCTGGGACACAGGGACTTCTCTCTTGACGAGAGAGATTAGGCCTTAATTCACCACGCTGGCCAAGTGCGGGTTGGTGAATGACACATGTTCTTCTAACTTTGAAAAGTTCTCAGAACATGCCGGTTTCCTCACGATGTTTGCCTTCACCGTTAGAGCACGTGTTTTTAAAGCACACATAATTTTTCAAAAAGAAAAATCAGAGGTGCGCGGCGGGGTTTGAACCCACGACCTTCGGAATGAAAGTCGGGTGTGCTACCACGTAGCCAACACGGCTCATATTATTATTATACATGAACCTATTGAAATAACTTTTTTTTTGCTTTTTAAGAACAGTACGGTTGTCAATTTATTTGGAAATATGATAATGCTCGGTCAAATCAAAAGCTATACAATTTACGGTGCCTGTCCGACTGTCCAATTAGATTTGTCAAATTAGGGCCGGTCCAAATGGTAGAATGTATTTGTATGAAGTTCCGATTTATGTCTTAAATAGTTATAACCATAACTTTGTTTTGCTATTTGTAAACTTTAAAGCAACAAATTATGACGAATATATTTTAGTTGTTATTTTAGTCTGTTTGTAGTTTATTATTTTAATATCAGTGTGTTTATCTATATTCCTTATTACTTTTTGAAATTCAATGAAGTTCTTTAAGGCATAGTCTTATATCTAGTCCTACATATTTCGTCAATTGATTTGACGTGCAAAATATTATTCATCAATTACAATACTATTATCAAAAAATAATTATATTCGGTGTTTGATTATTGTTAAGGTATTTTTTATTTATATTCTTTATTTGGTCAAAAACAATTTTTTTTAATTTGGGCATACATTCCTAATTTCATTTAATTAATTTTCCGCTGGTTTTAAAAATAATAAGTAATTCAAATAAAACATTCCTAATTAATACAGTTATAATTATGATGAAGTCCGAAACTAGTATTATGTCCGCTTAATAAGTTATGTTGTTTTTTGTTCCCAGAATCTCGCTACTGAAATGAAGCAGTGAATCTAAAGCAAGAAGACAGTGCGTAAGTAAATTTGTAACATAATTATATTCTCAACATATAAATTACAAATAATTACTTCGGTTCTATCGTTGAAGTCTTTAGGATCAGGGTAAAAATAAGTAGGTAAAGCATTTCTATATGCGGGGTATGTATATTTTTAGATGTGGATGGTACTAACACTACCATATTTTGACATCAAAAACTGAACTGTTTAGCGTTATTGCGTTTAAAATTTTGGGATTTTTAAGGGAAAGTCCTAACAACATAAATAACATATTTTGTTATCCAGAACTAGATATCTATATCCAATTTTTGTATATAGGTAATCCCGTGTTTATTAATATTTAATAATCTACTTTCTTTATCTACACACAAAATAAAGCCACTTTGGAACCTTGTACCGTCGCGTCTGCGGCCCAATAGTCGCGTATTATCTGCACTTCTTACACGTAGAGCGCTCTCTCTTTCCCGCTTAAACTTCCCAATGACTACGTTCTTTGTGCCTAAAGCTAGTATGTTTTCCCAATACAGCGTAGTTACTGCTTAACAGAACTCCCATTACCTACGTTTTATTATGTAGCCAGTTTAACATTATTAATTTTTTTATATTGAAGCGTTATTTTCTTTATAAACTTCTACTAATTTACCGTCGGTTAAGTAAATAATTTTAAATTTATGTGTTGTAGTACCAAAAACAAAACTTTAAAACGGTCACAGGAACTTAAACACTAAACTAGTAATTCATGATGTTATTATATTTTTATGTAGGTACAAATTAGCGATTGATTATTAATTCACAAAAAAAAACAAGTAAGTACTTGCATAAAGTATACATTTCTATATTTCTCAAGAAGAATTACATAACTTCACTTACTTATTAAACATACAGTTACAGTAATTACAGTAAATCAACAAAAAAATCAATCACTACTTAAAATTACCAATTTAAAGCAAATATATGTAACTAAAAAATAATTTAGAAAAGTCGTTACGGGTTAGTTATTTAAATAATATGAATATGAAAAATAATATTAATAAATTGTGATGATTAAAAATTGCATTGTACTTTGACACGGCTCTTGTTTTTTGTTTAAAGACCAATAAATTACCTTTTAACTTTTATTTTTAATGTCACAGTTGTTATTGGCATCACAAAAAATGCAAAAACGTTATAAAACAGGTTAAAAAATGTAGTTTGTTCATGTCTCTTCATTGCTATTCAATGAAGCGTAGTGACCACACTTTGTTACAAAAATGTTATTTCGATGTGAGCATAAAGAAATTATCTTTAACGACAAAATGACACCTGGCTATTGACATACAACTTAATTTTCCTCACACGTTTATTTATCGAACGTGATATTGTAACGTATAGTTGACATTTCTATCTATTAATACAGTAAAAATTTATATAAAAACAAATACATATAATGTACACACAATACATACAATATACAGGTACACCAACAGACAAAATAAATGTAATAACTTCATTAATATTACATACGTATTCTCTTAAGATTATAAAATTAAATATTTCATTAATAATTAAGTAATATGCTATACTAAATACTTATGCAAGATATAAGAAGTTGTCTATCATTCACCACCACTTATGTAAAAATGTTGTTACTAAACAAATGCTTTCATTTTATTTCTACGTTTAATTTAATTTAATTACTGGATTCATTCAAATTGTAAAATAACATGTTTTTTACAGTTAAACAAATTACTGATCATGTTTTTATTGTAATTTCTAATTATATATTCGAAGCATTTATGGGGTGCAAGCCCAGTCATTATGGGGACGATGTCATTTGTGGGAAACAGGTTGGACATGAGTTCTGATACAAATGGTTTTACTGCCATATCAGGTTCTCGAATGGGCTACTCATTGTCTGGCACGCAATCGCGGAATTTACCTAAAAATTATTGACAACTGTCAGGGTCAGAACGTCAAAAATTAACCTTTTACTGTGACATGTCAGTAAAATATACTTTTTATTAAAAAAAAATGTAGCAGATGTTAACATGTCATAATTATTTTAGCATTTTTTTTTTGATAACAAAATCTAACGAATTATAAATAACACTATTTTATTACAAGGTGTCTGCGTATATTTCCATTAGATAATAAAATTAAGGTAACGACTTAGTTTTGAATTTTCCCAAAAGTACGTACTCTGTGACGTATCCGTTGGGAAATTTAGTTTTCGAAGCAAAATGCCCCTTAACGGATCCTGGCTCAAAACGAACGTCGATTCAATGAGTTTGAGGAAATATCTCTGACCTTTGCCAACTATTTCAAATTAACCCCCGGCATCTCAACTATCTAGCACAAAAAAATAATTACAAGTCACATTTTGATAGATTAAGCTTGCACTAGTATAAACTACAGGGTACGAAGGCGTAACAATTACGACGAAATACTAATTAGTTTTTGAAGTCTGTAATGTTTACACTAATGAATTACGTTTCTAGAACTAAAGTTGCAAACACAGTCCTTTTAAATGGGTAGTACATAATTAATCAACATTATTAGCAATCAATAACACTTTCAAGCCAGTTGGCTTTACAGCAAGTTTTACTGAGTCAACTGAGAGTAAAACTTGTAAGTTTTACTCTCAGTTGACTTCACCAGTAATGATGACATTTTTGATACTTTCAGATAGATACATAATATAGAATTTCATTGTTGTACACCATTAATTACTTAACTTAAAATAACTTAGTAAGAAATTATAAGTATAAAAATGGGACAACAGGCGGCCTTATCTCTCATATCCAGATTTGTAATGAACCTGGACTTTGGTAACCTTGGAGTATATGTGTGTATTTAAGGTCATTTTCAGATACAGATTTACCATTGTAAAGTGAATAAAATTTACGATTTATAAATTGCAAACTTCGTAGACTTAATTATACGTTTCTACTAATTGACTTTATATGGTTTATTATTTAATTTTGTTGTTAAATGCGATTTAATTATGGAGAAAAGAATATTATATCTCAAAAAACTTCAAAGTTCGTGATAATAAAACAATGGTCAGTGATAAAACCAAGTGGATTAACATGTCAAAGTGGATGTGGCCAAGTCTTATACCGCGTAGAATAGATGGCCGACGGGGCCGAAAAATTTATAAATCTTAATAATAAATCTTTAAGCACAGCCTATGTCGAACAGTGGACGTCAGACGGCTTAAATGATGATGATTTATGACAGTTGCTAGCCTCTAACCCTACTAACGTATATAAACTATAATGTAAACGATTTTAAGTACTTAAAAGAAATGGTTGAGCTCTAAGCAAAAAGATGTTAAGCAACAATTACTACTTTGCTGTACCGGGAAGATATTGTGTATGCGTCATTTTTGCCAGTTATCTTTAAAGTTTCATAGAAGCAATGTTTAAAAAAAGCACCGTAAAGGTATGTGCTTAATTTGTTACATGACGACTTTTTAGTTTTCTGAAAAAGATCGCACCTCACTTTAGGAATAGTAAAAAGTTGTCATTGTAAGGGGTTTAATAATCGTGCCAATGATAATACTTTTTCTTCTTTTTAGTTTCATTGCATTTTTTTTAAATATTGAATAGATGACTGACTCGATGTAATTTAGAGAAATCTGAAGAAAAATTAATTTATTTTAAAACTTTGTAGTAAAAAAAATGGGGAAAAATGGGTTTAAATTTTGTAGTAAAAAAATGAGAGATGCGGCAGACTAACGTCACGTAATTTAGTACATCAAAAACAACTACACGCAATAACACTCACACAACCAAAGTTTGATGTGAAATTACTATAGCCGATTTCACGTGACGTGTAGTGCGAACGTTTGTTCGAATGCGAAATTGTGTTCGTGAGCCTAATTTATCAGGTCCAAGTTAAATATTGTGTGCCGCATCTCTCGTTTTTAATTAACGTCAATTTAAGCAACATCTATTTCTTTTATTCATATAAATAACACGAACATAACGAAATGAAATCTACAATGTTATTTACCGTATATAGTAAATGTTATGTTATCATATCTCCTTTTTGGGTATTAACGTAAAAACATTTTTTTCATTCAATTGGACCCTCAAGCTCGGAACGCAATAAAACAAAATAACATTTAAAGATAATATACCGACAAAGAGTTACTACATTATTATCAACGAGTTAATACAATTATCTACTAAATACGCGATAAATGAATGCGTTTGAGGTATTTTAGCATTTACGATGCGGTACCAAATATGTCTCGCAGCACTGTTTAAGTGGTTTCAATCGATATGATCTTATTATTTTGTTTGACCTTTAAATTTGTTGTTCGAAATAGGAATTAAATTTCCAAATAGGAATAAAAACCAGACACAAGATTTAGATATTAATTTATGTTTAACTAATACATATTATCCAAATTTAATAATAACAATACGTTTATTTTGGATTTATGAAATAAAACACAAAAAAAATGTATGTATTGACTCAACTATTGTGTAACCCCGCAAAAAAACAGGGTAACGCTGGTTTTTAAACTAAACTCATTTAGTGTTTTTGCTAATATTTTTTCTTCAGTAATATCCTTCCCGAATATAAATAATTCCAAACATTTATTAAAATTGAGTTATATGTCCTAGAAAATACCATAGACTGGATTTATGTCTTAAGCCATAGAGAAAAATGACTAGCAGTCTCCCTAACTACCTCATTTATCAATGGTGATATATTCCATGGACTCCCATATTTCTAGTGAAGATCTATGACTGTATATTGCCAATTTCACGGTTTGCCAAGTTCTGTAGAAAACTATTTGATCTTTGGTTTTGTACATTCCGAGATATATTTATATACCTTACATACATTCGATTATTAGGTAACATTAAGTAAAAATATACAATGGAAATAGAAAACCCACAAACTACCAAAGTATTATTAACATGTGTATTGTTGACTCACTTAAAGTATATTACTTAATTCTTCATTCAAAAGATTTCAACGCGCTCGTCGCTACCATTTTGTTTCTCCATTACTACGAGTTAGACTATTCCGGATTTTTAAAACAACAATGTTTTATAACATTTATTTTTTTACAATATTAAAATATTACCTTGGAGGTATGACACATTTTTATATCATAAAATTTTTGTTAACTTTGGATTTAAATAAGTAGTGCACACTTTACAAAAAATGAAATCAATGTTTCTCTAAGATTGATTTTAATGTTTCAATATTAGATGTGAATAGTTTCACTGTGCGCTGCAAACTTCTGCTTAGTCATTTCTTCCTCTTCTTATTGTTTGTGGCGAACGTGACTGGCTTTCGATATTTTACCGTCAACCGCCAATGTTGTTTAATTAACACAAAAAAAACTTTTTTCTGCTTATATCCCTATCAATATGATTAATATGTTTTATTATAAAATATGTACATAAAAATATCAGATTACCTTAGCTTCGAGCTTATCACGGGGCTAAATATTGCTGTGTGAAATGTCCTGCAATATTTATTTTTATTTATAATGTATATTCCTTAAAACTTACCGGGAAGAGGGAGGGGGCCAGGAAAAATGGGGGCATCCTTTAGTTGCAAAGTAATGTTCCTCATGGCTGCAAGTGGATGCAAATCAATGGATGCAAGAGTTGAGTAAATCAAACTGAGATCTGCATACCGCCCGGACCTTCGTTACTGAGACATTGAAGTACCTAAACCTAACGATGATATTTCTACGACATAGACTACGATACGGTGTTGGAAATTGTACCACATATTGGAGACAATAGTACTTCGTTTAATGAACCTAGATAAATTTCTTATCAAATTCAATAACAAAACATAAAATTATTATTATTTTTCTTCAGCTACGGTCGCCTGGAAGATATCACTCTCAGCCCCTTGTATTTTTGTTTATAGCTAGTATTAAATTGTTGTATGTCTCTGTTTTTAAGTACATTAAAGTGTTTATTCATTTATTGATTCATTCGTAAAAATGTGAACTACTATTAAATATATTATTGTAACTTATACGCAAATCGATTATCTACCAGCGTCTTGTTGCAAATTGATGATGCAATGAACGCCAAATTAATATAAACTTATTTTAATTATTACAAGCAAAATAGGCGCTTTATATATTTTAAAAGTATTACTTTATTAACCTTATTAAGGTTGTATTATGTATTTAATATTATCAAAAATAATTTAAGTATAAAATTAATTTATAATGACTACTTTATCACTGATTTATAGATATTGTGTGAAACTAGCCACCAACTCCCGGACTATAAGAGGTTGGAATAGTTTAATAGTGCCGTTATCCCGATATTGATAGGTATAGCGCGAGAGATACGGCGGGAGCCGCCTCTCGGTGGTCTATTTATGATTCTGCTTCAGATATTAAAATAATCATATAAAATTTACGTTTTCTAGCTTAGAAATTAATGAAGTATAGATCGTTGTATCAACTTTATGGTGATGATGATGATGAATAATATAAAGTATCGAATTGGGCACAACGTTCCTAGGCATATTCTTCAGTTATATTAATTTCAGAAAAAAGTGTGGAAACCATTCTGAAATGTCATATATTTTCATAATGAAAGTCAGTTGGAAACATTAAGGACGAAGACAATTTAATGTAGGGTTACAGAGAATTAATAAATTACATCGACAGTACCGAGTATAACACTTTGTAGAAGGAAAAACTCGTTCCTGACTACAAAGCGCGTACCAGGAACAGAACCACCCTTGATACTTTAAGAACCATAAGAACTAAAGAGCCATGGCGATGTCATATACATAATAAACTAGCTTTCCGCCTCCCGGCTTTGCCCGCGTAAAATTTATATACTTTTTACAATAATAATAAACAAAATTTTCCCGTTGTAAAAACATACTTTTCCTATACTTTATCCTTGCGACAAAAATATATAACGATCGCGTAATGAATCGATAAAATCGTTTTAAAGATACCTACCTCTCTACCAATTTTGAGCCAAATTGATTCAGCCGTTTTTGATCTATAAATAGTATATATATAACACATATCGTATAAGATAAAATAAACTATAACCATCGTCACTTATTTCCAATAATAATCCTGAATTAATTCGAAATGTTCGTTAAACGAACAAAGAAACATTCGACGAATCGGTCCACGCGTGCTCTAGGAAGCATGATAGTATAAAAAAATCATCGGTAAGGTATAGCTGTTATTCAAAGAAAACAATCTTCTATGAAACTGTACACGTACCGTAAAAAAAAACAAACAAATTCGTCAGAAAAATAAGTTTATCAGGTATTGATGAAATACAATTTATTCAGTGTAATCTTCCCTTCGTTTTTCTTAAATTTTTACATTCCCTAAAGATAGAAGTGGTTTTAATAAATAACGATCCTTTGTAGATTTTTGTCTTAAAAGGGGAAGGTTTTTTTAATTTTTAGAATGCCAAGTACCATGAAATTTTTGATTTGTTCTGATGTAATTGACTTAACAATGGATAGGGGTGGCAAATTTATAAATTAAATCAAGACCTAGTTGTTCTACTAATATTATAAGATAAAATGTTTTTTTAAAGTTTTTAATTTTGTTAAAAGCCATGAAAGTGTAAACAGTTATATTTTGTTCGTTTTCATTGATTGTTTTGAATATTGAGTATTTAATATTTATTAAAAAATTTAATAGTTCCATTTTGATTTAAACGAACTATCCTGAATTCATTCCAAAAGTTCGTTAAACTAACATAAAATTTCGGTGAATCGGTCCGCGCGTATTCTAGGAAGCATGTTCTGTATAAAAAAATCAGTAATGTTATTAACTAACCTTACTGATATTTTTATGGCTATTATTCAAAGAAATTATATTCTATGAAATAGTCCACGCGCCATCCTAAAAACAAAAAATTATGAAAATTTGTAGGGAAGATTACACTGGATACATTTTTCAGTGTAATCTACTCTTTTTTTTACTAAGTGCTACATAAGGATAGGATTTTTAAGAAACTACAATCCTTTGAAGATTTTTCTATTAAAAGGGGAAGGTTTTTTTTTATTTTCAGAATGCCAAGTACCATGAAATTTTGATTTGCACTGATCCACTTGACTTCATAATGGATAGGGGTGGTTTTTATTTTAATTTTAATTTAAACAACGTACAAACCCGTTCTACTAATTGTAGATAATAAAAATAGGTGTTATGTTAAAACCCAATTAGTTCAAATCATTAAGTTTTGCATGAAGTTTTGTAAAATTACAATTTTAGGTATTAAAATATTTAAAACTAACAGAAGAAATTTTAAAGATTGAAAAAGTATGTTTTTTTTTTGAAAATATTATATTTATCACCTCCTCACATAAGATTCCGTTCACACAGCAAGCACTTTCTTTAAATACATAAATAAAATAAATCTGAGCAAAAAACTAGTAATCCTCCCATTAGGCATAATAATCCTGAAACTCAAGAAACAATTGAAAAAAACATACTGAGAATCGGTCCACGCGTTATCCAAGAAGCAAGGAAGGATATTTAATAATCTATCTATTAATAATTAACTATTTCACTTTACATTTTTCAGTAAAAAACTAATGACCTGGCCTTTGTGTTTTTAGAGTGTAAGGGTAAGGGTTAAAAGAGGTTTCAAGAAGTTTAAATCCTTTAAAGATTTTTCTCTTGAAAGGGGTTAATTTTTTATTTTTTGAATATTTATATCGTGAAATTTTCTTGATAGTGCTGAGAATATCCAGGAAGGGTTAAAGAATCGCACTGTTTTACTTTTAACACATAAATTGCTTTTAGGAATGGGGTGGGGATTAGGATTTGTTTCGATATTGATTTGGATCACCGGTTAGTTATTAGTATTATTGTTCTTCTCTATAACGATCTTTGTGGCGCAGCAGGCGAAAGTCCGCCCGTGATAGTTCGTTTTACCTAAAATATTTTACAAGGGCTTTTTCGAAAACATATAAATAAATAAATAAACTAAAATCCCTTATCGCTCTTTAGCGATAAGGCCGCCCATTGTACTTGTTTCTTTTGTTGTTCATGTTATTTTTGTTTGTTTGTTTTGGTGTACAATAAAGTGTTTTGTATTGTATTGTAAAGTAAAAGTCTCAATAAAAAAATCCCTACATAATTAATGCGCATAATTTACATACGTAAAGGTTTAGGGCATAAACATTACTAACGACTTAGTTAGAGCAAGTTTTTATTGAGCAAATCCAATAAATAAGAATATTACGCTACTAGTCATCTTAATCGTAAATAACTATCCAGTACTTTAACTTTGAAAATAATGTTTTCAACAGTAACAAATACTTAATAATTCAGTTAGCTGACATTATGTCGTATAATTATCAAATAATTTATTCTTTGCATAATAAACTCATATTTTCATTTTAAGAGTATCTATGTATATACAGTGGAGATAAGGTTAACTGTCCTACTCAGTGGCGTTTTAAGGCAAGTAATAGGTAAATTTTAATTATTATATTAAAATAAGATTGTATGCAAATGGAAATCTTATCTTGAGAAACCTTTAGATTTTTAAAGACTTATACGTCCTACCATTATTATGTTATCAAATTACAACGAAAAGTGGCATTGACTTCATATATGTATATAGTTTACTTCTAGTTAGATTTAGAAGCTGTTTTTCGTAACTTGCATAAAGTAGGCAGCATACTAAACGTCACATTACTGTGTATCCTTTTGTTTTAAATACAACTAGCGCCCTTGCTTCGCCTTGTTTAACTAATTATACCTACAAACCTTAATCTTGAATCATTCTACCTATTTAAAAAACTATATTAAAATCCGTTGCGTAATTTTAAAGATATAAACAAAATATTTAAACATATAGACAGCGACAGCGACTTCGTTTAATACTATGTATTGATAAAAAATCCACACATTAAAGCGTTTGATGCAATGAGGTTATTTATGAAGAAAATTACATATTGAGTTAGTTTTTCTTTGTGGCAAAAAATAATATTATACTTCATGGAGTATTTGCCGGTAATGCTTTAACACGAACTTCGCACGGGTTTTTTGAACTTTCTACTCATTGGGTGATGGATGAAGCAATTTTCTATTTCCTAAAATTGTCCTTCTCTTTCTATCTCTCGACTTTGGAAAGAGACAAAGATTTAGAAAAACAAGGTTGAAGTGTTTTAGCCAATGGAAGATATACTTTTTAATAAACATTATTCATATTTTTTAGAAGTGTGATATTCTGACTTTAAGGCTAACTGCATGTTTTTATATTATTTGTGGAAAGTGCTGTACTTATAGCTCTGTATGGATTTGTTTATAAATCATGCTGACTTTGTTCGAAAATATAGAATTTACAATTAATTTAATATTAGATTAAATAAGCTGTGTTGCTGTTGATTTTGTTGCTACATTGTAAAATTGTTCCTGGTCTTTTTGAAACTATTCACACAGCAACATCAAGTACAATATAATAAAATACATACGTAAATAAATATTTTTTGTAATACATATATACACATCTTCTTTTGTAATAATGTTTTTAAGTTGTAAAATAAATAAATAAATAAAAAAAAAACATCCCTTTAAACTAAGCAAATTTTTATATCATTTAAGGAAAACAAACATTAAAATAAAAATTCAGGTCTTTTGTCGTAGTTTATAATTTGAATAACAAACTATAGAAATACTATGAAGGTTAGTAAAAAAGAAAATTTATTTGATAGATAGTTATAATAATCAGTAAAAATAATGACATTACAATTTACAAAATCGTAGTATTTCGAAATTACATACGAGAAGTTCAAGAAGTTATTAATTGGGCTTTATCATAATACTTTACATAAACAATTAAATGGCCAGTAAAATAGTATATCTATACTACAGTCCATACTTTGCTGACACGGTTATATCTACGTCTTACCAAGAAGGACGATTTAACTTGAGCATTAATTTAACGTTTAAATTAATTAGTCTGTAGGAAAACCGACACACATATTATCCGTAGAGTTAAGGACACTTTACTGATAAAAAATGTGCCGTTCATAATTTATAAAACCAAATATAGAGATAATTGAATTGACATCGGCTTTCTTGTGTTTAAGTAAATATGTGTAATTTTGTGATTATAAAGATTGTTCCTTTAATTACGGTTTTTACCGCGGGTTGACATAAGCCATGTTTGGTTATATAGCCGGGTTCGTAGAACATACGCGGTTTCCTTGCTAAGTGTAAAAAAACTGTAGAACTGTCAGACAGCTGCTAGGAAATTCTTTGCCTATTGCGGTTGTCTATGATCGAGATATTCTACTTTTGGTACCATTTTAGCCTTCTCTGGGCTACTACAAAATCACTCAAATCGGCCCGTTCCTGAATTATAAAATTACAATGAAAGGAACATTGATTTTTATATCTATAGAAGATCACAGGGAGATGATAATTATAGATTTTAAGATTAACGCTTCAAGTGCGGGTTGAAAGATGACACAATGTTCTTAAAATTTTTCAAAAACTGGCAAGTTCTCAGAACATGCCAGTTTCCTTAGGATGTTTGCTTTAAGAACACGTGTTGAATTGAATTTTCTGTAGAACTCCATTAGTTAAACACACTCGCACTTTGCCTTTTCAAAGTTTGCGTGCAATTCCGCGGCAGATGCTCGTTCTTATAGGGAAACAAGAAGCGTTCTACTAATAAACAGGTTACTGCACAAACACAGGAAAACAATAAAGATAATATACATTTAATTAAAATAAATATCTATATAAAAGCTTTTGGCCCGCGGCTCTGTCCGCGTTTTAATAATTTCCCGTAGATCAATTCAGCCTTCTTGAGTTATAAATATTAAAACAAAAAACGACCGTATCGATTTAGCTGAATATTGGGGAAGTAGTTTTGAACAAAAAATGTGATATAAATTTATTTCTATAGCAGAAAAAATATTTGAATTGTTTGTGTTGTATTGTTAGAATGTATTGTTAATAAATCGTAATAGGTATAAGTAATTTCTTTTTGTAATAATTGTGCATTAAGTTTATCTAATATTTCGACAAGCTTTGAGCTTACTATGGGGCTAGATTATTGCTGCGTGAATTCACCAACAATATTTTTATACATTTGGTTTTTTTTATTTACAACGGGCTAATAAAGTATTAATGTGTTGGTATCTAAATTCTACATTATCAAGGCTATTTTTATTTTCGTCAAATTATGCATCTAGCTAAGTTCTGGTTAGGTTTTGATCTCGCTGCAATCCATATTAATTTATGTGTGAGAGAGAGAGAAAATGTCAATGAAACAAACATATTCTCTCTCTCCCACATTTGCACGCCAGTATTGGCCAAACATATAGTAGCTCTAATATTTACTGTAAGAAATCTGCATGCTAACATGTATGTACTTATGTTTTATGCAAATAATGAATCTTTATCTCTTTACGGATGAACTGAGACGACGGTTGACCACCATTTATCGTTTGGGTGACTCATGAGAATGAAGCTGTTAACAAAACGGAGGTGCGTTTTGGGGAGAAAACATTGAACCCAGCATAGTTATCATTTCAGCCGTAGGATTACATCGGTTAACTACAGGTAGTTAAAACTACTAATATATTAAGTTCAAAAGTCCAGTACTTAAAGCAAAGTGAGCCATAACGCGGTGAAATATCTGGAAAATAATACGTCTGTGTGCTTAAGAGTCAATAAATCAGACTTCTGAGGGTTCCACGTGGGTTTAGCTCCAATTATAGGGCTATAATAAAATGAGAGCTCTAGAATATCGGTAAAGCACATTCCATTATGTTTTAAACTAACATCTAGATTCCGGCTCTGGCGAGTGAATGTTTGCAATGAGCCGCAGCGAGGTATTGCCAGAACATTTTTGTGTATTTAAAAATCCATAGAACGTCGTTATTTTTCTTATCACATATAACATTATATGAAATCAACAACTTAACTTTAGGCTGTAGGATTAAAATTAAAACCAACAATGTATGTAATTCAACAACACTTTTCTTTTAAAATATTATGGAATCAATTTGTTAGTTGTCCTAGGACCTAGGTAATAATAGTTAGATTTTAGTTGAGTCTTTAATAATGATTTTTAATTTTCGACAGCAACCACAAATATTTTAGGGTTTATGGGCTGTAGGACCACAGATAAACAAAAGTCTATCCTATTACTCTTCAATATTTTGTGGTTATTCGATATTATACCTACCGTATTTTGAACTCTTTTAAAATGTATCATGTAGGTTCCATAGTTCCGTTTAATTAATCGTGATTAGAATTAATAGTGAGTACTTAATATCAATATTTTGCAGCTACATAATAGGTAAATATTACCCAAGAACTGTTCGACACAGGCACCATAACCTCAAAGTTATGAAGGCAGGATTCCTGTAGCCCAGTGTCGACGTGATAATACAGCCATAAATAAGCCGAGATGAGTTATAACCTCTCTATACAATGGCGATGGTTATCAACGACCCCATTCGCTTTTACTCAAACACACCAGAATTGTGCTCAGCGTTGCAACTCAATTACAGGAGAACTAAGAGTTATCTAGCCTTATTTTGACATTATGAGGAAACGTGTTGTTCCTTTTTAAAATAAATTAAAAATGTATTTGATAAAAGGGACTAGTTTAGAAGTTTTAATTTACATAAATGATTAATTTAATTATTCGTTTTTTGGGATGACAATTTTTGTATCAGCTCAACGCGTTATTTCAATAATATACACCGCCGAGCCACTGCGTTATATAAAGATAACGTTTGTATTATTACCTACTATCAAAACTAACACTTACCTTGTTATTTCGTAGGATTATTAACCCATCATATTTTATTGTTAGCCATCTAACGTTTTATATAATATAGTTTGCGTGTTTGAAAACACGACCGGAAACCATCGGAGTATTCGTAGATTAAAGGTTTACTACATTGTTATCTTGACCAGTCGTAGATATTTTATCGTGAGTTTATTTGCTGTTATGACTTAGTTTACTGCTAAATTTATTTAATACTTCAGCTAGGTAGTTATTCTATATTTATTTAAACAGTTTATTTGTACAATGAGTAGCAAGGAAAACCTGGAATTTTCTTCTTCAAAAAATTATGCGCGCTTTAAGCCCGTTCTTAAACGGGAAGACAAGCGTCGTGAGGAAAACAGCATGTTCTAAAATATATTTGAAAGTTTCAAAGTCACACACACAAAGTGTGACATATACCAACCCGCACTTTGGCAGCGAGGTGAATCAAAGCATTATCTCTTTCTTCAATAGAGGAGTGCCTCAGACAAAGAGAATATAATCACTACGTGCCTCAGAGGTGGGAACGTAAATACTATTTATATAGATCTACGTACATGTAAGCTATAATATTGTAAAGTTTCATCAAAACTCATACAATTGTTTTTGAGTGAAAGAGTAACAAACAACCATAATTACAAATCTTCGTGTTTATAATATTAGTAGGATAAAGATTGCATTTTTTTTAAATACTAAACAGTTTTGTGCGTAAGACCATCCTTAACAATCGATAAACGTCTACTGATAATACAAATCATCGACTTTATCAAGTACATGAAACCTGCTTTTAAAACTTAGAAAAACGGTGGCTTCAAGCCACTTTCTATCAGATTGACGTAAAGATTATACGGGAAAAATGTGTGGCCTTGCAATTTGTGTCACCTCAAGTACGATGCTTCTAGTCTAGCTAAATTAGAGTGATTCTTATAGTCTCTTCCTAAACACACTGCTGAGCGAAATAACTGCTTATTACAACACAGCAAGCTGCAATATTCGACGCCATGAACAAATTATTGTGGGCTTAACGTTCGAGAGATATTAATCTTATCTTTGGCTGGATGCTCTGAATTATGACTTTAATTTTCTATTGCAATTTAAAGTACTCTTTGAAAACAGTTTTATGGTTAAATATTCATGAGAATTTATTAAATTATTGTGAGCTTGGGCTGTGAATGAGTTTGTTTATTGAATTTAACACCCCTACTGCCCTGCAGGTCTATTTAATGTCTATCTGAGCATTCAAAATAAAAATAAAATGTTAAGTAGGTATAGGTACTTTTCTTTGTATCTACAGTAACATACTTAGATTATCATTACATAATAATATAAATTTTACAAAATTATTTGATCAACTTTAAATACTACACATAAACGTTGCCTATATTTAACATTAGTTACTTACTTATATTGACTAGTTAAACACTAGTTATCTAAAAAAACCTGGTCCCATTAATATACAGCTCATCTCAACCAGTTATCAGGCAGTTACAAGTTTCGAAATAAGAACACCGCCCTAATCCGAAGTACACGGATAGATATCGACATCGGCCGCATCAAAGCGATTAAAACACACAAAGACATCGATAATCATTCGTTTATGTCATTCAACATACATTAATGACCGCACTAGTGTTGTAACTGTCCCTCTGAACAACTCTGATGAGTTATAACTCTCGTAAACATCGCGTCATCTTTAGCTAGTGACGTGCTGCGGTGACGGACAGAACCGATATCGATGAAAGAGGCGTTTAGGACGCCATTCATCAATCATAGCCGTTCATTCACAGTTAAGGTTAACCTCAAGTGATTTTATGCTGGTAAGTAATTAGTTTTGACTAGCAATTGTGTAGTTAAAGTTAATTGCTAATCCTAAAACGTTTAAATGTCATTTTTGTATTATTAATGTGCGTTTTTGCATGTATTTTGGCATCGTTTTACTAGTTGATATGTCACTAAAATTTTATCGTGGCGTTAATTTGAATTTGATATTATTTGATATAATTTATTTGATATAATTTGTGCAATAGTTTTGATTAAATATAGTTCTTAAAAATATTTTTCTATGTTAAACATGTTGCTAGGTAACATTTAGATGCATACTACCCACTACCGTCTAGTGTTGGAAATAGACATTTTTAGATCGAGAAGCATGAAATCGTTCATCATTAATCATAGGATTATGAGTCACAATCTTCTGATTTATTACTCGCAGATCAGCCCGAGTCCACGATTTATATCGATACAGTCACATCACTAACACCTTAGCAAACTTTATATCGATTTCATTTATCTTAAATACAGTTGAGATTTTTTTAATATTTAAAAATTTGTAAATTAGAATATTCTTGCTTTGTGGTGCTAGCCTAGTAATAGAAGCACTTCATCATTCACCCTTGTTATTGTCAGGCAACTAAGGGATTTATATAACAGACGGGTAGCAGCGTCGTTTCGTAACTATCTTTATTCTCTAGCCTGCTTATCAGGCTATTAGGCTATCACAGTATCCATTATCCCAGTGAACTGAGGGTTCTGTTGAGGAGACCCATACCAAGTAATATGATTCATTTTAAAAACGGGAATTACTCACGTATTTACATAGGAGTTAAACAACTCTCGACGTTTCGACCACAACAAGAGCAGTCTTTATCAGGTGGAATTTCGATTTTCCATGTGATTGTGGTAGTTCATATGTGGGCGAAACTAAGCGAAACATCTCCACCAGACTGACAGAGCACATACGTGCTATGAAGAATGCGGATGTAGATAAGTCAGCCATAGCAGAGCATGCGCTGACAGCTGGTACATCACATTACATTCGCTTCGACAAGGCCCGTGTGTTGGCCAGGGAAAGGTTCTTCGTGCCCCGAAAAATCCGCGAAGCTATTGAAATCAACCGGACTCGGAATTTTTAATAGGGACAAGGGCTGGGCTGTACCACCTGCCTGGCTTCCGTGTCTTCATGGTTGCCTTCGTCTGGTGACACTATCAGTGCAGTGTGTTACGCTACACAAGGTGGAGAAGATGACAGTTGTGACGAGGAGGCGAACATTAATTCAGTACCAGCAACTACATCTGTTGGTACCGCGCACCAAAACGCACCGCCTTTACCCCCACCACCGCCCCTGAGCAGCCGCGCGCTGCGGTACCTCGCCCGCAGTGAGAACCGCGCGCGCGACCTGAGAGGAGACGGGGCACGGCGGGACGCTCACTCCTCCTGATAAAGACTGCTCTTGTTGTGGTCGAAACGTCGAGAGTTGTTTAACTCCTATGTAAATACGTGAGTAATTCCCGTTTTTAAAATGAATAGTATAACTCACGAAAATTTTGAAAGTGAAAAAGTAATATGATTCTATTATTTGACAATGATTCTGTAAAATCATATCGCAATTCAACAATATTATTGTTAATAATAAAGGCTGTTAACAAATATCAACAATAATAACGGGATGTTTTGTTTAAAATTAAGGAAAGAGCTTTCACCGCCACAATAACTGTAGTGTCACAATTTATTATCTATGATTTAAAGTGTTTAGTCGATGATTTATTTCGATAAAGCACATCACTAGCACCTTGGTATTGTCGCGAATATTATCACCTCATTCCTGGTACATGTAAGATTTATGTCTTATATATAGATTTTAAAGTGAAATATTACCCGTATTACTTTCTAGATAATGTTATAAATTGTAATACATAAATCTTTAAAACAAAAGTCAACAAGGGTGTGTTGCCAGTTATGACATAAGAATTCTAAAAGGTGGTGTTTTACTATAGGCTTATAAATGATGTACTATAGGAGTCATCATAATTTCAGCCGTCGGACATCCACAGCTGAACATAACAAATATAGTGCGTAAAACAGATGGCCGAGGGGGCCAAAAAGTTCTGGAGTGGAGACTGCGCTTAGGCAAACGCAGGTTTAACGTCCACCAACAAAACAAATAGTTTTGAGAAAACTGCTGGTTCACCGTAGATGTAAACCGCATCCGGACTAAAACTAAACTGGAAATCTGTTTGACCTACCAGCTGCCAGCTGGACATAACCAGCTGAAAACGTCCGAATGCTGACATTATGGTAAAGTTGCTGTGACATGAAATGTTTTTCTACTCCATTCTCATGACTGTACGCATGTAATTGCTTTAAATACACATAAATATATTTTTTACTATTCCTAATGGTTTCTTAAAATACATTTTAAGAAACTATGATTAAATAAATGTACCTATATTGCTATACAATTTATACAGCAATATCTAGCCACGTGGTAAGCTCGAAGCTTGTGTTACGGGAGCTAGATTTCTGATATACTTAATATACAAGAAGCAAAATAAGTACCTAAGCGATACGCAAATGAAAGTAAAAATAAGAGCTAAAATGATTAAATTATCTCAAGTATCGCTTTCGCTTTCCGGATTCACAAAAGCCAATTATTCAAATGATTTCAACATATGCATTTACATTCGAACTACTTCAACATACACACATTTACATTAAAAAGCCATCTTAACAGGTCAATTATATCAGCATCTATACATAAATTCATTTAAAGAACATATAAGTAGTTCCTATTATAGTTATTTTATGTGGTCTGGGCTTCCAAGAAGGATCACCTTGGTTATATCAATATACGAGTGTTTTAATTAAATTGTAGTTCTCGATACGTGACAATTTTGTAATATAATCGAGTTTTTGCTGTTTGTTGGCTTAAGAATTTACAGTGGTGTCGTTTAACTAAGGGACGTATGTGGTCTGAAATACACATTGATTTATAATATTTATATGTAATTTTTGCTTCATGACGAAAGTCAACAATAATTATCGACTATGCGTAAATACAATCATGCGATATATCTTACTAATTAATGAGAAGGTTAAAAAGAGAAAGTTTGTAAGTATGGGTGGATGGATATTTGTTCTTCTTTAACGCAAAAACTAGTTCTATAAAAGATGTGTTTATTGACCCTTCACGCAAAAACAACTAAATGGATTTTGATGCTCTTATATGTATATCATAATAACACATAATGCTACTTTTTACCGCGAGAAAATCCACTATAACGGATAGCCCATTAAAACGCGGGCATAGCTGCGGGTGGAAAGCTATAAGTTAGCTACTGCAGCTAAGCGTTGAGCATGCACTCCCCACTACGGCGTGTGACACCTACCGCCCAGCTCGAGAGGCGTTACGGCCATAATGTTGTGCCAATTCTGCCGACCGTGATGCCAATGTATCTTAGATACTCTGAGACTAGTTTCACTTAGTATTATAATACACACAAATAATACAAACTTATTTCTTTAAAAAAAATCGTTAAATGGTTTTGTATTATGGATTAATTGAACGCTAAATTAGCAGCACGAAATATAATCTGTATGGTCTTATATCAGTAACTATTCCTATTATAGATATCTGATAGAATAAAATCTATATACATAAAAAAGTCGTGTTAGTTACTCTATTTATAACTAAGAACGACTGAGCTGTGTGGCTAGAATTGAACTCACGAACTGTAGAATTAAATTCGCTACCACTTAGCAAAACACGGCTCCACGGCTTTCCTACTAGATAACATCAAAACAAAGTTTATATTTCGCGATACCAACCAACCAATTATTTACAATATAAATATTGGCTTTGTACCGCACCCTCTCATTCCCCAACCCATCAAATCTAGAAAGCCTTTGAAATACTATTTAATTCCTATAATCTTCCTTTATAAAATCTAATCTTCTGCAACATCTTAAAACAATTACCGGGGCTGGGGTAATCTTACAATTTCCCATTCTTGTGTAATCTCCTTTAATTAAGCCTTACACGCCTCCGGAGCGCCTAATTCCTATAGGATAGACCTAATTTAGTTTGTACATGGAACTCAATTTTGTCTAGCTTTTATACTTACTAATATCTAACATTCAGCCGCGTGGTGCGTGCGTACTTAAGAATATTACCACTCCAATTGACGACATCTGTGGCGCACCGGACGACGTAAGAGGTTTGATTCCCGCCTCGGGACAAAAAATTCTGCAAATTTTTCATTATAAATATATATTTTTAATGAAAAATTTAGTAGAAAATTGTAAAGAAAAAAATAGTAAAAAATCACAACATAGCTTGGTCCTCGAGTTACGTTATGATCACTTAATTTTTTGTAATAATGAGAAAACTTTAGTGAGTCAATCATTATAAAGTAAAAATAAAAAGTAGTGCTAGATTTCTGGTACACTTTTAAGAAGTGTAGCACTTGTAATTAACTTCGAATTTACCACGGGGCTAGCTGTTTGCTGTGTGAATTGTCCAGCAATATTTATATTTATTTATCTCCAACGGAAGGAAGTCGGGAAGCAGCGTCATTCAGTGTACTGGGGGCCAACCACCATCTTTTAAAAACTATCATGTTTCCGAACATTCTTAGAGTAAGCCTACAATAATATTACTTTATATGGTTTATAAGAGGTTATGGTACGAAATCACAAAATAAGATTAGAATAATACTGCTCTAAGAGATCATGGTAGGCCCCCTGATCACCAACCCGTCTGGTAATCACCTATTATACCAAATCCCCCAAAACCTGTTATGGGCACTATTGGGGAAAACCGTGCCTGATTAGTACATATAACTTGGTTTGTTATGATGATCGATTAATACAGTACAGACAGATCATCCGACAATATTCTGAATGCAATTAAATCAATCGACAATATTCTGAATGCTCTATTTAAGTTCACTTCCGGGTGTCAAGTTGAACGACCTCTCGAAGGCAAGTCGACAAAAACACAGCGACACTTCGCCACGACAAAAAGTACCGCAATGATCTCGTGTCACGAAAAAACCGATCGATATATTAATCCACCGTGATGATTCTGTTTGACAATGGTATTGTTGGCTTTGATCGATAAACGCACCGTATCGTCCGGGCGAAAATCTATATTCATAAATGAATTTCTATTCGTTAGTCTCGTTAAAACTCTAGAACGACTGAACCGGCTTTGAATTGGCTAATTTTAGTAGGTATTCAAACTATGGCCCAGAAAAAGTTTAAAAGGTGAAAAATATCTTTCTGAGGTTTTGTAACTTCCAGATGACAAAACGATATATATTTTCAACTTTATATTTTCGAAAAAAATAACACATTATTATTAGTTTATTTATTTATGAAACAAAATCAAGAGCCCTTAAATAAACTCTTATGGACTACCTTACAATATTTATATTTAATCTATGGTCCGGTAACTGGACGTCAATGCGTAGTCCAACTAATCAGACCCCAGGTAATTTAGATGATATCTGTATAATACCCGCGGTAAATATGACTGATGTCTCTCCATCCTTCCTTTGGTGCCTGCAGTGGAACAAGTCATCATCATTAGTCTCAATAAGTCTGAGCTCAGTTGATTATGTTATTATAGACCAAGAGCCTGTGATGGCCAGACCTTCCTTTAATTCACAAGCGTGAAAATTATTTCATGTGTATGTCTAACATAGGTAAGAATAACCCCCAAACATGAAACCTGGATCGTGGTTCCTTTGGGAGATAACAGGTAAAAGGTTGTTATCTCCCAAAGGAACCGCGATCCAGGTTTCATGTTTGGGGGTTATTCTTACCTATGTTAGACATACACATGAAAGAATTTTCACGCTTGTGAATTAAAGGAAGGTCTGGCCATCATGGGCTCTTAGGTTATTACTTAATAGTAACTATTTAGTCCGAGTCTGTGCGTTTTGTCTAATTATTATTTTGCGTAAACTGAAAGGAGAGCAAAAATTTGTACAATGTGCAAATATTTGTTTTGCGAGTCTGACAGGCTGCAGTTAAAAAGATTATAGTGGTTTCGCAGTGATCAAAGCGAGTAATCTATTTTTTGTAGTAAATAAAGTAATTCTATCTATATATAGGTACTATTTTTGCTAACGAATTAATACAGATATACAGGAATTTGATCAAAGAATTCAACATTATAAAATCTAGCGCCAACTTATGCATATTGCAATTTGTCTGCATAAGCATACGTATGAAGGTAGAGGCAAGGAGAACTCTGTTTAAATGTAGTGGTGAAAAAGAGATAACTTAGTGGCGCTACAATATCATGAGTGTACATTTAAAAAAAGCGCGAATAAAAGTTCAACATCTTAATCAGCATCTACGTTTTCTCACAACATATTTTTAAATATTGTTAGATTATTTTTAAAAGTCTCAAATCATCAAAGGATTGTTCAACTCAGATAATTTTTCTCCTCTAATAACTAAGATCATGCCATACATTACTAGGTACATAGCCATTTTAGGATCATAGTGTTGCTAAAATAAGATTACAACCAACAAAAAACATCTTGAGATAATTTGCTATAAAAAAATAATTGCGTTTTTATATGTGTATGAAGCGATAGGGGATCACAATTCCAGGACTGCGATGGTTCTCGTTAACTCTACCCTCCACAGACACGAAGCATAGCGTGCCATAGACACATTAAGATGCCATCTCAATAATTATGTTAATTTCTCATGCTAATCTGTTGATTCGATGAGCCGCCATTGTGATGTAAAAGACTTGGCTCATTTCATTTCACCGTGATCATTGGCCTTTGAAGCTGTGAATTCACTAGCCGACCCGCCGACAGCTTTGTTTGCGTGTTTTTTACGTTATAAACATATACCTAGTATAAATATAATTTAACCTATAGCCTTCCTCGATAAATGGACAATCAAACACTTTAGCAATTTTTGAATACGGACCATTGCAGCGGTTCCTAAGATAAACGCGTTCAAACAAACAAACATCCAGTTTTAAAGATAAAAGATTTATATAATTTATTTATTTCCATAAAATCTCAAGGATCTCTTGGACAGTTGGAACTCGGACAGCCAGTTAAAAGCATCTACAGATGTACACTGATTGATATACCCAGGTATATTCTGAACCATTCGGTTGTTCTTCCTAGCATACATCTATCACAATAGATTTAACTTTTGAATAGGTAATTAATTTATTACGTGTAAAGTGGTTTACCAATAACATGTAGGTATTTCTATTTCATACGATTATTAGATCCATCATATCGATCGTGGATCGCGATAAAAACATACATCATACAATAAACCTCATTTCCATTCATCTTCTCGATAAATTGGTACTTTCACTGAATTTTCCTTTTGCATCGAAACAAACCAATCCAATCAATCAATCAGTCGGACGGCGGTCGCGTGCGCACAACAATTACCAGATAGATATAAAGGCAAGGAATAGCGTTGAGTTAGTATGCTCAGTAGGGCGATTGCTTTGTAAACCTGTACAGCAGCGGTTCCCAAACTTTGAGATCTTTTAACTATCATTGCATCTCTTCAAGATACAGCAGCTTATTAGAAATGCTGTTATGTTTTGCTTTTACCGTTAAGAAAATTAATAACCCGAAAGCTTAAACAATTAGGATTTCTTAACAAATAATCATAACAGAATGAAATATCTAATGACTTTTAGGTATAGCATATATAAAAGAGATAGCAAAGTGTATTGACTTACGAGAAATAAGTAATCGGAAACAAAAAAAAACGGAAAATAATAGAATAAAAAAATCGCGCTTTTATGGATAATAATTCAGATGTTGCGGATCTGTTCGGATGTTAAGGATCTCCCTAGTTGAGAACCGCTGCAACACAGTGTACTGTTGTTTAATACTGAGGTCGTGACTTTCTTTCAAGAGTCTAGTTGAGAATTCCTTTAGTTTCGAACTAGCACTGGCCAATGCACGCAGGATCACGAAATAGGATGGAAGTTTCGAGATTATAATGGGAAAGGATTTTTTGATTTGCATTTAATTTTTCAAGTGCAAATGCATCGTGAACCATTAGCGTGGAATTCTACACGTATCAGAAAAATACTAAGTTGAAAAACTGCACATCACACACTTTCAAATATACATAGATTATTTACTTTCTTTTTATATCAGGTAAAAAAATAAAATAATAATAATTTAAATACGAGTTCCTTATGGAAATAATAAAATTTTCAGATTTTACAGATTTCAGGTTAATATAACATAACCAAGAATAATATTGTTAAAATATTGATAGAGCTACTTCAAAATAACTGTAACAGTTATATATTTTGCCAATTTGCAGAGTTGCAAATATCAGATAATTGTAGCGCAGATATCTCGGCCGTGCAATAATTATAAGCACGGCACTGCCCGCGGCTTCCTTCGGACTACCGTGCTCGTGAGTGGACCCGCCCACTACGACCTTCTGCGGGTTATAACACCCTGGTACTTCAAACCTGATTTCTTGGCACATCTAATAGACCTTTCAATCATTGTTTGTGCATTACCTATTCTATAGCAACAGTAACCTTTTATCTATCTATCTTCTATGTTTTAGAACACCCTACTTTTTGTGAAAAAATATCTTAAACGAAAATGTTATGTATTTTAGAAGTATTTTTTTTATTTTTTTAACCACGTTTGGTATTAGTTAAAGACAATTTGTTTGAAACACGCGCGCCATAAGTGCTATGGTTCAAGCAACATCAAAATCATTTTTCAACATTACAGGTTACTATTAAAATGCAATCTTCATTCCATGAATATAATTTCTATTTGAACGATTATAAAAACAAACAGAAACTTCTCCATTAAATTGAATAACATAATCACGGAATTGAAAAAACTTGTTTTCAAAGCGGCAAATTTAACATACGATAACTATATAGATTATTTTTTTTACACGAATCTTAAATGTCTGAATATCCAATAAACTATTTCTTGCTAATATTGAGCTTCCAGTTCTTTAAAGTGTTAGATATTAGACCAAGCCATCAAATAGTCGTTGTAACGCTTTGAAAAACTAACAAATGCTTCTTCAGTCAAGTCATTTAAAAGTATTAAAAATGAACGTGTGATTAGCCAAGCAGTTACCTCCCACTGTTTTTGTAATTATAATGTACGCAAATAAGCAAGTGATAGGATATTAATGACAATACTCTGGGACTACAGTCAAGTGCGAATGCACAAGTCAATGTGATTAACATTGACACTGAGCAGAATGTGCACTTAACTAGACAGAAGTTATTATGCTATTATAATATGTTATTATGATGAGTGTTACCCTCATCATTTCAGCCGTCGGACGTCCACTGATGGATGATTTCCCCTAAAATTCCGGTTATTTCGTCACCTTTCACTAGATCTTCCGTCTATCTTGCAGTCCGAGATTTTTTTGTCCCCATCGACCATCTGTTCTCCGCGCTGTATTGCCTGCCCATTGTCACTTCAATCAAAATTTGCTGGGTTGTGTTCTTGTGTTGTTAAGCTTTTTCTTCTACGTAAAATGAAAATGAACATAAATGTGGAGTAATAATTATGGAGAGTTGTATTATAGTATATCGTGATCATATTGAATAATTTATGTGCGCTTTGTAAACATATGCTCTGACGGTGAAGACAAACATCGTGAGGAAACCGACATTTTCTGAGAACTTTGAAAAGTTTGAGGGACATGTGTTATATACCAACCCGCACTTGGCCAGCGAGGTAAATTAAGGCCAAATCTCTCTCAGAGAAGTCCTTGTGTCCCAGCAGTGGGAACGTTGATAAGTGTGAGGATGATATTATATCGTAAAACAATTAGTTATCCTTCTGAGAGAGTTTTATACCATCGCATGTGACCAGGAACATCTTCACATGCCCATTATTACTATAAGTTACTTGTAAAATAAACGAACTAATTAAAAATGCTATTACATACCCACTGACAAAATGTCACTCCAGGCATTTCTAAATGAAATTAATATATACTTTTCAATGTAAATTACTATACTTAAATGACTATTATTTAAAAAGTCGTAGTATTTTTATTTCTTTAAATTGTATAGGTTTAATTCGGGCTATAAGCCATGGCTGAATTTTTGTCATTAATTCTTTGTAGGTCTTGCAACGGCTTTTTGTGAGCAAAAATAGTGGTATTAAAGACAGTATCTTTATTTAACTTATTTATGTTACTTGAGAATATTATTTAAGCTTCAGATAACCGAAACAATTTAATTTTTCTCGTAAAAAACGGGAACGTTAATAGCATTTGATTTCATTTAAACTACAAGACATTAATTAATTTAATGATATATTGTTATCATACCTTCAAAGTAATAAACTTAACTTTTTAAAGATAAATAATAGTAGCATTTTGGCAATCCCAATTTGAAACCTCCAAAATTAAATGACGAAGTTGTCAACAAAAGTCTTAGCGTAAAAAGGTTATTAAAAAAGTTTCACATCTCAATCTAATGTTCCGGCGGCGCCACCGGCGCATCGTTTAAAGGTCGAATCGATTTGTAACTCTGACATCTGTACTGCCTCTGCGCTCCTGGTACTCCCTGTATTAAATCGTTACAATTTACAATATTAATCGGTTATTTTGTACGTAAACGGCTGCCTATAAATATACGTTTTGTGAGCAAGCTTAGAGGATAAATTGGGGATTGGAGTAAGCATTTTGAGTGTATGAACAATTTGGTTATTGGTTGATCATACTGAGTAATAGACTAAGAGCCTGTGATGGCCAGACCTTCCTTTAATTCTGAAGCGTGAAAATTCTTTCATGTGTATGTCACGATCACGATCCAGGTTTCATGTTTGGGGGTTATTCTTACCTGTGTTAGACATACACATGAAAGAATTTTCACGCTTCAGAATTAAAGGAAGGTCTGGCCATCACGGGCTCTTAGTATATAAAACCTATTTAAGTAACTTGAAATTTCGTATTTGTTACGTATTAAATTATCTGAGTGCATCCCATCTGGCCCGGTGACAATTATCTAAGAGACTACTAAAATTTGAATTAAAAATACACCCATAACTAAAAGGCAACCAATAACCACATACAGCCCAAACTAATAGAGGAAGAAAAATTGTTGGTACGTGGCGGTATTCAAACCTTCTGAATGAAATTCGAGTGTGCTCCATCTTAGTCAATAGGGCTTTACCGTTGTTGCCAGTTAGCCAGGGATTAAACAATATAGGTAGTCAAGTGCAGATCGCTCTGTGGGCTAATGGTTGTTGTGATCCCGACGCGGTTTGAGGTGCTTAGATCGTGTTTGCGGATCGAATCTCCCGGCTAATATCCAGCCTTAAAGGGCAAGCTTGCGCAAGTGCTAAACTGCGATCAGGTATTTGGTTCAGTCTGATGACTTTGTAAGGGCTTTGTACTTTGAGGTTTACTGTGAGGAAAATACCGTAAAATTGCAGTGAAATTGGATTCTACTGGAGGTGAACATTGCTCTCCATAATACACAGTATAACGTGTGATGATAGGTTAAGAATAGTACCACTCCTTCACATCATCATCATTTCAGTCATTAGATGTCCACTGCTAGACATTGCTATTGGATTTGCACTTATTACAGTCGGACGCGACCTGCATCCACCGCGAGCCAACCGCTTTCACCAGATCATCAGTCCATCTGAGTTGTTGGTGGACGTCCGACGCTGCGTTTCATGCCCATTGCCGCTTCCAAGAGCGTATCTGCTAGGAGATGTCGGTTAACCGCGTTTTCTTACGGATCTCCTCATTTCTGATTCAATATCTATTATAAAGGAAGCTGTTTTCGGAAAAAAACCGAATTCGATTTGCAATTCTGGGAATTCTCGAAGATCCGGGTTCTAGAAACCGTGATCGCGCTTTTTATTTACACTTTAAGTAAAAAATTAATAGAGATTTCTGTAAGGCGTGATTGAATGGTCCACGTGTTTCTGATTGCAGTAATTGTCACTCTGAATGAATCATCAAGTATTCTATACTCGTATATCAGATGATTTAGTCTCATATCATTCAGAATCAACCAATCGATTATTTATAGAAAGAACACCCTTACAAACTTTTGCTTCTTTTAAACGTGTAACATACAATTAGGTTACTGAATTTACTTATTATCATTAAAGGAGCAAGTTTGTAAGTCTAAAGCGGTAAATCAGAAGAAATGTATTCCTTAGGTTCTCCACCTATAGTTTTCCATATCATTAGTAAGAAATTAACATCTCTGCTAGCTATAAAACAGTCAGCTATTCCAAGATGTAAAATGTTAATTTTTAAATGAGTTCCTCCGTTTCTAGCGGTGCAATTAGCGCGGACCGCAGACTCTGATTATTTTATTGGTACACGGTAAAGTCGGGGTATCCACTCGATCTCAAACACCCAATTGGTTGACAATCATAAATACCTCATGTCACAGTTAAAGAGACGTAGCTGGTGAACTTGGTAATTGTCTAGCAGAACTATGCTCGGTTGTTGCATTTTATATCCTCCAATCAGTGTTGTGGAACGCTAAGATTAGCTTAGGAACCGCTGATACGATTTAAAAAAATTCAATGTTGAATTTTACGTTCATCGAGGAAGGCTCTTGGATATATTATATATACTACCTATATGTAATAAACACGCAAGCGAAGTTGTAGGCGGGTGGTTAGTAATAAATATTTCTGAACAAATTCACACAGAAATATCTAGGCCGTGGTCATTAAACCTAACATCCCGCAGAGGTTGTCAAATAAAAAGTATTGTCATAACGTGTAAATAAATTAAAGGACTATACCAGCTGTTATCCCATCACTGGTCTTCGTGACAAAGTACCATTAACTAGCAGCAGCTCGCGACATCTGCTGAGGTATATCTGGCATCTAATGGCGCTAGGCTTGTTTCAGTAATAGCTATCCCTGCTAGTTGTACCTACTTGTACTTTACTGTTTTTCATTATAGTACTTTGAGAGTCCCGTATTGTTGAGTAGAATCGTAAAATCTCTTCCTTACTAATAGCATAAATTATGACGATAATGTTTTGTTATGTTACTAAGTAGGTACCTACCTACTGTAGTAAAATATTTATTTATAAGTATTGTTTTAAGAATATAAAAAGTTAGTTTTTATATTGTTGAATATTGTTTTTAATTACTTAATCATCCTATAACTATTAATAGTAACTTGTTTTGTTTTCTATTGCTAACTAAACAATGCAAAAAACTAAACAATCAAGCGAAATGTTTTCTTACTAGCTGACCCGCCGTGATTTTTCTCGTTTTCTAATTTCCTCGCATTTTTTATATATATTTTAAACTTATACGACTTTTTTTCTACCATTTCATAGGGGCATTTAGGTTAATAAATATAATATGATGTTTGTATTATGTCATTTCAGTTTATTCAGTTGTATTAGTCAGCTTTACAACACCGGGGAGATTCAAGTGGCACTATTCCTAGCCCGATATGATAAGGCTCGGTTGTCGAAACGATTTAGCTAAAAACCAGTTAGGCATTCATAATTTAATAATCAAGATAGGAGTCTCGCGCGCTATTGTGTTCGAGCAAAATTGATCAGTTAACTTAATGTACCTCATTTATTTTCATACAGATATTTGCCCGCAACTTTCTTGGTATTCTAACAAAATAAAAACCAAAAAATCTGAATTTATTGTTTGTCGAATTAGAATCATCATTATAACAAAAGATAAATGTTTGACTTTGACTTTAAACCGTTAAAGGTTATGGGAAATTTGGTACAATTGCGAAACCAACTAGTAGATGGTTGGTGATAGCACTAAGTTGTAGTTGGTACAACAGAACATAAGCGCTACAATTAAGATTTAAAAAAATAATTAAACATAATTTAAAAAATAACAGAATTTATTTACCCAATATAAAAAATTAATCATCGCCTTAGGTATTACGGATACATAATTTACTTAAATAAAATTTGCTAAAGTTCTAGTTTTCCCCTCTGTGATAATCTTTGAATGCTTACATAAGCATATAATTTATTTAAAGAATAGTGTAACAAACATCCTTACATCCTTATTTCGCATTAATAATTTTAGTAGAAAATACAAAAAATGAAACAACGCTTTATAATAAAGTAAGACACGACCTAGTTTCAAACCTTGCAATCCAAATCGTATATAAAAGAAACAAACAGTCAGACAGTATCATTTCCCTGTAACAATATTCACCTACTTTCATTTAATTCCAGATTCTGTTGGCGATGGACTACGAAGATAGCAGGTAAGCACGTCCATAGCTCAGGCGAATCTTAACAGATCTACACGGCAATTAATAAAATTGAACAATGAAGTTAGAAATAACAGGGTTTATCACGGAATTCGTTTTGTATGAATCTGGAGTTAAATGTCAGGGGTATAAAAATATTTAACTATATTTTAGTCTAGAGTTAGACAAATTACAATCATGACCAATATAATTGAAAAAATTAATTACTTACAAAATAAATAAAATCATTTTATTTCAAGGGGAAGGTTTATACATTCTAATAATATATGTGTATAATTAAGTGGAAGTTTTTTTTAAGTAAATTAATTTTTTTTATGCCGGTCCTGTTAGGTATGTATAGTAAAACCATTTTTAAACTGAACGCCCCTCCACCGCGGTTACACGTACATGCAAAAAGGTGTATAGATACAACACACATAAATTGATCTTTGTCATTGGATGTTCAATGACGTATAAACAAACGGGCCCCATAGACATGTGGCAATAGCTTAGACCATAATGATAATAGGTTTATGTCAAATCCATACATTTTGTACTTTTTTACTAACGATGTCGACGAACGCCAAATGTCTAGCCTTCACGGTGTCACTATGAAAGAAAGACTGGATCTGTCGACCAACTAGTGCATTAATGAGCCGAACGCGCGACTGAACGGACGTGTCACTCAAACAAAGAGCGCGCTCTCCGCCATACAAATGCCTACACGGGATTGGTCGCACAACTTATTGACAACGCAGTGCGCGGATGAGTCCATGTTTACAGTAAAGTTGTAGCACGCACACAAGTATACTGATGCAATAAGTATTCCCTCACACACGTTGAAATTATCACGGTTTTGTGGAGGGGAGTTCATTTTAAGATTAGATCATCTATACCAAGTAAATTAACATAATATAAAGTATACTTCTAGCACAAACTATAAAAACTAAAAAAACAAAACAATTGACAAAATTGTCAAACTACATACTTACCTACTTTACTCACAAGTGTGAAAAGCTGTTTCACAGCGTTGGATGTTGGTCCGGCGTTAGAGTGCCATAGTAGGACATAACATGGGTTGATGAATAGTCAACACTTCTTTCTACCCTCCAGCATGAATACAAAGTTGTAGCATAAAATATGGCTGCATATTCAAAGAACATGACGAGAACAAATCGATTGAATTATTATCGTATGATAACTTCATTTTAATGTTACTTCTACTTTTTAACTTCGTCACACCTGTCTGTTATCAATCAATTTACGTGACCCCTATTTACGATCCCACTGCTGGGACTTATCTCTTGACTATAAATATTAGGCCTCAATTCACCACGCTGTCCACGCTGGTCAGATTCGGGTTGGTTATTTACACAACATGTCTTTCAAACATTTCAAAATTATCGGAACATGCCGGTTTCCTCACGATATTTGCTTTCACATTAAGAGCACGTGTTTTTAAAGCGAACATATTTTTTGTAGGAGTAAAATCGTGGAGTGAAGAAGTGTGCGGTGGGATTTGAACCTGCGACCTTCATAATAAATGTAGAGCTTACTACCACTTAGCCAACACGGCTCCTGGGTTACAACTATGTGTATATTAAAATAAATAAACGCAGCATCGGACTTCCGCCATCAAGATGGACAGATGATCAGGTCAAAGCTGTCAGTTCAATCCGACCGTAATACATGTATTATTATTTCCTGGCGGCCTATATCCAGCAGTGGACGTCCAAGGGCTGAAATGATGATGATGAGAACAGGATGGAATAAGAAAGGGTCTAGTCTTATTAATATCAATCTTTGAATGGTGAGTGGTTGAAAGGTCAGTGTATTGTAGTCGGCCGGCATTTCCACTTACGTAAACTAATTCGGCATTTAAGTACATATTGAGAAATTACGGTTATTATTGAGGTTAGTAGAATTCAATTGAACATTTAATGTGTTAATTTTTAAGAAAACCATAACAGTTTATTAAGATCGTCATTTATGCTAATTTAAGGAAGCAATTGCTCTCTCTCTCTCTCTCTCTGTTAATTTAGGCAACGAAATAAGAAAAAGGTTAAACGCATAGTGCGTTAATTAAAAAAATTAAGAAAATATTAAGAAAGAATCCTACGTAAAAAGGTTCGTGGATATCCCGTTTATCCCAATATGAATATATAAAACCACGACAGTTTTTATTGTTGCGTCTGTATAGAGAAGCTAGTGTCTAAGTAACCAAATGCATCTAACTCCATTTAGATACAATAATTCCATTAGACTGCCTATCACGAATCAGCAAACCGCCGTGACCAACTCAGATAGGAATATCTAGATAAATCCTTTAATTAATTTATCACAACAAGACAACTTGACTCAATGCGACCAATTTATCGAAACGGCACATCTATTTATCGAAAGGAAAGGTACCGCAGGTGAATTCAAAGGTTGCCAGATCATTTTTACTGGTACCTTATCTTTGAACATTGAAGGTACATAATGGATACCTTAAGATACGCTATCTGAAACATGATTTTAATAACAGAGCCTTAAATTGAGATATAAAAATACTGAACAGAAATAACGACGTTGTAACTATGTAGTAGTACTTCCATATCTTATCATATACAAATTTTATTATAATTTTAAAAGTATTTTTAATTGTGTTTTGGCATTAGCATTTAAACAAGAATTTCATGAAATAAAATTTGTATAATTATCATCATAACAAACCTTATAATGGCTCACAGGGCGGGTCTCCTCAATAGTTCTCATTGTTGTAGGTCTTGGAGGATGCGTTCCGAAGGTCGTGGGTTCAAACCAGGCCGCACCTTTGATTTTTCTTCATGAAAAATAATGTGTGCTTTAAAAAGACGTGCTCTAACGGTGAAGGCAAACTTCTTTAAAAATCATTTATTGTCATTTATAAATTGGGTCCCAAATCAACAAGTACTAAACAGCCATCAGATAAACCGCAGTCTATATCAGGAATCACTTAATTAGTACATAGGCATAAATTCCGCCGTATTCGCGGTAAGCTGTGGAGCTTTCCCCTTAACTGAATTTGATGGTATCTTACAACCATTATATCTCAAATCGAGCTTCTCTAATAGTTCTGGATTGTAGTTACTATTATGTTTAGTTATATAGGAATCAAAAATAAATATTAAAATCATTAATACTGTAGTGTCCACAAAAAAAGATATAACAAAATGTTGAAAACATAAAATACATGTATAATATGCATAATAAGAGTTTTCTAACAATACAATCAGAAAATTATGTAATGTATGAAAAGTTTTCGTTTGAAACTTTTTTTGCAATTTGGCATGAACATTTATGTTTTCGCGGGTTAAAATGCTGAACCGTAGGGCCTATTATACATATTATAGAAACACAGCTTGGGGCGCATTATAAAAAAATCTGTTTAGTATTGTTTGATCTGTCACCCGGGTCTAGAAGTGTTGTGGGAATTGACCAATATATTTACTGTGTGAACTAAGGGATTGATTTAGCACAAAACGGACATCAATTTCTGCATACTGGTATCAACCTAACGCTATCACGGTGTTTATACCAAATCTCCCAATATAGATAGAAGAAAAGTAATAGTAGAATATGGAAAATTCGGAAACATCATATAACTAAAAACATTTTATAGGTAAACACAATATCGAAGAGTTTACGAAAACTTTAAACATCTAACATCTGCCCGATAAATTCCAAAGCGCTCGAATTATAATCTTAAATTAAAATTATCTCTGTATTAATTTACTATCTTTGTACTCATTTACAAAGTATCTATGAATACTTACCTACACCTTATTTTTTATCAACACCGTTTGTGGCCACTCTCCATATCTCATTAAGTTATTGAAATTACGGTTTTATCAAAAAAACTATGTATTTTTAATTAAGTTACCAATTTAAATAATGAAATTATTACTGACATATTCAAATATAGATAAAGTTTGTAGTAATTTAATATAACATTTAATTCTTATATAGTTATTTAATATTTATATATTGTGGTAACAAATGGTTAGATGCACCTTGACGATAATTAATTACCAATAACTTAATTGTTTATTGATATAATTAGCCTCTAATAAAACTTTAAAGATGAAACTAGCCGACCCGTCGACAGCTTCGCTTACGTTTTAACGTTATCTAACATATATATGTTAAGTTTATATAAGATAGCCTTTTTCAATAAATGTGAAATTCAAAACTGAAAATCAAATCGGACCAGCGGTTCCTGAGATTAACGTGTTCAAACTCACTATTCACCTGTATAATGTAATATTAATATTTAATACGAAATAATATAATATGTAGGAAATTTGGTTATTTCGAATTCTAACGGGCACAGACTAGCCGATTTTCTCAAGGAATATTTTTTTTAAATGTAATTGTCTTAGAATTTAAAATTTATTGGGTGATTCAATTTGGATGATTCTTTTTCTATTTTAAAGCTGGTGCTTCCCGTGGAGTCCTATTTTGAGTTTGCCCATTTGTGACAATTAATTATTATTATTTTGTGTTATTACAGTAATAAGCATATAGGTAATAAGTCATAAAAGTCCAAAATATCCTTCAAGCAGTTTCAACAGCTTAAAGTACCTACGTTTTTTTTGTACAATATTATAATTATTAGTTTCCTACTCAAAACAAATTATTGTCTATGAGAAGACGACGGTACTAAAGTTATTATTACACTGACACCACAGATAATTGAGTCATTATGCCGCAAATTGATGTTTTATGTAATAACATTGAGTTTATACGTTTATTGGACCTTAAGTGCTAGGTGTAAACTTTACTGGACTTATGTGCAGCTTACCTTAAGGAAATTACTTATGAAAGTTCTTTGCACCGTAATACCAAAATGATTTAGGATTCCAGAATGATTATCCTCTAAATTACGTCATTTTTAGGGAGGCAACACTTATAGGGATAAGTGCCCCATGCCCTACTTTATTTTGTAAACGCCAATTTTTTTAACGCATTCAATCTTTGCTGATAACGTTTTAAAAGAAAATGTCTTCATACCCGTTAATGTTAAGGTAAAAAGTCAAGTTTCTTATATTTTCATGATTCGGCATTGAAAAATTCGCTCTTCAACATTTTCCCCACGTAGTCGTACAACCGCTGTTTTTTAAACATGATAAAATATTTCCTAGGAATATCATAGATTAAAATATTTGGCAAAGAAACGTTTGCGACGTCAGCTACTGTTATGAGGACTGATAGTTATTAAAATATCTTTCAAATAAACCAAATTCAAATGATTTAAGTAAAGGCCTTCTTATCTCTATACTTGAAAGCAGGACGGGATGTGTCACCGATGTAGTGATACTGTCTGTTCTTAAGGCTATTTCTAATTTATTAGTCCGGCTCATGATTTCCTAACTCACTGCTAAATCGTGTCACAGCTACGTTCAAACATCCAATGCATTATCTTAAATGTTTAATCAAAAGTCTCTCTTCCAATAAAATAACGATTCAATTTGAGACCTTATTAAATAAAATTGACAAATTATTAAAGAATATGTAATAATTACCTCGCGATAAGCTAGTTTAGAATATACCACCTACTCAAATTGACCCAGCTACTCCTCGCTTTCCTGTGGTACTTCAGAATGCCTGCAGACATAGTTTGCTGATCAATCGATATCTCCTAATTTAGCTACTCCTCCACTTTCTTAGCGGGAAAATTATCAGGTATTACCCCATTTAGACAGATATTACCCCATTTTCTCGCGTACCCATGTTTCACCCGCTGGCAACACTATTTTATGCTGCTTAAAAGTAAAATTGTAACAGTTAGTTTATAGACGTCTGTGCAAGATTTAGCCAGCAGCGGCTAATTTGTTTTCAAAAGTTAATGAAGATTAGAGGTTTTATTTTATCAGAATAGAAACAAAGTAGTCTTTGTGAATATAGAACTTAAATATACCTATGGTATATACTATTTCACGCGAAAATTACCTTTTTTAAATCCAAATTTTATAATAATTTTTTTTTTAGTTATGCATAATTCAATTTCATTGATAGAACTCGTATACGAACATTCGCAGTGTCGAAGTGATTGCGAACACGTCGCGATAATATCACAACACGCATCGACATCTAAACTTTTGCGTGTATCAGAGAACATCTCTGTTTACATGACTACATACACGGCTCTTTTAACATGGGTATAACAAGTGCAATGTTATACATGATTATCGATATTATCTCCTGACATTTTACTTATAGGTATATTCTATTTTTACGGTACCGAACAGTCCACTTTTTGTTGGCAAATTCTAAGGAAGCGTTTCACGTGTGGTCGTCTGTGACCTATGAATAGTAACAGAACAAATTTTACGCAAAATGGGAGATAAAAATTACCTTTTTGACCGACATTCCTTAATATTATATTACTTAGTATTGTATTATGTGTGGTCAGGGGAAGTTGGAACAAGATGGGACGATAAAAAACGTGCAAGTGCGTGTTTTTGTAGCATGTTTTCATTAAAGGTGTCATCGTGAAATGTAATCTTAATCGCCTACAAAGTTATGCATGTTGATAATTCTGGCTATTTTATTTCGTGTATATTTTTAGGGTTACGTAGGTACTCGTAAAGGGTGACCCCTTTTTTCAATTTAATGATTCCATAGGTGACCCTATGGAATCTTTAAATTGAAGTATTGTCCCCTATACCTCTAAATTCCGAAAACGATTTTTGTAAATTGGTAATTTCTGGAAAATATAAAATGTAATATTGATTTAAATATGTAATTACATTTTCTGAGACAAAACATATTTACAAGTAACACTCTCTGTTGCTACGGAACCCTTGGAGTAGAATTCCTTCGTACTTTTTTGTTAATTTAATTTATTATAAATTGCAAATTAATTCATTTAAACGCTTTGTACATTTACGTACTGCTAGTAAACTCACAATAGTATAGTAGTCCCACAATATTTATAGGGTTGTCTAAATTGTCAAGATCAACAAAGAATACTATCAAACTTTAAATAATTTTATTTATATAAAAACCCTAAAGCCAATAATTGCTCTATTTCTTTGATAAAGATTTTTTAGGCCTGTGAGTTATTTATTGGCGTTTCTTCACGACACAGGGTCTCTTCCAGCATTTTCCAAAGGTTTTTCTCTGAATTCGAAACTATAGAGAAGTGCGTTTGTATTTTTTTTTTTAAGTTTAAAGTCGTTTTTCTTAAGATAATTATTTTGACTCTTTGTGTACAATCAGTAACAAGTTTGTCCATTTGTTTTTATGTTCTCTGACTATATGACCTGAACTTTAAATTATAAGACAGTGTAAACATTAGTTATATTTTTTCCCGTTATATCTCATTTTTACCCCATTATCCCAGCAGTTCTACATTCTTTACCTTATCTGATGAATACTTAAAGACTGCTTATGGAATAAGTTGACATAGTTGTGCTAATTCAGTATTATTCGTCAAGTTTAATGTAAATTGTTAAACATAGTAAATAAGGCTATTAAAATTATACTTGTTATAGTTTGGACATTTGTTTGTTGTGAAACACGCATAGGTACAGTCATATAAAATACTATATCTACTCACGCAACGACCTCTGTGGCGCAGCGGCGAAGTTCGGCCTGCGACGCAAGAGGTTGCGAGTTCGATTCCCGCCTCGAGATAAATATTTGCAGATCTTGCAAATTCTTTCAACTGGGGACGGAATCAAACTCGTCGGTTTCCTCACGGTGTTTGCACCGTTAAAGCATTTGTTTTTAAAGTGCATATTATTTTTTTATTAAGAAATATCCAGAGGCTTGGATTGAACCCACGACCGGATTAAAGTCGAGTGTACTCCTACTTAGGCAGCTAGGGCTTCCACACGGCGAGTTTGGCTCTAGCTCCATACCTCATCAGGAGACAGGCGCGGTATAAATTGAAATTACGAACACAATGTGGATTTATCATCGTTTGTGAGATTAATCTCGCCTGGATTCGGTTTATTCACGGTCTGCAGGCCAGTCTGACAGCGCGAATAATGTACATTTACAAAGTTATAAAAGCAGTTGTAAATACTTTAGTCTCTTCGTGTAGATGGCGCTTGAGTCAGAAATGTGCCGTAATATCGGGAAACTCGAAAATATTTAAACCATGTTATGTTACCCGTTTCATGCTCTAATATTGTTAAAATGTAGTTTAAAGTATTACCATTTACAAAGTTTTAATTAAACGGATTATAATGGATTTTTCGGCGGCTAAAAGTAGGCTTTGCCACAGATTAAATAGTGTAGATACTATGTCATAGATTATACAGAGTAGGTACTCACCTATGTGTCATTCTAAATCGAATGACAAGGAAAATATAGGGTGGTATTTTCTCCACCCGACAACATAAGAATTTAGAATATTATTCTATTATTGACAAAAAAATATATGATTAAATCAGTTATATCATTTTCTTTTTCTTATAATAATTATATATATTTATATTATAATAAAATTTATTAATTAATTAATGATTGTTGATTTTACTTCGCTCGCTTGGTCAATTAATAGGATAATATCTTCATAAGTTTTATAGCCCATAAAACTTTCACGGCCGGTGGTTATAATTTTTATAGGTGGGGCGAGAAAAAAACCGCAGTCGCTTTCTTACAGGAAAACATTTAACTCGAATAAGAGATAACGTTGTAGAATTATAGAAGTGATTAACTCTTTATCGATTGCGCCAGGAAAGTTATGTTTTCCAACTAATTTTATGTATAAATATATATTATAACTTAGTATTTTAAGTTTCACCCGCGTTATAATACTTTCCCGTTGCAATAATCTGTAAGTAGCCTATGTCCTCTTCCTGGTTCTAGGCTATCTCTCCACCAATTTTCAGCCAAATCGTTGCAGCAATTCTTGAGTTATAAATAGGTTTACTCACATGGCTTTCTTTTATAAAGAGAAGATATAGCAATGTTCGTGAATCTCAAGGGACCGAAAATAATTGTTACTAGATATGTTTTTAAGCTCAAAGTGCATAAAAACAGATGTATCCTTGTTAGATAACAAAGAATTGTAGGACAGAGCAGTCAGTTACAAAATTGCTTTTTGTCTACAATTAAGAGTGAGTGTTCTGAAGTATAAACTTGTTAGGCAATGACTAATTGGGCTGGGTGACCGTTCCTTGCAATTTGCATGTTAAATTGAATAATAGTCGGTTCCGTTGTGACTCAGAGGTAAAGAACCTAGATGAATTGCTTGTTTCGATTATCATGTAAATAACGATCTTCTGGATTTATTCCATACACCCCAAACCCATAAGAGGCTGTTAGGAACACACGTTGTTGGTTCAAACCCCGCCGCACACCTTTAGATTTTACTTCTTGAAAAGTTCTTGAGCACATGTTCTAACGGTGAAGTGAGAAGACATTGTGAGGAAACCGGCATGTTCGGTGAACTTTGAAAAGTTTGTAAGTCTTTAGAATAATAGAATAGAATAGAAAAACATTTCATTCGAAACACAGACAACACAATAAAAAGAAAACAAAATACAATTATAGGCCTTAATTAATATTTCACCAAATCTTTCACCAAACCGCACTTGGCCAGCCAATTAAGGCCAAAGAAATAATAACATACTTAACGTAATTAAGTACCTCTAGACATTACCTCCCGTGCTAGTTAGAAACTGTGTTACTTTATAGGTTGAATAAATTTCCAAACCATCAAATAACTCGAAAAGCCATTGAAATTTGAGCAAACTAAACACCACGAGTCGTGCAAATACCAATCGTAATTTTAGTAATAACTGTTCGAATTACTAACTCGACTTAACAGATTTCAATCAAAGTATCGACTCGACAGCATAATGGTGAATGCGATGAGCTTTAAGTAATACGACACGACGTCGGGTACGAAGACATGTAGGGATTTTTTGTAACTGTCGAATGTCGTGAGGATTGAGTGGGATTTATATTTACATTTCCGTGACCTGTTCTCTGACAACATTTTTTTTAGAGTACTTGAAATGATTTAAGAACCGCTGTGGTGACATCTTTAAGAGGCCGGCGACACGACGAATTGCCCATACAAACGAATACCAAAATTATTTATAAGTCGAGCATATTTCCACGATATTATTGTAATTATTATTATTTAAATACTATTTATCTAGGTCCCTATAGAGTTTTTTTTTACAAAATACTTACTTTAAATGAAATTATTTTTTTAGTAAGTTATTAGTTAGTATTACGTTTGTATGGGAAATTCGTTTGACGCCGGCCTCTTAAGTAATTAATCTCTATTAAATAAATAAAATAAAATAAATAAATATTGCTGGATAATTCACACAGCAACATCTAGCCCCGTGATAAGCTCTAAGCTTGTGATACGGGTGCTAGATTTCTGATATACTTAATAGAATATACATAATAATATTAATTGTGACTAGGGCGTGAATATTTCTTGCAATAAATATGGCATATACTACTCAACACGCCACAACTTCGCTTGTATTGTTTTATGTTACTAATTATAAGGCGAACATACCTACGTATTAAGCTTCACTGATTTCTGTCTGACTTTGTTAAGTTTTAATAAAATAAAAATTTTACCGGTATCGTTACTTGTGCATACTTATCTATTTAAATGTTAAAGACATTCTCACGACACTTACATTTACATGTTTGTAATATTATTTTTTAGAATTGTCACAAACGTCTCAGCTTTGTTTAGTTTTGTCAACTTCTAAACCTTCCCTGGGCTACTACGAACATTTCAAGACCAAAATAAAACAGCTGGCCTACCAATTCAAAGTTAGTTCTCGAAGTGCCTGTTCGTGTCGCAGGATGTAAATGGCAGTGGCGTGAACACTATAGTTTGGCAAAGTGGATGTTATGCATATTTATTTAGCGATGGTCGTCGATATTTTGAACTGTAACTCGATTTGGCGCCATTTATGTGTCGTATCGTATATTGTTAGAATGGGAAATTTTATGATATACTAATCATCATCATTATTTTCATCACTATTAGGTATATAATTAATTAATAAAAGTTTTAGTTACTAATTATTCAAAAAATAATAAATAAATTCTTAAATATAATGAAAATTATTCTATGAAGTTTAGCGTATCTATTTATTATAGGTAAATTTATTTTATAGTCTAAAATATATACCAAACTTATATAATAAAGCTGATGAGTTTGTTTAATTGTTTTTGTTTGAACGCACTCATCAGTACCGCTGACACTGATCCGAGTTGAAAATTTATTTTAATATTATGTAGTACATTTATCGAGGAAGGCTATATGTATTTATTTAGATAACGTAAAAAACGCAAGCAAAGTTGTCGGCGGGTTATTAAATATAACTCTTGCAGGGTAGTTTGGTAAAATTGAGTTTCGTAATTAAAGCAATACCTCTTGTATTGGCAGAGTAATTACAAAGACCTTAGCATGAGTTAATCAATGTTATTATGAAAACACGCAACGGATTCTAGTAAGCGAAATATGTGAAATTTAACCACCCACATGTGTACTAGTGTTATACAACATATTATGAAATTAATAAAATAAATAAATATTGCTGGTAATATAATGAATTTAATCATAGATCTATGTTATATAATTAATATATTACATTATAGATCTTACATTGAAATCTGCAAGTTTAGTTACACTTCCACCAGGAAGGCTTACTAATTATTCAAAAAACATAAACAGCTTTTTAAAACAACCAGCAAAAAAGGTAAAAGCTTTCCTTACAAAATGGACATCTTTATACGGCCTATTACACTATAAATTTAAATGGTTCTTTGAAAATAATTAACATTTTACATAGCCAATGGTGTTGGTCTGATAGTATCAGTGTTGGTTACCTGCGCACGCGATTGGCTTAGGTTATAATTGCATGTAACTTTGTGAAGTATGTTTTTGTAATTAATTGGGCCTAATAGAAGTGTTTTTTTCTAACACAATACGGGGTTTTTATCTGATTAATCTTTATATCTTTTTTAGGTTATATATAAAAATATAAACTTATAGAGCTAAATTATTGTTTAATATACTTACCTAATTTATTGAAAATTAGTTGTAAGGTTTATTGAAGTATTTAACCTGTCATTATATGTTTGTGAAACGTGGCCATAAACGGAAGTGGGAGGAGCTAACACGCACTACCTACTTCCGATGGTTACGGCAAAGACATGTACGACACCTAAGTGTGCCAATATGGCGTCCGAAATACAGTAATTTGTATCTATTAAGTGGATGATAGACGTCCGAGTAAGTTCGTGAACTTGTGGCTCTACTTTCGCTGGTGTGTCAACGAAAAAGGTCGCCGAGCCACAAGTTCATCATTAAATGATATTTTCCTCTAGTGCAGATAAAATGGTGATAATTATAAAACCGTTCCTCACTGCAAAGATTTTAAATATAAATGCAACTAGGTTTTCGGTATTTTCAAATAATTACAGTAGAAACTTAAACGTTAGACTTACCAAATACCTATAATTTAGTTGTCAACCTCTTAATTACAGTTGATATATGAATGGTAATCTACGTTGACCCTGTCAACTTGAAGTTTATGAAATAGAACTTTCCTAGTGATCTTTAGGATTTTACGAAAATAAATGACATAAATCATTAGAACTGATAAGATTTTCACATACATTTTCCGTGACAAACATACTTTGGACGAATGAAAAACAAGTTCATTTATCAATGGTTAATATAGTTATCTAATTATTCATTTCTCCGTCAAATGTCACTTAGAAGGTGGAGCGGTATGAAGTATGTTCGTCTATCATTTTCTCTGTAATTTGCGGGCGTGGTCGATAAATGGTAAAAAAATATTGGCAATTTATAATCAACTTATATATACTCGTAGTCAGGGTTTGAGCTAATAATGAACTAGTTAGACTAATTAAAGTCTACCATCTTACCACGGGATGATTGTCACAACAGGACGCCCTAGAGCCCTACGCCTCAGGGTTGAAGGCGAGAAGACTAAAATGCTATTTCTCTATGTATTTATTTACTTATTAACACATTCAATGCCCAAGCTCGGCCCAACCCGACAGGCTACAGCACCGCAACAATGGTGTGCCATGTATCACGGGCACAGTTAATTTTTACCTAGAAATACATAGAACAGTAAAAAATCGATATAAATTCGCTGTTTCAAAATGGTTTGTGATATACGGCTATCTATATAATAAAGTGTTATTTCAAATCTTACTCAAATTCCTTTCAAATAAACAAACTATACAAAAGCCGTGACAGAAAGCCGGACGTGTTACGACGGTTCGATTATTCAAGCCGCCCGCGCCTTTGCCCTATCGATGCATTTTTATTGAACATGCTTTACGGACACAAATTCTGGAGAATGAATAATACTGCAAAATGTAAACTGAATATGGATGAAATATTGCATTTGATTTGTAATTATTAGTTCACAGAATAACGACTATTTCATCATACAAGCGCAACTTACATTTTAGAATGACCATGCCGCGTTTCTTTTAATTTTTTTTGTGTCTAGTAGTAGTTTTTACTATCTCTTATAACTTCAATTTTAAGCTTAACAAGATTCATACGAGATTGCGTGTGTCCTTTTCCCCAATGGCCTTAAGTTCCAACGGCTCAAAAACTCAAAGAAATTAAAGTATTTTCGTCGTTCGAGTAACTTTATGTAAGATTGTCTATAATCTTCTAAATTTATAACGTATCTTTGCCGATGAAAACTAGCTTTCTCCGGTACAGAGATATGAACTTATTACGACTGTCGTTTAGAATAACAATGAATTTAGTGGCCCAGCGTCCAGCCGACTTCAGAAGCACCGCCATCGCCTGTCATTGTTAGTCTCGCAATAATCGTGCACAGGATTTATTCGCGGGTTCGATTCAACGTGCACATTTGCGCTAAGGGCAGGTGAAGGTACCAGCAGACTAGGTACCAGCAGTTTAGGCTTTTGTAGTCGTATAAGACGTTTTTTAAGGTACATATAATTTAACTTCGGCACAGTGTGTAATATTTTCTTTGTTTTTTAAATCCGTGTTTATATAGGTACGTCAGAAGCCGTCACATCACAACACACCTCGCTGAATAAATATGAACGCTACCATATCAAATGTATAAAACCGATACCGTTCTGATGCATCACAACACAACACGTCAGATAAATTTAAATGCGGCTTAATTGAAACTGGACTTAAATAATATTTTGTATAATTAGTGCACCTACTGACATAGCTAGCTAAGTTTTACATACACGATACGTTATTTTCGTCTTGATTCATTAATTATCTTCTCTCTCGTCTCGTCTCGGCTGGTACCAGCGCCGAAAACCTGCTTTCTTTCCAACCTAGTCCATTCCGATTGCTGAGTAACCGCTTGCCGAAGGCACTTGTCGCCGATGATTAACAGTGCAGGTTCGATTCCCGGTCAGGTGGTCTGCCACTGAGCCCTAATAAACCTATCAGTACCGCTCAGTTGTAATTAAAATTCATGGTGAATTAAAACAATCTGTTGTAATTTACGGTTGATAGTGAAAGTTGTAGCAATTCACATTTTACGTTTTAAAGGTAATGATTGATTTTAATAGCAATCTATAACGGTATTCAGGCTTTTGTCTAAGAGTAACGAAGTTAGATGGAGTTTGGCTGTTTACGTTGACACATTCTAGAAGAAGGTGTATTTTATAAATACAATATTTAAGACTTATATTCCAAAATCTTGAAAAATATCACTTGACAAGTTAAGTAAATATATTTTTGTAACCCAGTTTAAGCCAGTTTGTTCTGGGCCCAGTTTGTTCTATTTGTTGTTATTCCGCTTCCTTTAAGAGTGAAGCAAAGCATCATGAGGAAACCAGCATCTTAAAAAACTCCAGACGCATTGTCCAATGCTGTCAACTGAATACAGGTCATTAATGATTAAGCAAAATTTATGAATATAGTTTTGGGGACTCGTTATCCACTTAACGATGTCCCATATACGTTTACAGTGCTGACGTTGAATATAAATAATCAATCCGTATCATTAATAATCCATTTTCTTAATAACACCGACAGTCTCCGTGACACAGATCGGTGAAGATGGCGCCGGCGCCGCGCCTCATGATGGGCAGTGAATGCGTTAAACACGTGCTTTAACGGTGAAGGCATTAAATAAGAAACATAAGAAGCAGTTAAGAATCGCATAGTTTCACTTGAAGCCATTATCTTCTACAATGTAGTGAGATAGCGATGCTTAATCTCTCATTAAATACCGATTGAGTGTGGTGTTTTGTGGTTTGCGTGGAGGTATGATATTGGATATGTACAGTGTTAATGCATTGTCTTTGTATGATCTAGGGTTAAAGAGAAGATATACAACAGTTGTTGCAGGGGTGACACATACCTAAGCCTTATTAAACATATTTCACGAATCGCTGTGGTGGGTTGGACATTAACAACATTTTGTGGATATTCAAAAGAAACAAATCATCTTAGAAAAGTGAATCTAAAGCTTTCTTAATAAGTGGTAACATTTTTAGGTTTGCGGGGATTTTTATTATAAGCAGATTCACCAGCCGGGTTTAATATACACTAAATACAATATACAACCAACAACCAACCAACAAATTATCTAGAAAACCTATCCTAGAAACTCTTAGGCAAGTCCTAGACATTTCCCATCCATCGTACCTAGTGACATTTTTTCCCCAGACCATAATAAGCCCTTTCGCTGCTAGGTGTAATAGCAGAAATATAGTCTTGGGTAAATATTGCTTGTCCCGCCTAAGGGACTAAGCAAATAGAGGGTATTTAACTTGCCAGCCCATACTAGACTTTGATGTAAATTTGTGTAGTACCTGGATTAATATCGCTAGTAAATCTTATAGTATAATTGGTATAGTTAAAATATAGAATTGTGCTCGGCTTTACTTACACTAATCGGCAGTTTTTAGTTTTATAGATCTAAGTTAAAAGATAAGCCTTAACATAAACCTTCTCCAACTATTCAATTTTTCCAAGTGACTTCAATGTAGAAGGTCAATCAACGTTCGTTATTTTATTTTATTTTATTTATTCGTCACACAAAACACATAACAACGCACATAAAACAAACATTACTAACTAACAATAGGAACTACGTTGAGACATAAAAATATGTGTGATCAACAAAAATGGTTAAACAGTTATGAAAAAAAAAATGTATTACTCATAGTATGGATACCTATAATATTTTTGATTATGTCGATAATCATTCTCCCGATTTAGCCGTGTTAGCTAAGTGGGAGCACACTCGACTTTATTTCCGAAGGTCGTGGGTTCAATCAAAACCCGCTGAGCACCTCAGGATTTTTCTTCTTGAAAAATTGAGCGCTTTGTAAACTGTCATGTTCTGTGTACTTTGAAAAGTTTGTAGGACATGTGTCATTCACCAAGCAGCGTGGTGAATCATGGCCTAATCTCCCTCGTCAAGATAGAAGTCCCTGTGTCCCTGCAGTGGGAAAGAAAATAAGGGTGATGATGATTCTCCCTATGACTTTTACATAAATCGACTATACGATTCCAAAACGAAATAACCTAACTCACGTCTTTTAAATTGTATACATTCTTAATATGACAATTTTAATGAATGACTTACCTTATCAATATTCTTGTCACGTTCAAACAGCTATGTTGACAAATAAATGTCAAATATTATTGGACAGTAATTGAATAAGTAATTAAATGACAGAACGTGGAATAACAAATGCGCATTTTTATATTGAAACATTATCTTCTGGGTAGAAATTCTTGAAATTACACGTGACATTGTATTACACCACGTCCAATATGGGCGTTGTCCACAAAAATATAATTTGCAGCTTGTAAAGCATACATATAATTAGCCTTATACACTGATAAAAAATACGATGCAGATAAATATTAAGACCAAAAGAAGGAGAACCTTTAAATGGTTAGAGGACGCTATGAGGGTTTGCTTTTTAAGGTAGATCGTTTCAAGTCCCCGTTTCAAGATTGATCAAATGATCCCGTTTCAAGATTATACAAAACTAGAATATATCCATAATCAGAGTTGAATCTAATTTTAGCGAGTGCAGTTTGTCATGTCAGTTGTGAAAATGACAATGCTCTGGGTCAAAACTTGCAAGTCACTTAATTAAGAAGAACACCCTTTAGACATAATTTCACCACTCTCTGTTTCCACGTTTATGCAAAAAATACTTAACATAATAACACTCTAAATTGTTATTTTAACTTAGCTTTCAATCATTGTCGACATACAAATGTAATTTAAAAACATCTAATTACTCATTACAGGTTTAAGACCACCCAATATCAAATTAGTCCCGTTAAAAAATAATTAGTAAATGTCTTACAACCTTCATTTAAATTACGCCTTCGCATAAAATGCGAAGGCGTAATTTAAATGAAAAATGTAATTTAAATGTAATTTAAATGAAAAATGGAGTCTTGTATTTTAGCTGTTGTTTTTTCAGAAGTTTATTACATAATTAAAGCGATTTGTTAAAAGGTTATAACTGAATACTAGTAATTCTTATATTTATTTAATTAAAACTAGTTTTCAAGAACTTTTTATCTTGTATGAAGGTAAACATTTTTAAGTATCTGCTAAGTAAATTGCATGGCTAAAGTACATTTTCCTTTTTTGAAAACACTTTTTATTTAAAATACGTACGTTCAGCAATTTAGATAACTCAAATAAAGAAGTGTTATTTTACTGCTTGTAAAATATTTTAAACAGATTAAAATAAGATAAAGACTAGAAGTAATTATTTTATTTATAAGAACTGTTTCACCTACATTACACATTTATTTTAAAAACAATTTTATACATAAAACCACCACCAGTCATCCACTCTTACGAAGCGACTTTCATTATTTGCACTGATAAAATTTGGAAAGCGTTGACTGCTGCTTTTTTTCCTGAAACATTACAATCAAGGTTTCTTCAAGACAGGAATGAATAAATACCTTCTAGTCAAATGCAATCCATCCTCGGCCACATGGACAATTTCATCAGGTGAGATTGTGGTCAAGCGAGGGTCTAAGAACCATAAAAATCCTTATATTTTTCTATACTCTACAAGAGTCTAATAATAATATTGGTTGTTTTCCCATATATTTTTTTTATGTTGACGTAATATGGGTCTGGGTTATGATGATGATGAATGTAGGTAATGTAAGTATACAAGATATCAGAATAAAGTAATCAATGGCCATAGACACCGTTGGTTTAGAAATGATTGAAGTGCCCGAAAGATGCTCATTACAGATAACTCAAATAAATTGCTATTCAAATTAGTTTAGCGACGGGACGATGCTATCTGTCTCGCTGGCTTGCTGGAATGAAGCACTAAGAATATGAAACTAGGTTGGAATAGTGCGCAAGATTTGTGAACGAGAAATGACAGAAGAAGGAATTGAGCTCAAATGCTGGTGCTTTGCACTAATTACTCATGTTATAATATTAAAAATGACTTAATTCAATCTAACTTTTATATCGCAAAGAACACTTAATTACTTTAAATACAATAATTATAGTTTTTCTATCTTGAATATAGATACGTTATTTAAAATAGAAATATTTAGAATAAAAACAAATTAAAATTCTAATACCTATCGCGGATGTAAATTTACGAGGCATTTTATTATGTGAGAATTAGACATAAACTACATCTAATACGTCCAAGCGTGTCGCTCCCAGCTACTATTAACATTATAAAAAACATTATATTAACACTTACACCGTTTTGTGCATGAACCGACGATATACTTCATTATTATGTTATTTTAATTGTTGCCTTAGGCTGTGTCCCCTAATGTAGTCCTAGGCACCTTTAATCATGCAATTATTATGTATTTTTAAGAGGGACTTAATACTTGGCTTTTCATAGAACCAGTCTTTTGTGCACTAGAGGCATACATTAGTTAATATGTCCATCGTCGTCATCATCGTAATGACTATATAACGATAGAACCCATTATAGGTATTGGGGGATTTACATTATTATTAATAATATTATTACCACACGTACCAGACGGTGTTGTTACAGTATTCAGAAAGACACCGCTGCTTTATTTTTAAAACGAAATAAATAATGAATAAATAAATATATAAAAATCAATGCTTCTTTTCGATGTAATTACTAAAGAACTAATAACTCAAGATCAGCTGGGACGATTCAGGTGCTTTTGGCTTTAAAATAGTTGTAGAAAAAGGGTAGGGAAAAGTTTAAATGGTGAGAAAACATATGAATAAAGCGGACAAAACCGCGGGCGTGCTAGTATGTTTATGTTTATACACCGTGATCGCTAATAACCCGAAAGATTTAAGCTAACGATACTAGAGCCTAATTAGAGTATAAAAAGTTATGTAACATATAGTCCAAAAACTCATAATTAAGGAGATATTAATTATTTACAACAAATCAAAAGTTAAAAAATCTCCAGTCTAACACACCCTAAGGGCGTGAGCATGTCATATTTTGTGGTGCCAATAAATAAAAATAATTTCAATACAAACATCGTGCTAGACATAACTTGACACTTCTGGTTCGTCGTGTGATTTCGGAGCGATTCGTGAAGTGTCATGCTCTTCAACTTGAGTTTCTTACCTAACGGCTAGTTCACAAAGAAGCGGGCAATTAATAAGATTTAATTTGTACCGAAATTGTAATTTAATTAAGACACATAATTAGACCCATGTTGATATAACATTATTTACTCGTAATGTCGTCAAAAATACGTGGTTTAAATCTTTCGGGTTATTGGCGGTCACGGTGTATATGGGATCAAACATCATTTATATACTCATAGGATAAAGCATCTTTTATTTAGTAATACCGTACAATTTATAATAATTCTACTCAACAACAATAGGCTATATTGCAAATTCAATAGGATTACCACTTCTGTTACCGAAGTCCCGAGAAAACGCTTATGACTGCTTTTTAGGTGTGATCTGTAAGCTGCTGGTCCATACAAGGTTCATCCAAACGATTCTAGGGCCAACTGTGGCCCAAATTAGGTCTGAGAGAACAATCCTAGGTCTAAGGAAATCCATTTAGGAGATCTTATTGTTATCGACTTAGCATTAGGGAAATATGGAATGTATTTATTCCGTTTACGCCATATTGACAAACTATCTCAGTTTTCCGGATTAAGCTCTTAAGGTTTTATTTTTGTTTAGTTAGTGTTCCATATCATGTTTTTGTGTTAGTTGTAATTAATTAATCTTGTATGATTATGAAATTAACTGGTGCATACATTTTTGATCAAAGGTCATTAAAAATTGAATAAAAAAGTGTGATGCTTCACAATTTTATATTAGTAACGCAGGAGGAGGTTGTGAGTCTTGTGAGTAATGCGCTTTATAAGGTTACATTTACTCTTCTTTGCGAAATGAATTATTTGTGACATTTTGTCTTTGTTTTAAAGGTGTTTTTTTCTTTATGATAAGTTTTCTATATGCTTAAAATATATTTATAATCTTAAACTTTGAAAATATTTTTTAATGTAAATTCCTTCAATATGGCATTCAAGAAACTCAGAGTTTCATTAAAAATAACAGGACTAAGGTATCATAAAAATTTAGTAATCGCAATTGAAATGCCATTAACAGAACAGTTGGTGGTCTAATATAATAATCATTCTTTAAGGCCGGGTTAAATTAAATTGAATGTTATGAATATAATTGTAAAGACTTTGTGTGTATCAAAAGCACTTAATTTTAGTGGCAAATAATGGGGTGATGATAATACTCTCCAATCCGAATTTGGACGGCGTAGTGAACTCATGTCTTATCTCTAGTGGCATAGCAATGGGAACGTAAATTAGACTGCTTATATAATAATTTAATATAAGCCGTTATTAAGACACATACAATGTTTTACTTAAAATTAGAATTCACTTAAGATTCTGGTGAGTCGACATCAAGATCTGTTTGCCAATGATTGGCAAAGGCCTTCTCAATTTCCAAGGATTGCTTATGCTATAAGAATAATCAGTGAATACGCAATCAGTACACGTATCAAGCAATTATCGAATGCCACGACATCGGCGAGAAAAACGGCTCATCCAAAAAGGCTGCGTTAATTACTCGAGTAATTAATGCAAGTATTTCACAGTTTTTGTAATCATGCAGTGAGAGCATTTTGTTGTTATGACGACTTTGATACAGCCACCACTCTTGCCAGGTGGGATGGTGATCGCAGTCACTAGGTACACAGACCGACGCTGCTACCCTTTGCGGAAAGGTGGATAAGGAGCTTTTCTTATGCCAGTACAACACGGAAACTCCCACTTATATAACAAATGCCAGTCGTAGGGGGCGTTAATATAATATAATAAAATTAATGCGTTAATAATTTTTTTCATAAAATATCAAATTAAAAATAATTTTATTAGATGGCCCACCATCGTTCGCCCGGTTCCTCACCTTTTAAAAATTTTTTTGACAACCATTAAGAGGCCTTTTACCGGAAATCGCGAAATTGTTCGGTTTTCTCGTCCTAATTCTATGGTTTACGTTAGTTGTTTGATATTACAATTACATTTTTATAATAGTTCGTTTTCTCCTCTACAAAAGTAGTAAGAAACATTTTAGATAACTTGTTTATATATTGAGTAATAATCATTCTCCGGATACATGTTTCGTAAAAAACACTCGAAGACCTGTTTTCTTAGCTCTAATTTGTAGATTCTAACGAATATGGGCGATCAAACTAATTTTTATTATGTTACGTATATCCTATTCTTCATTTAGAGTAGAGTACATTTTCGTTAAATGCTTTTATTCTAAAGATATACCGAATTTAATATCGACCGAAAATGCTTCGAAACAAACCTCAATAACTCCGAAGTTCTAAATCAATGGGACGTCATATTTATATCAAAATATTTATCAACATTTGCTTAAACTATGATATTAATTTTAATTTGTAGAACGGTTTTGGTAATTTTTTATGAATAAAATAAAACTACCATAATTTAGTAGTTTTTTCATTCCGCCGGCTTTTTCCATTTAGTACCGCGCGAGCGCTTGTCGAGGTCGGACCTATGTCGGTTGTTCTTGAATAAAATATAGAAATATTTCGTAAAATGTCAGTGTGTGGGACTGTCAATTGCTGTAAAAACGCTGTTAGTGTGCGTGTATGTGTTATTGCGATACTACGACCGACATAAGTTGATCCGTTGATAACGATCAATTGTTATTTTTATTGATAACGATCAATTATTGTTGTTGCTGGCCTAAGAATTGTACCACTTGTTGCTGGCCTAAGAATTGTACCACATCATTGTCATCTTGTTTAACCTTATTTATTTGGAGGTTATGCTGTAGGATGTGGATTGCATATCTAAAGTTATCTATCCTAATTAAAAAACAACAAGGCAACTTTTTTTGGTGAAACCGTACAACGACTAAATGTAATTATGCCTATGATTTTTTTAGATTATGACTAACTTGCCGACCCGCTGACAGCTGCGCTTGCGTTTTTAGTTACTAGTTTATGTTTTATAGCCTTTTTCGATCATTACTAGTTTATGTTTTATAGCCTTTTTCGATCATTTTACTATCCAATACTGAAATCATATTTTAAATCGGACCCGCCGTTCCTGAGTAGCACGTTCAAACAAATAAACAAGCAATCTCCTCAGCTTGATAATTGTAGTATAGATTTCCATAATATTTATTACAAAGAAAATATTCCGTAATTTTTTGTTCTTATTTTTACCGAGTATCCAATATGTAAACAAAAAATAATGTACCTTTCTAATAAATATATTATTTATTGTAAACATTAAATATGTACCTTTCTAATAAATACAGGGCGTCCCAAAGTTATGGGCCATGGAGGGGAAGTACCTTAAATATCGTAGATAGTGAATTTTGCTCAAACAAGACTTCATTTTATTTTTAAAAGTTAGTAATTCTGCATTCATTGATTTTCTAAAAATTACTTGCTTTGTCTGGGAATCGAACCGACTTACATGTAGAAAAAAAATACTCGATTTTTATGATACCAATCGAAAGAAAAGCTAAAAAATAATAACTCTGCTTAAGTAACATAGTATTTTAAAAGAAAGGAACAACGTGAAATTAATTATTTTAATCAAATAAAAAACATGAAACATTTTTTTTTGTAAATTAATTAATTAAATTACTTACTTTTTAAAATAAAATGAAGTCTTCTTTGAGCAAAATTCACTATCAACGATATATATGGTACTTCCCCTTCATGGCCCATAATTTTGGGACGCCCTGTATATAAAATAACACCCCTATTCACGTTCCCACTGCTGGGATAGGGACTTCTCTCTTGACGAGATAGATTAGGCCTTAATTCACCACGCTGGCCAAGTGCGGGTTGGTTTTTTAGGGTTCCGTAGCCAAATGGCAAAAACGGAACCCTTATAGATTCGTCATGTCCGTCCGTCCGTCCGTCCGTCCGTCCGTCCGTCCGTCCGTCCGTCCGTCCGTCCGTCCGTCTGTCCGTCCGTATGTCACAGCCGTTTTTCTCGGAAACTATAAGAGCTATAACGTTGAAATTTGGTGAGTAGATGTATTCTGTTAACCGCACTAAGATTTCAGAAAATAATTGAAAAAAAAAATCATAAAATTCGGGGGTCCCCATACATAGGACTGAAATTTAAAAACTTTTTTTTAATCCAACCCATACGTGTGGGGTATCTATGAATAGGTCTTCTAAAATCATAACAATGTTTCTAAAACCATTGAATTCTAAACTTAATAGTTTGGACGTGAGACTCTTCCAAAGTGGAAAACAGAGTGTCCCCCCCCCTCTAATTTCTAAACTAAGAGGATGATAAATCTAGAAAAAATATATATTATACATAACCATAAAAACTAACAACGAAAATTGGTTTGAACGAAATCTATCAAGTAGTTTTTTTATAATACGTCATAAACTATTTCATATAAACAATTGCTGCGGAAGCCTACATGGGCGAGTCCGACTCGCACTTGGCCACTTTTTTTAATATATAAATGAAATATTTTCAATAAGTTCGTAATAAAATAAAAATAAATATAAAGTTCGAAACTACAAAGATAATACCTAAACATAATGATAATAACATGATAATAACATGGTTTCGTTAACGAAACTTTTATTTATTCAAACACAAATATACCATCTAACAAAACAAGCAACTTAAATATATATATAGGTAATATAATTTATTTGTTTTGTTATAATTAGAATTTGTATTTAGTCCGTTCAATTTAGACTTTTGAACTTACATAAAGTCCCAACATTCGACAAAAAAAACATTTAATTACAAACCTACACATCAAATTTCAGAAGAATCGGTTTAATAATGAGCCCATAAGATGAGATGAATGAGGACATTTAACTTCAATAAGACTATTTTCAGTTTTATTCTTATATAGATAATTATTAATCATGAATGTTTTAATTTAAAATTATGTACTTAATTGATTTCAAATAATCAATCAGATTTAAAATGAATATTGATATTATTAAGATAAAACATAATTGATTCAAATATTGAAATAAAAATATCCGCCATTTTGAATTTAGGAAAATATATTAAACACCCTATCAATTAAATAAAAACATTAATATAATAATTATTTCAGAATGAAACTGAAAAAAATCCACTCAATAAAATGGAATTTATTCGATGCCATTTTCTACAGATCTAAAATAATTATTAGTATATTTGTATGTTTTAGATCGACGAAGTATCAAGATCATTTAGTATTTTTCATAGAATTCGCGTGACGCGCCGGTCACGTGGTGCATAAAATATCCAATTTCGCAAAACTTCAAAAATTTAACAGGGCTCTTAACACTTCAAGACCAAAGTGAGACTAATGAACAATTTTTATTTATAGAAGATAAGAATAGATTACATTTGCCTAGCAGATAATTAAAATAATGATGAAGCTATCATCCAAGTATCTGTAAAACGTAAGAATTCTACACATAACTATGCCCGATTAAACAATTGCGTCTATTTAAGGCCAGGAGGCATCAACTCCTTTTTGCAACCTCTTTTGATTAGCTCTATTTCAATTAAAAACCTGTCAAGAAGCAAAAGAGATACTTCTAACACTACCTTTCGTGTTGTCATGTTATAATGGGGTAAAAACTTCCTTATTTATTATCCACGCTTGTCTATCAGTGCCCTTAAATGAAAACTTGATGTAGTGCCGAAGAATTTAATATCCAATACAGACTTTAAACATGGTAATCATTAAACGAGCATCTATAATATCATTTTCTTCATTAATAATTACATTTTCCTTTAAGCAATTTAACATCAAAATGCATACATGTTTTTTTAGCGTCAAATCCCGTTACCTATGGTTTTTGAATGAGGTCACAATTAGGCGACATATTTACCTAATAATTAAAAATCTATTTTTCTTTTTCAGATACCTACACTCACCAGAAAACAGCTGACATCCCATCCACACATAAATAAGGTATCAAAGACAAATCTATTTCTGAAACTATTACCGTATTAAGCTAACAAGCAACCAATTTGCAGCTAATCGAATCATAACCACGCCTTCTATTCAATTCCAACCCTAGTAACCATAGACTATTAACCGACAATAAGAATCTACCTGCACAAAGTGACAGCTAAGCCATAGATAAACCATAGACAAGAGCTGTGCCTCTTGTCTATGGCTCGCGCCTTTCATCACAGGCGCGAAATCTGATACGCCATTTTGGGGTTGCCAAGACAACGGAAGTGTGAATGCGGTTCCTTTGATTTAGGGCTTTAGTGGCGAATAATGGCAGGTACACACTATACAGTCAGTGGTGGTAGAAATTGGCTAGGCCTTGTATGGAATGTTGTAAGGTTCTGTTGACACCTGAGATGAAATACGTTATTTAAAAGATTAATTTTAATAAATTTATTTTAAATATCATAATAATTAATATTAAATTTCTTTATAACGATTAAGTATCTGTATAAATTATTTATTTATTTATAAAGACTTTACAAAAAAACTTTTAAATAGAGTGGAGAGCGCGTTGAGATCTTTTGAATGAGTAATATCTCAAACTATGATCAGTACCTAAATTTGATCTCATACAAAATAATAATAAAAAATCTTACGTTATATTAAAAACATGTTTTTAATATCTAGTAATTAAAAAATTGATTCAAAAAATCAAATACTACTAAATTTTAAATAAATATACGGATAGGTAGGTTCCACAATATGTTTATAAAAAGATATCTAAAATACCATAAGTAAAGACATGTCATCATCCTTTCTTGAGCTATCTATATTTTTTAAAGTGAAGTGGCCAGTATCAAATCCCTCTTTTCCTAGATTTCTAATCACCTGTTCACGCTGAGCCGCGTTTCGGTTATCTAACACATAACTCGACCCGCCCTATCGTGTTCCGTGAGTGATTATCGTGAGCAGAGACAGGTGCTCCAGCCGATTTCTTAGCTAGGTAATGAGATTTAGGTACCTATTTCTATTTGTCTGTTAGGTCTCGAATAGGGATGTCGACTAATTTTTGTTAGTCTGACATGTAGAGCAGTTTATGATATAGGAAAATTACTAATTTAAAGGAAAGTTTTAACGGAAGTTTAATAATTTTCTTTCTCCCTTTACATTCAAATTTAAGTTAGAAGTCGTAGAAGTTTATTTAATGACTGAAAAAAAACTATCTCTCAAGTCTCTCAAGTCGAAGTAATTGCCTAACAATCCACTTTTAATATAAATCAAAAATTAGACCGCATACATACATTAATTTCATATTTTTTAATAGGCATTAAATTTAAAATATACCAGAGTTTTTACAGCAGTTTGATGGATTACAAATCTAGTAAATTATTCATTTAAATTTACTCAATATACACAAACCCTTAGAACAGCAATAGAAGACAAATGCCTAAGATAGAGAAATGATACGTTGCGAGTTGCGAGCACAATGCGGCAGTAAAGCGTGTGCTGAAAACAGTACCTACGTCTAAACATGGGCCACAGACGAAGATATAGGTACCTAAAGCTAGGTACTAAAAGCTAGGAAAACTCAAAAACATTTGAATCATGTTATGTTTACCGTTTCGTGTTGTAATATTGTTATAGACCAGGGTTTTTAATTTTTTACAAGGAAAAAAATAGTAGTAGAATGAAAACCATTAGAAAAAGAGGGGAATATGATAAAAATGAAAGGAAAAATAAATTACGGTCGATCTGAGTTCGGGAAGTGGGAGGGGGTGGGCTTTTAAGGGGAGAAAATGGCTTATCTCGATTTGCGGTGAAACTACAAGTCCTATGAAAAAAAGTTATATGGCAAAGTTGTGGGTAATATAAAGATCTACAACTTTTTAATTCACAAGTTTTTTACATAACCTCAAAACTTATGTGAAAAATTCAAATAACCAAGTTTTTGGTTTTTTATTTCTATCTTTTTCAAAAACATTTTATTTTCTACGAAATTTGGTGAAAACTTACCTATTTATGTCCCAAATACACTGTGATTTATTTGATTAAAAATATTAATTTTTTCACCTTATTTTGACTTAATTACTAAACAAATAGACCAATTTTCAATCGAAAATTCACGTGTCAAAATATTAGCTTTTTTATAAAAATCGGTATGCTGTTTGTTCATTAAAATCTCTATTTTTTGATAGTTAAGAAAAATATATACATTACCATAGTAAATTATCTCAGAAAATGCAAAACACCGAAACCAAATTTGTATCATTATGTACAATTGCATCATAAAAATGTGATTTTTGCAATTTTTATTTCATATAATTGCTTATAATCCGACTTATTGCACATTATACAAACAGATTATTATATAATAATTATTATTATATAGTCTGAAAAGACAAAATCATATTTTTATGATGCAATTGTACCTAATGATACAAATTTTTGTTTCGGTTTGGTGCATTTTCTGAGAATATTTACTATGGTAATGTATATATTTTTTTTAATTATCAGAAAATAAAGATTTCAATGAACATAAAGCATACCGATTTTTATAAAAAAGCTAATATTTTGACACGTGAATTTTCGATTGAAAATTAGTCTATATTTTTGAAAATTAAGTCAAAATAAGGTGAAAACAATAATATTTTTAATCAAATAAATCACAGTGTATTTGGGACATAAATAGGTAAGTTTTCACCAAATTTCGTAGAAAATAAAATGTTTTTGAAAAAGATAGAAATAAAAAACCAAAAACTTGGTTATTTGAATTTTTCACATAAGTTTTGAGGTTATGTAAAAAACTTGTGAATTAAAAGTTGTAGATCTTTATATTACCTACAACTTTGCCATATAATTTTTTTTCATAGGACTTGTAGTTTCACCGCAAATCGAGATAAACCATTTTCTCCCCTTAAAAGCCCACCCCCTCCCACTTCCCGAACTCAGATCGACCGTAATTTATTTTTCCTTTCATTTTTATCATATTCCCCTCCTTTTCTAATGGGTTTCATTCTACTACTATTTTTTTCCTTATTTGACCATTTTTGAAGCTAACTGCACTGGTCTATTAAAAATCATGATAGTTAAAAAAGTTATAATAGACGTTATAATATACTAACAAATAGAAGACAAGACTAATCGTATAAGAAATGCTTTTTCTTTCAGATCGGATAACTTTAATCATGTTAGTAGTCGTACTAGTACTTGTTGTTAGTAAAGTATTTTTACTATGATTACAATTAACAGGCCAATCTCAGTAATTACGTAATTATAAAAATATTCAACGTAAACACACAAATACGGATTTATGAGACAAGTGATTGATACTAATCCGCAAAAACAACTCGATATCACAAGCACGTTTCCCGCCTAATCAAGTTCTAAAAACTCACTTTGTCGGGATATTAATTACCATCGACAGTAACATTAAAGATCTAGTGAAGCTATAAAGGGCCCGGCAATACCTCACGACACTACTTAGTTCTGTTTTTGCTGGCAACACTAATCTACCCCCCGACGCGCGCCGATTGATCAGTTAGTTCGATTCATATCATAGAGTTGAGGTGTGATTCGGCCCTAAGCATAAGGCCGAAAGGCCTGTATTGGTGGAGATTAATGACTGACACGCTAAACATTGCTAAAAACATATTTTTGTCGCTTGAGAATATCTCACAGAAAACTAGTTGATAGCTAGTCTCAACCAACCCTCGAGAGAAGTGAAACCGATTAAGCGTTTTATATACCGAAGACGGGCAGTTTACTGTGCTAACACTGGTAACTAACTTTGTTCCCCAACCACCTGGTAAGTGTGATTATACCACATTCCCACTGATCAATCATAAACTTTATTGATAAAACCCATGACCAGTAGTGGGGAGTAATATGAATGAACTTAAGTAGCAACTTCTTAACCTTATTACATTTATTTAGATAACCTAAGAATCTTTGTAATTTACTGATCTGAACCGAAAAATATATACGTATAAGTATTTAAAAAATTCGGCTTTGTTTTCGGCCCAAACATTATCACAACTCTTTAGGAAGAATAATTAAATAATTGTAGCATTTATAACTAAACCAGAGATCTTTGTATAGACAATCCCAACTAATGGTTATAGCGCAATCAAAACATTTTATGTGCTTTTTATGTGGCTAGAATATCAATAGACCATACCTTAGAACAAATAGACTTATGAGTAGAAACCGGCCGGCTTAGAAGTAATACTTGGGTACTCCTTAAAAATGTATAGAATTTGTCTTGATGAAACCTATACCACACAAGACAAATATGTGTCCCGATTAGATCCATATAACACTATAAATAAATAATAAATGTATATTACGTGACAAAAAGAATACAAACAATGCAATGTGCGGCCTAGGCCGGTCACTGAGCCACCAGCGATGATACCGGCATCATCATTCCATCCCATGATATAGAATGATACATGATATATGCAAGCAAACATCGTGAGAGTGGTGACATTCACCAACCCGCACTTGCCCAGCTACGTGAATTAAAGTCTTATTTCTCATCAATTGAGACCCGTGCCCTAGCAGTGGGAACGTTAATAGGGGTATTTAACTGTATATGCTTATGCTATACTTTATAATATGTAAGATAGCCACAGATACAACGCGACATTAGTCGATTTGTATCGCGTATGCTATCGGGTGGAGATCTGCTATTTGCATGCGCGGGAGTCGCCGATTGTCGAGATACACCAAGATAACGGGTTTATTCATAATGAGACTTATTGGCCTAAGCTAAATCATTTTACTTAATAATTCAACGTAAGAAACAAATTGAAGTAAATTATTTACATCTAATAAAAAATAACTGAACAAGGTCATACAGTAAAAACTAGCCCCTCGATAAGTTTGTGTAACGGGAACCTGAAATGAGATTATACAATTGAACACATAAACACGTTATACATTCTAGATGTATTTAGATTAGAAAGAAAATACTCAGAACACCCGGAACCCGTTGAACGTACAAATAATTGTCAAACGAACCTTCTGCGTCGCAAGCGGATTCCTGCTCCTAAGCCAGAGGTCGTCTCAAACAAGCAAAATTTTGACCGCGTTCTATTTTTGAATAATTATCAGGAACCTATTAAGACCCTTTCCAATTACCCATTTAAGCCTTCAACTCCACGAAGTAGAAAATAACACGTTTATGCAAGTGTAAAATCGCCTAATAAACATATCGGGTGGAAATTACCCTATTACATCGTAGCTCGATCAATATCTGGTTCATCTCACCGTTTATCTTTATCTGGAGATAATTTTATAATTATACGTTTTGCAAACCTGTCGATAGACGCTTAATATGGCGGTCGGGAACTAGAGTATTAGTGTGGGAGCTGGCACTTATTTTACCCAAACACGAAACTCCATCCTTGGCTGACAGTAACTATACATATATATATGTATATCTATATATTATATCAAGTATATCAGACATCTAGCACCCGTAACACAAGCTTCGAGCTTAGCACGGGCTTAACATGTTGCTGTGAGAATTGTTCAACAATATTTATCATTATTATTTATTTATTTGTAACATTGTTTTATCTCTCATTCGCTACTTTAAAAAAAACTTCATAAGAATGTAACATAACCAACAATTTACAGTCTCCAATTACCGAACGGATAAGCCTAACAGACAAAAAACCTGTGCTACATAAAAGTATGTATGATTTCCATCGGAATGTATCTCTACATCCGTATATAAATATTCAAGAAGAAACAGGAAGAGGTTTCTTGTGTCGTCAAGCAAAAATGAGTTATGGCAAGCGGTATTGTGACGTCAGATCCGCTTACATTCAAGAAATTTAACCTGAGTAAAAAAATTAAATGAAAAACGTAAAGCCTCATCTTAAAATCACAAGGATTGTCAATTTACACTTACAGCGGAAAATTATTATAACACTCATGAGACCGCGGGTCTTAAAGCTAGTTTTAATAAACTATATATACGTTTTGTTAATGATAATAAATTCGTGTTTTACTAAGTGTAAATGTTACTGTGATGAACTATATTATTGTAAAGTTTCTTTAATAAGTTGAGTATATAATATACTGAGTAATTTTTGAAGTCCCTGTCTCCTAGCAGTGGTAAAGTAAATAGGGGTGCTTATTCTAATAGATTTATAAATAAGCAACTTTTAACTCATGTTACGAGACACTGACAAATCTAATTCCATGTCTGTTCTGTATGTGATAGAGGTTCTTGTCCTAGTTCGGGCCAGCGCCTGTATCTGCGATCTCGCTCCTATGCGCACGCACGCAGGCGAGTGACCGATACGTATCACTAATGATGGATGCACGCCCATTTGCCAAACTAGTTGCTTTTCAAACGCTGAGCCAGGAACTAAGCGTTTATGAAAATAATAACGTTCCGCCCGATCATAATTTTTCCGGTTAACAGTAGTCTTATTGTTTAATTGATAGTTACACAATTTTTACAGTTTTTTATATAGATTCACATCAATGCATGTTTATTACTCTTTCGTAAGTATTATATATCTATAGATAGACTATAGACAAAATTGCAAATTACGTTGGTCCGATTTGAAAAATTAATAATACTCGTAATAAATAATAAATATTGCTGGATAATTCACAAAGCGACATCTAGCCCCGTGGTAAGCTCTAAGCTTGTGTTACGGGTGCTAGATTTCTGATATACAAATTTATCGAGGAAGGCTATATTATTATTTAAACTACTAGCTGACCCGCCCGTGGTTTCGCCCATTTCATTCCCATGTTCTCTCACCTTCTAAACCTTCCTTGGTCTACTATGACTATTTTAAAACCAAAAGCATCTAAATAAAAGTCGGCCCAGCAGATCTTGAGTTAAAAAAATACACTATTTGTCTATCAATCAAAATGTCAATCGAATAATTACATAGATACGTAGATAACGTACAAAATCGTAAGCAAAGCTGTCGGCAGGTCGAATAGTGACTAAATACATGACGCGTGTTTAGAAGCCTTCAGATGGCGGGTGCGATGCGCGTGCACAGGTAGTGATTAATGCGACATATCTCTTTCATGCCGGAACCCGTGAGATTATTTATTTTTACGAATGCTAATTAGATCGATTTCATGTTACGGAGAATAGTAAAGCGAGTCTCGAGTTTATATGTTTTGTTAACGGGTTTATGTTACGGATAAATTTAAATGAGAAGGTTTTATTTACTTAGTTTATACTACTGTTTACGTGGTAAGTCGTAGTGGACATCTTAATGTACAATACAAGAACTTTACCGATCCTATATAACTAACTATTTTGGTGAAAGTCTTCTACGTATCTAATAATTTCTGATTCTATTCCATAGATAAACAATGTGCTTAGAGCATCAATAATTCAATACCTAAGAATAAAATGTAACCTTAACTTATTAATGTCGGCTTAACTCTCTGTGAAATATTATTCAAGAAAAGCGCCACAGGGGCGTAGTATATGAATTATTAAAATAAATTACGATGTCACCACTTAGTCGAAGGTCTGGTAAAGGCAACCACCGACTGCGCGCCACGTGCGCAACGGCTCAACGGGGCGCTCGCAACTAAATCCACGAAGATATAGCCACTTTATCGAATCTTATCAGAAGGGAAAGGTGGAGGACCTTTTGCAGTATTAGGCTGGCTAAATTATTTATCAAGTACAACTTACTGTTAAACTATCACACATTGTCACACTCATATTTCTAGTCTAATTCTATGTGGTACCGTATCTGCACTGACATTTCACTAAGGAGTGTATTGTGCATTATATCTGCCTAATTTGACCCTTTCCAGCCCAACTCCTTTATGTAACGTAGTAAATTTGGTATTGACAGATTATTTTCAGCATAACAGAAGGTGTAGACAGGGTTTCCGAATCAATAAAACTCCTCAATCCTCCTCCGATTAAGACTATTTTGCAAGAACCTCTTTAGAATATTATAATAACTGTGTTATATTTTAGAATCGATAGCATTTAGTAATCTTTCCCCACTAGAAGAAATAATTTTTAATTTATACTTATACAGCACTCGAACAGCAACTTAAGACAACGATGACTTTGGTGGACGCTCGCCTTAATTAGGCACCGCATGCAATATTCAGAATCAGAACAGCGTGGTGCTACCATCATTATACTCTATGGCCGATAATACCTAAACGGGACTTTAAGCTGGCAACAATTTACCAGATGGCATTGTAAAGCAAAATTATGTGAAATATTGAATGCAAGAACTGCCGATTTAGTGATTTTATTTTGCAATTTGTTTAAATTAAGTTCATTGAAAATTATGGTTGTATAATAACAAGATATAGTTAGTTTATATGAATAAGCGGCGCGTTTTATGTGCTAAGTCTCAAGGCAAACAAGAAAAGATCTTGTAGATGTTCTTTCCCGGAAACACTTTAGCGCGCTAAAAACTCGAGATCAATATTAAAAGCTTTAAAATCTATCATTTCCGGATGGAAACAGATTAAATTAAGTGCTTTCTAACCATTAATATCATTGTAATTGTAACCAATTGACTTCAATGGCGTATGATGTTCGCCATTTTCTTTTTTCTTTTTTTTAGTGTTGACAGCTGCAGCTGATATTCTGCCACGAGGTAAATTCATCATACGATGATGGATTGCCATCTCGCACTCGCCATATTTTTTACATGTAAAGGAAGTTATGAAATGTCAGGGATGAATTGTATTATTGATTATGAAGGCTTGATTGTTTTTGTGTCAGCAATATTGCGTTGGACCAAGGACGTTGTGTTGTTTTTTTTTCATAAACTTAACAACATCCACGCTTTCTTAGGTAACTATTTATACTTTTAATTAAGTACCTTCTAAAAGTGTTGGCTAAGTGGGAGCACACTCGACTTTAATATATATCGATAACAGGAATATTCAATAATGTGACACTACAATTAAAGGACAGTATTGTATAAAAGTTATCATTAAGCAAGCAAATAGTAACTATAAATAAAAATAAAAGTTTGACTGATTTCCCGGGAAGAGCTGAGTCGGTACTATTTTAGGCCAGTCATTGTTAGATAGATATAATATAAAAAACAAACGTTAAAAACCATTCCATATTCAAGATTATGTTGTATGTATGTATGTACCTATGTATGTACGATGATTGTGATTACTATCTATGAATGTATATTCTATTAAGTACCTATATCAGAAATCTAGCACCCGTAACACAAGCTTACCACGGGTCTGTTGCTGTGTGAATTGTCCAGCAATATTTATTTATTAAGATTCACAGCATGAATGAAATTGCTCAGCCTGTAATGTAGCACTAGTGATTCACACAAACACTGAACAGATCGCCCTATCGTGACTTAGTTCGCTTTACATAGTTTCTTTGATAAGTTACTGAGCTATTGAATAGTACGGTTGCCGAAGAAAATGTCATCCTTGAAAATGTATGTTAAATATAGATACATTTTCAAGAAAGACATTTGAATCACAAGATATTGAAAATATTTAACGTATTTTTATTAGGTGCAGGTTTAAAACCGTAATAACGTTTTATGTATTTTATAAGATACTAGCTTCCACGCCTATAAGTCTATAAGCCTGTTAAAAATTCGCCATCTAACAAAAAAAAAACAACTAGCTAAACGTATTCTATTTTCGTACTTGTTATTATTATTTGTTAATTTTAGTTTCTCTGTATTTCGGCACAGTTTCATCACGAAGGAACTGAAGTTTAGTTTGAAGTACCCTCTTTCTTGATCTTTTATTACGGGTCGTTTCACCACTCGAACGGAGTATCCTATCATAATAATATTGTTAACAACCATGATAGTTTCAAAAGAAATTACCGTGTTTAATTAACTAAGACCTCTTCAGCTTAATACTAAACATATAAATGGGTATTTAATCAGCTAACTGTACTCGACGCCATTTCAGATTCTTCAGAGAAACTTATTGAGAGATTCAATATACTGCATTCCGGAACGAGTTAATTATTGTTATAGACACATTTTATTTGCCTACAGAAAATACCTTGATAAGATTCATCAGTATTATACTAGTATTATTCAGTATTATTCTCACTGCCATCAAGAGATTCTATGTAATATCTAGATATTAATACCTAGGCCTTAATTCAACACGCTGGCCAAGTGCGAGTTGGTGAATGACATTTGCCCTTCCAACTTTTCCAAATTTCTCAGAACATACCGGTTTCCAAGATCCTCTAATCGGGACTAATTTGTTCTAACATTCTATGGATAATCCACTCAATAAAAAGTTATCTACATGTTATTTTTTTCAGCGAGAAAATATTATGTTTACTGTTTGGTATTGTCCTGGGACAATCCCAAACCCCGTGGCCAGCTTATAAAGTAAATATAAAAATGTTCACTGCTTTAGTAGATTTAGTCCTCGAGTGTTAAATAAACATATGACTAGTTTTATCAGTGCGATAACCATTGCCCGGCCAATTATTCGAACGTGCTGGCTACATCTGAATGCACAGTATTCCGTACGAGCACCGTTTACAAGGGTTAACTAGACGCTACCACTTCTACTGTGGACTTGGGACTATTTTGTTTATTTATGGAGGCATCACCAACAAAACTTAATAAACAACATACTTACAATGTCGACCTGTGGGGCGCAGCAGGCAAAGGCGAAGAAATGTAACGCAAGAGGGACAAAAATTTGTACATTGTGTAAAAATTTGTTCCGTGTGTCTGGTTGTTAAATATGCATAATAAAAGATATAATATCTATGTATGTATTTTCTATCAACTATATCAGAAATCTAGCACCGGTAACACAAGCTCCAAGCTTATCACCGGGATATATGTTTCTGTGAAAATTGTCCAGCAATATTTAATTAAATAAATAAATTTACTTTCTTAGGCCGACTCAACACAGCTCGATAAATACAATTACCCTTACCTTAAAAATTACCTTAAAAAGTTTGTTATTTTTCTGGAGTCCACAGTTACTGGGATCCCAATGAGCATACCTCCCCGATGTATTCAATAGATAGCATCTGTTGATTGTCTAGATAACAATGTAGATATCAGGCATTCAAGTAACTACTATGAGCTGCGCGAGCGACACTCATCTTTTATTAGGGTTCCGTAGCCAAATGGCAAAAACGGAACCCTTATAGATTCGTCATGTCCGTCCGTACGTCTGTCCGTCTGTCCGTCCGTCCGTCCGTCCGTCCGTATGTCACAGCCGTTTTTCTCCGAAACTATAAGAGTTACAAAGCTGAAATTTAGTAGGTAGATGTATTCTGTTAACCGCACAAAGATTTCATAAAAAATTGAGAAAAAATAAATTACATTTGTGGGTCCCCATACATAGGACTGAAACTTAAAAACTTTTTTTTAATCGAACCAATACGTGTGGGGTATCTATGAATAGATCTTCAAAAATCATAACAATGTTTTTAACACCATTTAATTCTAAACTTAATAGTTTGGACGTGAGGCTCTTCCAATGTGGAAAACAGAGTGTCCCCCCCCCCCTCTAATTTCTAAAATAAGAGGATGATAAATCTAGAAAAAATATATATTGTACATAACTATAAAAACTAACAACGAAAATTGGTTTGAAATAAATCTATGCAGTAGTTTTTTTATAATACGTCATAAACTATTTCATGTAAACAATTGCTGCGGAAGCCTACATGGGCGAGTCCGACTCGCCCTTGGCCACTTTTTAACTATTCTAACGTAAATGGAATAAAAGCTAAGTTTTTCTAAAATTTGTGATAGACGTGCGAGTAAGATCGCGAACTTTTGAAGAAAACTAAAAAGATTGTGGATATTATATTTAGGCCACACCACAGCATCGCTCGTCTATCTTTGACTATCAAGGCCGACATACAGAACTGGGTAAGATGGATCGCTCGCTCTGTGCAAGCGCATTTCATGAGTGGGCACAGTTAGAGCGGCTGATCTGTGTGATAAGGACGGAAGATACCGAGCGGACTCTAAACACAAATGTATTTAATTCGAAAAATAATTTCATTTTTTTATTTCAGTAGCGTTAGGATAACTCGGTTTTCCGGATCCTTGGAAAACCGAGTTACTCGAGAACTTTTCGGTTCCAACTGCCATCCGTTCACTTCGTTATATCGCCTGGTAATAACCGTGATGAATATACATAACTCAGCAAGACCTATATCTATTTCTATTTATTTATTTATTGTACAAAACACATTACAACCACAATGAAATATGCTTATTGAAGTTAGTGTTAGATATAAACTTGATTGCAACGTAAATACATGTACATACAACTATAATAAACATCAATATCGAGTAATAGGTGCGTAGTTTGGTGATCGACGATCATTACAATAAAAGGTTTAAAGTAAGTTTAACAGAATAAATGCAATACAAAAATATCACATTGGTAATTATTATCAGAATTTCGTAATTAAACATTTGTATTGTTTTTTAATTTTTTGGTTTTTATATTGAAATTGAGAATCTCTTTGATAATTTTAATAAATTGAGTTAATTTTGGTACAAATATGTCATATCGTGGAAACCCGTACTTAGGACGTTATTTTGGGTGTTATGATTGTAGTTAGAATAATTTAGAAGCCGTTCTAGCTTAGTTGAGAAAATACTTAACATTGAATACGAAGATTGAGAGTTCAAACGCACCGCACACTAAAATAAATAAAAATTGTTTACTGATGTTAATAATATGAAGACTATGGTCTTCCGGCCCCTGTCGCAAATTATCGAATTCGTATCAGATAATTATCATTTTGTATATTTTAGTGTTTTTTCATCTAGTTCAAAAATTTGATCGTATGATTAATTCCGCTCACAGCGGATATCCCCTCAATGAGCAAACTGTTGTTGAAAATGCGGACAGTCCAGTCGGACTTGACGTCAAACACGTATTAAGTACGGTGGCTGATGGAGATTAGATCGCATCAAACTGGTCGTAGGATAGGGAGGAGTGTAGAGAAATCAGGTCTTATAGCTTACACTGAAAGTTCTGACCCTTCTGACAGAGATGAACTTGATTATGGCGACCTATATCTCAGTAATAGAAAATATTTCTAGGGTCCAAACCAAAAAGACGCTAGATCGCGCAATCGTAAATTGCGCGAAGCGTAGGTATCCTATAAAGGACTTCATGACTACAACGAGCACGTGTTTTAAGTACCTACACAACTTTTTCAAGATGAAAAATCAGAGGTGCGTAGCTGGGTTTGAGCTTCGGAATGAAAGTCGAGTGTTACTAAGCCAACACGGCCACCTCTTTTTCAAGATCTTTTATTGTCGTTTATCCTATCCGCCGTTATATTACATATGCATATACAGGGCGTCCCACGGCCATGCCACATGGAGGGAAAGTACCTTAAATATTGTAGATAGAACATTTTACTGAAAGAAGACATTATTTGAATTTTAAAAACAAATTAAACTACATTCATAGATATTTAAATAATTACATGGTTTAACCGGGAGTCGAACCCGTTACACGAGAAAAATAATTATCCTGAAGTTTTATCATACTGATTGAAAGGCTTCATCATAGTTAGGTATAAATTTGTAAAATGGTAGGGATATCTTACCTTTGCCTTCAGATAGGTACAAGTTTAGTTAACTGTGTGACAGTATCGCGGCATAATGCGCCGGAGTGGAAACAGTGGCGTATTCTATGAGTATGAACCAACGGCAGTACGAACACTCCTTCATTTTAGGTTCAAAAAAGTATAATGAGTTTGCTTTTGCAATTTTCACTCCATTTACCAATGGAGATAAAATTTCAAAGCAAACGATATTTTCATTCCCGCTGCTGGGACACGGGAACTTCTCTCTTGAGAGAGACTGGTTGATAGTAAAATCATTGATATCTAATTTAGACAAAACCATTTCGTTAATACTAATCACATGATATCAGGGCACTATTTAAAGCTTTGGATAGAGTGAATAAACACGGCATTGGCATTATTCCGGTGGGAAAAGAACTTATGCTTAGGATTTCTTCTCGAGCTTCAGCATCGTTACAACACATCGTTAAAGCACCCATACTCGTTTCTAACAATAAGGCACCAATTACGCAGTAACATGAGGATTATTTGCATTCCGTTTTATTATAGTTCAATTAAAATAGGTGACGTGTCGTATGCTTTATACAATTTCTGCGTATTTTGTGCCATATAGCGCACTGCATGGTCATAAATAAACTCTCTATAGCCGAAATGACAATACTCTGTGGACTCACTGCTCCGTGGGCACAGTGCAATCAAGTCTCAGAGTAAGTAGCGACATAAACCGCAACAGAACTCCTTTGATATGCAAAAACGTCTTTATTTAAACACCGTTAGGCAAATGCACTATCGGGAGCGTTTTAGACCAGATTCAGCAAATAGTGTCTTACTACTTTTATATTGCCCGTTAGGCTGTAGTATCTCGGTAATTTTACTGTGATAGTTTTAAACAAGATGTTTTGACATGTGTTTTTGGTGCCAGAGAATGGCCAGGTTTTAGTCAACATTTTTTCTACATTCGAGCATTTTTACCAAGCTTTTAAAGTAATAATATTACTTAATGGTATTATTTGTCACAGAATTTCAAAGACGCTCTGAAAAAACAAATTCATTATATTTTGGTAAATTAAACCATGATGCAAAAACGCTGTATGGTATCGTTAGCACTCGAAACGGTGAAATGATTTCCTCTCTCTTATTTACTTAAATAACATATTTTATCAATTGCTGTTATTAGTCTCGCTAAAACCAATTTAGCTTAAATTATTTGTAGTAGTTCAGGGAAGGTTTAATAGGTGAAAAAACTATTGAGAGCCGGCAAAGCCGCTCGCAGTTTAACTAGATATTAATTAGAAAATGGTAACGAATAAAATAATATATAGGTAACGTAAAGTAATATTTTAAAGGCTTAAGTGAGTCAATCAATATAAAAAAAGTTATTAATAACTTCAATAATTTAAAATCAAGGAGTAGGGCAGGTTCAAACGGCAACCTACAGGATCATCTACAGATAATCTGCGCTTGAGTAATGAGCGCTGATATCGCGATTGCGTGCGCGCACCGCATTTCGGACATCCTGTATCATGCCAGTTCACTCGCGTCTATCGCACTCTATCTAGAGATGATTAATTGATAACTATGACTTTAAATATTGATGCCCTCTGGCGCGTCTTCCGGATTATAGTGCTGACAAGTTATAAATAATATTATACATCTATACATATACTATCTAGGTATAAGACCTTACTTTTAGTATGGTTTTACATTATAAATAAATATAGGAGTATCAATGGTAGTATTAGAAAACCGTCTATAAAAGGAGTTCTTTTTATCCTCCTTTATCAATATATATATAAATCAATTCCACTTTTTGTTATAATTTTATAACTCAAAAACTTTTGGGCCGGTTTAGGTATTTTGGTTATAAAATAAAGATCCCTCCACTTGAGAACTTTTCAGCCCCATTGGCCATCTGTTCTCCTCCCATTGCCACTTCACAGAGCCATTCCACTGGGCTATGTCAGTGACCCAAACCTATAAAGTATTATTCCATGCCCTGTAGTAAGAAGGGCTTATGCCACTTAACCCCAAAAAAGCTTCCACTTCAACCCCAAAGTAATAAGTTGTTATTAATAAGCTTAAGTTTGCCCCCTTAACACTCGCTATTCGCTTGCTCAACACTTTGTCCGAGAACGAGGTAGATGTATTCCACCACACTTTGCCGAAATTCATGGACTTGGCACAATCAGTTCTTGAAACCTTATAGTTTGTTATGGATATAGCGCATTGGTAATTTTACTGTAATGTTATATTCTGTATGTAATAATAAATAAATAAATAAATAAATGTTGGTAAGCCAGAGCTTATTTCTTAAAATTATTTTCTAAATATACTTCTTAATTACAATCACCTTGTTCAGTGCTTAATATACGCTTTTTTATGCATAAAGTCAACTAAACTTATTTTAGTTATCAGTTATAATTTGTTTTTTATGAGTTGTTTGTTAGTAATATTCGAATTTAAGTAGGTTGAAAGTGAGAAATATAATTAACATTTACATATAATATATTTAAGTACATTTATGCTGTCTTTATTATGCATAAGAGGGTATGTTATTAAGTGACAGATAAAGTCATAAGTAATTGGAAATTTACAGTTTTCAATTAGACTGATCTACTAAACAAGTAAAGGTTATGTCACCTGTCAGTTAATTAACTGGTGATTAGTAATCCCATACTTAGGTACTTATTGTATAAGAGGCGAGAAGACATTTTATAATGAAGACCAAAATTATGTATTTAGATTACAACATGACAATACGGGTGGAAACCATGTTTCATAATAATTTTATAAATTTCCAAAAAATCGTATTGTATATATTTAATTATAAAAATGTAGTGAAAATAAAGTGAAATGACAATGAGATGGCCATAAAGCGAGGAGAACGGATGGTCGGTGGGGCCGAAACATTATCGAGACCACGGATTGGTTAAACGCAGCACCGGACGTCCACCAACAACCAATAACATCAACAACAACAGGTAATTTTGTCAAAATTGCTTGTTCACGGCATGTATCACGAGCATGTATCCAATGCTGTATCCGATCGTAATACCTAAAAGTCATTAATATTTCCAGCAGTGGACGTCAAACAGCTGAAATTTTGAGTAAAAATAAACTACAAAACAATACAAATATACCTAATCTCTCAAAACATCTAGATGGTAGTGAAAAATGTTTCGACCTTTTTGTAGGAATTTTGGCAACTGCGCTCTCAGTTAGCTGCAATCCGCGGCAACATTAGTAAGTTCAATGATAAAAAATAAGTTTAACAAAAAATTTACGGATTTTCCAGCTTTTCTTACAAACGGATATTACTCGTATAACATTTTGGGAAAATTAGTATAATTATCTAAAGTCGTATGGAAAGTTGAGCGTCGCCGGTCCCTTAAGCGCTCTACACACCAAAGCCGGCGGCCCGCCGGCACAGCCCGGCGGCCTAACCCGCCGGCCTTATTTTGTACTAAATAAAGCCGGCGGCCTACAAAATAAGGCCGGCGGGTTGGGCCGCCGGGCTGTGCCGGCGGGCGGTGTGTAGAGCGCTTTAACTAGTGGGAAATTAAACGTCGTATTGACAAGGTTGCGTGCCGAACACCGGTTTTCGTATTTGACTTATAGGTGCTATCGGATACAGTGCCCAGTTCTGATAACTTTATGACACCTGGCTTTTAGTTAAAGTGTAACTACCTGCATTCTATATGTTCGTTTTATAACATGAGATATTATTTTTAAAACTATGTATAGTAAAACCATTTCTAAAATGAACGCCCCTCTACCGAATTCTGAATTTTTTTTTTCTGTGTATTCTGTTTTTCTGTATTTACTCTTACACGTTGAAATCATCACGGTTTTGTGGAGGGGAGTTCATTTTTAGAATGGTTTTACTATACCTACATAGGTTTCCGCCCCGCGGGTACGCATTCGTTATATAAGATTTCCCCGCGGTAAAAAGTATTCTTGTCCTTCTCCTGGTCTTAAGATTTCTACATCAATTTTCAGGCAAATCGATTCACTCGTTCTTTAGTTATAAATAATGTAACTAACACGACATTCATTTATAAATACCTATCCTAAGAGAGAAGATAGAAAATATGATAAAAGTCAATCGCAGCGGGCGCGTTGAGATCTTTTGTATGGCCGACTTCAACAAAGACATTGACCAATTCGTAATACACAAAAACGGTAAATTAAAATAAATTTATACTTAAGTCTTAACATAAATCTGCTTCAATGGCTTTATAAATTCTCCTAATTAAATACTTAAGGATTTTTCAACTTAGTCCGCTCACGATCCGTTTACACTACCGAGGAATCCCTTGATTAGTCATTAAAACCTGCATCCTTAATACAACGGAGGAAGGTTGAGATTCCCTTAGACATAAATCCTAATTTGAGTCTTTATATCAACGCATTAAAGACGAAAGTCACCACAGATGTAAGTAAAGATTGATTGTAATCATTATCATTATTAGATCAATTAAGATAAGACCGAACTCGTAAATCAGGTAAGCAGACTTTGATGAGTCCACGGGCATCATTAAAAGTACTATATGATGGATTTCTGCTTGTATAAAATAAATGAGGTAAAAAGCAACGTAGTTAGGTAAAATAACTCGTTCCTGCCATTTATGAGGAGATATATCCTACTTAGTTGAATTAGATCGGGCGATAAGCTGAAGAAACACTGGTTAAGTCAATGCATCGATTACGTATTAAACGGGTTTTCTTGTATTTCTGATTAGCTACATTATCATCATTACCTTTTTATTTTTAAAGTGATTGACTCACTTAAGCTTTCTTAATATTGGTAATTTATTGTAAAACTAATAGACTGCGCAATAAGTACTTAACTGAAATATCAGGTATATAATAAATTCGCGATAGCGTAGTTGTTTGCACAGCCAGGGCGACTAGAAGAAACTAGAAGGCGTGAGTTCGACTCCCACTCGAAAATATAGACTTTTGTATTTTTCTATATTGTTATTCATTTTGCAATAGCCCATGAGGTATCGGGTACCTACCTTATATACCCAATAAAGTTATCAGGATTAAACTTTTGCAATTTCAACCCATTTTGATAAGCAATTTTCCACAGATTATAAGTACTAACTGTTAGGAAAAATCTCATAACATAACATACCTATATAACATAAGGCAACCTATCGAAAGGCTAACGACTTGTTGATTTATGATTTATTTTATTCAGAATAATTTGAATATCGTTCGCATTTGTCTTCATTCCTTTGCATATGAAACGTTCTCCATGTCAAACTTACACGGGTTTAATAGTTATCGATAACAATAAAAAAAATCTATATTCTTAAAAATCGATAAATGTAGTAAGTATCATGCTCGTGTTCGAAAACTTCGGATTTAAATGTTATCCAATTCTGCACGCAATGTATAAGTACAATATCTACGTATGACAAAGAGGTAATTACGTTACGTTAATAAATAACAATGATGTTCACAACTGTATCTAATAGCCGTTTATCACCATTCCGATTTAATGGAAAATAACACGAAGCGTGTAAACCACGTACTAGTCTAATCACAGATAAGTTTAATCTGTAACAGCCGTGTTTCGCTGTCCACCGACATGACGTGCAATTATCCAAAGAAATGCAGTGCTTTTTGCGTGTTTGCGTGCGTGCGTAAGCATTCTCAATTGATTTGGCACGTTCACGTCAACTGCCGAGATTTCTACTCGCTACGGCAAAAACGCACAGCGCCATTTACGCGTCTGTACGTCCGGTAGCACCTCACGAGCACCCTCCCCCCACTCCCACCATCACGCCTCGCACCAATCACGGTAATCTATTCGAAATCAGAACTTCACGCGCGATTACAGTCAAACTGCGGTTCGCGCGGGAAACACGCGGCGCCATCTTTGATTCGCGCACAAAAAGCGTTCCGTTTGACGCGACATCGTTAGCGATAAAACACTAAATGATATTTCATGCTTCAATCACGCCATCCGTCAGGCGTTCGTAGTAGTCTGCAATTTTGTCATTCAAAATCACCGGAGCCAGTCTTGGCCCGTTATGGGATTAATTAATGGCGGACCGCAGCAGCCATACGGCGATGCAAACGAGACGGCGACTCACATGTGCTTGAAAAACGTGGAAGCGCGTGTCCCGATCGTGACCACATCAGTCAAATCAGCGCTTGATATTCAGGGGATAGCATTCGTTACGACAACCGCTACTTACGTCCTATACATCATTGCTGAATACATTATTGTAATTCGTTCAGCTCCACTATCATATTTTATTTATTATGGCTCTTTTTGCTCGTTTCGGTTTGATTTTCATCAAATTGGACGTTAATGGGGTGGGATAGAGTCACATTGACAAGATTCGAGCGATACTGTCGCCGTCCTATAAAATATCGTTACAGGTTTTTATATATGGCTTATAATATTCTCATGCTGTCGATTAGAGCAGTAATTATGCAGCGCAAGGGTTTAGAAAGCTCTAAGATAAATCATGTTGAGTCGAATCCAGAGGATGACGCATCCATTTCGGAACACAATATAAAAATTTTCGGTTGTTCTACAGTCTCTATCTAGCTGTAAATTCACTGTGAAAACAAAACGGAAATACACGTATTGTAGATATGGTCCGAAACAACTAAAATAAAATATAGGTCACTTTATCTTTATAAACCACGTAATTAAGAATTGATTTAATAATATAAAAATGAAATACTGCTAAACAAAAACAAACAATGAAAGAATGACACTAAACTAAAGATAAAGCTGAGAGCTGCTCACACTTGGCCTCAAACATTCGCAGGCGACGCGCACAACAATGCCGCGCAGTGACGCGTGCGCGCGACAATGAACGGTAATGAAACAATTTGGCATCGCGATCCGGCGATAACCGTGAGGAATTGCCAAGGTGTGGTTTGGTACAAGGGAAATTATATTGACTATAGATAAGGCTTTTAGTTTACGGTTGTTACGACTGATTCTTTTTAATATTAGCATAGGCATTATATGTTTTTATTTAAGAAAGAAAGAAAGAAAGAAAATAAATTTATTTGCAACAAAAACATACATAATTAAACACACACAAATTTATCAAAGATCCTACTTAATTACTCTATGTATGTTTGTCGCTGCAAAACGGTCCTTACTCAGCATTATGCAAGCTGCCTGTTATTTAATTTATGTTCCTGCTGGACTACGGGTTTTTTTTTGTTCATAATTCACCAAGTTAGCCAAGCACGGGTTGGATATAAATACGTCAAATTTGGGAATATAATCAGGAATCTGTTAAAACTAAAAAACTGTAGAACTTGGATATGTTAAATTGAGTAGGTAGTGAGTATTTGGGTAATGTTACCTATCTCAACCACTCTCAATTAAAGATTCATATACAGCAATCCCTTCGCAAAGCTACATGGCTTGCACCAAACGTAAGTCTCCATTTTGCTAGTATTTACTCAGTGATGCGGCCATTGTGCGTCTAGTAACTTCTCGAACATTCTTGCCATTGAAGTCCACAGAGTGCTACAGATACATTCTTGAAAACTCTATATTAATTTTAAGACTAAGGTATAAGGCCTTTAAAGGGTTTTACAACAACCTGAGTCATGATATACATACACTCACGTCCCAGCACAGCCTAAAACAGACAAAAAAACGAAAACCTCAAAATTTGTTTTAAATGTGAAATGGAATGCAATGTCGTCTCTAGTAGTACATTGATTGTATCTCAACTCAAAGTGCCACGCCGTGAGAAAATTTGCCTAATACGGCTCAATCGAATGTCCCACAAATCATGACAGACAGCCAGTCCTTTTGTTTATCGCATACGAACGCGTACTTCGTGTAAATTCCCGCCTTCACACAAAGCAGCGTCACTTCACGGTAAAATAGCCTTTGGTGTTATGCATTTGGGTATAAATTTGTGTTTTGCAAATGTTACTATGCCTTGTTTCTATTGTTCCTCGACATAGTTGCATTTGATCTATCAACTATGAGAAGATTATTGAGGAAACGTATTATTTTATCATCATCATTTCAGCAGACGGATGTCTGGAACCTAGGCTCAGTTGGGAACACTTAATATTAAATATAGATAGAAAAGTATAGTAAAACAGCGCTTAATGCATTAAAGATCTCCGTGTTCTAGTAGACATCCAGGGTGGTGTTAACTTTACCATTAAACAAGGCGTCTGATGTCTAGTCCCTTCTCTATCGAGGAAGTTCTGTTGAAAAGTTCTAAGTTGTCATCGTTCACCTCGCTACAATAACACTGCAATTGAGCGAATAAACAGTCCACAGGCATGATCTGGCTGCTTTTGCTGGACGTAGCTAGGAATTTAGTAAACAATCTCTTTTGATGAAGGCTCTTATGAAATGTTTTTGAATTTGGATTGTGTAATTTAAAATTGGTGAGAATGTCGTTGACCTCATATTTATAACAATAAAATATTGCTGGATAATTCACACTGCAACATCATAAGCCCCGTGTATAAGCTCAATTACTGGTTTAGATATCTAATACACTTACATAATATAAGTACTTAGATAATAATAAGTATGCATCTATGTATCATTCAGAATACTCTAAACATCTGCAGATCATAAAAACACTTCTGTTTCGCTCGCTGATAACTTTATCGTGTTGTGATAGACAATTCAACTACAACCTTACCTATACCTTTAACATTTGTCTATAGCTCAGCATTATCATGTCCTACATTAACCATAGACAAGCACACTATCTCATCACCAAGCAGTCAAGCACACCCATACCCTTAGATACGCTCCTGTCACCATAACAAACTTACACAATTCAAATCCATAGCAATTCGAGCTCAATTATCTCACTGGTAAGGTCGGGAATTATTCAAGCAACGGTTAGTGTTGATTGTGCTCTAGAGATATGTCATGTAGCGCTTTGCCGGACAAAGGGTCTGATTGTCTAGCTCCCTTGCTGGCTTAATTACGAATGTATACAGGATTGGGCTCATTGTGAAGTCAGCTCAACAAGTTATGCTCTCATATTACAATGTCTTTTCATTGCGGTTTAATATCACTAACAAGCTGGATGGAATAGCGGGCTATAGCGGACTTTTGTGGCAATCGATGTGAGCCTAACGTTTTGTAATAAGTTTGACACGTACCATTAGGTTTGATTTTAAAAGGTAGATATTCGTTTTTTTTATGTATTTTACTTTTTCGAACTAACCCGTTGCGCGGTGGGAAACTAAATACGTTAATGTGATATCTAAATATTACTATTAAAATGATTTATGACATCCATTCGCTGTCTCTATTTTATCCTGAGAAAGTAGGTAAATATATTTGTATTTTCACTACTCTTAATAATAAAGTTGCTTGTAAAATACTCTACTAAGCTCAAATTAATGATTATTCAAGGTAAAGCAGCTGTCAACATAATGTTTTCACAAAATCAATCTCCAACAGTGCCATCTGCAATCAATATGACTATAACTCGACCATTAAAATTAATTTATATTTTATCGGCAGTGCTTGTGCATTATAATAATCGCTGCACAGGAGTACAGAATGTCCGGCTTTTTATTTTATGGTTCCCGGCTACAAATTTTCAGATATACTAAAAGTATTTGAAGAACGATGTTTTAAATATTTTTTTATCTTTTTTCAGGTACTAACAGCACAATTCAAGAGAGGAGTCGTAAGTGCCGAAAGTGAGTGTGAAAAATAAATACCGTTTTATGTTCATGACCATGTACTTTATTTTATATAACCTTATTGTAACCAAACCTGTCCAGTGGCCCTGTTATTATGAATATAAATAATCTAAAACTAACAGTCGCAACGAAAACCATCGAAGCGACGCTAATTGAGAAAAAAAAGAAACTTTCTTATATTAAAAAATCCGGCAATTCCTCCGACTTTTACGTTCCATTTCCAATCCTAGTTAACCGTACCAGATTTTCCAATGAATAAATTGACCGGCCTGTGACGCCATTTGCATGGGATCTATAAATCGAACAAATTTGAAATTCATTGCGGACACGCACCGGAAAGTGCACCTGCGGATTCCTGCCTGATGAATTTTGTCTATGAAATCCAACTTTTGAGATTATTGTTTAAACATCACTGAGCGAGACAGATGATGTGAAAGCTGCTGTTTTAACACATTCAATGCCAATGCCGCCACACCTACCTGTACATACGATCGTGCGTCATGGGCACTGATACTGTTAGGGTGGATGCAAGCCATTACTGGAAATCTTATAAAAGCGTATCTTTGTCCAGCTGTGGACGTCTGACGTCTTAAATGAGTGAGCGGAAAGGTTCGTTTTATTATTATCACACAAACTTGCGTGTTCTTATTAACGTTGGTTCAATAAAAATGAAGTGTCGATGCAATCCTATAGCTCGCTTTTAGATTTATTTAGAGCTTACCAAAGGGCTTAATTGCTTAAGGTACCTATATCATGTGCGATTTTTAATACTAGTATTTTATGTTATACTACATAGGTAGGTATAAACCATTTTTAAACTGAACGCCCCTCCACCGCGGTTACACATACATGCAAAAAGGTGTATAGATACAACACACATAAATTGATCTTTGTCATTGGATGTTCAATGACGTATAAACAAACGGGCCCCATAGACATGTGGCAATAGCTTAGACCATAATGATAATAGGTTTATGTCAAATCCATACATTTTGTACTTTTTTACTAACGATGTCGACGAACGCCAAATGTCTAGCCTTCACGGTGTCACTATGAGAGAAAGGCTGGATCTGTCGGCCAACTTCGGCATTAATGAGCCGAACGCGCGACTGAACGGACGTGTCACTCAAACAAAGAGCGCGCTCCCCGCCATACAAATGCCTACACGGGATTGGTCGCACAACTTATTGACAACGCAGTGCGCGGATGAGTCCATGTTTACAGTAAAGTTGTAGCACGCACACAAGTATACTGATGCAATACGTATTTCCTCTCACACGTTGAAATTATCACGGTTTTGTGGAGGGGAGTTCATTTTAAGATTAGATCATCTATACATATATATTTGAACGAACCGTAACAAGTTATTTAATTTTAATTATATTGTATCATGGTAATATTTTTATTCCGACAAGCAAAATAAATATGTATGCATTTAAATTCATTATTATTTGCGAATTTGTTTTCTTGTGATTCATAGACTACGTACAGAGCTAAACCAACCTTATAAAAACCCGACCTTCTTTTTTACTCAACATTCCAATGTTTATTGACATAATACCTCGTTAGTTAATACCACAATTTCCTAGATTCATCTCCCTAGATCCTTTATAATGGGCACCCAGCGAGGAGGCTGATTAAAGGTCCGTTAGTTACATCAGAATCGCTTGTATTTGCATCAAACACAGGTCCTTATTATGTGTTCCTAGTAACATGTAAGGTAAAAACGTTATCATAATATCGGGGTTTAAGATGCACCACTTTTTATGGGACTGTGGGTGGTCTACATGTCTAGGAAATTATAATGTTAGTGGACGGAAATCAGAAACGAAACTTTTTATCGTCATTTCAGCCGTCGGACGTCCACTGTTAGACAAGGCGTTCTCTAACGATTATCTTAATACATCGGTCGATGCAGCGTCACTTGACCACTACATAAACCTTGTTCAATAAATTTACTGTCTTTGTTTTAAGGAAGGGCTAAGGGCTCTAAGTCTAGTGACTTCTTGTAGCAATACTCTCTCTTCTCATACAACTATACACAACACATACTACTTTTACCTAACTGCGGGAAAATTTACTATAGGGCAAGCAAAGCAACCAAAAATATTACAAAAAGTATTTATTTATTTAACAAAATAAGTACACGGCCCTTAAAAATATATATAACATTGTTTCATATAACTGAGCTTAGGGGCGAAAAAAAAAATAATAATAAGTACTTATGTAAAAGTTCATAAGTTTATAAATAAAGATAATGAGAGCCGTAACAAAGCATTTCATAGTGTATAATTTATTTCCACAGCAAAAGCACAAAATGTAATAGCATTTGTGCCTACGATAATAATATGGAAGCCTAGAAATATCGTCTGTGGATCTAGTTAACAAAGAGTGGCCCGCGGCGCAAGCGCAATGATACATTACAGCGACCTTTGTTATCTGGGATCAACCTTTGTGGCATAGTGGCTTAGATGCATCTTATTTTCATCCTGACCGTTAGACCACATCATAACCCTCAAACTTCGTGCAGTTTAGTGCTGACTGAATAGTAAAGACTAAAGAAAAAAGAAGACATAAATAATACTCTTATAATAACATTATCACCCCATGTTCAGACTGCTGCGACACAGAAACTTTTCTTGAAGAGAGAGATTAGGCTGTAATTTACCCAGGCTGGCCAAGTGCGGGTTGCAGAACTTGTCGGTTTCCTCACGATGTTTGCCTTCACCGTTGGAGTTCTGCTTAGTTTGAGTTTTGCGGATAACAGTTCAATTATAAATGTTCTTTATTTAGATATAAATAATAAAAAAAATGTATAACTAGTCAACATTCTATAACGTAGTTAAATTAATCTGTTAAATTATTGTTATAAAGACTGTTATCGTGGCATTACTATCATTATAATTAATGTAATTATAAACCTTAGTAGCTAATTAAATGTTATACGGTAATAGGCAGCGATAATTAGAAAACAAACACTAAAGGAATTCCATAGATAACTTCGGTTATTAGCATAAGTCGCGGCTACCGATATTTATCTGAGTCCGGCGCGGGATCATATTTAGTTGCGCACACGCAGCCCGACACCGGCCGTAAACCAACACGTTGTACGCGGCCACTTTACGGCTGAGACCTGCCGTAGGGGTGAACTGTAAAAAAATCTTCAAATATGATCGATATGCTGCGTTTCAAGTAAAAGGAAAAGGCCTCAAAAGCTAATTTACCGAAGTTATATCTGAGAATTTGTGTTTGTTATCAATTTATCGCTATGTTTTATTAAATGCTATATAATGCAATGAAGAATTTCTGAAAATTATTTAAGAAACTGGATAAAAATTGGCTAAAAAGTGATATTTTGCATGGCTGGTTTCTTTCTCTATTAGGGAAAAATTGCAGAACGTAATATACCTACCTACTTTTATACCTCTGTATATCATTACAATTACCTATACCCAGTAGTGGTCATAATATGGATAATACTACTGTGAATTAAACAACAGAATAATTACTTACCAAAAATGTTATTTCACTTTATCTTTGAAATTATTAATGTACTCACGTACCTTACACGAAGCTGTCAAAACAAAACTAAGGTCCATCCCTGTCTATGTGCCAGCTTGGCGCATGTAACACGTGTATCGATGTTATCGCGCCGCGATCACAATCTCGTCTTATCGATTCGACGAACGGATTCCTGCTTCACCCGCCTGTTTCACTCTACGCGCAAGTTGGGGATAGGGTGGTCTATGGTTCCATTTTTGAATGAGAGCTTTTCGATTTAAGCTTAAAAAATGCATTTTATTAGTTATGTACCTACATACTATAAAGGTTTTTTTTAACTTGCTTTCATTTTTTTCTTTGTTTAAAAAAGCCTTGTTGACAAACAATTCAAATTCCTTGATTGAATATTTTTATTCCACAACTAGCCGATCCGCCGACAGCTCATAGGTTGTTTTTATAATATAGCCTTTCTCGATAAATATAGGTACTATTCAACACTAAGAATTTTTCAAACTGGACTAAACAAACTATTCAGCTTTAAAATATTAATTAACACCTATGGATTATGTACTTGATTAATGAATTTTGTGGAAGAAATGTTTATGCCAGCTTCAAAGTGAGCTTATCCATGTGGTGTAGGCCAGTTTCATAAAATGAGTCTTTATCTTCTTACTAAGCTATGGTCGTAACATTGTAGTTTCTACCTTCTTAATTTAAAATTTAATCTAAGGCCTCTCGATAAATAAATTGTTGAACGTAATTTCTTGTCGTTTTTTACCTGTATAGGTATCTGTTGCATGCCTTTCTTATTGGAAATACGTTGGTCTTGAGAAAACGTCTTCCGTGTTAGAAGCACGTACAGCGTGGATTACAATTCTACTGACTATAAAATGTTATGTTTATATTTGTGTTTCTCAATGTCTTCCTTAACGATTTAAGTATAGGTAAAATAATTTATATTTTGTTGATATCCATGCCATGAATTAGAACGCTATAGCACAAAAATGGCAAGTTCGCGGGCGCAAAGCTAGATTATTAACGATTGGTCAAACACATCCAATAGTCCATTCAAATCCTTTGAATTGAAGAAAATAAATGCAATTTTAAAAGTAAGTAAATTCTCGGAATAGTCAGGCGCGTTCGTAATTTGAAAGTATTTCCATATTCAAATGCCGTGTATCCGTCATTCTGTCGTGCCCACACGGGGCGGCCACTTGTCACGCGCCACGCCCACAATCACCTGAGCTTTACAGATTCCAATTTTGAATCTAATGTTATGGTTTTCCAGAAACAAGAATAACCATTGATATGAGGACAATCATACAAACGTATTTGTGGATGTCAATAAATGACAATAAATATCACAAAACAAATGCATAAAAAGTCATTTAGAACAATAATTCTAACATAAAATTTAAGGTGTATCTAACCCTTTATTTGGTATTGTTATCTCTTTAAAATTTATCTGTACGACTCTTTCAAATTTATCTATATGTCAAATGTACCTTAGTTTAGAAGCAGCAATCAATTGCTTTTAATGAGCCTTTATGTATTGCTAATGCAATTAACTTAACGTTAACGTTAATTTACTTAACATTTAATGACAATAACTTCCAAAGTTAATCGTACAGCTTCAATCCATATACAGTTAAGAGTCAAGACATCTTTACAAGTGCTTACTCCTTAAACGCTTCGATATTTGAACCATTGTCCATTGTTCGTACAATTAGTACAGTCAGCTCCATAACTCAGAACAATTCAATAGAGAGAGTTTATTATTTAATTGAATCAGTGCAACAAAGGTGCGGGGGCGAACCCACGATGCCCACGTTGCCTCTGTCGCCTCTAATTAACAACATCGCAATTAATGCAACACGACACTGATTGTGTGGCTGACTGTACGTTTCAGTTTGTGGAAACATTTCTGTGCTCGATTGTACAATGGAATTTTGTTATTGGTTGCATCCTATTTCACTAGCCTGAGAATAACTAATCACACTGAAGTAGGTATCTAATTTTAGTAGTTAGTCCTTAGGAATTAAAGATCGCCTATTAGCTTATAATAACCGTGTGGTGCTGGCCTAAAAACACCACCTGATCTCAACAAAAAAACAACCTTATTAAAAACATGTTTCATAGGAAAATCCAAAATGAATGAAGAAATATTTTAATGTGCTTATGAGCGATTATATTCAAATTACAAATAAATTTAGCGATTTAGCTGAAAATTGGCAGGGATGTAGTTTAGAGCCAGGAGAAGGACATAGGATACTTTTTACCACGGGAAAATATATAATTACGCGGGCGAAGCCGCGGGCGGAAAGCTAGTTTATAATATTAAACCTTGTAAACCATACCTACTTAACAACCATAGGTTCATTTAGCATTTTTTTTATTATAATTTGATTTTACTGTTGTTTTCTACGCAAAGTAAAGGTTTCATTTCATAACATTTCTATGCATCTTAAATCCCAAAGTACTTATATAAGTCTTGAAATAACTTACAGTTAAACAGTTTACGCCCTGCAAGTCAGATTTATAGGATCGTTATTACCCGACTGTGTAAGGAGGTCCGTGTATTGTGCAGTCGTCAGTCGAGATCACGACTTGGCTATTTCACACTATGAAGGGAGTTCGCAAATCTAGGCAGTTTTACTAGTTATCAGTTGATTCGACCGCGGATTGGTCCAATATTTTAATTGGTATACTTCCTTTAAACTCAATATTATGATAGATAAAAAGAAAAAAAATATATAAGTTTTTTATTACCAAAATACTATTAGGTATAACGGAGGACTCAATCCTAAGGGATTTTTAGAATGAGTGATGTTGGCAAAACCAGTACCAATAGATCTAGTACTAGCTAGGCCAACATCACCACCCACATCTAGGTCGCTCATAGCAAATAACTAACACTGGTTTAACACCATACACTTTTATTTTAGATAACTAAACTAAATCCTGCACTAACCAAGTCTTAGTTAAATTAAATTTAAACAATACTTACAAGACAATTCGCCTCAAACGAGGTTCGATATGCAATAGCGGTCGGCCGCGCTGTTACCAAGCGCATGGCTCGATCCGTTTTCGTTCCGTTCATTTTAAACATTTACAAAACATTTTAGATCTGAACAGAATCTATGTGAGAATTACTTTCTTAAATTTAAAGATTATTTCTACTTATTTATTAATTTTACAAACCGATTATTAGATAAATAAAGTTAAGACATTACACATAGTTTTAATATCGCGTACCACACGCCTCCCAGTTCAATTACTGACTTCTTATTTTACAACATTATAACCGGTTGGTTTTAAAAATGTAATAAATTAAGATTCTATTTAACAATAATTAAAATAGTAATCTCAAACCGAAATATCTAAAGTTAAGACATCACGTTGCTTGAAGGCGCCGGAGTTCAAGCAACGACTTGTCATTTTACAACATTATAATAAGTTTGTATAACAATGTAATTCTTTTACCATTAATTATTATTTTATTTATCAATAATTTACATCGTAATCAAACCGAAATACTTAAAGTTAAGACATTGGGTTGCTTGAATATCGCGCGCCAGGCGCCGCAGTTCAAGCAACGACTTGTCATTTTACAACATCATAATAAGTTTGTATAACAATTACTATTACTATTTCTAAAACCATAATTCTATTTAACAATAATTTAAATCGTAATGAAACCGAAATAACTTAAAGTTAAGACATTACGTTGTATGAATATCTCGCGCCGGACGCCGCAGTTCAAACAACGTCTTGTCATTTTACAATTTCATAATAGGTGACTATAAATGTGTAATAATTATTCTAGAAATCCTTTTTCTATTTAAACAACTATTTAAATTATAAAAATCAAACAGAAAATCTTCTCTGTTAAATTAAATTACGGAACTAATAAAGACTTATTTTAAATTGGCAAATTTAAAATATGAACGAATTAATTGATAACCAAAACACAGATTGGCTAATTTGAGTTAATCAGCAATGTTTAGATGTAAATTTAACTTAAGAGACGATCTTGCGTCGACAGGTATATTTCGAGTAGATACAACACTACAACATACTTACATGTACAACTTATTCTAACAATTATTTACTTACTAGTTTTATAAAGAACTAGCTTTCCGCCCGCGGCTTCGCCCGCATTATATTAGATTTTAAAAAAGCAGTAAAAAGTATCCTATGTCCTTCCCCCGGTTCTAAGCTGCCTCCCTGCCAATTTTCAGCCAAATCTATTCAGCCGTTCTCGAGTTATAAGTTCAGGCACTAACACGACTTTCTTTTATATACAGTGGTGGACATCTAATTAGAAACACCTATTCACTTGACATTTTTATAAAGTAACTAACATTATTATAGCATTTAATAGGAGGCAATTTTTTTTTCACTACTTTACAATGTACTTTAATATCTCTAGTTTAATTACAAGCAATAATATTTGACAACCAAGACGACAATAAAAATAAATACCAGTGAAACAAAAAGTATCAATATCGTTAGGACTGGCAGAATGGACAACTAATTAGAAACATTGTATGACTTGGTTCGAAATTTGTTTTTTTAAACTGAAATACAGTTCTCACAATTGTCAATCACATTGTAAATATTGCCGCCATTTCTAACTTATTACGAAAAGTTACTATTTATTGTTGTTTTATAAAAAATGGGTAAAAATAAGAGCTGTGATGCAGCAACGAGAAAAATTATAGTGAATTTTCATTTCAAACAAAAATGGAGTTACAGAAAGATCGCCGATTATTTGGAATGTTCCGTAAAGATGATATTTAACGCCCTCGCACATTTCAAACTACACGGAACATCAGATAACGTGCCAAGAAAACTTCAGCCCAGGAAGACTACAGTTCAAGAAGACAGGCTTATGCTTCGATTGGCTAAGGCGGACCCCTTTAAAGGATCCAATGTTATAAGAAAAAAGGTATTTTCAGAAGACGATTCTCGACACGTGTCCACTAAACTAGTTCGTAGACGGTTGGTTGAAGGAAAATTGTTCGGAAGGATCGCTAGAAAAGTACCACTACTAACCAGGCAACATAGAGAAAATCGTCTAGCATTCGCTCCGCTCGCAAATATGGCAGTTGGACTATTCATCAATGGAAAAAAGTTTTGTTTTCAGATGAAACTAAAATTAATTTGATTAATTCCGATGGAAAACGATATGCACGACGACCAATAAACGAGGCTTTGAATAACAAGTACACTAAAAAGACAGTTAAGCACGGTGGTGGAAATGTAATGGTGTGGGGATGTTTCTCAGGGTACGGGATTGGTCCCGTGAGAAAGATTGAAGGGCAAATGGATCAATATCAATACAAAAAGATCTTGGAAGAGACAATGATTCCATATTCCGAGGAAAATTTGCCAGTAACTTGGATATTTCAGCATGACAACGACCCAAAGCACACATCACGCAGCGTTAAAGCGTTTCTTACATAACAATCCGTGACAGTATTAGAGTGGCCTGCCAATAGTCCGGATTTAAATCCCATAGAAAATTTGTGGCACACCATAAAGACCAACCTGTCGCAGAAACATGTTACTAATATTCATGGTCTTAACAGTGCATTTGAAGACGCTTGGAGAAGTATTCCTGTAGAAACTTGTTATAAATTGATTGAATCAATAACGCGTCGCTGCAAAGCTGTTATTAATAATAAAGGCTACCCTACCAAATACTAATTGTCTAAGGATGTATTATTTTTAGTATTTTTGAAAACTATTGGGGTTTTGTTCAAATTAAAAATGATTTAAGTTATGATTTTTTTGGTGTTTCTAATTAGTTGTCCGGTTTGTATCTCGTTTTTTATTTTGTTATTAATATAACTATCAGTTTTAGAAAAACAACCGTTGTTTTCTGTTAATAAAATGGTATAACAATGCAATATAATATCCGATACATCGATTTTAATACGTAGGATCACTCAATGATACGTTAAATATTAGTTCGAAAGGGAATTTGCAATAAAAATATAAACCCAGGTAGGTGTTTCTAATTAGATGACCACCACTGTATATAGATTAACACTGAGACCTAAACTAAGCTTAATAAATAAAGGTAAATAAGGTAGAAAGTATCTTTTTGCTCCCGGCTTTGCTCGCGTTAGATTAAAGCCTATGTCGGTATGCCACTCAACTAGTAACAGCTGCTGACAATCTGCTGTGTAAACGGCTAACGACAAACTGCTGTGCAGTTTGACAAAATAAATTGTAAGAAATGTAGGTACATTCTTTTTAAGATAAAGAAATAAATACAAATACAAACTGTCGGACGATAGACCTAAGCTATGGAATCATTAATACGAGGGCGATGCTATGAGGCGAAAGTTAGCATATTTGTTACTTCGTTCAAGAACAAAAGCATTTTGTTGGGTAATCTCGCGCAGGTGTTAGCCCGCGGCGGAGCCAGAGTTCATCTGAGCGGATGGACGAAAAGTAGGACGCTTGCGGGTAGCCTTAATTTAAGAGCGAGTATGCAGTGAAAATCGCGGCAGAAACGACTACGAGAGTTGTCAACAGCGACCGCGTGCCCCGCGTGGCGCTGGCATATCGAAAATATTACGCGCAGCGCTAACCAGAATTAGTTGTGTAGCCTACAATCATAGATAAACCCCACTAGATACCGCATGACAAGCGACGACCGCGCGCCAAACATATGGTTAAATCAACCATTATGAAAAGCCCCGCCTCGAAACACGGCTTTAGTTGCGACCAAGTGTCAGACCCGTGAACTTCATATACGTTTCTATAGTCTAACGCAAGTGAAGAGGTCAGCATAATAATGGCTACTCGTACAAAGGATGTTCACTTGTCTCTTTTCCGCATTGCGCTTATTGCACTCGTTGTCCTTCTCGGCGAAAGCACGTGTAACGTTAGTGATGTAAATTCTAATCGATATCGTTAAAAATGATAGACGACGTATATAAGCGGGTCTCTCGGTATTATTGTATGTAAAAATAAATAAGTTATCCATAAACCGTTTAAATATGTTTATTACTTACTCACTCAGTCAAATGAATTATTTGTGATAAATTTTTCTAATATTATTTTTAAATTTTTAAGTTCTACAGGTTTTGTGTATACCAAAAATAAATACATATCTACCTACCTACATGATGCTATTTGCTACAACGCCTTTGTTCCAGTCCTTGCAACCCGCATCTTCCTCCAATTTAGGTGCGTTTGAATCGGAACAAAAGTATTCTAATGCGGTAATCTAGTTTCGGTGATCTGTGATACAATAGACACTATTATTGTAATCTGAAGCAATGCGTCAAATTTTTACACGTCAAATAATATATACAAAATTGAAATGCGAAAGTAACTCTGTCTGTCTGTCTGTTACGCTTTCCCGCACCTCTCAACCGATTTTGATGAAATTTGGCACATACAATCTTTAGAGATCTTTCTCAGGGGAGAAAGAACAGACTTTTTACCGCGGAAAAATACATGTTTCCGCGGGAAAATTTGATTTAGATGAAATTTAGTATGGAGATAGTTGCAAATAAAAGTATATGGCGAGAGACTATTTACCGCGGATAAATACATGCTTCCGCGGGAAAATATATGCTTACGCGGGAAAATACGATTTAGATGAAATTTAGTATTGAGATAGTTGCAAATAAAAGTATATGGCGATAGACTTTCTTCCGCGGAAAAATACATGCTTCCGCAGGAAAAGATAATAATGCTTACGCAAGAAAATTTGATTTGGATGAAATTTAGTATGGAGATACATAGTTGCAAATAAAAGTATACGGCGAGCAGAAGTCGCGCGGGGGCAGCTAGTTATAAATGACAAACTACTTATAAAATTGGTTCCGGCACAGAATATTATTAGTTAGTACGGCGCACGGAGAAAATTGTCATAGGTCCGTCCAGCACAACGTCTCGCCCCGCACTGAATTGAAGGGCCCGCGAAGGGGAAGATCGCGCATTGCGTGTGTCGTTTTACGTAAAAAATTCGTTAAAAATCGCTGGGATTTTTTTTCGAAAAAGTAAGCTCAGGAGATGATTGGTATTCTTTTATTCTATATGGTGATGAAAATTAAAAAATCTTATGATTAATAGATTAGGATTTAAACGGTTCTTGCTGAAAAAGTAGACGGTATTTTACACTATTATTTCAGGTACTTAAAATAAAAAAAAATAAATTTCGGCCTCAAGAGATGATGCCTTATATGGCATAGATTATTGTGTAATTTTTTCAAAGCAATTCCGTTAAAGAACAAGGAAATAAATGGTTTCTGCTGAACCCAAATTTACCAAATTCACGCATATCTACGCCTTAATCATCATCATAAGAACCCATATCGACTTTGCCCATACACTGATGAAATACACAGATTATTTTATAAAAAAAACAGTTAAGTATATAAATACTACTTAAATAAAATGACATATTAGGAGTGGACGGCTATGGACGAAATAATGATGATGACTAATATAATCAATTTAAAAGGATCCTGGTCACGGAGTTATCCTGGTTTTTGAAAACTTCTATCGCCATGTTCATAGATGGCGCTAGTAAACACGAACGAGCTCTAGATCGCGCTATCGAAGTGTTTTGGGTTCAGCAACCAACCCGAACCTTATTGTGATATTTATTATGAATTTTTTACAAATAAACAAATTTTTGTATAGGCATTATTCTTTTTATGGTGCCTTGATATATTATTCTATTATACAAGGTATTTTAATGTTAATACCTTTCCTTTCCTTCCTTGGTTCTCAGCTATCTCTCTATTGGGCTTGTTCTTGCTCGGTCAGTAATGGGATCGCTCCGTACTAGTACATTAATTTGTACTAGTTCAGTCTTCTAGTACTATTAGTACCTTGCTCCCAAAAATTTTCTAGTCTCAAATTCACTGAAGTCCTATTCTAAAAATTCCTGTTGGAGAATAAAAAAACATATTTTTTTATAGGTAAATAAGTATTTGTTTTTACTTCAAACTTCACATACATAAGACCTACGACTGTCATGTTAATTAATCTCATTGGTTTAAAAATCAAAATAAAATACTAGCAGCGCAATATGATCTTTATGGTGAAATAAAGCTTATCATTTATTACAAAAAGTAGGTAGCTTAAACTCCGCGCCACCACTGAAGTCTCTTAAACGCGGCGCTGTTTGTATAGATATAAACGTAACTCGTAGGTAGTTCACGCTATTTCCGTAAGACTTAACTGTTGGCGCAGACCACAGCCTAAAATTTGCAAACCAGATAAATAAATAAATATTACTAGACAATTTTACAGTCTTATTTTACGTCTTCTTAGCTGATTTGGTATAACGTTGACACCCAATCCTGGATAAAAGCCTCCTCCTTATTGCCCCACTTTGTTCGGTCCTGTGTAAATCGCATTAACAAACATAGCTACAAGTAAATTAATATTCCTTAGCTATGCTCAACAACTCAACATCACCCGCATTACGAAGAAGAAGCCACGTATCTTATCCGGTAAGTGGAAGGTAATGCCGCGACGACAGGGGCTGCTTATTCAGGCGCTATCGGCCTAATGGCCTGAGAGCAACTATCGATGTATCGATGCTGCACCAATCTGTGCGGTAATTGTAACAACATTTTATGTGGAATACCACATACCGACAAGCGATTTTGCCCCTGTTACAATATCATCATCACCCCTTTTAACTTTCCCACTGCAGACCTAGGGATTTCTCTCTTGATGGGAGATCAGGCCCTAATTCACCACGGCCAAGTGACACATGTGTAAAACTTTTCAAAGTTCTCACAACATGCCGGTTTCCTCACGATGTTTGCTTTCACAGTTAGGGCATAGTTTTAATGCAATTTATGGAATATGATAATGTATGATTTGATGTATTATTATTTAGATATTTATTTAGAAACAACATTTTCCAATAGTAAAAGTGGTGCCGGTTTAAGAGCTCTCCTATCTCTTCCGTGGGTGACGTCAAACCGTTATAGTCGGTTCGTCGGACGTCAAATCGTATTTAAATACCATAAGAGGGGCTTCTTTCAGTGTACTATGCCAACTGCCGTAGGTATGCCTAATGGATGTTGCGCAGTATAAATTGATGGTCTAGGCGTCATAGATTTAACTTTATGTAAAATGCTAAAAGTAAAATTCAAAAAAAGAAAAAATCAATTCAAAGAACAGTTCAATAATGAACAAGATCTCCTTAAGAAGTTACTTAAAAATCCGTTTTACTTATCGCTCCGTTAAATCTGTAACCTAACCTTAACATCCTGTAGAAAAGCGAGATCTCCAAGAAAGCTCGCCTTGAGCCATCTAACCACGGACGAAAACAATCAACACTAGTCCGCAATTATTCCGAACACGTGCTAAATCCTGGCATCAGTTAAATTGGTCCAATCTGCACCTCTCTGCCTCAGCCGCGGGCACAGATAAATCACCTGCCTTCGACTACTTGGAGCACCACCTGAACTGAACTGTTCGTGAGCTGAATTACCAGGGCAAAATTTGATTGGTGAAAGTTATGACGGCGAAGGTGTATTAGTTTTATAGTGATTTACAATAGCTTTTGTCTGCGGCATTTAATAAATGATGATGATGAAAAAGACGATATAAAAGGAGTGATTTTACAAGAGTAATTTTACGTTATTTATCATGTCTGATCGTTATACCTAGCAACTTATGTACTGCTACTATGTTGTTTTGTAGGTACTTATGTGTATCTGCGTGCTTAAACAGAAAATTAACATTGTACATCTTTAAATAAGGTATATTGTAAGACAAAATACCCGCTTTTTCTTTTTTTAGCCCTGAATCTACCTAAATACCTTTTTAGCTCATATGTAAGTTATGTTATGTGACTCCGGTAGTAGACCCTCCGTCGGCATCGTGTCGGCCTCCAGCCTCGATCCGAGATTGCTGCGTCATTAATACTCCGAATGACGGAGCGACGTCGGATCGGATCCGTTCCGCAGCTTGTTATCGTATGGATCTCAAATGATGCCTGTTACATTCACAATGTAGTATTTATCCAACTGACTTTTCATTTTGAAGATATTTCGCTTGCGGCTTTGCTGGGACTTTCAGTAATAATACTACTTAGATGAAAACCTGGTGAAGTTTGACGAAATTCTCCATAATCCGAATTTTGCGGATATTATGTTGTCGACTCAAAATCAATATTTTTTTTTATGTTTTGTATATATAAGGTTTCGATCCAGTCTACCGTACCCCTTGACGAAATTATTAATTTTATTTTTATTTTTATTTTTTATTTTATTATGAAAGGTTCACCAACAGTAAATACACTATATTATATACAAAAAAACTTAAGATCTAGGGTTTTTATCTAGGTGTATTTACCTTTTATAGGTAAACACAGCATGCAAGTTATTATTTAAGAACACACTCTTAAAAACTAAAAAGCTTGTAATGTGACAGCAGCAAATACATACATTTTAAATTAAGTTAAGTTAAGTAGGTAGGTATACATACATGAGTAAAGACTAAATTTAAATATATAATATTAAGGCAATAATAATAATAATAAAAGCTTTATTAAAATTAATTATACTAATTATTGTCTTTTGTTTATTATGTGTTTGCGAAAACTGGCTAGGCTATCATGGTGAATGTCCAGCAAATCACAATTGTTGACAAGTTTACAGAGACGAGGAATAGCTGAGTGAGCACCCAGAACGGTTCTCCTAGGGGGAGGCACAAGCGGTGTAATTCTGTTACGGGGATATCGTTGGGGAGCTCTAAATTTAACTTTATTTAGCAACATTGGGCAATCAATATCATTATGTAGCAATTTATAAATGAAATTCATATCAATGAGGTCTTTTCGTGTTGATATAGAAGTCATTTTAAAGGAATCAAGCCTGGTTTGATAGGATACCGATCTTCTAGCCAGTACCGTTCCACGCGACAAATGCCACATGAATCTTTTTTGGATTCTTTCGATCCGTAGGTTATGTGTCGCGTAGTGCGGTCTCCAGGCAACGCTGCAGTATTCTAAGTTACTTCTGACAAGAGCATTGTATAACAAAATTTTAGTAGCGTTATTGCGAAAAACTTTACCGTTTCTTATAACAAAACCGAGCATTCTGGAAGCTTTTTTAACCACCTGATCAATATGTGGAATAAACGTAAGTTTCCTATCAAACAGTACCCCAAGATCTTTCATTACTTCTACCTCCGACACTGTTTGTTCGGAAACATGGTATATGGATTGATGAATGTTCAATTTGCGGCTAAATTTCATATGAAAACATTTACGACTGTTTAGTAACATCCCATTATTATCACACCATTTTTCTACTCTGCTAAGATCGTCCTGAAGAAGCTTAACATCCGATTCCGAATCAATGACCCTAGCAAATTTAAGATCATCTGCATACATGTATGGTATTGAGTTTGTGAAACAACTGGTAATGTCGTTAACAAAAATGTTAAATAGCGTTGGGCCAAGGTGGGAGCCTTGCGGGACACCTGACTTTATCATGTATGGTTCTGAAGCAAAACCACTTAATACTACGTAAAATTGTCTTTCTCTGAGATAAGATTCTATCCATTTAAGTATCGAGCCCGCAAAACCCAAACCTGATAACTTACTTAGTAAGACATGATGTGAAACTCTATCGAACGCCTTGCTAAAGTCGGTGTATAATACGTCTACCTGCTTATGATCATCTAAAGCTTGTGTTAACATTTCGGTAAAAGATACCAGGTTTGTGCATGTTGAACGTTTTGAGACAAATCCATGCTGATGTGGGGTGATGTACTGCTTAAAATGAGACTGGAATACTGGACTAATGATTGATTCAAATAATTTTGCGAAAGTAGAAAGGATTGAAATTGGGCGATATAGATATAGAAGATGTAAATAGGTACCTACAAGCATAGATGTAAATTGCCTAGGTACAAGTTGAATTCATGGTTCAAGTTGATTTTTTTTACCTACATAAAAGTGTAAACACAGAAAAAAATCTACAATCTACAAAGCTTTAAGCTTTCTTATGGAGGTTAAAACTGAGGGAAGTAACCTATAATAAATATTTCCTGAAGCCTGGGTGCAATTGCTGTTAGCAATAAGGTCGCCCACTTTTTTATAATGTATTTTTGTGTTTCAATGAAAGCAGGCCGTCTAATTCATAGTTTAGCTAGTTAAGTTACCTACCTGCAATAATGAGGTATTTCAAAACCAGCAACTATCGGGATTTCTACCTGTCACGTAAAAATTGTCGTCTGCAACAATATACCCGTTGCACCCGAGGCATTAACGGATCCAAACAATAAAATTGAATTGCCTTGATGTTCCCATTAGAAAGTGTTATTTGATTTATGAAATTCTACAATCAAGGCATGTCCCAAAGACAATAAATTTATTCACAAGAACAATAACTGTCGCACTGCAACCCGCGGCAAATCGATACAATCGAATCGAATGGATGTCGATTCGAATAATGCGAGATAGGTTGAATAGATCTCGACGTTGCATATGTGTTCTTTTGTTTATGGTTCCGATGAAACTGTATGGTCATAAGTTGTAAGATTAAAAATGGAACTGAAATCCTGTCTCGCTTATGCTCTGTTTGATTTGCTTGGGAGATTCAAGCTCTTTGGTTTACTAAGTTCTATAATTACTCCATCTAAAATTTTTACAAGGACATTTTTCGACAGGCATTTTTTTCTATTCCCCTCTGGATTTTGGTGCCACATCCAGTAGGTTAGAATAGAACAACTCCTAATTTGCAACCCATATTTTATTATGTTATTTAGTTTTCTACACACTTAATTTGTTAGGTACCTACACACTTAATTTGTATTAAGAAGGTACATTTTTCTATTATTTTTCTTTATATTTTCCCTTAAATATTAAAAATAAGCGTATGTAACACCATAGATGTAAATAAATAATTATATAAGTACACCGAAAAATAATCTACAGGGTTCTATACAAAAACAAACTGGTAGAAAATAATAGTTCATAATAATCTTAGTTATAAATAAATAACTAGTCTCAATACATTTGTTTTGAAATCTCTCGCTGACAGGAATTGAGTGCTGAATCGATTATTCGAATGTAACTAATGTTTCGCTCCCGGCCTTTGTAAATAACCAGTGGGTTTACATCTAGTAAATAATCGAGATTTCGTTACTTCACTGTTTATTTGCTAAACTCCAGCTTAAATTATTTTATGACAGACGAAAACTGAGAAACACTGCATTATGTTCGCCAATACTGATAATAAAGTTAATGTTTACATCACAAATAAGGTACGAGTATTACTATAATAAGAGTTTTAGAAATAATTCTACTACTATTGGTCTTGTAAATGAATTTATTAAACCTCCCTTTTCAAAAGTAGGTAGCTTTATATCATTTTAATAAAATAATTCTATATTTTTATAAGTATAGCCATTAAGGACGGAGTAGGTACCCTCTACGGGTTCTCTAACCGTGAAAAATATACCTAAGTTTTCCGGAAAAATCCATTAAAAACGCAGCCACGTCCGCGCGGCAAGCTAGTGTTACTTATTGTAATAGGATTCCCTGCATGTACTGTGTACATCGAACTGCATTCAATTGACATGTAAATCCGCCTATTTGCTGAATAAATTATACGAATTGGTCGCGGGATCGCACAATGTTCTTTGTTGCCTGAAGAAGCTCCGGGCGCGGATTACTTCCCGTTACATGCGCGCGCGCATACATAATGCATCTGCTGCATAAGGTGCTTCTTGACCATGGGTCATGCGACAGATATTAACCTCATTCTTGCGATGTATTTTTAAAGGTTTATCTAGGCAGTTAAATAAGGCTAATCAATTGATTATTACCTTTGTATTGCATGTTCATAATTCTTCCTAATAATTTATTCAACTTTTATTAAAATTTGGCGTGTGCACGCACCTATATTATTAATTATATCAGATATCTAGATATTATCTACCCATAATACAAGCGTCGAGCTTAGGTACCACCAGCTTAATAACTAGATATATCTAAGATTCGTTAGATATTGCCGTAGTATGTACAGGATAGTTTATAATTTTTTGAGGTATACAAACACAAGTAAAACGTTGGAACAATTATGATATGATGAAAAAAATTCACGTTTATCTCATTAAGAATTTATCAAACCATGACATAAGTACTATAACATATTTTTATAGTAAAACTTAGCCCATATACCAAACTGTATCTATCTTTTCCGCGTTATCTTAAACGTGTCTGTAACCTACGCCGGAGCACCCGGTACCTGCCTGCTTAATGATAACAAGCCTTCGGCATGCGCTTTTGTTAACTGATATTATTTAAATACTGCCATTGTTCTAGTATGTATCTATTAGGTAATGGTAACTTCTTGAATAAAATTCCTTAGATACTATCTATCGGGTCAACTTGTTCTTAGGTCGCATTGATTATGCGAGATTAGATCTTCTTGTTGTTTTAAAGTACGTATATTCTACTTACTGCGATAGACTATTTTATTTACTGCAATAGACTACGCTATCGAGGATTACGTTATGAGCTCGATTTTATTTTTACCATTTATCATCTCAGTTAAGCACTGATTTCCCTTTTTAGGGTTCCGTAGCCAAATGGCTAAAAAAGGAACCCTTATAGATTCGTCATCTATATCCGTCCGTATATCACAGCCACTTTTTTACCGAGGGTTCATGGTACTTAGGTAATAATGTGCGTCTATGGAAATAAAATAAAATTATACAAAATATATAAAATATGATGAAAGCGGTTGGCTCGCGGTGGATGCAGGTCGCGTCCGACCGCAATAAATGGAAATCATTAAGGGAGGCCTATGTCCAGCAGTGGGCGTCCAACGGCTGACATGATGATGATGGAAATAATGTTTAATTTTGTTTCAGGACACAAACTGAATGCAGTATATCAAGATTGATCAGTGAAGAGTCCCATACTCGGCCAGGGTCTTGGCGGTCTGGTCAGTGTTGCGTATCTTACTGGCCTGCTAAGTCCCAAGCTGCGTTAGGATAAATCTACGAACACGTCAATATCCTCATAATTATCTTTAAAATTAATAATGTCCTAGTTATAAAACATTAGCTATTTGAATTGCAAGACAATTCGCATAGCAACATCTAGCCCCGTGGTTAGCTCGAAGCTTGTGTTAAGCCCAGTACTCACATAATGGTATTACTCGATAGTTTTACTCGAAGTCGAGTAAAAATCAACGTGTGGTGTTGTATTTTTACATGTATTTTTATAATAAGTTACATATGTGCGGAAATCGAACCCGCTACCTTCTACATCGCAAGCCTATCTGCGCCCGCCGCGCCACAAATCTCGTCAACCTACTTTAAATACCTTTGTACTTACTCATGTTTAGGTAAAGCACAGAGCTCTATCAGGATAAGAAGTGCAGCGGAGTGAAGTGTCGCCGCACTGGTGGGGTTTCGAAGCGGCATGTGCCTTCAACTATGCAATGCCCTTGGAAATCCCAAACGTGCAGGCAGCACGCTACAGCTATGAAGAAATGTAAAATTAACCTTAGGCTTTAGATTTATCAATGTGTTGTTCTTTATGTTTTACTAATATGATAAAAATGATAAAGATATTTAACAGGACTGTGTGCTTCTTGATGTCTTTTCTACCACCCCAAGACAAATCATACCTACATGGAGTGGTATTTTCAGTGGAACGAATGTATGGACTAAAAAGTTGGGTTTTGGGGTTGAGTGGCTTGCCAATAAAACGACATAATTTATTGAATGATCATTTAATGTCAATCCCAAGACGCGCTTTCTTCAAAAACAGAAACAACGTTTGACTTAGCCTCGCTATCAAACTTTTCAACAACCTTCCAGTCTTTTTTCTTATTTTTAATTCTCTCCTCTTCATTGCTTTTTCCTGTATTTTGCCGTCTCTCGTTCCTTTTATTCAAAGCCTTCGGTTTTGTTTCGACAGCGGGCCGGGTGGGTTCGGGTTTTTTTGATGCCGGTTCGTTGTCAACCTGAATAAGAAACATTAATTTTAGCATCTCTAGATTAAGTTTCTAGATACTGACAGAAGTTGAGGTGTAATGTAAAGCTTACATACGCAAATACGGTATAACTCGATAGTTTTACTCGAAGTCGTGTAAAAATCAACGTATGGACCGCAAAACTCAAAGAGTTGACAGTGACTTTTGGGGTTCACACGTTGATTTTTACTTGACTTCGAGTAAAACTATCGAGTAATACCGTATGTGAGTACTGAGCTTAATAAATAACATGATGCGGTCGGCTCGGTAAATAGCCGAGCGATGCTCACTTTGAGATCTCCAGTAACATCCTAAATTCAGTCAGAACCAAGCTTTTCGTGTCGCGGTGATCAGAAATATGTTCATGAACCAAGCTTTTCGCTCAGAAATAAGTTCATTGACCTCAAATCCTTCAAATTCATTCCTGCATAAATATCTTGCTCGCGCAAATGCAAGAATCGAGCAAGAAGGCAATAATAAGGAACACCAGTCTACTAGACTTAAGCTTGATTGAGGTGGTTTCGGGGAATCTACATTAACCGTAAGTCAAGGGTGTCTTTCCACCAGAGATATTCTATGTTAACCCTTTTTTGCACACAAAACAGAGCAGACATGCCATCCTTCTAATATTCGAATTAAAATAGCGTTAACCCAATGGGGATTAAGGCATATGTATATCTTTATGATTATAGCTAAGATTATCTCACCCTTCAAAATGCCTGGAAGAAATCGCTTTTTAGCGATAAGGCCGCCCATTTTACGTGTCTCTTTTTGTGTTTTGTTTTTGGTGTACAATAAAGCGATTTTGTATTGTACATATTGTATTTTTTACTTTCCCTCACCTCTGTAGACTAAACTAAACATGCAAATACAAACATAAACAGTATAGACTAATACAATATGTAAATAACTACTACTTAGGCCAATGAAAGTACTAATACGCCACTATAATAAAACTTATTCAATTCGCTAGTTGCCCAATTCTACCAGAACCAGCCAAAACCAAAAAGTCGATGAATTTTGTCAGTTTTGAGAGTTGTTTCATTTCAAATTCCAATTTCCGGCTCTATTTAATGAAATTTGAGAAAATTGCTCTAAAACGTACAACGAGATACAATTAGTCCAAGTATCATAGTCACTAAATAATATATAAACATATGTATGTATGTATTATTATTTTACATGTAGGTAAATATTCCTGTTTTAAGTTTATTTTGAAATCGGTCTCGCTATTTCACATTACCTACGTCTCTTATTTGAAAACTTTAGTATTCTTGGGTTTTTTTTTCATAATACCACGAAAGCACTCTCAAAATTGAATAAGCCTTAAGACAAAAATAAAATACGCAAGCCTAATAATAATTTAAAAAAGCAATAAACTTCCCACTAATACAACCACAAACCACATTAGAAGTACCTACACAATTTGAATGTATCCACACGGCTCACTCCGAAGGCCGTGGGTTCAAACCCTGATGCGTACCTCTGGATTTTTGTTCTTGTTTAAATTATTTATACTTGGTAAACACATGATATAACGGTGAAGGCAAACATTGTGAGGAAACCGTGCCGGTTTCCTCACGGTTCTGAGAAGTTGGAAGGTCTGTGTCATTCATCAACCAGCACTTGGCCAGCGTAGTTAATTAAGGCCTAATCTCTCTCGTCGAGGGAGAAATTCCTGTGTCCCAGCAGTGAGAACGTCAAATAGGGGTGATGATGATGATAAATATGGTGTAGTATATTGGTTACCCGAACTACCGTCAGTTTAAAGAAATATAACTGTGTTTTTATTTAATGTGGTCATATTAGTGGGTTCAACAACTGTCCATGCAATACCTGCATGGACATGACAGCCTGCACTATCTCATAAAAGTGCCGGCTTAAAGTCGTCTGCAGTCTGCATCTCCCGAGCTATCGAAATCATACGCAAAGTTAATCGAACTAAAATTGGCACATACATTATTATGTCTGAAAAGTAAAGGTACATAATCAATGCTATATACATACACTACAATGCTGATTTTCTCTGATTTTGACCAAAACTCATAACAAAATCAATTTAGAAAATGTTTTTTTCGAATGCTAAAAAATCGCCAATGCTCGAATGTGACTAAATTTTACAGCACTGAGGAGACGATAACTCCGCGTTACCACTGAAGTCCGCTGAACGCGGCACTGGTTTCACAGAAATATCCATTTTATGGTAGTTTCACTTTATTCCCGTAAGACTTGAGTGGTGGCGCGGACCCTAGCAGCACAATGCGAATGATAGTACCTATAAGAACGAATGAATGAATGAATGGATGTACCTCGAAGACACCTGAAGATGTCCGTTTCCGATTCGTACCAGGCGGCGCCGACGCTGTTGATTGATCGCTACTTGTGCGCACGCGCCTATTTTTCTGAGGGACTTCTGAGCTAGTGACTTCAGCTGTGGCTGAATCTGCAATGATTATTAAAATTTTCGATTAGGCACCTAAAGCCAATAAAGGTTCAAATATATCGTCTATTATTTCTACTCGTACAAACGAGCATGGAATTTTAATATGTATTTTAATAAGTATGTGTGTGTATGTGAAATAAAAAAAATAATTTTGCAGATATCTTACCTTCTGTGTGATTTTTCTTACTTTGCCTGCAACAAAAATAACATATTATATTACAAAAGTTCAAAAATTCCAGAGGTGCGCGGCGGGGTTTGAACATACGGTATAAAAGTCGAGTGTTCCCACTTAGCCAACACGTCTCTCGTTATAACGTACACTTAGCTGAATTTACTTTACAACCAGTATAATCTGATATCCATTAGCAATTCTAAGATATCTTCACCATTTCCTAAGCTAGATTTAAAGCTACGAGCGAGCTGTCCTCGTCTTTTTATCGCGTCGTGTCGTGCCCGTTAATTGGTGTCCGGCGAGCCTAATTGTAGGTGTGATACCGCATTCACCTGTCCGTGGGCTACAAGCCTTATTTACTAAAAGATCACGACTGTGCCTCACTGTTCTATTTTTAAATTAACATTCTCTTTTAATGGCAAATGAGAGTAGAAAGGAATGAATACACTGATTATTTATGAGTATATTATAGTAAGGTCAACCGGGGCAAATGCGTGGTATTTCTCGATCACTTCAAGTTAGAGCCACATTGTGATCAAATGTATAGAATTATCCACTTTTTGAAACTGTAGTCCAATATTATGGCTTTTTCTGCACAAAGTTCAATCAGCGATATCTTCCCTGGAGCTTTACAGATGTTTCAAATTGACTTTTTATTTTAAATGGGAATTTTAGATGCATTTGCCCCGCTTTGGGAAAATGCGTCTTTATTGAATAAAAACTTTATTGGTAAGTTTTTCGTGATAATAACTAGATATAACTTTTTGGTTCAGATTTCTTTGCAATAGTATGATAGTTAAACAAGTCAAAAATAATAATTGACGCATTTAGAGACAATTTAGTAAAAAATGGGGAAATGCGTCTATATTTTGATAGACGCATTAGCCCCCTGTTAAATCCAGATGTTGTCAACATTTTATTTGGGTACGGACAAACTATCAAAACTCAACAAAAGTCTAAAAATAACAAATTTAAGTAATACGATGGGACGATAGTAGACAAATTTCTACGCGTGAGATTTTGATAGAACCGTAGAACAATACAGATTATAACAAAACACAAATTTGAAGGCTACACCGCATCTTTTTAAAATTAAAGTTAAGTACATTCTGACTTTTGTATATTTTCAGATAATAATTTGACAAAAACGATATAAAAACTTCCATGAGACTAGATTTTATTTACATTTAATTTTCATATTAAAATTTGCTGACATAAAAAGGTTGACGATATATGTTTTGGGGGTAAATGCATCCCGCAGTCGCAATTGCCCCATAACAGCAGACGCATTTACCCCAATAAATTAATCCAAACCTTATAAATGGAAACATTATTATTTCTTTAAATAAAGCTTTTTCACTAAAAATAACTGTCTGTGTAGGTAGCCCATAGTTTATTCCTTACAATGATTATTGAATAAAATCAGTTGATTGAAGAAAACTAATGACTAACATGGATTTAGTAACTCGCCTCACGCAGTCAAAATTTGTTCAAAAACGTGCAATTTTCAAAATGGCCAATTACTCGAATATATGAACTGCTACGCCATCCGCACGAACTGCATGTTCTGTATTTAGTTCAAACAAATGCAACTATATGACAGAAGTCAACCTATGTTGAATAGTTCTCGAATAAATTCAAAAAAATGCATTTGCCCCATAGACGCATTTAGACTGGTTGACCTTATTAATATTTTTTTAAGAATTTCTTGCTTGTTTTGAGTATAACAACAATATATTATTTCATAAATGGAATTAAGTAGGTAGCTAGAATCACGGGCATTCCCAACATTTTAACTATCTGCGTTCAATCCTTTTCTTTCATAAATAAACAGTTTATAGAGCAAAACGGAATCAGGAAAAAGACACGGGAAATATGCACTGGGGAACCTGTGTCGGCATAATATTATAAGGTTTTTATTAAAATTACTGTGTAAACTTTAAGTTAACTGAAGTCAATGCTTCAACGAGGCACATTCATCACACGGCCGGTCCTTATAAGGCGAGCGGCGCGCCTCAGACTATGACACTAGGACTGTTTGATTGACTTGTAACTCGATTTTTTTATCAGCATCCACCGACCGCTAATCAGCAACTTGAGAAATGCCTGAAAGACTTTCTCAAATACAATGTATAAAAATATGTAGGTATAGTCTGAACGCGATAAGAATACGTTTAGGACACATGTCAGTTTGACACGTGATGGGCACAACATAATGAGTTCGTAACCGTTCCTCCAAAATGAACCGCCGCGTTATTTTTAAGATTATTTTCGTTTTAAATTGGCGGAATCATTTAATATTTATATTTTAGTAATTTAAGTGGAAACCGACTGTTTTAGCGTCACAAAATGGCGGCCCATAACGCCATTTGGGGTTATTATTTTAAACACAAATATAAAAATGCCACCTTCTTTCGCGCGTTCGGTTTGGTCGTAGTTTTATTCTTATATTTAATAAAATCTTATAGTCCATTATTTTCCAATTCTTAAACGTATTATTTTTTAAATATAACTGTAACAGATAACGATACTGTTGTTGCCTGTTATTTTTAGCACAGCACTACCTACAAATATAAAGCACTGACATAACCTTGTAATAGCGCAATATTATCGCAATATTATTACGCAGATTTAGAAAAATATTGTTTACCAAGTTATTTTACACTCAGTTTGGCACAAAATTATTAGATTCATTGATTATTGATATAATAATGTAGATTTAATGCTCATCAATTGTTCAAACGGTAAACAAACAGCAAAAATATTTTTATCGTAACTGCAACGCCATTACAAAGTTACGTTGTCAGTTCAATCGCGATGTGTCAGGAACGCAAAGTCTCGACGGCAAAGGTATAATTATTATCAACAGTATTCGTGCGACACTCGAATTTGGAATGCAGAAGAATTTCCAACAAATTGAAACTGAACACGCATACAAAGTCGCGCCGATTTTATTCATTCAAAAAAAGAACATGAAAAGCGCGCCAATAACGCCATCTTTTCGACGCTACGGTACACGAGTCCACCTGAACTCTGTTTTCTGAGTGACGAGTGCTCATACTAACTATATTGCCTACATTCGATGGTAATGCGCGCCGTATAAGGCCTCTATTTACACCGTCTGTAGTCTGTACGACGAAGGATCGCATAGTGTAGTACACGCGCCAGATTGATAGTTAGCAGTTATGGGACATTTACACCATCCATGGTTGGGTGGCTGGGATAGACTGTGATGAAAATCTTATAATATAAAAATTGAATAAAAATTTGCTGTTCGTTGTTCTCGCTATTACTTGGGAGCGTAGCACACAGGGGGGGGAGCACGAAAACGGGAATTTACATATTGATTCATAACATTTTTAGGTTTTAAATCCGACTCAAAACTATTATCATTTTTTCACTAAGTAGGTAATGGATGATCTAGAAGTTCAGACGATTTGGACTCCCATATAATTTTCCATGTCAATAAATAAAATTTCATTTTAATCATCTTTTTAGTCGGTTTAAAATAACTTCGGATCCCCATGCGTCGTTGCATCATTAGATTGTAATTGGCAAAACGCCGCAACAAGTCGCTTGTTTTAAATCCACCCGTGAGATAGACCGGAGGCGACCTCGAGTGGGTCCCATTTGTTCCGTGGAACATGACGTCACGGAACAATTTGAGAAAATATTTTCCCAATTTGTACCACGGAACATTTGATACTTTTTTGTTTCAAATTGTTCCACGGAACAAACTATAAAAACTTCTTAGTCATAATTGCATAAACTTCTTGAAGTTGATATGTAGTACTGGCCACTCGAGAATGATTTGTCTTATAGTCCGGGATCCGTAGAACATGGTAATCACTTGATTACTATCAAGCTAATTTTTGGTGAGTAGCTTCGTTTCGATGAGACGCCCAAAAATATCCTATACCCAACTCTCGATTGTGGTAGCTAACAGAGATATCAAGGATTAAATAAATGAAGGATGTAGGACCGGTTACTCAAAGACGCCGGGACTGATTTGAAAAATATTTTTTTAGATTGATAGAGTATAGTTTCCAGGTGGTCCCCTAGCAAAACTGCATTTCGTGGTAGTTTTCGAACGCCAAAAGTTTGTTTTCTTTCAAGTTAAATCTAAAGAAACATCTGATAAATATGCAAAAAATTCTATCTCTGTGATGGATGATGACCATTTTCTAACTTTGTAATTTATTAATGAAAAAATTCTTACCCTAACTTGTATTTATATCCTGGAAATATGTATTGTTGTAAGAAAGAACAAAGAATTCTTCCAGGTCTACTCCCGCCCTCAAAATCTTCGCCCCCATATAGTAAACTCGATATCCCATTTTCTAAACTTAAGCTTTTTCACTCAGGAACACACGCCATGTCAACCAAAATTTATAACCATATCCCTCAAAGTATTAAGAATATAACAAACATATTTAAATTTAAAATAAAATAGTGGCCAAGTGCGAGTCGGTTATGTACAATATATATTTTTTCTAGATTTATCATCCTCTTATTTTAGAAATTAGAGGGGGGGGGGACACTCTGTTTTCCACTTTGGAAGAGTCTCACGTCCAAACTATTAAGTTTAGAATTAAATGGTGTTAGAAACATTGTTATGATTTTTGAAGACCTATTCATAGATACCCATAGATATTCATAGATACACGTATGGGTTCGATTAAAAAAAAGTTTTTAAGTTTCTGTTCTAAGTATGGGGACCCCCAAATGTAATTGTTTTTTTTTCAATATTTTTGAAATCTTAGTGCGGTTTACGGAATACATCTACTTACCAAATTTCAGCTTTATAGCTTTTATAGTTTCGGAGAAAAATTGCTGTGACATACGGACGGACGGACGGACGGACGGACATGACGAATCTATAAGGGTTCCGTTTTTGCCATTTGGCTACGGAACCCTAAAAATGTTAAAAATATATCTTACCACAAATAGCTTCTATTCCCTTCAAGATTTTTTTGATAACTAAGTTTCTCTTTCTTTTGATGTAAATATTGTAAATTAAACTCTTATTTATATTGTTACTTAAATTGTAGGATGGTATATTCTATTTTGCTTAGATATAAGTACCTTTTTTTATTAGATATAATATTAAAAATTACTTAGATATAAGTTAATTTTTTATACATAATAATGTATAAAAAATGTTATAGATGCTATAAAAGAAATATTGTTATGCATATGACTTTATATTGTAATGCCCTTCCTGGGCTCATGTTGATAAGTACTTTAATAAATTTTTTAAGACCTTTGTAAACACATGAAAACAATAAATTACTTTGACTTTGACTTTTAAATAAATATTTCTTTCTTTCTTTATTTCAAAATATTCACATGAAAAATTTTTCACATTAAGAGATCATCTAACACTAAAAGGGATAAAATAAATAACTTAATATGTTGTTTAGGAGCACCGATATAAACTGATGTTGTTCCTAGTTTTATGATTTTTAACTTTTTAATTTGGAGTAGGTTCTATTTTTTATATAAATTATTTGATAGTGAAACTGCTCCTGGTATTAACGTCAGTGATTAGTGTCATTCACGTCATAGCTAGCTTACCATCATGGAACAATTTGGGAAAAGCTATTCTCATTTAGTTCCATGCAGTCACAGACAAATAAAAACAGGAGCAAAAGCTAGTATGTAGTTCCGTGGTACAAATTGGGAAAATATTTTCTCAAATTGTTCCGTGACGTCATGTTCCACGGAACAAATGGGACCTACTCGCGACCTCGACACAGGCGTCTTAAACAGCTGCTACATTTCCCCTACATTATTGTAAGGTTGATACAATAATTTGGCAGTAAAACGCTTTTTTATAATAGACTAGCTTTCCGCCCCGCGGCTTCGCCCGCGTTATAATATTTTCCCGCTGTACAAATCTATTGTATCTATCATATGTCCTTCTCCTGGATCTAAGACTCTTATCGATTGAAATGTTTTTGAGTAACTAATACAACTTTCTTTTATATGAATAAGAATAAGAATGTATTTACGGGCGTTACCCATTGTGTTGGCATTATTCAAAATATCGTAATTCATACGGATGAGCAAAATTAAAATTTATAAAAAATTATAAACATTCATACGATTTATATTCTAGATTGTAATGCCCTAGCTGTTCCCGAAGTACCTACTGTGTCCCAGCTACAAAACTCTGATACCGTCTCGTGTTAATTTTTTCCAACAAATAGAAACTGAACACGCATACAAAGTCGCGCCGATTTATAATATTCATTCAAAAAAAGAACATGAAAAGCGCGCCAATAACGCCATCTTTTCGATGCTACGGTACACGAGTCCACCTCAACTCTGTTTTCTGAGTGACGAGTGCTCATACTAACTATATTGCCTACATTCGATGGTAATGCGAGCCGTATAAGGCCTCTATTTACACCGTCTGTAGTCTGTACGACGAAGGATCGCATAGTGTAGTACACGCGCCAGATTGATAGTTAGCAGTTATGGGACATTTACACCATCCATGGTTGGGTGGCTGGGATAGACTGTGATGAAAATCTTATAATATAAAAATTGAATAAAAATTTGCTGTTCGTTGTTCTCGCTATTACTTGGGAGCGTAGCACACAGGGGGGGGAGCACGAAAACGGGAATTTACATATTGATTCATAACATTTTTAGGTTTTAAATCCGACTCAAAACTATTATCATTTTTTCACTAAGTAGGTAATGGATGATCTCTAGAAGTTCAGACGATTCGGACACCCTTATAATTTTCCATGTCAATAAATAAAATTTCATTTTAATCATCTTTATAGTCGGTTTAAAATAACTTCGAATCCCCCATGCGTCGTTGCATCATTAGATTGTAATTGGCAAATCGCCGCAACAAGTCGCTTGTTTTAAATCCACCCGTGAGATAGACCGGAGGCGACTTCGACACAGGCGTCATAAACAGCTGCTACATTTCTTCTACATTATTGTAGGGTTGATACAATAATTTAGCAGTAAAACGCGCCCGCGTTATAATATTTTTCGGCTTTACAAATCTTTTGATACAATACTTTGTTTTACAATAGTATAAAAACGGGCATTATTCAAAAGATCGCATCTCTTTCTGTTCAAAGTCCAAACATTAATTCCTTAGAAATACACATAAATTACATGGCACGCCAAAAAACTTATGACAAAAAAAAATTTCATTTTTCATTTTTTTTTCAAATAAATTTTATTAGGGTTCATACGGATGAGCATTATAAAAAGTTATAAAAATGTATAAACATTCGACATCCATTCTAGATTTTAATGCCCTAGCTGTTCACCAACTACTAAGTACTGTGAAGTACTGTGTCCCAGCTACAAAACTCTGATACCGTCTCGTGTTAATTTACCTAAGTCTCCGTTTATTGGCAGTTAGCCGATCTTTGTGGGTTCCGTGAGCGTTCGCCCATTACCAGTTATAACCAGTTAACATGTACCAGAGATTTACCGATTTACGAAGAAGCATTAAAATTACGCAACTGGAAAATACACGGTGGTTAGGTAGGTAACCTACTCCTGCAGGTGCGGTATTCTGATTTTGTACTTTTCAAACGAACACTTGATATAGAACTATCACAATTTATTAAATTCAGTATTATTAGGTACTATCTAGCTCACAGACTATGCCTGCGTTTTATGTATTTACCCAAGAAAACAATATTTTTGCTCGCAATAAGATAAATAGGTACTATTAATTTTATTGAAAACTAGCAGCCCCCGCGAACTTCGTCTCGCCATATACTTTTATTTGCAACTATACATATCCATACTAAATTTCATCCAAATCGAATTTTCCCACGTAAGCATATATTTTCACGTGGAAGCATGTATTTTCCGCGGTGAAATGTCTCTCGCCATATACTTTTATTTGCAACTATCTTCTACATACTAAATTTTATCTAAATCGATTTTTTCCGCGTAAGCATATATTTTTCCGCCGAAGTATGTATTTTACCGCGGTTAAAAGTAGCCTATGTTAGGATTAGGATATTATATATTATATTACATTACATTGACTCCCCCCCGCCGTACCCCAGTGACGCTTACATGGAGTCTACATCGCATGCTGGCTAGCTGAGCGCGGTGAGCGACAACCTCGCGACTTTTTTCTAATACTTGCATTTTTAACTCGTGATATCTTCCGAATGAAATGTCCAAATTGAATAATTCAAAAAGTTATAAAAAGGTATTAAAGCCGTCTTGAATATAAAATAATTTATTTTGATAAGGATTAATACCAAGGTACAAATAAAGACCCTTTCAAGAGGCGGCATATATAAATTAATATTTTAGAATAAAAAACTGCTTACTGTGACATAACTATAATATTTAGACATATGCTGTCGCGACATTTTTTGTAGATAATGATGAGTTCTGCAAAGTCGTAGTACATGATTTTGTTCTATCATCAATAGTTTTCGCAGCGCACGCGACGTAAGGAATTTTTCAGGTCATTTTTTTACACCTTATGTTACATTATTGGAGTTTTAGTAAGGATCCCTAATTTTTTTAAAAATATAATATAACCTATGTTACTCGGGGATAATGTAGCTTTCCAAAGGTGAAAGAATTTTTGAAATCGGTCCAGTAGTTTCGGAGCCTATTCGTTACAAACAAACAAACAAACAAACATACAAACAAATCTTTCCTCTTTATAATATTAGTATAGATCAAACTAGTGTGTTCTGGTCAGATTTTCAAAACCACTACCTACAACGCGTTCAAATCAAACATTTTATGGCAGTTATATTATATTAATGTAATTTAACTTAACATTACCTAGTCACATTACCTATGTGACAAATAAACCAAAATGTTGCCAAGCAAAACATTTTATTAGGATACCAGATTGCATTTGAGGCCTAGCCCGGTAGAGTAAAGAACGACAGGTTAAAGGGCCAGCATTCCACGAAAGAGGCCCTAAACAAGACCAACACACCCGGGATGGAGATAAAAATAAATTAGTCAAGAGTAATAAGATTCAAGTAGGTCACAGTATGGTTTTAAGTTTAACAGAAGGTTAACTGCCAAAAAAAACAATTAAACTGTTCTTTTGTTGAAGGGCAATGTAAAAAAACAAATGAAAGAGAGGCTAATCAACATTAATAAAGTAAATAGCCGTCAATTTTTAAACAATAACATAATAGTAAACCTAGTAGCATTTATGACTATTATGAAGACCTTTGGAAATAGTCCGAATGATGGGAGTTGAAATAGGTTTTATTAAACAGGCTTCGTAGCATAACTGAATGGTTCAGGAGTAGGTATTTCTACTGATCGTGTCCTTAAACTGTGATAGGCGCGGTAGTGTCGAAGAGTATTCAACGACACTGTAAATAAGCGTCTAGTATTTATGGTTTCTGGTGCGACGGGACAAGACGGTGCACTGTCTAAATCTCTGGTGGCAGGCGCTTGGCTGGCAACACTAGCTCAATACTAGCACCAAGTCCTACGTAACTTTTGAAAATGGAATTAAATGCATTTTTGACAAATTCGGAATTCCTTTTGAATAATAATTTCAAATAGAACGTAAAGACAAGGCTATAGGGTCCAGCCAGACTATTGCCTGACGAAAATAGATTTGACAAGGAACTTAAAATTTTTATGAACACTTGTTCCCGTAATAAATTACCAGCCGATCCGCCGAGAGCTTCGCTAGTGTTTTTTTTAATTTATCTACATATACTTAGTTTATGTTATATATCCTAGCATTTCTTGATAAATGTACTATACAACACGGAAAGAATTTTTCAAACCGGACCAGCGGTTTCTAAGATTAGCGCGTTCAAACAAACAACCGATTAAACTCTTTGGCTCTATAATATTAGTGTAGATAATAAAGTTTATTAATTAGTTATAAGAATTTCAAGATGTTCAAGCGGGATTTTAACGATATTTGTTTAATTAACGGATTTTAATGAAGCTTTAAAATAATTACATCATAATAACTTTATATAATTACAACATAATTATCTTTTATAACCACAGGAAATATTGCTTCATTCAATGAAGTCTAAGTACATTAAACTGCAATTCCAAACGACAAATGGAGACGACAAAGCGTTACAAAGTAAACTTAGTGTTACACGACGCTCGGCCCTTTCAGAACATTTACAGAACGTAGAGAAACTCGTGCTTTACCGATTTGGTATGACCATAGACTACAGAGCTATCCATATATGTTATCTGTGACTCTGTGACCATAGGTGTTTTTGAAACATTGTTGTTCCAACTACAATCTCGGTCTAGCTAGAACATGCGTTGGTGTTGGTACTCAGGGAGTACCCAAAAATTAAATGGTCTACTTTCTGTTTTAATTGACTTTTTTGGTATACATACCAGAAAAGTAAACTCAAACAGAAAGTCAACCATTTAATTTTTTTCGACATAGATTATGCGGGTTTCGCCCATAAGTAATAATTTAATTCTAGAAGGCTGTTAAAAATAGAAAATAATTTCCAGACTTTTACATTTTTAAGCCTCATTTTAAATGCAGACAGTTTAACGATATCAAAACGCTAAATTGGCCCACTTTCTTTATTTTCAAACAAATTCAATACATTTTTACATAAAATACTAATGCAAATTTTACACATAATGATTAAAATGCAAATACGCAACTTAAAAAGAATGATATAAGTACTTAACTATTTTAAATAACTTTACTATTAAACAGTTTACTATTTTATAACAAACGTTTAAAGAATCTAAGTTTACACTAGTGTCTATCGTGTCATACTATAGGTGTATTCTATATTTTTTTAGTTTTCAACAACGACCTTCCAAATATAAATCTTTTGTTAGAACACAACATTACAACCCTTCAAGGAGTATAGTAAAAATTACCTGCTAGTGTTGCTTCATTCAAACATTATTAAATTTAAACTATTTATAGAAGACTCGAACCATGGATGGTGCTCAAGCGGCCTACAACTCCGTGGAGGCCGTGCAAACCGCGTTTGAGATCATCACGGCGGCAACTCATTTCACGGCCATATTCTGGCCCCCACAGGCGTATGTTTGCAGTAAGTCATCATAATCAATGACGTTTACTTAAGGTCTGGAAGGAAATGATATAAAACCCACCGAACGGTGGAGTTCGTTGGCACAGTAACGACGCTGTTGCCCGTCTTCAAATTAACAAATCCGTCAGTAGGTTTGAAAACCCACGGGAAGAAATGAAAAGATGCTATTTGAGAAACTATCACTATGGAGTGATTACTAATGTTTATTTTGTGTCGCCTAAGACTTATATCTTATCCATATAAGTATTAGGCAACACAAAATAAAAATAAGGACCAGATTGTCCAGGGAGAAAAAAAAGAAACTCTGCGGAAGAAAAATGACACATACGGACTAAGTTGATGATTCTTGGTGGATACTTCTTGCGATTAACATGTATTTTGTAACATGATGCTGTATTATCTTTTATAGATGGCTCTAGTTACGACTACATTGTGGTGGGAGCTGGCTCGGCTGGTTGCGCAGTCGCAAGCAGGCTAACAGAAAACCCAAACATCACTGTACTTCTGATCGAGGCTGGAGGAAACCCACCTATTACCGCTTTAGTGAGTAATTGAAGTCTTTTCGTCCTATCCCATATGCATGACAAGTAGAGGATATTAATATGTAGGCGTTATAATTAATTAAATATATCTAAGTATTTGCAGATTTAAACCGTATGCTTTTGATATTACAGTATCCAGGTATAGTATTATACGAAAAGAAATCGAACGTAGATTGGAACTACACAACAGAATATGATAACTACACGCAGAAATGCCACAAGAATGATGTATTAAGCTTAAATTTGGGTAAAATGCTAGGCGGCACCAGTGCACTTAACTTCTTGTTCTACGAACGTGGAATACCCGACGACTACAACTCTTGGGCTGAGATACTAAAGGACTCCAGCTGGAAGTACGTAAACTTACTCCCACTCTTCAAGAAAAGCGAAAAGTTGCAAGATAAAGAAACTGCTAACTCACCTGATAGCGTATATCACGGTTTTGAGGGAAACATTCAAGTCACGAAAGACCATCGAGATATTGATACCAAAAACTTTCTAGGGGCGTTCAAAGAGCTTGGTAACGACATAGTTTTAGACTTGAACGGCAATGCGTCTTCAGGATACACGAAACAGATGTTGACCATCGGTGAAGATGGCACTAGATCTAGTTCTGCTTACGCGTTCTTAAAACCAGCGAAGAATCGGAAAAACTTGCATGTGCTAAAGAACGCTCGCGTTACTAAAATCCTGTTTGACAAAAACAAAAACGCTGTAGCAGTGAACTGCACTATAGGAAACATGAGTATCATCGTTGAGGCAAGGTTGGAAATAATTATTTCAGCTGGGCCAGTCAATACGCCTCAGCTCTTAATGCTCTCTGGAATTGGTCCTAAGAAACATTTGAGAGAGAAAGGAATCAAAGTGGTAAAGAATCTACCGGTTGGAGAGAACTTACAAGACCATGCGGCTGTTGTCGTGGTCATAGCATTAGATTTGAGCCCTAGGCCTTTCTGCTACCAAACTCCAACGGATCCCACAATTTATACATCTCCATCACTGCTCGGTGGTGTACTTCTGAATAAAACTTGCCAGAGCAATCGCCCAGATTACACAGTGCATAGTTATTATCCAAACTTGGTGGATCAAAATAAATTTATACTCAGCTTTTGTTCTTTCGAATACACATACGATGACAATATTTGCCAAACCATTTATGAGGAGTGCAAGGGTAAGCAAATAGTGTACAGTCTCATAGCAGAACCCTATCCAAAATCGAGAGGCTACGTGAAGTTGCGGAGTTTAAATCCAATGGACGCACCTATCATACAACCGGCTTACTTCTACAACAACGAGGATCTGGAGAAGACAGTGGACTATGTGCTGGATTTCTTGAAGGTTTTGAACACGACGTACTTTAAGGAGATGAATGCAAAGTTCGTTAACCCGACATGCTCTGTGTGTAAGGGGAAATGTGGGAGGGAGTTCTGGCGGTGCTATGTCCTGTGTATGATGTATGGGATGAGCCAGCTGACAAGTACTTGCGCGATGGGGTCGGTGGTGGATACTCAGCTCAAGGTATACGGAGTACAGAGACTTAGAGTGGTGGATTCGAGCGTAATGCCAAATATTACAGTGTCAGACAATTATATTCCATCCGTAATGATAGCTGAGAAGGCATCAATTATGATCATGGATGAGTTTAAAAAATCAAGAAAGTAATAACTAGTTATTTTTACACTATGACGATTGGAAATTTCTATTAATAACCTTATATTTATGGCCTCACAGATAATAAAAGAATTCATGTATCAGTTATTAATTTCAATAACTTGTATTTAATAAAAAAATACCTTTTATATTCTATACGTGTTGCTTATAAATGTGGTATTCACACGTCTCTTATATAAGCTCTATTTAATATAGATAAAATAAATTCCGTCTTCAACTTATATTAAAATAAACGGGAAATCCACGAACTTTTTTTATACGTTGGATTTGGTCAACTGTTTCGTCCCAGAACGTGGGGCATCTTCAGGACCAACACAGCAAGACAGTTGATCAAACTTAAAAATATTTATATTATATCTGTCGACGATTTCCTTAAATAAGTTAATAATAATAAACCAAATTGAATATAGACTGTGTATATAATATATTTTTAATGTATTTTAAATTGACCTTATTTATTAATTATTATTTCACCTTCCGGACATCATAACATTATATTGACATTTAATTTATTTGATTTTAATACTTTGATTATTTAGATTAATTTGAAATGCATTAAATTATAATTATAATAAAATTATTGTAAAATTAAGACATTGCATGCCCATTAAGGCAGAATACATTGTGACAATACTATTGTATAAGAACTTTTTTAACATGTATTTGAGCAATAAATGTTTGATTGATTGATTGATTGATTGTAGTATCCTGTAGATTCATGATATTAGTTATTAGACGAAGCGATCATTGGTACAGCTCAGACATACCAAAAGAAAGCGGCACCACAAATGAATACCACAGCTCGTGGGAGTTTAAAAACTATTGCGACAACCCATACACAGAACATAATTACAATTTAAAATTCAACGTAATTTCATGTGATGTACAGTCGCGGAATGAAAAGGTTCGTCACCTTAGAGGCGGTTATCGCTTGCATTATTACGGCAAGAATCAATTATGCCAACATACGTCAGCGCAAGAAACAGTGCTGCTAACATTAAAATAAATTTGACGTTTGTTTTCGAATAAGGTTTTGTTTGTTTTTTCTATACCGTATATTCGTAAGAAATGGCAGGTTGAACCAACAAGAAGGTTTTAGTTTATAAAACATACTAATCTTATTGACAAGTTAAATTGTCAAACAACTTTGATCTGAATAATTTTGAACTTTATTATCGAAATGTTAAACATTATTTTCACTAACCCGAGTCTATTCTGTAACATAGTTTCAAAAGGTAATATGTGCTCGCGATACGTTGAACGAATCAATTTGAAAATTGACGAACCTTTTCATTCCGCGACTGTACATCATACATGGTTTGCTATCGATTTAATAAATCTAGAATGGCGATAAAAACATAGCAACAGTTAGGTTAGATATATGTCATCGTTAGTTCGCTTTAGTTGTATAAGGAAGGTGACGATAATGCTCACATGACTGGGACATTAAAATCGTATGAATTGCGTAACTTATGGAGAGGTAAGAAAAACGTGGATCTCCGATATATCTTAGCTGATTTTGGATAATTTATCTTATTTTTGTAAATTTTATTGTTTCCCGATAAGACGATGTGGTCGCTTATCGACAAAGTCTTGTTTTTGTGTAAAAATAGAAGAAAATGTGCAATTTAGAAAAGGTACGTAAGATAATGGTGGATTGCCTTTTGAATACAAACATAATGTCTAATAGGCACAAAAACTATGATGTTTTATTTGTACAGCAGTAGTTCCATATTGTGATCTTTACTTAAACACAGACAACCCATACCACTTTTTGTAGTTTCTCAGAATTTCTAGGTTTACATTAATACATCCTTTTAAGCCCACATAGTGATAAGATACTTTAATAAGAGCCTGTTAGGTGTCGCTTATGGCTGGAAATGTTGTCTGAGAATGTAAAAAGTGCTGTAAATCTGAATTGCGGATTCGCAAAGGTAAATAAACCTACCGAGTCGGTGTTAATCTTATTTATAGTGTTACATACCAGGACACCGGAGCAACGTGACATTATAGTCATACTACCAACGTATACAAGTTACTATGTTGTTGAATAGCTTTTTTAGTTTTTTTAACAAAAAAAAACGAAAATCACTGCTATAAATTTGATTTGATGACTGTTATTATTAATCATATCACCCTTATTTACGTTCCCACGACTGAGACACAGGGACTTTTCTCTGCACGAGAGAAATTAGGCCTCAATTCACGACTAAGCTAAGTGCGGGTTAGTGATTGACACATGTCCTTCAAACTTTTCACTCTCAGAACAAGCCGATATATTGAGCCTATATACACAATCTCTGAAAAGTAACTTACTCCATGACCGACCTTTAAAGATTTATTATTAGTATAGATAGTCATCAATTCTTTTTTTTTTCAAAATTTCTTCTTTCTTTCTTTCTTTCAATTAAAATTGATTAGTAGTGATTTTCGTAGATTTAGCCCTTCATTCGCACGAGATGCATTCCCAATTATATTTTCACACAACAACGTTTTTAAAACAACTCGCCAAAAAAAAAAAGATATTCTATGTATGACTTTTATATGGTATTTGTACGAGTCATCAGCCTCATAATATTACCACCCTTCCCGAAGGTTTTGACAAAACAAACATTATAAGTAACAAGGCTGCCGTTTTGCGTTATAATAGTAGCTATAATAACTAACACAATACCAGACTTCAGTCTATAATGAAGATATTAAAAGAATAGCCCATTTGGCAAAGATGAATACTGTTCATTAAGAACTTCAACACCTGCGGTGTACATTAGCAACTGTCTTCAAAGCAATTTGTTTAAGAAAGTACCATCTTTTGCAACAAAGGTTAAAAAATGTCAATTGTTTTTATCTGATACAAAATTATCGATGTTAATACTGCTAGACAAAAGAATTGCCGATAGCTTGTATTCTTTGCCGACAATGTTAAGAGTCAGCTATCAGTTTCTATGTCACTTCTGTTCGGGACTTATCTATGACCTTTTAAAACGTTTAATTCTTGTTCTTGTCAACGACAAGCATTGACAAGATGTTGATATCACATTATTCTAACATCTCACAACTCGCCATAGAGCCCATAACGTATAATCTTTTCATCCTAATACCGCATTGACTTTACAGTACCTACCTACCCAACTTACTATGAGTAGAGCCACTCAAGTAATATTTAAGACGGAGGCTCACTGATTTTGTTCATTATTAACCTCTTAGATGGCATATTCTAGATTTATAAGTGCCACACGAGTCTTCTGGAGAAAGAATGACACTCGACCCTAAGTTAACTATTTAAAAAATGCGACACATTTCTCGCTTGCAATAACTCACTGTCAATCATTTCATGTTTAGAACACTAGAGACCGAAATTTTTTGCTACAACTGTAATTCTAACGGAGCGCTATGCCAATCATCTGTCGAACAAGAACTCGGCTCACGTGCGGGCTCGGGGACACAGTTTTTCTAATACACTCTAGTTACCAATCATTTTATGTCCTCGTTAGTTGAAGGCGAAAATGGTATTGCGCATCATCCTCGCGCATGTCAGACATGGACACGTCACTCCAACAGCCGACCAATCTTTTCTTGGAGCGGCTCGTTAGCCGAGGCGAAAATGGTACAGCGCGGGTGCGTCCCGTGTCTAAATCCTTGCGGATGACGTCCGGACAATTTGCCCCGGACACGTCACTCAAGGTAATTGGCCGTTAGCCGCCATTAGCTAATGAGATCGATAGCATCAGCGGCGCGGTACAGTCAGCGCCGACGTCGGGAGCGCCCGTTAGGTGCCTGTTGCCGATGACAGTCCGCAGGCGACAAGACGGATTTAACTCGGTGTCACGTGTCCAGATGGGAGATAGGCGATGTGCGAAATGATGTGATGCGCCCGACGCCGACTGTACTTGATATTTCAACGGATTATAATAGAATGAAGCTGTCAGTCGGAATGTAGCGGGCAAAGTGTAGAGATAAGCGGTAATGGTTGTCTAATACCCGCATACAAAGGTTAGGGATAAGGGCGGTGTTTCTGAAAGATGATACTGGACAGGTAACAGCTGGTACAAGATGGCTAACGAACAATTCATGTCTACGTCAGATCAGAAATACAATTAAAGTTGTTCATGGGGACAGCCATGAGAAATTAACAACAGCATGCAGACGTATAATAGCTTGTGAATTTGACTTTTAAGGTCAGATTAAGGTGCATGACAACATGCGACTCTAAATATAGTAAATTCTATTGAACAGCAACTGGATGACAGACATTTTATAATATCTAACACTTTTCATCTAACTACAACTATTAAGTTAAGAATACCGGTTGTGTTGACCACAATATGTGGAAAAGTTAGTGATGTCAATGATGTAGAAGTTTATAAATATTAGTTTATATAAACGTAAAGAATGTGTAAATATGTCCGACTATGTCCTATATTTATAACTGTATATAAACTACCTAATCATACAAACACAACAGAACGCGGGTCCGTTGTAAGTCCATTTACGTCTTGTTATCAGCCTTTATAACTCATACTCCAGTGATTTAACGCATTAACATCGTAAGCTTAGAATTCTAAGGCAACAAATCGCGCTACTTTGTTTTAGAATGAATGGAGTCAGCCTTAGGAGCTTAGTTACCAGACAAAGAGGTCTGGGCGACCGATTCTTTACTCTGACGTTGAACTAATGAAGCCACCCGACGACGCTTGCGATTAATCGGACGACGATACGACGTTTGTCAGAATGCAACACCTAGCTCTTTGTAAGACTGATTGATGTCGCTACCAGTGTGTAACTAAAATATCAGGTAAGTATAATATAAAAAATCAGAGCCTAAAAGATGATGTTGTAAACTTGTATTTTTTTCATACAATTTTCTAATACAAATAACTATCAGGTAGTGATGAAATCGAACATCTATGGTCCTTTATTGTATTTGTCAGATTAGAGACAAAATCTTTCTCTATATGGTACTTCTTAGGTCATGCTGCAAGACTGAGGTCAACTCTGATAGGCTCATTTCAATATATCGTACAGTTTTATTTAATCCTTGTGTGTGGCGTAGATAGTCATTTTAGCGATAATATCGTAATCGTTTATAGTAGAGTAGTCGCATACCCGTGCAGCGCATGGGATCATGTTACGAACGTACAGAACTACCAATTTTCATTTTCATGCTTTGGATTAACTAACTTTTAGGTTTTTGTACACAATTTGCCATAGATATTTTATTTAAAATAGTAGAAAAATAAATATGTATAGTACATTCTTACAGGCGTTGATAGTGTTAAGTTATTACAACAATACAATTAGAATCTGCAGAAAAGCTGTAGGATAAGGATAGTAATTGATAATGTTACCTAATTTTGATGAATAGCACACCATATTCTATGTCAAATATAAAAAATACTAGTGAAAGAATTACTTCGATACATCAATTAGTTTCCGATTTAGAAGTAAAACAAGTTGTAACCGTACGACGCGAGCCGCCGGTTACGGTGTGACGTCATAGTGCAGCACGATCAGTCTGGTTCACTCAGTCCGCTTGCATTCGCTTGTTATTGTGACGTAACTATAATAGTTAGAAATATCGCACCCTTGGAAGAACAAGGGCCGAATTGCCATGTTTGTGATTTTACAGGAGAGGCATTTTAAGATTTTTTTGTGATAAGAATCAATGTATCTTCGTCTTAAATTGACCTTGAGGTAATTTCCTTAGTGTGAAATATACCTTACAGTTTTGTGAATATAGGCGTGCTCTCTACAATGCTTAAATATTTATAGTTTTAATTATTTTCATATAAATATAAAAAAATACCCACACTTAGGACTTTGTTACACCAACATTCTTAAAAAAAAAAAGCACAAGTGATCGAACGACTTTGTACCTCCAAATTATTTTCTAAGAATTATGGGCATAGTAAAGAAATTAAAAGGGCATATTTACTTAAACGACTTTTACGCTCCAGCTGACAACCACTCTGCGCGCCGCAACTAACAATAAGATTTTGTCGCGCCAATAAGTATGAAAAAAACGCTTCAATGTGACAAAGGCACTGTCGCCCTCTGGCGAAATTAGATGGAATTGAACGAGTGTCTTTGTTTCTCCGGGTGAAAATACGTTTTAAAAGCACTTTGGCATGCTTAAGTCATTTTTCGAAAATTCGTTAGTTCGGCCCTTGTTCTTCCAAAGGTGCGATATGCTGTCGCGACATTTTTTGTAGATATTAATGTGTTCTACAAAATTGTAGTACATTGTATATTTCTAAAATGAATACTTTTCGCAGCGCATGCGATATAAGATTTTTTTTTACATCTTGGGTGACATATTTGGGTTTTCCGTGCGGATCCCTACTTTTTTTGAAAATCTAATATAGCTTATAACCTTCCTCGATAAATGGACTATCCAACACTGAAAGAATTTTTGAAATCGGACCAGCGGTTTCTGAGATTAGCGCGTTCAAACAAACAATGAAACTCGTCAGCTTTATAATATTAGTATAGATAGTATAGATAAGTATAAGTATAGAAGCGCATAAACAAGTTTTAAATCAAAATAAACGGCCTCACGCATATTGTAAGTAAAATAAATACAAATAAAAGTGGCCAAGTGCGAGTCGGACTCGCCCATGCAGGCTTCCGCAGCAATTGTTTATATGAAATAGTTTATGACGTAGGTACTATAAAAAAACTACTTCATAGATTTCGTTCAAACCAATTTTCGTTGTTAGTTTTTATGGTTATGTACAATATATATTTTTCTAGATTTATCATCTTCTTATTTTAGAAACTAGAGGGGGGGGGGGGGCACTCTGTTTTGCACTTTGGAAGAGTCTCACGTGTAAACTACTGAGTTTAAAATTAAATGGTTTTAGAAATATTGTTATGATTTTTAAAGACCTATTCATAGATAACCCGTCGTATGGGTCCGATTAAAAAAAAGTTTTTAAGTTTCAGTCCTATGTATGGGGGACCCCCAAATGTAATTTTTTTTTCAATTTTTGGCCACTTTTATTTGTATTCATTTTACTTACAATATGCGTGAGGCCGTTTATTTTGATTTAAAACTTGTTTATGCGCTTCTATACTTATACCTATCTATACTAATATTATAAAGCTGACGAGTTTCATTGTTTGTTTGAACGCGCTAATCTCAGAAACCGCTGGTCCAATTTTAAAAATTCTTTCAGTGTTGGATAGTCCATTTATCGAGGAAGGTTATAAGCTATATTATATCTTCAAAAAAAGTAGGGATCCGCACGGAAAACCCAAATATGTCACCCAAGATGTAAAAAAAAAATCTTATATCGCATGCGCTGTGAAAAGTATTCATTTTAGAAATATACAATGTACTACAATTTTGTAGAACACATTAATATCTACAAAAAATGTCGCGACAGCATATTTCTAACTATTATAGTTACGTCACAATAACAAGCGAATGCAAGCGGACTGAGTGAACCAGACTGATCGTGCTGCACTATGACGTCACAAGCGCTCATGTGACTGTTAGCGAGACTCGATATTTTTCGAAACTTTGAATGCCTATAAAATCAAAACTACTAGGTACTTTTTAACTAAACAAAAACTAGTGTATTTGTATACACGCAGGCTTTACTGATACAACATTTCAAGCGATTTGGCATACCTAGTAACATTACTTATTGAGAATTAACGTTTTTTAAAGCCTTTTCTTTGTAGGTACTTGATAAAAGTAAAAGAGGTTCGTATATTGCCCTTTTATCTCAATATGAATAAAAATAAAATATATCTTTATTTTCTCTCACAAAACAGTACATTACAATAAGGATTAGGTACATAATGTTGTGGATTTTTAGTGGTATGAATACTAAAAGAAATTATAATCTAAATTGAGATTTCATACATTTGTGGTCGTACTGGAAATCTTTGTGAGAGACTGGTGCCTGAGATAGGTTCGATAGAACCTGTAATATGAAGATACAAGTGTGTGTCAAATTTTAACAATTATCCGTAAATTTAAGTAAATTTACATAACGCTGTCGCTTCTGCACACAATCTGGGTCCATCTACGTGCGGACGCCTAACTCGCGATAGGATCGACACGATGAGCGCCCGTTCGGCCGCGGACGTATTGTTGGACCCGTTAGGCACGAGCCACGCGCGACCGTTTGTGATCCGATGGAACAATGGCTTGTGATACTGTACTTTTGAGAAATGATTTTACTACAGGGACCACCGAATACTATGATAATATTTGAGCAATTTAAATATTTTTGAGTTTCCCGATATCATGGTACCCGTTTCATGTTCAAATATTGTTAAAAACCCATGATAGTTTAAAAAGTTATACCATAATATACAGAAATATAATAGAATATACATTTATTTCGACACAAAAATCACAAACAAAAACTTATCTAGAAGACGGGCAGTAGCATAGTATCTTATTATCTTCTGTGCACTTATCAAACTAATGTTTAACAATATTAGAAAATGATATAGAAAAAAATTAGATCACAACGTAATCTTGGTCCTCGAGAGGAAGTCGAACCCACGACTTCCAGTTTAGCCCTGGCTGCGCTATCGACCACGCTATCGAGGATTTCGTTAAGAGCTCGAAATTATTATATACCTACCTAATATTTCAGTTAAGCACTGATGCGCCATATATGAGTTTTACAAAGAACTTCCCTAATCAACAAACAACGTTTAATAGGATAGCAGTAAAAATATGAAGAAGGTCAATAAGAAAACCAGATACCAGATAATTACTACCAAAAGATAAACTGAAAGTTAACCAACGCAAGTACAAACAAGCCTACCGAACAAACTTAATCAAAAGCAACGTGAAGTCTATGTAAATAGTGACAATAAAGCTGGAATGCCGAGATCCCTTCCTACTGAATTCAACGTGTTTGAGGCACTGACTGCGGCTCGCTAGCACCGATTCAGAAGATCGCCCGATATCGCTCGGGTGACCATGCTTCATCAGTTTTAGTCTGAGAGAAGTCTGACTATAATAGTCACTGAGCGCAGTAGTTAAACTGACGCGCTCGTGTACCTAAATTCTTATTTAGCAAAGTTTACTGTAGAGAAAATTCATGACTTCTAATATTAGTAAGTTTATCGGTCAGCCATAACGTATATGGCCAAATATGCATATTTGCGTCCATTGTAATTTTTAGATGTTTAACATAACTACTATTAGTCCAGTCAATTTATACAAAAAAATGAGGGTGAAGTTACATAAAGTCCCAACAAGCTGGATTTCTGTGAAATTGTTCAAATCATAATTATAAACAATGTCTAAAAGATCCCCATCATTCCACGTTAAGGAAAAAGTTTTATTCAAGGTTAAATGTCAAAAAAATTAGTTTTTCGCGATTTTCAGCAAAACGGTAAGTTTTATCATAAAAGTACCTAGGACAAAATTGTAGATCATGAAATTATCTATCAAAATGTATCAACACTTTTTTCTTACAAGCCACCGTTTCTGAGATATAACGGTTCAAAAAGCCACCGAAATCCAGCTTGTTGGGACTTTATGTAACTTGAAATGTTTAAATTGACTGGGCTACTATGAGTATGTTTCAAACGTGGTCCATAGAGCTCATATGGGTATCGCTACTGTCAATTTTACTAAGGGCATTACTATCACGATTTATTATCATTATTTATCTCTGAGTCTTAATTCATTATAAATCAAGTAAGTATATGTTTATAAGTGAGAAACTTTTATTGGTTTCTCACTTATAAAAATATATAATACTCGATTGTAAATCTGTTGGTTTTTCCATGTATATAAATAAATGAATATCCCTAGAAAGCAGCGCGCATGTGCACCCTACAACGCGACAGCGGCACGTGGCGCGGCGACCCGCGACCTCGCGTGCGCGCGCGCTTCCGCCATCGCATTAACCGCATTTGCATGCCTAGATTATATTCTACCCTCCTTAGAGGTGATATATTTTGTTCAGTCGTCTTAACGGGATCAAATAACTGTGTTGGGATATATTGTGTGTAGTTTATATGGTAAAACACATGCTTTAAACTCAAATAATAAAATATCAATAGATATACTCATATTTTATACTCCAACCAAATACTTGTATGTGAGACATACAAGTATTTGGTAGATAAGAAGGAGAGATAAAATATAACAAAAGAGCGCTGGAGTGACACGATCAAATGCGATATAGACAAACAAACATGCATTTAAAGGAATGTGACTCCAACCGTCCTTTGGACGCAAATAAAAAACAATTTATTAATTAAATTTTATTCGAGGCTAGCAGAAATTTCTTACAAAATTAAATATAGATCTTGGATCTATACTATCTAAAATTCTAGAAATATATATATTTTTAACATTTTCAGTTCTAACTTGACCATTATCGTGAATTATAAGGACCAGTTTCGATATTATAACTAATGTAATTTTTTTATTAACCTAACCTAATTATCCCATATTATGATATTATGCTGATATTACATTTATTTCTAAATTTGAAGTGAAAAAATCATTTGACGCCCATAATTTTCTTATGAGACGTCTTTAAAAAAAATCATAAAGATTGGATAATTTTACAATTTTCTAGTCATACCGGGACAAAATGTTTAACAGCTCTTCAGTCAAGTCAGAAAGTAACATTTGATTATATGTTACAAGTTAGAGTCACATTCCTTATAGTCAGGGATCCGTAGTACATGGAAATCAAGTGATTACTAACAAGCTAATTTTTGGTGAGTAGCTTCGTTTCGATGAGACGTCCAAAGATATCCTATACCCAACTCTCGATTGTGGTAGCTAACAGAGATATCAAGGATTAAAAAATTCAAGGATGTAAAACCGGGATAACGGACCACGAAATTTGTAGGACAATATGTTATATCTCAAGATAATTATCTAAATTATATAAAAACATGTTTGTCCTACAAAACCTATGGTTTGATCAAAGAGTCCGCCATTTCCAAAATGTGTCGAAAACGAGGTCAATTTAAATGATTACTATGATTACTAACCAGCTGATTTTTTGTTGTATACTTAATTCATATTTATAAAATCTAAGGGACATTATTGTCCGACAAATTTCGTGGTCCGTTATCCCGGTTTTACATCCTTGAATTTTTTAATCCTTGATATCTCTGTTAGCTACCACAATCGAGAGTTGGGTATAGGATATCTTTGGACGTCTCATCGAAACGAAGCTACTCACCAAAAATTAGCTTGTTAGTAATCACTTGATTTTCATGTACTACGGATCCCGGCCTATTACTCAGTTCTAGGTAACTATTAATAGGTTATGCTATTTTCCTATTATACCAAAAGACGGGCAGCAGTCTTGTTCTGTACCAACTTACTGCGATCACCAACTCCCGTGGTAAATGTTAAGATTATATCGAGTTCAAAACTAAAGTTGTAAAGTTGGTATTAATTTAATATTATACATTCTCGTATATCATGCCCGAATATCAAATAACCCTGTAATATTACTTATGTTCAAGTAATTACATTTTTTTTACAAAAAAATAAATAATTTATCTTAGAGAACAGCCACGAGATCAATTAGAAGGATATAACACACACAACAAACACACACACGCATTACGCATTGAGACAACGTATATTACAGGGTACATACTAGTACATTGTAACATTAAAAGTAAAAAAGTCCTGTAGGTAAATTACTAAAAACTACCATGTCATAATGAGTCATTGCCAAATATATTATATACTAGATTTCAGCCCCGCGGCTTCGCCCACGTTCTACACTTTCTCACGAATTTTTTTTTCCGCGGTAAAAACTCTCCGTCTAGTGTGCTCACACTTTGCCAACACGGCAAAAGAAAAGCTAAAGTCTTAGATATACACGATTATGTCATATAGCCACCCATTCATGCAGTATGCAAACAAAGCGAGAAATAGAGCCACTAGAGATATATAAAAGACGAACGTTTTGTCCCGTTGCACGCGCTCGCCGAGGTCCCGAACTGTCTCCTTGAACGGCTCGGGGATCATGCAGACTTGTGTCTGTGAACAAATGTAAAATAATTTGAAAACGGAACATTATTAGTAAAATAATTTGAAAATGGCATAAGTTTTTCGTAACAGAGCATAAGCACCCTATTTACGTTCACTCTGTTGTGACACGTGTGAATGTCACGTGTCCTTCAAACAATTAAAAGTTCTCAGAATATATCAGTCCTCCTTCCTCACGATATTTGCCTTCTGCGTTACAGCACATTATTGACACTTATCAATTTAAAGCAAATTACTTGGTGCACGACGGGGTTTTTATCCTGACCTTCGCAGTGAAAGTCTAGCGTGCTCCCACTTAACCAGAATGGCTTGTCAAACTATCAGAGCGTGCGTCATGACTCACAAGTAAGTCGTCATGACGCACAAGTAAGCATAACGTCATGACGCACATGTATGTATAACGTCATGACGCACGAGTATGTATAACGTCATAACGCACAAGTATGTATAACGTCATGATGCACAATTAAGTATAACTGCAGCGCATCTGTGCGAGCTGCACCACCGAGTGGGGCATTGAATATGTTAAGATCTGTAAGGTTCTATTGGTTAGGCCAGTGCCGTATTGTGACAGGGTATGGGTCGTGATGAATCGAGACTTACCGCCTTCTTGTACTTCTCGTAGGGAATGAGCCGTATGCGCGTGTTGTGCGAGAGCCCGCGCGTGGCCGCGTCCTTCTGGTGACGCTGCATCAGTCCCACTACGGCCGACGTGTCGTCTATAAACTGCACGACAGCTCCACCTGAAATTTTGTATACATACATATATGTACGAGTATAGATATCTATATACTAATAAAAAATCTGTGAGGTCGGTCATGGAGTAAGTTAGTTTGTTGTCAGAGAACAAACTTGATATACACTGTATATCATACTCACCATAAGGGCTGAAGAGAAGATTGATATCATTTCGTTTCCATTCCTTTGGGAAGGTCAGGATAAAGGCGTGGTCTCGCTGGGGTACCGCTGAAAACAAGAATGTCATCAGTACATTGCGGCCGAAGAAATGTATCACGGTTCACGGGCCGCAGCGCGGGGGCCGCGGGGGACACGTGCGAGTGCATGGAGAGAGCAGAGGCGCACATCACACACACACGGTACACTCACGATCAGGCCCCATCAGGTTCATACAAGGCGAGTCCTGCGGCGCAGTGCGCGACAGGAATAGCCGGTTGAGGAAGGGCCTCAGCTCGGGGGCCGCGGGGGACACGCGCGCGCCGGGGCCCGTCACGTGCGAGTGCATGGAGAGGAAGCAGAGCCCGGTGATGTAGGCGTCGAAGCCGGCCTCGTGTTGCTTGTCTTCGGCGGTTGTGTAGCCGCGGCCTTCCACTGAACCTGTAATAGTATGTAAAGTATAAACATCAAAAAAGGAGCATTCTATAGCTGAACTCAGACGCAGCGTTATTCTCTTTGGTCGCTTGACTGAGGCTCGTGATCGGCGGAGCGCGCCTGTCACTTGCAACTTCATACCGCGCGTTCCGTTACACGTAACTAAGCGGTGTTGGATGATAACGCTCTGTCTTAGTGCTTAATTGTTTGTAGCTTTTAATATACAATTAAAATAAATTTATAAGAGAACTCGTAGTGTCTATATAAACCTAACATAGGATTTAAGACGCTACTAACCATGTAAATCTATCTCCATTCTACTCTGGCATGTTTGCCAAGGGGCACTTGGAGTTGGGTTTTTTTTTACATATCCATGTAAATCGTTTCTGTAGAAATCAAGATCTTGACCATAATTTATGGATAAAAGTCAAAACTACTTACCAACAGTAGGTATAGAGAAAGGCGGCTCATTGAGAGTCCCGAAGAGATGTCTCAGTACTGTAGAATTGACCTTGTTCTTGAATGGAGGCAGGATTGACATGTACTTTGTATCTAAAAGGCTGGAAACAATCACAAAGTTGGAGTTATTATATTCTAATTCTTATTATTTTGGGCAGTAATATAATAAACTGACATTTTGCCGTGAAGCTTTGTCTATAATATAATCCCTCTGCCTTACAGTCCTATCCTAACAGGCTCAAATTCTTTATGCCACAGCTTTTTATAACTTATGTAAATAATAAACACCTAAAATTTGTAATAATGGACAGATGGTAGTTTCTCTTCCAGGAAAAATAAATCTTATATCTTGATGTTGGTGTGTGAATGTGGAGCAATATTTATTCATTAAAAATGAATTGTTATGATGATTATCAATAAAGCGGTAATTATAATTCAGTACTAACTTGGGGAACATGCAGTGAGCAAACTCCTTGAACGCGCCGTAGTCATCTGGCAGTGGTTGGAAGAAGTTGTTTAGCGTATGAACCATGTCCAACAGCATATTGTGGCCAATCACCAGTTTCTCCTACAAGTTATATAAATTCTTATAATTTATTTAAAAATGGAATAATAAATTATCTTTTATCAAGGTACCATGTTCATCATATTTTGTTGGTTCTGTAACACCCTGCTACTTGGCATGGGTCTCCCCTCAATAGAACCCATTACAGGAATTGGGTATCACTGGAATAATAAAAGAGGTAAGAAACAAGTCCTGCTACTCAAACACCTCCAAAAATCTCTCGGAATACTAGTGGACAAGCACCATTGTATAGAACTCACTGATTGACTGATCATCCTTGCAACCTTCGAGAACCCAACTGCATCTTCCAACTCATCCAGTTCTCTCTGTTGTTTGGTCGTTGTGTGTTGCTGCTCCTCATTTGCAGATGTGATTCGTGTCACTTTCAATACGCTGGGAATAACGAATTTAACAAACAAATCAAGTGAAAAGATTATCTGTACAACGTCATAACACAGTGATAGACTAGCTAGGCTGGTAAACTAAGGTTAACCTACCGAAATATTTATAAGTTAAAAAATAAAGGAATATTTATGTTTATTTCCATTATCATCATCTTCATGTCTACCCGTTGACACCCACTGCTCTTAATTGCGCAATTGGCTTGGTCTTTTGCAAATCGCATCCACTACCTTCCTGCTATCCCAATGACATTGTCACTCATATGTAACCATACCACATCACAATTGGTAACTCATTGAATAGAATACATACCTTTGAGTGAACTTAAACCAATTTTCAGTAGGTATTTTGATGGTTTACCCTAGAATGAATAAATAAGATGATGATAAGTTACTTACTGATTTTTATTTTCTGTCATAAATCTGTCCAGCAAAATCTCATCTTTAAATTTTTTTTTCAGTTCCTGATAGAGTAGAAGTCGCATAAATGAGTTACATCGATCAATCAACAGCTCATTCTCCGTGCCTTCATCAAGAAACTCTTGAACTTTCTTACTGAAAAATAGATTCAATTAAATTTATTTACTTTTGGAACAAAAAGAAAATTTACATCAAATACTTAAAAATAATATAGGTTTATGTATTTTGTTGATTACATATAACAAAATATTTATGATAATAATATATATTTAATATTAACAAGCTGAAATGTTTGTTAGATTGTGTGTTTGAACATTCTAATCTAAGGAGCCACTGGTCCGATTTGAAAAGTTATTTCGGTTTTGGATAGCCTTTTTATCAAAGAAGTCTATTTATAGGTTATATAACATAAACTAGGTATGTGTAAATAATATAGAAAAAAGGAAAGGGCAGCTGACAGTAAGTCGGCTAGTAACAACACACAGTGACCAACCACAATTGCATTGTAAAGTGGGAATCTCTTACCAAGTATCTTCTACAAACACCTTGTGCTCCTCTGGTATAATGACAGTTTCATGAACTACAGATTTCTGCCTCTCTTTCAGTTGTTCACGGAGTCTGGATTCCACAGGTTCATTAATAAATGATAGCCCTAGAAAAATATTATACACAATAATACCACTACTCCTCACTGAATAGCTGTAAGACAAAAAGTGGAACACAAATTTTAACAGGAAGTTTTGAGTAGCAGATCATTTTTGTTATTTACTTGAACAAAATACCTGGGAATTGTACTAAAGATTCAAATAAACTAACATTTGTACTAGGTATTGTACCTATATTTTTGTGAACATTATTACTAGTAGATTATTAGGTATAAAATAACTAATAACTCACCATCCTTTATTGTTTTATTGAAGTCAAATCCTTGAGAAGCCAGAAACTCTAAGCTTGATGCCTGGCAGAGAAAGAATTTCCCCCCTCCTTGCTGATTCCTCGGAAACAAGAAGAAATTGTATGCATCATTTAGATAATGCTCCCTTTTCTCGTCCCAATAAAAACAGCACAATCCAAATTGAAGAACCATAAAATCAGAGCATCCATACAGGATACTCTTGTAGTATTCTTCAGGTGTGTCGAAGATTCCTACATTACGGCCATTCAGAAGCCCAGTAAACTCAGTATCGATCGCTAGGAAGTCTGCCTTTTTGATTGATGCACTTATTTGGGGTAAAGTCTGTTTGAAATCTGTAAATAAAACCAATTATGTATAAAAACTATGAAACTAACATCATGAACAAGCCCAAATTAATACTTACTGCTACGAAGGACTTCCATGGTTGATAAATGATAGGATAATTTCTATTAGGTTAGCAATATTATCAAATATCAACAAATCATTTTCCTTCACCGGTTTCCTTCTAAAAAACAGAAACAGAGCACAGCACAGCACAACAACACATGGGGCCGTCCGAAGTGACTAACTTGACAGCTTGCTTGACATATAAATAACAATAAATGGTGTCACGTTCGCCAAAATAAAAGAAGAAGAAAAATAAATGGTATAATGGAAGCTCGTTGTTTTGATTCTCTTTGGTTAGGGCTGCCATTCGAAATTATTTAATATTACTAAATTACACTTGTAATCAATGATTTTATATAGTATAGATATGTTACCTTCATGTAATTGCAGTTTGAAATCTGTTCCGTGAATCCAAAACTGACATAAGATGTCAAATGTTTACTAGTTCATAGAGTAACATTTATATTCGTAGAGTGGACACTTGAGTAAAATGTATAGTAATAGGTAAGAAATTAAACACCTTACAAAAGTAAATCATATTTATTGAAATTGAAATAATTAATGATAAATTAGTAAAATACACTTTCTAAATACCTTCAAAAAGATTTTATTTATTTATTTTCTGTCTCTTTAAAAGTTTTTTTAATTCGGGGTTATTTTTATGTGCGGAATGGAGACGAATATTTGTGTATTTATGAATTATGGTTTTAATCAAATATACGCGATGATTAAAAATAGGTAGGTACCTGTGTTGAATGTTCGATCAGAATTTACATTTACATCGAATTTACATCGCCATCAATATTCGCATCTACACTAACTAATCTATGTCCGCGCCTCAATTATTATAATTATTTGGAAAAATAAATAATCTAAGTATCTTTGCATACTCGCATGTGATACGAGATTCCTTGTGTTTTGTTTACTTTAGCATCGTAATTGGTACACTTCCGAAACACACACGATGGCATTTTTAATTTGTTTTAGCAAGGACACAATAACCTACGGCATGTCAAGCTCGTGATTGCGCTCGACGCAGACTGACAACTAAAAGTTACAATTGGGTTTTATTTGAGTCTTTACACAGATAACCCCCACTAGATGGTCCATTATAATACTTTTGTTCCGATTCAAACGCACCGAAATTGGAGGAAGGCGCGGGTTGCGGGGACTGGAACAAAGGCGTTGTGATTGGCTATTTCAAGGTCGCACTTAGGTCGCGGGTTGGGAACATTGAATGAATTTGTCGATAATTAATTTCGATGATTCGTTTTAAAATTTCATATTAAAATGAAAATAGCATCATGTAGGTAGGTAGATATGTATTTATTTTTGGAAAAAACAAAACCTGTAGAACTTAAAAATTTAAAAATAATATTAGAAAAATTTATCACAAATAATTCATTTGACTGAGTGAGTAAGTAATAAACATATTTAATCGGTTTATGGATAACTTATTTATTTTTACATACAATAATACCGAGAGACCCGCTTATATACGTCGTCTAATATTTTTATATCTGTGAGTCTTTACAATGCGCGTGCTTGTAACAAATCTATACTATATAAAATCATTGCTTGTAATCAAAAATCATTGTTGTAATATGTAATCGCTTTGTTTTTTAATATAACAAAGAAAAATACTTACCTACCTTTATTCCATTTATAAGTACGATATTAGTATATAGACCAGGGTTTTTAATTTTTTACAAGGAAAAAAATAGTAGTAGAATGAAACCCATTAGAAAAGGAGGGGAATATGTTAAAAATGATAGGAAAAATAAATTACGGTCGATCTGAGTTCGGGAAGTGGGAGGGGGTGGGCTTTTAAGGGGAGAAAATGGTTTATCTCGATTTGCGGTGAAACTACAAGTCCTATGAAAAAAAGTTATATGGCAAAGTTGTAGGTAATAAAACGATCTACAACTTTTAATTCACAACTTTTTTACATAACGTCAAAATGTATGTGAAAAATTCAAATAACTAAGTTTTTGGTTTTTTATTCCTATCTTTTTCAAAAACATTTTATTTTCTACGAAATTTGGTGAAAACTTACCTATTTATGTCCCAAATCCACTATAATTTATTTGATTAAAAATATTAATTTTTTCACCTTATTTTGACTTAATTACTAAAAAAATAGACCAATTTTCAATCGAAAATTCACGTGTCAAAATATTAGCTTTTTTATAAAAATCGGTATGCAGTTTGTTCATTGAAATCTCTATTTTCTGATGGTTAAGAAAAATATATACATTACCATAGTAAATTATCTCAGAAAATGCAAAACACCGAAACAAAATTTGTGTCATTATGTACAATTGCATCATAAAAATGTGATTTTTGCAATTTTTATTTCATATAATTGCTTATAATCCGACTTATTGCACATTATACAAACAGATTATTATATAATAATTATTATTATATAGTCTGAAAAGACAAAATCATATTTTTATGATGCAATTGTACCTAATGATACAAATTTTTGTTTCGGTTTTGTGCATTTTCTGAGATAATTTACTATAATAATGTATATATTTTTCTTAACCATCAGAAAATAGAGATTTCAATGAACAAACTGCATACCGATTTTTATAAAAAAGCTAATATTTTGACACGTGAATTTTCGATTGAAAATTGGTCTATTTTTTTAGTAATTAAGTCAAAATAAGGTGAAAAAATTAATATTTTTAATCAAATAAATTATAGTGGATTTGGGACATAAATAGGTAAGTTTTCACCAAATTTCGTAGAAAATAAAATGTTTTTGAAAAAGATAGGAATAAAAAACCAAAAACTTAGTTATTTGAATTTTTCACATACATTTTGACGTTATGTAAAAAAGTTGTGAATTAAAAGTTGTAGATCGTTTTATTACCTACAACTTTGCCATATAACTTTTTTTCATAGGACTTGTAGTTTCACCGCAAATCGAGATAAACCATTTTCTCCCCTTAAAAGCCCACCCCCTCCCACTTCCCGAACTCAGATCGACCGTAATTTATTTTTCCTATCATTTTTAACATATTCCCCTCCTTTTCTAATGGGTTTCATTCTACTACTATTTTTTTCCTTATTTGACCATTTTTGAAGCTAACTGCACTGGTCTAATAATAACTAAGTGATTCTGAATTTTTAGAAAGTATTGTTTTTCGTTCCATTTATAATTTTCAATGTTTTTAACAAAGAAAAAGTACAAACAATTGACGCCAAAAATAATTCATATTTTTTTTTAATAAGTAACTCATTTATTGACTAAAGGCACGCCATAAACAGTAAAAGTAGTTCTTTTTGTAATTATTGCTGGACAATTCACACAGCAACATCTAGCCCCGTCTGTAATGTAGTAGAGTTTCATGTGTGACAATGTTGCCATGGTCGTTCAAATCTCGTCTCGGTGTAAATCAAGTTAATCTTAAAAAATCTAATTTTTGTTCCTATTCAAATTTCCAATTTCAACATTTTATATGCTATTAATTTAAAGACTGTTGTAGAGCTGCCATTTAAGAATCAAGTCATAGTTCCAAATTCTGCAAACGAACTGGGTTTAGCTGTGAGTGTATTTGCTCCTTGGTGTTGACCACTGCTGAAGTTTGTAATAACTCTAGCAGTAGGTAAACGTACTTACTACTTGTTACTTTATTGTTCCAGAATAAAACAATTTGTGTAATGTACAATAAGTGTATTTGCAATTAACAACCAAAATAAACATTATCACGCTGAACTAAAACATTTTATATTATTTAATGTTATTTATATATCTTTTAATAAATAAAAATTTCAAATAAATAAGTACATTAATACCACTTTCTCGTAGCATTTTTATAACATAAGAACGGCTGGTCCGATTTCGTTGCTATAGGTTTTAAAATAGACGTAACCCAAGGAAGGTTTTTAAGTGCACGGGTCAGGTATCTAGTAGGTTAGGTACCTACTACCTGACCCGTGCACTTATATATATTTTGTAGACTACTTAGGTTAATATAATAAATGCAAAATTGTCTCGCTTTCACGCCAAAATACTGACCCGATTTGAATAAAATACTTACTAACATAATTTATAAAATATCTGTTAGTCAGAAGTTGAGCATCTTTTGTGTCTCTAAATTTTATCAGGCTTGGTTTATGGCGTTAAAAATATAAAACCAACTGATGTTAGAATTAGTAGTCGTATAGCGATCGTACAGACGCAACGATCTCTTTGTTGGATGCCACAATGATCAACACAGCTAAAACTTAAACTTATGACTTCAGTAAAACTTCAAGGTGGGTAGATAGTTTTTCATAGGCAGCCTTGTTTCTGTACAAATGTATGTTCGCTTTGACTTTCTGCATTAGAAGAGCTGGATTAACGTCCGAGAGTAGTATCAGCGCATCTGTAAAATAATAATAATTATAGATCCTCGTAGAAAAATTAAGATTATTGTGTAAAATTATGTTGACTATAAAAGATACGTATAAGACAGTGTCGTACGGCAGTGGATGCAGTTGTTACAGAGTCACGCGGCATGTTACAGACTCACGCGGCATGCAACAGACTCACGCGGCACGTTACAGACTCACGCGGCACGTTACAGACTCACGCGGCACGTTACAGACTCACGCGGCATGCAACAGACTCACGCGGCACGTTGCAGACTCACCCAGCATCTCCTTCTGGAAGGTCTCGTCGGGGTCGTCCAGGTGCACCAACATGGCGGCGTAGAGCGCGTCCACGTGCGCTCCGTACAGGACAGTGTCGTACGGCAGAGGGCGACACTTGAACAGCACTGTGAGAGTGTTGACGGCGAAACCACGGACCTTGTCGCTGCTGTCGTCCAGGCGTTTTATTACCACTGTGAATAAAATAATAAATAAATAAATATTGCTGGACAATTTACACAACGACATCTAGACCCGTGGTAAGCTCGAAGCTTGTGTTACGGGTGCTAGATTTCTGATATACTTAATATAATATACATACATAGATAGATATTTTTTATTATACATATAACACCCAGACACCCGGACCAAATATTTGCAGATCATACAAATTGTTGTTCCGAGGCGGGAATCGAACCCGCAACCTCTTGCATCGCAGGCGGACCTTCGCCCGCTGCGCCACAGAGGTCGTCGTGAATTATAAAAACAAAAATATATGAAATACATATTAAGATAAATGGGCAATGCAAGAACCTTTTTACTTTGAATTTTGATCAACCGTTTCGTCCCAAAACGTGGGGCTATAAGCCCCCAGATATAAGAAATAAGCTAAATTGAACGACAGTTCATAATATACGTATCAAAGCATTGTTATTTCAGGCGCCGTATATTATCTTACCGTAGTACAACTTGTGCAGAACATCAGCAGTGAAACAGCCGCGCAGCTTGGCCAGTGTTGCCAGCGAGCAGACCGCGCGCATCGTGTGCTGGCGAGTCAGCGCCGAGTTGTCGTCCATCAGTGCTGCCAGCAACGGTACCATCTGCTCCAAGAACGGCTCCAGGGATTCCTTAGTGGGGAATAGGTTGACCTCCTATAACAAGTAGATCGCTGGATATATTTCAATTTATTTATTAAAAATTTAAAAGATTGATTTATTCTTTTTTGATTGTACAAATTGTACATTACCAAAAGATACACATAACAATACAAAAAGAAAAAATGAAAAAAAAATTGGGCGGCCTTATCGCAAAGAACGATTTCTTCCAGGCAACCGTGGGTCCCACCCAAAACAACAAATATTAGAAGACAAGTAAAGCAGTAGCGTAGTTTATACAAAAAAACGTCAGGATAAGCTCGTTAATGGAACCTTGTCCGGGACGTCGCCGCAGCCCCCGGGCTCCGCCGCGTCGTCGGGCTGCAGCGCGGTGCAGAGGCAGGCGACGGCGGCGGTCCGGATCGCCTCGGCGGTGCGCCCCGCCGACCATACTAGGTTTGTTAGTATTACTTCTGCAAAGAGTCCATTACTAAAATATAGTTTCGTGTATGAAGAAGAAAGGAAAACTTTTATGTCCAATTACATAACAAAACACAAAAAAGCGGCCAAGTGCGAGTCGACTCGCCATAAAGGCTTCCGCAGCAGTAATTTAAGAAATGGTTTATGACGCATTATAAAAAAAACCCACTTGCTAGTTCTCTTTAAAACCAATTTTTGTTGGTAGTTTGCATGATAATGTACGTAATATATTTTTTTAGCCCTATTTTGATGGGACACTCTTTTTACCACTATGGAAGAGTCTCGTGCAAACTATTCAGTTTAGAAAGAAATGATGTGAGAAACCTTAATATGATTTTTAAAGACCTATCTATGGATATCACACACGTATGAAAAAAAATGATTTTCAAATTATACTAACCTTCAATGATAATTTTCAAGAAAGCCTCCAGTTTGTCCGTCTCACACTTGCTGAAGTTCTCCTGCCGCTTCATCAACACGGTGGACAGCGTCGTGAATATCTTCAACTTGACCTCAGGGTCCACCTTCGGAGTCGCCAGGCATTCCTTCAGCAGCGGCGCTATCAAGTGGAGTTGAGTGCCCATGGCATACCCTAAGGATTAATGTGTAGGAATGTTATTCTAGAAGTAGGTACCTAGAGGCCATTTTAAAACAAAACGAATAGTAAAGCCCAACGACTGTGAATAGTGATGATTTCCTACCACAAACACTCCTTTTTTTTCCTAAAGGACTTTATCATCATCATTTCAGCCATCGAACGTCCACTGCTGGACATAGGCCTCTCTTAATGACCCTTAAATACTGCTGCCGAATGGCAGCAGGTAATCTCATAAATCATAAATCTCTGATGCTACATATTATGCGTCCAAAGGCTACGGTAACCGCTCTCCACCAAGTGGGCCGCATCTAATTCTAATTTGTTGTAGGGGAACTAGGATCTGAACTGACGTCTCGCTATGGAGCGTATTGTGCATTTTCCCTTGCCTAAGACGGCCCTAAATAGCCTAACTCCTCGATGTAGCGGAGTAAGACTTTGGGCCGCATGCTTGTCTGCCAACTTGGTAGTATAAAAGCAATCGTGTCTCACCAGAGTGCAGCAGAGCAGCCTCCAGCAGACAGCGGTCGGGCGCCAGCAGCGTCCACGTGACGGCGTCGCTGGTGATGGCCGACAGAACCTTGCCGATGTGTCTCTCGTACAGGCTGGTGAGGCTTCGGCCGCATTTCTCGTGGAAGCGCAGTTTGTCCAGATTTGCTGAAATTTTAACGTTAATAACATAAGTCTTCAAAAGAAGTTCAGATACAAGGTACAAACTTTTGTATTACGGGTAAGGGTTTTTTCCAAGGTCCAAGACCTATATTGTTTATTAAGTAACAAACCGCCCGCGGCTTCGCCCGCGTTGAAATAAAAAGTAGCCTATGTTCTGTCTCAGGGTCTTAACCCTCTATTGCATGAATTATTAAAATTGTAATAAAAAAAATATTTGTTTAACATAATGTGTTTGTTTTATTAGGGCTTAATAGACAAAATATAAAATAAAATAATTAAATAATCTTCTTATTTAGAAAAAAAAATCAAAAGCCATTTTTGGCTTCCTATGCATTTACGGTAAAAACACTTACGCCATATTTGGCTTCCTATGCACAACAAGTACCAACACTTATATAAGGTTAAATTCTCTAAAACAGTTTCTTTACCCATTCAAGCAAAGAAAAACGTCACATTTCTCAAATTTTATATGAGAACGCAAACAACAATAATTTTGGCATAATTGACGATTATTTGGTACCGATTTACCAAAAAAATTTTCAATTATGCCTGATGCCAATTATACATGATCGCACTGAATTTAGAGGTTGCGCTTTTATCGTGATCTTATGTGGCATTTGCCGAAGTGCATGAGATCGTACGCGTACCAATTTGTCTTGAGGTAGGTGTACCATCTCTTGACGAGGTATGTTCGGCATTATGTATACCAAGACGCCCTCTTTTTCTTGAGATGCTCTTGCCAGCCTTGCAATAATGTTCAGTAATGACAAGCTTGAAATCAAATAGTGATATTGTATAGGTCGCCACAAAAACGTCTTCATCGGATTCGGATAATGCAATATCGTTACTAAGGGATCTATCGCCAGAAATCGAATTAGTGCATTTAGCAGTGTTATAAAAGCCTGAAGAAAGCATTCTGGAAATATAGATAAAAAGAACCCTAAATGCATACTAAGCCATATTTGGCGTTAGTGTATTTACCGTAAATGCATAGGAAGCCAAAAATGGCTTCCATATAAAATGGTGAAAATAATAAACAAAAAACATATATTCAAAAAAATATTTAACAGGAAACAATAAAAGATGCTCTGTAGAACATTATTAATATTTTTTAAAAGCAATTTTCTTAAAATTTCCATTTTAATTTTAACAACAAAACTGCAGTAAAATTAACTTGACACAAGTTTGCGTACGCTTCGGAGAAAAATGAAGGTATACTGACAGGTGACATTTGCTATAGACAATAAAAATTGCTTTCCGTTTCAGTTTGATATACTTAACATTATTACAATAAAAGTTGAAATTTTTTGTTTAAAATTAGGGTAGAAAAAAATTACTAAAGTTAAAAAGCCAAATATGGCTCTGTATGCAATAGAGGGTTAAGATTGTCTGTACCCGATTTCATCAAAATCGGTTGAGAGGTTTAGGCAGGAAAGACAGACAGATAGACAGAGTTACTTTCGAATTTATAATATTAGATTTTTTTTATTATTATTTTTATATAGGTATATAGATTAGTCGCCATTAGTGCCGTGTTGGCTAAGTGGGAGCACACTCGACTTTCATTCCGAAGGTCGTGGGTTCAAACCCCGCCGCGCACCTCTGATTTTTCTTCTTGGAAAATTATGTGTGCTTTAAAAACACGTGCTCTAACGGTGAAGGCAAACATCGTGAGGAAACCGGCATGTTCTGAGAACTTGGAAAAGTTTGAAGGACATGTGTCATTCACCAACCCGCACTTGGCCAGCGTGGTGAATTAAGGCCTAATCTCTCTCGTCAAGAGAGAAGTCCCTGTGTCCCAGCAGTGGGAACGTGAATAGGGGTGTTATGGTATATAGATTGGGAAGGCCCGTGCCAATAAGTAATGATGACTGACTCACATAAAGCCATGAAGGCAATCTTGTCATCAACCGGCATGGCGTACACCGTGAACACAATGTTGAAGAGCTGGTCTGCCACCGGCTCGATGTCCTCCCCGCACACGTTCAGCAGAGACTCGCACACGTGCATCAGACTCGTCTGGTACTTGGGCTGCGAATAGCACAGAGCATTTAACTTCTAAAGAAAATTTTAATTTAAAAGATAAGTGATATTCGCAACTAGCACTTGGACAGCGGAAAAGGTCATTAGTCCCTAAGTCATTTTTCGAAAATTTGGTAGTTTGGCCTTTGTTCCACCGAAGGTGCGATATATGCAATCTGTTTTTACTGTTTGTAGCGTAGTCTGTGTTTGCTTGCGGTGTAAGTAGACACGAACAAAGACAAATACAAGAACTTTCCTTCAATTAATCCGCTTACCTTCCTAGTCCTGCACCTATCAGGGTCTGAGAGTTCCCGGCAGATCTCCCTTACTGGCTCGCGAAGTAACTCAGCCCGGGAGCCGCGCACTATGTTGGCGAGCACCAGCAGCGCCGGCCAGTGCTCCATCTCGGCCTCCAGCAGCGGCCACCACGTCTCAGGGGTTATGAAGTAGCCGAACAGCTCCGCAGAGCGTTTTACCTAACAAAATAAAATGTAGTTGTAGCCGTTTAGTACCACTCCACCGCTTTCTGCGGGTGTCCACAAACTGAGGGATATATACCTACCAGAAAACAAAACACGAAAGTTCCACAAGACCTCTAATATATATAACACCCAGAACAAATATTTGCAGATCATACAAATTGTTGATCGGAGGCGGGAATCGAACCCGCAACCTCTTGTGTCACAGGCGGACCTTCGCCCGCTGCGCCACAGAGGTCGTCAAATATAATAATGGGTTCTATAAATAAGTCCCGTAGCAACTAGTAGCCAGTAGTGGCAAGTATGGGCTGTAAGGTTGATGTAAAAGCTACAAGTATTCTTTTTCCTCAGGTATCCCTCCCCCACTGGTCCTGACCTCTTGCACCACACTGTCATCATTATCATCAGCAGCGCCGCGCAGCATAACAAGAAAGTTCCACAAGAACTATAAAGGGTTCATCTATAAAGGGGCAAGTATGGGCTGTTAAGTTAATTTAAAATCTACTGGTACTCCTATTCCTCGACGGGTATCCCTCCCCGACTGGTCCTGACCTCTTGCACCACTCTGTCATCATCATCGGCCGCGCCGCGCAGCATGCAGCGCAGTGCGGGCTGCGCGTGCTGCGTGGAGCCTTCCTCCGCGCACAGCAGCAACCAGCAGAGCAGCTGCGAGACGCGGAGACGGGCGTCTGCCTGCCAACCCTCCATCTCTGTACACAAACAGAACTTATGATATACTAGATAGATGTCCCTATTGAATAAACCATGCCTTGTTAATCCGTCAAAAAATTGTAACAACCCATTGGAAGCCGTCGAACCAAATAAGAGATTCGAACCAAGAGGGCGCAGCGGGCGAAGGTCCGCCTGCGACGCAAGAGGTCGCGGGTTCTATTCCCGCTTTGGAACAACTATTTGTATGACCTGCTAATATTTGTTCCAGGTGTCTGGGATGTTTAATAAAAAATATCTATCTATGTATGTATATTCTATTAAGTATATCAGAAATCTAGCACACAGAACAGTAACATCTAGCACCTGTAAGACAAGCTTATCACGGGTATAGATGTTGCTTGTGAATTGTCAAGCAATATTTATAGTTTTTTTTTATACTTATACCAGAAGATAGATTCTAGTGGAGACCCAATAGTGAAATGTTATACCTGTGGTAAGATAATATGGGTTGTTATGATGATGTTGATAACCTACCTCTACAGATTGCTGGAACAATTTTCCCAATATTGGCAACAACAAGAGTTCGACAACCTAAGTTAGGTCGTTTTATATCAGGAGGATAGTGAGTGGGCACGTCCTTTAGGAAATCAGTCTTCTTCTTGAGATCTTCTTCATTCTCCTCCATATACTGCAGGCCAATGTCAACCCACAGTTGACTTGCTGTATTACGAATATCTTCCATTACATCGCTCATGCTGCAAAGGATTTTTTTAGGTAAATAAAGCTTCAAATGGGGGCGCATTTAAATGCAAAAACTGGATCGGATTTCAGAGACAGGCCAAGAACAATGTTATATAGTTCCCAATTTTTGGAGGCAGGGTTTAGTTTTGTAAGATTAACACATTTATTTGGATTCTGGTGTTTCAAGTGTAAGTAATTACATAATATAAACAAAGGTACAGATGTTCATGAAATATGGCAGCGTGCGAGCCAAGAATTATTTATTACTAGGCGATAAAAAAATGATAGCTTCCTAGCTAGGATAGTTAAATAAAAAGTCTAGGAATTGACCTTGTCAGCAGCAAAGGTATCATTCGATGCCAAAAGGAATATCTATCTTTATAGTTTAACATCCAATTGCCGACTTCTTGGGTCACTTGCATGCGAACTTGTGCATTCTCATCGAATAGCTTCTCGGCCATAGGTGAGATTGAGAGTTCAAATGTTTTTCCATCTCCATACATAACAATGGAGCCTGAAACATAATAACAATTAATATTGTTTGTTTTGAATACATAATTAAATTAGTGGAAACTGAAGTAGAAAAGTACCAATTGCTCTAATAGCTGCAACCCGCACACGAAAATGTTGATGCGAAAAATTTGTAAGCACAGGTTTGACATAGCTCTGTGACTGAAAGTGGAAATCTCTTTGAAGAAGCTTTGATAGTTCAATAATACTTTCACAAGCCTCCAATTTTACTTTAGGGTAAGGATCCGTGCTTGTCTTAGTCAGAATACTGGTCAAGTCATTGATGAATGGAGTCAGTAGATGAGGAACTTTATATTTTTGAATTATTTTTCGTACAAGACTGATAAGTACTAAGCGAATTTCTTCAGAATCATCAACTATTTCAGGGCAGCCGATACGGCGCACTATAACAGGCAAAATGTAAGTAAGATAGTAGTCATTCAGCGGAAGTTTATCGATAAAATTAGACACGATCGCAGCAGAAGCGTCGCGACAAGCTTCAGACGGATCTGAAAAACTTTTCAGAATGTAAGCATAAATTTCAGGAAATACAACAGTTAGGTCACATCGTGCATTATCTTCATTTTCAAATATCTCTGCGTTAATATCGTCGAGAGCTTTCTTTCGAGCCATTTTTGATTCACTCTGAAGAGCGGTTATGAACGGCTCGAGAACACCTCGCGGGTTTTCTTGAAGTATCGGCTTGTCATCAGACATTTCAGCGATTTCCGCTTAATTTATCTTTTAGTGAATAATTATTCACACGAAACACAGCTCAATTCTCCAGATATCGATCAAACTTCGTAGGCTCTTAGAACGTTTGAGGTTATAACAAATGAACAGAACTATTGACAAACAAAGTTTGTTTCCATGACAACGCAATAAACACAACCCATTCTTGTTGAGTAATAAACCTTCTGAGTAATAAACACATACACAACCCAGAGGCAACTTGACAGTGATTATTATTTAGACAGTGACTTTTCACAACTGCTACGACGGCCAACGGTAGTTGACATTGGCATATTTTATTTGCTCAATTATAGGCAACAAATGTGTGAATCATGCAATAAATGCCAACGTGCACCAATCAGAGTTCGACAAGTAAAACATCATCCCCTGTCAAGTCAACGTCACACTATTACAGCCAGAATTTGGACGAGATCTTTCCGCAGCGTTCGTGGCTGTAATTGTAAAAATTCTTTATAAAATTGTGGTGCTATCTTCGTTATTACATAGATCAATCATAGTACAAACCTGAGCACAATGTATATTCAAGGAGTATTTCATTTATTAATTTTGGCGACGTTAGCTCACGTCGCCCTATCGCTAAAAGAAGGGGAGTGTGAGGTTTGCGTGAAGACCACCGAGAAGTTCGCAGCCACGTTAACTGATGCGGTGAAGAAGGATCCTAAGCTGATAGAGGCTGAATTCAAGAAGTTCTGTAAAGACTCAAAAAGCAAAGAAAATAGGTTTTGTTATTACCTCGGCGGTCTAGAGACGTCTGCGACTGGTATCTTGGGCGAACTTTCCAAACCTCTGAGCTGGTCAATGCCCGCAGACAAAATTTGTGAGAAATTGAGGAAAAAAGACGCTCAGATCTGTGACCTCAGGTTCGACAAGCAAATTGACCTTAAAAACGTTGACCTGAAGAAGTTGAAAGTGCGTGATCTGAAGAAGATCCTGAATGACTGGGATGAGGTGTGCGATGGGTGCATTGAAAAGTCAGACTTCATCAAGAGAATAGAGGAGCTAAAGCCAAAATACATGGCTAGATCTGACTTGTAATTACAATAGTCCAATTCTTAGGTAAGGTGCCAACCAATATTTTCACCTGTATCACTTGTATCAATATCCTCTGCTGACATTTTATCTGCTCTCTGCTAGGCTTCTCACTGTTTACACTTGTTCTAATCTATTCATATTTGCTTTTTTATTTCATCATTCCATGTTATTGTAAAATTATATTATGGTATGATCAAATGTAATACATAGGTATAATGGGAGGGCACAGGACTTTGTGAACTAGACATTCCAATTTTCTAGAGGGGATCATAAATGAATATTTATTTAATAATTAGGAAAATATAAGAAAATTATGAATTTTAATAACAAAAGACTCCCCTTATTGATATCTTATTATATCTGATTATTCTTTCTTAGATATTAATTATAATATTTTCTATTTTTTCCAGGTAATATATTTCAGTTGTAGGACACCATTGTGATAACACCCAGAGACATGAAGTCCTAAATGCATTTTACAAACAGTATGTGAGCCTTTCAGTGTGAATGTGTTAAAGAAGTAAATTATTCATGTAATTATTATTGATGATTAGATAATATTTTTCAATACAATATTGTTTTTTCTTTAATTTTTTATTTATTAAAGACCAACAATTTTATAATAACAGTACATTGTTATCATATTACAAGTTTACAGCTCTTTAAAGCTCTATCAAACTAGAATTGGTACATAATTCCTATCAAACACTAAAATGACTAAATATCAGTTATTGATTTCATAATAGAACATCAATTATAAATGCTTCAAGTTTTTAGTTAATATTCTGTCTTGTCAACAAGCTTGTCTTTCTAAATAACCCATTATTCCCACCTTGTTAAAATACACAATAAAGGTAAATATTACACACATTATGAGAACATAAAAAAATACAAGTGCCTACAATAAAAAATAAAAGTTATTGTTCTACATAAGTACACTTTATTCTACCAAGATATTGCAGTGAGTTTAAATATAATTAAATTAAACCTGGACTGTTACCTACCTATCCTATAAAATTATATAGTAAAGGACATATAAAAACAAAGAATAGCATACTAATAACTTTATTGAGTTGTTGATTTAGCTTGAACATAACATCTTGATTGAATAGCAAATACAATTATTTAGAATGGGATGGAAAACAAATACTAGTACTTTTGGTCAACATCTCACTGGACTGTCGACAAAATCCCCATATTAGTGGTATTTGTAGTTCCTGTGGGTCTCTGTAACAAAGAATAATTATTACCAACTATCAAGATGAAAAATTTATGTTAGTGACCTTGACAATGTAGGTACTTAAAATAGAATAATCATCAACATGAGTGGGTAATTTATTGTGGTAATAATCATTTTAGCTTGTATGCATCCACTGTTAGGTATAGGCCAAACAAAAGCATACCATTGAAACCGTCAAAACTAACAGTACTAACGTTCCATATCACCTACATTATCATATTTAACCAAATTATTTAGGACTTACTCATCTTGCCGTAGTTGATAGCATAGAAGAAAGTCATGCTACAGGCCAATATCTGGAAGAAAGGAGCCATGCCAGTCCTCTTAGGTTGGACATATTTGTGCTGCCACCTCCACCAGGCTGCAAAGTGAAATATAAAAGTGATGCAGTAGGTACCTAATATTTTATATAATGTAAATATCATAACATAGGTATTTAGTATATGCACAAAAATACTTCAAATAACAGAGTTGATAAAACGATTTATGCACCCTGTTACATAGAGGGTATCTTCTATTGCCTTAGCTAGCTTTTACCTACCTTCAGTGAATAAATAGTATAACCTAAAAAGAGTCAACAAAAAGACTCACCACGGCTGAAGGCGCCGGTTACGGCACTTGGAGTCTTGTTCCTGCGAGCTAGCCATGATCCGAGCTCCTTGATCTTCACCTGACCCAGCGGGGTGTCAGCTAAAATTCAGATCCGAAAATTACATAATCGTACAAGAAAAATAAAGAGCGACATAATGGGCGACTCCATTTGAGTGTTAAAGCGTTTACCTTTTCCATAATACCGAGCTGGGTCGTATGGCCCATGAACGGCTGGGTTATATTCCTTCGGATAGTCACCGAAAGCCATGATTTCGTTGAAGATTCACCGATCCAAATTCAATGAATGGGAAATATTACCAATTATTTTGACAGGCTGAATATCGAGCTGCGATAAGTTGACATTGGCATAACAGGTAGAATAATCGAGTGCTAATTTTTTTTTAAAGTTACCATAGAGTTTTTGTAAGTTGACGTTGGTATTGCAATTTGCAAAATCACAAAAAAAAACAAAGATAATTGTCTATTCCCCAATTAGACAGCAAAATCCAATGAAACTTTTGTGTGAACCGTGAATACGATATTTTCTTGAAAATTTAAAAAATAATTCATAAAAATGGTGCTGGAGAGTACTATGATTTGCGTCGACAACAGCGACTTCATGAGAAATGGCGATTTCATTCCCACGAGACTACAAGCTCAGCAAGATGCGGTAAATTTAGTGTGTCATACCAAAACACGGGCAAATCCGGAGAATAATGTTGGTCTCCTGACTTTAGCCAATGTTGAAGTGCTTGCTACATTGACCAGCGATGTTGGACGCATCTTATCCAAGCTGCACCGGGTTCAGCCCAACGGCGACATCAATCTGTTGACTGGTATCAGAATTGCTCATCTGGCACTCAAACATCGTCAGGGAAAAAACCATAAAATGAGAATTATTGTTTTTGTTGGTTCCCCGATAACATCGGACGAAAAGGAGCTCGTCAAACTTGCCAAGAGGCTGAAGAAAGAGAAGGTGACTTGTGACATAGTTTCGTTTGGTGAGGATACAGACAACAACCCACTACTTACTACATTCGTAAACACTTTGAATGGTAAAGATAGTACTAATGGTGGAAGTCACTTGGTCTCTGTTCCTACTGGAGGTCATGTTGTGCTATCAGATGCTCTAATTACTAGCCCTCTGATTGGAGGTGATGGGGCTGGTCCCTCTGGTTCTGGGTTGTCACCATTTGAATTTGGAGTGGATCCTAATGAGGACCCAGAGCTGGCTCTCGCTCTGCGTGTGTCTATGGAAGAACAAAGACAGCGCCAGGAGGAGGAGTCTCGCAAACAATCAACTACAACTGAAGGTGATGCTAAGCCAGCTGAGACTGAAAACACTGGTGTGGAGAGAGCTCTAGCTATGTCTCTGGGTCGCGAGGCCATGGAGTTGTCTGAGGAGGAGCAAATTGCTCTTGCTATGCAAATGAGCATGCAGCAGGATGCACCAGCAACAGGAGAACCTATGGAGGTGGCTGAAGATTATGAAGCAATGGATGATCCAGCTTTCTTGCAAAGTGTTCTTGAGAGTCTTCCAGGTGTCGACCCCCAAAGTGAAGCCATTCGCAATGCTATGTCCACCATCAAAAAAGACAAAGATAATAAAGATGACAAGGATGATAAGGCAAAGGAAAAAGAAGGAAAAGGCCCAAGTGGTAGTGCATAAAACCTTGTAATGTTTACAATTTTTTTAGTACATAAGGCTTGTAAACTTTAAAATACACAATGGAAGTGTTATTTAAGATTTATAAATAAAAAGTTACAATGCCACACATCACATATTATTCCAAGTGACCCAATTTAGTCCCTCAATTTTATCATATCCTGAAACAAAAACAAGATAAATTTTACAATAATATTAATTTCTTGTTTAGTAGCATACTTCAGTTATTGGTAAAATAGTACAAACTTGCATTTGCCTTGAACTCTCTACTTCTAAACCGCTGCATGGTATCAATCAACATTTTTTTTCTTTGTGTCTCATTTATTGGTTTTGGTGTACATGGATTGTTATTTATCTTAATTTCTAAAACAAAATAAAAAAGAAACAGTATGTAATTATCAGTAATTTATTGTTTTGGAGGGGTTAAAATAAGTTCTGATGAGTTCAATAAAATAAATTATAACTCTAAATTTTTTTAGCGCCTTTAGAGTCTAAAGGCGCATTAATTTCAGATCTTGGGTAGTTGTGGTAGCGTAATAATAGACGTACCGCTCTCAAAACTTGCTGAACGCGGACTAGATATATCCATTTTTTGCTTTTGTAACAGTAAGAATGAACTCTTGATATCCTCTAACTGGGGTTTGTAACTCTTGTTGTGAGTATCTGAAAACAAACGGGAAACTAATTAGTATGAATGTTTCTGTTCCTAATACAAAATTTGGTGTGTGGTCGAAATTGAAACTTGCAGAATGTCTGTGCTTGCTGAACCTAAGGGATTTATTAACCACTAGCGACCCGCCAAACCTTCTTGAATCACTCGTATCTATTTAAAATCCATTGTGTTTTAAAGATGAAGGACAGACAGCGATTTTGTTAAGTGGTACGAGTAATCGGATTAGCAAAGACTGTTTGAATACAGTACCACAGAACATATAATTTGGACTACGACTGTACCAACGAATAAACGTGGTGAATATACCAAATCTCCAAGTATTACAAGACTTATGGGTTCTATTGGACCCGCGCACAGTCGTGACTTAATATGGGTTATGATATGACGAGCTTACAGTACTGCGCTCGTCCTTGCTGAACCATCGGGGGCGTATCTCTACAAAATTGCTGTTTCAGTTTATCCGACATTTTTGGTATATTCTGCTTCTTGGATGTATTTGATAAATCCGGTTTCACTGCCATCTTGTTCATTTCCGGTGGTAAATTTTCTACTGAGGGCCGTAGCTTTTCCGCAATCCTTTCGGATTGAAGTCTTAGATTTAGCGATGATCGTTCTTTTAGCGGTATTTTACTAGGCTTTCTTTGGGGTGACGCAACTATGAAAAAATAAAAAAAATAAGTAGGTAGGTACGATGATAAATAGGTATATAGGTAAATCTTATCCTGACTATGTCAACAGCTGCAGGTAGTTTAAAGGTTTTTGTCTTTCGTCTTGCAGTTACGTCATTGAACTTACAAGCAGCGACACGTAAACCGACGGTTTGGCGCTACGCCTCTGAGGTCGGTACAGAAAATAATAGTACAAACCTCTAGCGTTAACAATAACTTTGGGTTCTGCTGTGGGTGTCCTAGATTTATGGGATGCCATGGAATCTTTCGAGAATATCCTACGAGTAGGTTTGTGAAGTGTTTCGAATTCACCCGTGTAAGTTTTCGTTTTGCATATCGTAGCCGTTCGAGGTCTTTGAGCTGTAAGATAAAATATTTAAAAAAGTTTAGCTTCTAGGAAAAAATTGAATTGCGTGAGTACCTACCACAGATATACCCCACCAGATACCTCATCACAGGCGACGACCGCGCACCAAACATATGGTTAAATCAACCTCATACACCTCACCTCAACATATGTAAAGCCCCGCCTCGAAACACGGCTTTAGTTGCGACCAAGTGTCAGACCCGTGAACTTCATATACGTTTCTATCGTCTAACGCAAGTGAAGAGGTCAGCTTATAATGGCTACTCGTACGAAGGACGTTCACTTGTCTCTTTTCCGCATTGCGCTTATTGCATTCGTTGTCCTTCTCGGCGAAAGCACGTGTAACGTTAGTGTTGTAAATTCTAATCGATATCGTTAAAAATAATAGACGACGTATATAAGCGGGTCTCTCGGTATTATTGTATGTAAAAATAAATAAGTTATCCATAAACTGTTCAAATATGTTTATAGAGTACTTACTCAGTAAAATGAATTATTAGTGATAAATTTTTCTAATATCATTTTTTAATTTTTAAGTTCTACAGATTTGTGTATTCCAAAAATAAATACATATCTACCTACCTACATGATTTAATATGAAATTTTAAAACGAATCATCGAAATTAATTATCGACAAATTCGTTCAATGTTCCCAACCCGCGACCTAAGTGCGACCTTGAAATAGCCAATCACAACGCCTTTGTTCCAGTCCCTGCAACCCGCGCCTTCCTCCAATTTCGGTGCGTTTGAATCGGAACAAAAGTATTATAATGGGGCATCTAGTGGGGGTTATATGTGGTACCTACCCAACGCCCTGTAAGTCAAAGGAACTATTACCGATGTAGGTATTTAATTTTATTTTATTATTACCTACCTATATACCTATCTCAATGGTACCTAAGACAAAACCTTCGGTAAATAAATTCACCAGAACCCAATAGGGTAGGTATAAAATCTATGCGTTTTTCGGACACGCTCACCTACTGGATGACCGCCATTCACAAACGAATCCAAATGGAAAACTCAAGAAAGCACGTCTACTGATTTCGCCTCTTCACGAAGCATCATCAAGCCAAGCATCCTACGCTCTAATGCTCCACTACGTTCGCCCGCGTTGCTTTGGGCGTGTGTTCAATAAGTGAACATGATGATGATGAGTGCCATAGGAGGCACCACACGACTGACTTATTTTCCCATGGTAGCCTAGGTATACCTTACTGAAGCCTTAGCGTAACATACCTAAGTACGAAACACAGTCGCATTGCGACGGCAGCCGCGCCGTCCAAATCAAAGCCACCCGCTGCTTACGGTGATCGCACCGTGGGGCGAATTGCGATACATTATGGCTGTCTACTCCTTAGTGGTTACCTTTACGTTCGTACCTTTATTACCTGCCGGCAGATCTTCGCCCGCATGCGGCCGGTACCGCAGCTGGTCACAACTAGTGGCCGGCGCCCGCACGTTTTCCGACGCAGTCACCTTAGCAGCTGCCCAACAAAAAACAGCAAGCGCTATAAAAGGCACAGCCGCCCACGCCTCGACAACTCGGAGCATTAAATGCACGAGCCTCCACAACACAACGTAAACTAGAATACTGGTTATTACGTCTAATCTATGGGCATTGGTCGCTGAAAAGAAATTACAGGCACCTTACCCTCTAATTTGAACTTGTCGCATTAACTGTCAAGTTTTAATTATTTATGTTAGTTTTTGGTTCTTTTCTCGAAAGACTGAAACTGTCAATTCTTAAGTTTGATGCGTAAAGTAGAAGTTAATAAATTTAATAATCTTTTTTATTTATTTAATAGAAGAAAATTTTGATGGAAACTCACGAAATTTCGAAGAATACACCCATTTAGGCGCCTTCTCTTGCATTAGGAACGGTTTATCCGCTTGAAAAAAGTAATTTTAGATAAGTTTAAAATATGAATAAAATGTGATGAAATATAACACATAGTAAAAAAAAAAAGTAAAAGTTTATAAATAATAGTTTATAAATAATAATAAGAATCTTAAACCTACGGTATTCAATATTTCCAGCAGCAGATTTTATCAGAGAACTTTTACAGGCCACAAATTATGAAAGCCTATGAACGAATCAGATAAATATTTTTTTTATAAAAGTTTAAAGTAGGTACTTTATTATTTATTACCTTTTAAAGCATTATTAGGCGCCATGTTTCTTGATCGGCCATTGGTTGTAGAAAGCCTCTTTTGATCTACAAGTAATAAACATCAGTGGGTTGCTCTAGCTAGGTCCTCTAGGTCAATAGAAATTCTAAACTAAGGCTGGACTATCTAAATAATATCCTATCTAAATAACCATGGCATGAGCAACAATACATAAAATAACACTGTATTATATTTAATAAACAAACCTTTCATTGATTCATTTAAAATATTATTATTCCGATTAGAACAGTTCTTCGTTTTATTGTTTACGAGTGTGAATAGTTGCTTTTCATATCCATTAACAGAATCAGTATTGTCTGAAAACAAGATTTTTAAGTAAGTATATTATTTTATGGTGCTCTTTTTTTCCCGTTAGAGCACGTTTTTTTGAAGAACCGAAGAAAGAACCCCTCCGATCTTCGGAATGAAAATCGAGTGTGCTTCTAATAGCCGACCCGTTGACAGCTTTGCTTGCGTTTCTTACGTTAATTACATCGTCTTATAATATAGCCTTCCTCGATAAATAAATATACTATAAAAGACTGGAGATATTTTTTCAACTCGGAACAGTGGTTCCTGAGATTCGCGCGTTCAAACAAATAAACAAACTCTTCCGCTTTTTAATATACCTAAGTAGTTATGGATATTGTTACTAAATAAGTACAGGTTCAAAAGTCTACCTGGAAGAAAGTCCGTAGATAAATTTCCATTTCTAGAACTAGCTTTAGACGCAATAGATGTCCCTGTCGATATTGATCCGTTATGATTTAAACTTAGCACAGCTGAAATTAAAAATGCAATATTTACACATACCTACATATAAAATTTTTAAACATATAATTGTGTAAAAACCAACCAGACGCAAAGTTGTCATCTTCCTGTAGATCTTTACTTATCATGCTGGAATTCAAACTTGCTACAAAAAAAGAAAATTAAAATAATATTGGTTCATATATTATGATTTCGAGATAAGGTCACTTAGCGACAAAGCCTTGTTTTAGTATGTAAATAAAATAAAACATATATGAAATACATAGAACAATATTGAATACTAACACATTGAAACTTGGCTGTTCTTTCCTGCTTCGTGTATATGTGTAATAATGACGTCAGAATTTAGCGAACCTTGAAGAAAATAAAAATTAACTAGTAGGTCTATCATTTATCATCTATCAGAAATGAGGAGATACGTAGAAGAACGCGGGTCACCGACATAGCCCAGCGGATTAGCTCTTTGAAGTGGCAATGGGCAGGCCATATAGCTCGGAGAACGGATGGCCGATGGGGCCGAAAAGTTCTCGAGTGGAGACCACGGATCGGAAAACGCAGCGTCGGACGCCCACCTACCAGGTGGACGGATGAGTTGGTGAAGTTAGCTGGTTCACGGTGGATGCAAGTCGCATCCGACCGAAACGACTGGAATTCATTAAGGGAGGCCTATGTCCAGCAGTGGACGTCCGACGGCTGATATGATGATGATGATGATGAGGTCTATCATTTAGGTATGTAGATGTTACCATAGTATGTACAATCCTTAATTTTTAATTCCTACCAAGTCCATTAAAATAAAGGAATTATGTGGTAGGTAATATGCAGTGTTCAAGTTATCCACAAACTTCCAAATCTTTGATATTGCCACAGACAAATTGGTATATAACAATAAATCTACATTTTTTCGTGTCTTGTTTTGATTTCGGTAATGACTTGACTAAAAAGGTAAAAATAAGAAACTGTTGTCACGTACGAGGTGAATTCGGTGTTCGTCTCGCGGGCGACGAATGGCTCCGCGGTCTCGCTTTAGCCACTTTAACTATCAACTCGGCTTGTTCTCTCTTCTCTTTAGCTTTCTTCTCGATTCTAAGTCCTAAAACCACACTATACTTTACCACTAGAGTTCTGCAACATTGGCTTTTGGTTTGTCGTTTTTTTTCGCCATTTTTAGTTGATGCGGCCGAATTTGGTTCTCGGGATCTCAATGGGTGTAGCTCAAAGGTCCGATGAAATTTTGTTTAAATCACTATTGAGCTATCTGCATCTGTATTATGCAAGCTGTCGGCTATTTTATTAATTAACTAATTAATGTACAAAAATAGAAGCTCCGGTCAATCAGAAGGTGAGAGAGAGAGATGGTGATATTCGGCGATAGACGTATTTGTATAATTGTAACTATTATCTAAATTAACTTACTTGAGGAGTTACTATCTCTATAGACAATTGGTTTCCGCGACCGGCTCGGGTTTGTGGTTGTATTATTCTGGGAAAACTTTGTTTGGCATTCAGAACCATAGCCTGAAAATAGCTTCTGTATTATTAATATTAGAATAAAAACTTTACATAAGATTATGCTCAACACTATTTATTCATCAAGTATTAGAAAAGTTTAATTTTGGTTGGGATACATTTTTAATTAAAAACGAGTCGTACTTAAAATAATTTATTTTAACATCACATTTTATGTATTCGAAACAGTCTATTCTCAACATAATTTAGCGATATTCCAACGCTACCAATGAAACTCAAAATACCTACACTTTTAAGTGCAATAAATAACAAACAGTACAATAATATAACAGGATTTTTTTTTAAATATTAAGGCGTTATAAAGACACTCTTGGAAAAATAAAGATGCATTGAACTTGCGATAAGATCATGGTATTTCAAAGATGAAAATGACACAAAAAATACATTTACAGCACAGAAATAATGTAAATATTGATATCATGTTTTCTAAATAAGATTGTGAATAAATATAGCTAAAAATAAATAGCCGAAACAAAATATACTTTATTAATTTCATATTATAAGTATATAATAATATACAAACAAATAGCATGAATACCAATTAAATGATAATGATATCACATTTTTTCCGTAGCTAAATAACTAGATACTACCGCAACTCTGTTCTTCTATCTCATGTTATATCTCTCGCGGGCTACCTTTTTTAGTCTATCTACGAAATAATTAAGGATTTATAAGCTCTTATCGCGTAATTTTACCTTAATTCTTCAGTTTTTTCTTTACCACGAGTGACTACAAAACTTTTTTTACGTCTATAAATATATAAAATTACGCGATAAATACCTGTTATAATTAATTATGTTAACAAATCGCAAAGCTTTACAAGTACTACTAAGATGTAACTACTACGGCAATTCTGCTTTCTCTTTCTCGCTCAGACTATCTACTTTATCCTTGCTATAACTATGACTATCTATCTCTCGTGGGCTACCCTTGGACTTAATTGGGCTATCAAGGTCGGAAATATTACCGCTACTGGGTGTTTTGGACAGTTTGGCCTTGTGTTTGGCTCGGTGAGCTGCCTTCAGCTCCATCTCTATACAATGTTCCGCGAACATCATTTGTAGCGGCGCGTACATGTGCGGGAGAATCTTTAGGTCGTTCATCGTTATCTGGAAATTATAAAATAACAACTATTTAGACTAAGTTTGTATGTATATCTGTAAGCCAAACATTTTAAATAAACTTATTTTCTTTCTTTCTTTCTTTTTTCTAAATAATGTGTAATGTTTTTGACTGCGAAGAACTATTCAGACTTAATAATGTGAAATGGTTCTGAATGCTTGTAGCTGTAGCTTCTATTATCTACCAAAGCTTCTATGGTATTTTCAAAGTGACTCGTGAATAAAACCAACTCTTGTAAATTGAGAGTTAATTAATGTAAGTACAACATCTACCTATGTTATAGAAAATATATTTGAGCACAAAATACTTACTTGCATATTATCGAAGGCAATTCCAACGCTTTTGTTATCGTTCAGAATGTGCGCGTTCAACCTGGGCAGTCGTGCATACCTGGGAAACGAAACGAAAATACAATAACATTAGCAATCAAGATAATAATATGCCGTATTGTGCCTACTTAAGCATGAAACCAGAGCAAAAACTTGAGCCGTGTTGGCTTAGTGGGATCACGCTACTTTATTCCGAAGGTCGAGGGTTCAAACCACGCATGGCAACTCTAAATTTTCCTTTTTGAAAAAAAAATGGTTTGCTTTAAAACCGCTTAAGAAACCTGTGTCCAGTTGAATGACGTATAAGGGGTTGTTATGATGATGATGATAAGGCTTGGACCATAATTTGTTTATTTTTATATTCTACAACTCTACTCTATTCTAGTGTTTAAGCTAGAGTCCCACCGTTGACTGAAGTGCGTGAGGACGGTGTAGTGTGCGTTCATCTGCTTGCCCATGTCTATGGCCTGTGACGTGGTGGAGTGCATCTTAACGCGCGCCTCGTCTGCTAATTCGTCTTCCATGGTTGCTTCGTGGATCAGCAATGTGGAATCAGCACCTATAGCAAAACATAAAACAACAATAAATAATTAAAATATATTCTCTCTCTCTCTCTTCGCAGTAGATGACTTTGTGGGTGGGTTCTAGTTCTGGAGGAATAATAAATAAATAAATATTGCTGGACAATTTTACACAACGACATCTAGCCCCGTGGTAAGCTCAAAGCTTACCACTTACCTTAAAGAATAGTCTAGTAATAATATCATTAGTATAATTACCACGTTTACCAAGCTGTTACAGTATACAGAATATTACAGAACGATATATATTGTAAATACTTATACTTATTAAAACCATACTTACAAACTTACTCGCCTTTAAGCATAATATTTGTGTGATTATTTATTATAGCGATTTCATTTCACTATGATTAATCCCAAATATATGATAAGAAAATTAACACAAAAATGCCAAATTTAGACTCAGGCTTGACTATAGGTTCCATCAACTCACCAATCTGTGCGAGAGCCGGGCACGGAATAGTGTCGCCCGAGTAGGTGACCTTGTGCCCGTCCACCTGCACCGCTACGCCGAAAGCGTTCGGGCAGTGCGACACGTAGCACGTCTCGATGTTCTGTACGCCGATGGCGGAGAGAATGGCTGAGTTCATGTCTGTGTGTTGTGCGTCGTTCACCTGATTGTACGAAGGAGTGAAGGTCAATTAAGTTTTTAGTTTATTTATAAAACATTATTTTTTTATATAAAGACCTATGTTTTCAAATTGTTGTATATTGTCTTTTACATTTTTTAGTGGTTGCAATTTATTTTTGAGACATGAGTGAGGGGCTCAATTGAAGCTTAGCCCCAAGTTTGCGGGATTGCCAAACTTGACGCCGAGCCGCCATCATAGATAAAATTAAACACAATTCCAATATCATTGTGTTTAATTCGTCTATGCTTGGATCATCAGTTTTTTCGCGATATCTCGAAAACTATGCAACCTACTAAAAAGTTAAATGAAAATTTTTAGCTACTAATATTCTCATTCAATCCCAAGGTTTCCTGGAAGAGATTACTGTTAGTGATAAGGCCGCCCATTGTGTCACTGTTATGTATCTGTTTCTCTTATGTATTGTCCTGTATACTGTTGCTGTTACAAAAAAAAATGTTAAAGCTATTTGTAATTAGCTAATCGCTTTGCCTATTGTTATGTTTACATAATTTACGGTCCTTAATTTATATTTTATTAAGTTTTTTTTTATACTTAGTACCTTATGCCACATCGTGGCCGTCGGCGGGTACTTAAGTATTTTATGAAGTTATAAGCAAAAAAGGGGGAACATTTCCAAATTCAAATCCTTCAATTACCAAGTTCTGGTTAGGAATGAGCGTGAAGTGCGTCTTGATCCTCTCGAACTGCTGGTCGTAGAGGCTGAGCCACGTGTAGATCTGCCCGGGCGCCAGCAGGTACACGGGCTCCGCGGGCAGCCCGGCGGACACGAAGGCTTCTCGGCGGGCTTGGAGTAGACCGATTAGACCTGGGGGTGGAAAGATAATGTTAGCTGTGACGGCCAGTAGCTGTATTTCCCTGATCACTACATAAATTATCAGCTGGCCTTAACTTTGTAATTTTATTTTAATAATAAATAATTTCGTCAAGGGGTAACGGTAGACTCGATCGAAACCTTGTATGAATAACAAAACATAAAAAAATATAAGTAATTTGAGTTGACAACATATTTCCGCAAAATTCGGATTATGGAGAATTTCGTCAAACTTCACCCAAGCGAAGCCGGGTTTATCGTCACGAAGAGACTGTAACAGTGTAACAGTGGCAAAATATCGGCAAACTAAATAACATTTGAATCATGATATGTTACCCGTTTTGTAGCTATATGCAGGTTTTTGTCTTTCATTACTTCCTTTAGACCCCAATACCTTTTCCAACTGTTTGCTATTCTCCTTTCAATTTCTTTGTTTGTATTGTCTTTAGGTGATATCAGCTGTCCTAGGTATATATATTCTTCAACATAGTCAATTTGTGACTATTTTATTTTATTATTATTTATTATGTTACCCGTTTCGTGTTGTAATATTGTAAAAACCATGATAGTGATCACAATGTTTATCCAAAGTGTTGGTAATCTCATTCATCATGCATTTACTTTTTATTCCTAATTTAATAGTTTGCTTACCAATATGATGGTCAGCGTGCAGATGAGACACGTAGATAGCCTTGATCGTCATGAGGAAAGCGTCCACCTTCTTAGTGCCGAAGAACCGAACAATCTGACCGAACGTGCCTTCACCGCAGTCAAGTATCATGGTTTTGTTTTCACTGAAACAAATTACACAAAATTTAGGCTTATGCGCAATTAGAATATTTTTTAATATAAATATCATCAATTCAATCATCAAAGAATCAGTGGGTATTGTACGCCCAGGTAATGTACAGCCAGGTATTTCATGTACAAACAAAGCACTATCGTTGTCTCTTTCTTGTATTACTGTCTCTTTCTTTCCTATTACGTTGGTTAAGTTGAGGGTTCAGTAGTGAGGATAGTTGAGGGTTTAGTAGTGAGGATAATTGAGTGCTTCTTTTACTATGGATGAATGAAAATTATGGGTTAAATTATACAATTATGAAAATTATGGGTTAAATAAATATATGTATTTATTGAATGAGTCAAGAATCTGGTTGAATCTCTGGTCTTGGCACCAACAAAGACCTAGGACAAAGGATTTATGATGTAAAGCTTCGATAAATCTGATCTAGAACTTGACATACTGATAGGAATATGAATAGGGATCTATACCACATCCATATTTTGTATAGGATATTGATAGGAACTGCTCCAAGTCACTTACTCGATCTGCAGCGCGATGCCGCTGGTGTTCCTGGTCTTGCTGGGGATGCAGGAGCCGGTGCCCAGGAACAGCACCTTGGGGAACTCCTCGTGCGCGTGGCTCTTGTACCCGGCGCCGTCCACGAGCCGCCGGAACTGCTCCAAGCTGTCCACGAACCCGTCCACGTCCATGCTCTCTTGGATGTAGTCTTGGATGTGGAGTTTCGGTTCCGCTGATCTGAAAGGATTATATTGTACTGGATGTAGGAATAAAGTTTTCATTTTTCAGTTTATTTTTCTTGGTTATCAGCAAAGAGTATTAATAAAAACTACAAGCAGATAATTATTTTGAATAAAGAAAGTATCAATATTTGGAAGTCATCACGTCAATCGTAAATACGTCTATCACTACCTCAACCTTTCCTGATTCTTGGAAAATTGCTTCTGTTTTGCCATTGCCGAAAATTCCTGAACCTGTTGTTATGAAAGATCTGCGTCCTATTAGCATATTGCCATGTACCTCTCAGATTTTAGAAAAGGTTGTATCTAAGCAGCTTGTAGATTTTCTCGAAAAGCACAAACTATTGCCTGAAGTTCAATCAGGATTCAGAAAAGGCCGTAGTACGACCACTGCTTTGTTGGATATAACTGATAACGTTATCCGTGCGCGAGATGAGGGCTTAATAACCCTGTTAGTGCTTCTCGACTTCTCTCGTGCATTTGACTGTTTAAATATCACACTGCTGCTGTCTAAGCTTAGTTATTATGGTCTCAGCTCCAGCACTGTCAGATGGTTCAGTAGTTATTTGAGTGGTCGGTCTCAGTATGTTAAATTGTCTAAATCGGATGGAATGTTTAATGTTTCTGAAAAGCTACCGGTCGAGCGAGGCGTTCCACAAGGATCGATTTTAGGCCCTTTGTTATTTATTATTTTCTCTTCGGATATCTGTCAGCATATAGAGCACTGTAAGTATCACATATATGCTGATGATGTCCAATTATATATATCTTTTAAGGCAGAAGATGCTAGTGCAGCCATTTGTAAGCTGAATGCGGACTTAGCCAAGGTTAGTCACTGGGCAGATAAAAACAGTTTGGTGCTAAATCCTTTAAAGACAAAATACATGGCCTTTGGTACCAAACACAAATTAAGCATTTTCAGTCCTCCTCATGACATCGTCCTTCTAGGAGAACCCGTAGAGAGAGTTTATGATGCAAGAAATTTAGGTCTTTTGTTTGATCCTAGCCTTAGATTTGAGAGACATATTGCTGAATCTGTAAGATCGTGTTTTTATAAACTCAAAGTTCTTTACAACATAAGAACTTATCTAAGTGAGGAACTGAGAGTTCAGCTTGTAGAATCCTTAATTCTCTCTAAGCTTAACTACGTGGATACTGTTACGGGGCCGCAGCTTCTAGGTCGTACACAGCGTCTTGTACAGCGTGCGCAAAATGCGTGTGCTCGCTTTTGTTTTAATATACCCCCGCGGGCTCACGTTACGCCTTTTTTAAACCGGAACTCTCTCCTGAAAATGAAGGCACGACAAAAACTGCATCTTGCCTGCTTGCTTTTTGGAGTGATTAAGTATCACACACCTGAGTACCTCTATAATAAGCTAAGTTGGATGTCAAAAACGAGGTCTTTACGAAAGTGCTCTAAACAACTGTCGACACAACATCATCGCTCGGCAGCTTTTAGAGGCAGTTTCCAGTACGCTGCAACCAAGTGCTGGAATAACATTCCACCACCTATTCGAGAGCTTCGGTGTTTTCATCTTTTTAAGACTAAGCTCAAGCAGTGTTTATTGGAACACCAAAAAAAGACCGAAGATCTTCGTATTGACATTTCGTTTCTTTAAATGTACCAGGTTAGCTTTTGTTTGATATTATTAATTTATTATTATTTAAATATATGATTTATTTACACTATGTAACTTATAATATGTTATAATGTGTTATGTTTGTAATGATTATATACTTTATGCTTTGTAATAATATGTTATGTTTATGTGTTTATATATATATAATACATTATGTTAAGTATTTATAATACATTATGTTTATGTATTTTATTAAAGAATTTTTATTTGAATTTACTGTTATTTATTATTATATATACCTACTACTATAATAGATATCTTTATTTACCTGTTTAATTTTTTTCAATTTTGTAACTATTCCATTTATGTATTTAGTGTGTTCTGTGTGTGACGTTTTTTATAAATGGTTCCAACGGAAGATCAGCGTTCTAATAGCCCACAGCTATTAGAACACAAAGCTGAGTTGGACGCCAATTCATAGTGTTTAAGTAAATATTTGTAAAACAATGTACCTACCTACCTAGTAACTATGAATAAAGAATTTTTCTTTCTTTCTTTCTTTCAAAAGATGTCAGAGAAAGAACAGTCTAGTACTGTCAGAATTTTATTTTCTTCAATTTATAAGTAAAAAAACTGTTTATTTTACAGATGTACTATAACAAGGCTTTGTCGCTAAGCGACCACATCTCGCTATCGGGAAATAATGTTAAGATATAAGAGATGCTATTCAACGAAATCTCACCTATCGAGATCCTTCTTTGGCCGTAAATGGAACATGGTGAGAGTCCGGCCCGTGATGGCTTCAATCTTGCCTCGGGAGTCCGGCTCGTTGGGACTGATCCCTTCTCCTTTGGACCCCTCCAGGTTAATAATATTCTGGAACTGGGCGTGGGCAATCTAAACATACGTTATTTCTCAACCACCGTAAAGCCATAAGCAAATAATTATGAAGAATAATTATATAATAGTACTTATTTATTTGTGTGCAATAACATAAAATAAAAACATAAAATAACAAAGTATACATTATTTAGCAGGATAGCATAATTATGTTAAGGTGTGACCAAACATAGCGCGGCATTTGAACGCGGCGGCCATTCGCGCTGTGATTGGACGACTGCCGCGCGCGGCAGTCGCATGTTACCAGCCGCAATTTCAAAGTAGTTCGCGGCAAATTTCCGTCCCGCGAATGCCGCGCACTTTGCGCGCTGTGTTTTTGATGACAACTATTTGATCTGAAAATTCAGCTATTGAATAGCTGAATGTTCAGAGTTTAAAAAACATGGCGGGTGATATGAAAGACTTTGTTTTGACAATTTTCAAAACATGACTTGACTTGAAATAATACAATTTTTCTGTGTTAGTATAGATAGTTACCTTATTCTTGAGATCCTCCAGGCCGCGCCGCACCGGGCTGTCCTCTGTGGGCGCGGGGTGCGAGCTCCACACGGCCGGCACGCTGGCGTCCTTCAGCATGGGGAATATGTCCGGGTCCAGCAGGTGCAGCTTGTGCTGCGTCCGGTGCACGGCCTCCGAGCCGAGGCACGAGTTCTGGTCGTTCAGCAGCATGTGGCGCGTTTTGGCGCCGAAGTGGGCCATGAAGGATTGGTAGCTGGAAGAGAACACGTCATTTTTAATAACCTATACCATTATTTCCGCAGATGAGGCAGGAAAGCAAGTGTCTCATAACTCACATAGGGTCGTTGAAGACTTGCGGCGGCGTCAAATGGACAACGACAGTTGGGATGTTTTCAGGGGGATTATGACCGTTGTCGAAGTGGGATTGGAACTCAGACTCTTTCAGGTATGATATATCGGGAACCTCCAGCACTGAAATTAAAATAAACGTTATTAAATATCTTATCTTGACGATCTCTGTGGCTTAGCGGGCGAAGGTCCGCCTGCAATGCAACAGGTTCGATATCCTTTCGGGACAAAAAATTGGATGATATGCAAATATTTGTTACATGTGGGTGCCGTAGATACGAGCATATTTCATGGGCACAGATAGTGCTAAGGCCAGAAAAGTGAATTGGGATTTAAGATATTTATTCTCATAAAGACTTACATGAGAACAATTTATTAACTTTTGACTAGAATCCTAATATATCTCGTCAATCAGTCCCTGTGTCCTAGCAGTGGGGATGTAAATAGGGGTGCATATACCAATGAACACTGGTCCAGGGTCATCAGGCGTCTTCACGTCCGCAGACATGACCAGGGTCCCGTCGGACAGGATGACGTCACGTCCGGCCTTCAGCTGTCCGAGCAGCGGGCCGGGCGGGACGCCGCACTCCACGCACTTGGCCAGGTCGAGGGTGCCCATGCGCTTCTTCAGCGTCACCACGTACGCGAGGGTAGAATTGCTGCGTTTGTTCAAGTTCTCTAGTGCGGCAAGCTTTTTAGGTTCTGTAAAAGATAATTGGAAATTGATAAAGATTTTTAAAGATTTATGTCATTTATTTCCATAAAATCCTAAAGATCACTTGGACATATCTAGTGAACATTGCATTTATTTGTAGTTAGAATTAGCACAAAAGAAATAACTTATGTTTTTGTATGAGCTATAAGTCTTAGTATGTAGGTGATTAGAACCAACAATCAATGCTTTCAGGCATTTAAGTACACATCAATTTATTGTTATTCTATTCGTTTTACAAATATAAAGAACTTAAGGAAATAAATTTTCTAATTACCTGGTGAAGGAGATTTTCTAGTTCTGTCATGTTTAACTCTCTCCCGTGATTGAGGGCCGAGGTTGGAGTTTTCTCGTCTGTAGTAGTCTGTATTATCATGTTCAAACTTTTCAAATTCTTTGTCCTGGTTGTCAAGCTTTTGTTTCTTTGTGGGAGGTTTTCCTTTTAGGAGGCTCTCATGTGGACCTCTGAAATAAATAAATTGGTAAATCTGTTTAAATCTGTGTAAATAAAAATAAAGTCTGTGTAAATCTTTACTGTAGTTAAAAAGTCATTAAACTCTGAATTAAAATGACTAAGCTATGTCTAAACTTATTATATGTGAAAAGATTCTTCAGTGGATAGTAACATCTGTACACTATGAGTATTTAAGCTGAGGGCAGTTCAGCTAGTTTATCATATAGACATTTAACTCAATACATGTGTCATACTGTTATTGGTTCAATACTAGTCACTAATTCTAGTGGAAAAACAGCCTAACACTATTATGGTAGAAGAGAGAAGATGGAGCAACTTACAGTTCAATATACTTGACACTAATAGCATTGTCTGAGAAATCTTCATTTTTGGAACATTTTGCCATGGTGACACTCATCTCTTTCATTATGACGAATCTCTTTGTAGCTTTGTATAATTCATCCTGTAAAAAAAATAAAACTAATTTATTTGAATCCACAACATTGCATTATTACATCCAGTGTTTATGTATTTTGTAGATGTTTATTATTTAAAAAAAAATCTGTCCTATGTAGTTTAGTAAAGAAGCTCTGCTAAAATTGCTAATAGACTTGTAAACATTATCATAATATATCTGATATTATAAGCTTAATAGAATATACTTAAATAAATAGATAATGAAGTACATAATGATTAACTGTAACTGACCAGTCCTTCAGGTCCATGCAAGGTGATATTAGGCACCCCAACATCTTGCAATGTCAGTGAGAGTCCAGGTAAACCTCCAATGTTCTTCCAACTCTTGCCAGTGATGAAAATGTGATCAAGTTTTGACAGCTTCACTTTGTGTTCATGAGCCAGCCGCTGAGTGCATTCACCACAGTTGAATAAATACCTGAAAATATCATTGCATATTGAATCAATAGATAGATGATGCAAGATTATTGGAATGTCAAATTGATTTGTGTAATAAAAATTAGGTATTTTTGTGGCAATACAGGCTAAACTCTAAATATTTGTTGATTGTAAAACTAACCTCTTGTGATCTGTGAAGAGATACACAGTATTCGGAGCCCCTCTGGCTCCAGATCCTAGTACTTGCAGGTATACATTTGAAGGAGGATATTTATCAACTTTTTTATTCACATTTAGCCTTTGACGCTGGGTACTAGTAATGCGCTCTTTGTGCGATTTCGGCATATCGGCTAGAAATTCCAATAATTTCTTAGAACTATTTGAGTAAGAACGGAAACTACATCTAACTACTCGGCTATACAAAACACTGGTACCGTACATGTGTTTATAGGTTATTGGAAGCCAAATTTACGAGATTGACACAAAAATCATGCGTGATTAATTTTGTTGATATGATATTACTGTAATAATAAAAGGAGACACATTTTTTAGATTTAGAAACTATCTTCGGATTTTCTAACAATTTTCTTGAACTTTTTTCTACTTGACACTGACTTTGACATTGACAATGTTTGTTTTTTGGCGGTTAACAGCAAAATAATAACAGCCAGTCACGTACGCCACAATTAAAGAAGAAAGGCAGTGTTGCTGTTCCAAAATATAGGTAGTACAATAAATATCAAAAGCTGGCATCACAATCTAAGAAAAATGGCGTTCGTTACAGCTGTGAGTGTGGGTTGCGCAATTTTTATGTAAATCTGCACGAAATCCAATAAAAAATAATAATTTATTATTCAACATATAATCTCGCGTGTTGATATGTGCTGGCAGTAATAAAAACAAGTGGAATAATCTCTAGTTGTATGGTAAAATCACAAAAGTGCAACCTGTCATGAACTGTGTATTTTTTGTGTTGTGGTGATGTTGTATGAAAACGATAAATAATGAGAAGAAAAATACCAAAGCTGTGCAAATAATGTGACAATGATGAGTTCGCTATGGGTGGTGTTATTTGTGTCCTTGACCGGCCCGCATTTGGGATTTGGATTGCCTTTGCGACCTGAGCCGCAAACCTACCCTCACGGTGAGTCATTTATGCGATAAAATGCATGTTTTTAACTAAATTATGTATAAAAACGTATAATATTCTTTCTTATGTACAGTTTTATTCATACACTAACCTATCTACGTGTATTTTCCAACTGATACAATCGTAATAATAAACAAAAACACTTGGGAATGCACTCATTCACATGACATGTGCTGAATACTGCGGCTATTGTAAAACGAAAGCATCCGATGTTGACATCAAAAATGCGTATATTTTGAATAAAATTTTAACAACAAAAATAATGGATCTACTTTCATGTACCTTATACATAGTGGTCACTGTGTTGATTTGCTAATGGAAGACTATACAATCCAAATTTTTTTTCCAAAATCATTGCACATTTTTTGGCCAAATGTTAGATTTTTTAGATTGTGGCATGCTATGGTTGAGGCCTATACCCAGCAGTTATATCTCAGGAAACAGAAGGAACATCCTTAGCACTTTTTGATACCGAAAGGTAATTTCATATTTAAGTCGGGCATTATAATTATAGACTAGCTGACATGCTCACAGTTTCACCTGCTTTATTCCCATATTATCTTTCTTTTTTAACTGTGCTTTTACTGGGCTATTACAACTATGTATTTTAAAACCAAATGCTCCTATATCAGCTAGCCGTTCTTGATTTATAGGCAATTATATATTTATAAAATAGTAGATATTACTTAATGATGACAACTTAGTTAAGCAGTAATTCCATTGATTATTTGACAGTAGAGGATATTTTCAGATGGATCATTGGAAAGTTGGACAGAGAGTGTGGTGTTTGTGGCGATACCAGCGCTGGCGTTGGTCATCGTTGCTGTTGCCTTCCTTCTTGGCTGCACATGGTGTTATAGACATAAAGACTGCAAGGTATGTCATTATTATATTATAATAATAAAGATTTGTAGACTCACTATTTAGCAAATAAATCTGGTCTCCTGCGGGAATTAAATCCTTGGGTTATCGCGAGTGTGACCCCTAGGCTGTCCATTGATACTTAAACCATCAACTGATACATCATCACACTATATAAATCCTCTTCTGATATCACTAATGTAGTAGCTAGTCTACTTAAACACTCATAAGTCTCTTTCTTATTTATATAAAATACGTAAAAGATCTAGTCTATTCCTAGAAGATCTTGTGTAGACCTAGACATATCATCATCCATTCCTAGTAACTTTGCTAGAACATAAATTATGTCTGCTTACGCCAGGTATTTTGTTAGGTTTCTAATTGTTAAACATTCTTCCTACACTATGTTCTAATTCTTAACAGGTTATTTGGTCATTAAGCATCAAATTATAGATCATGTTAGTCAGTGCCCAACTATTTGGCAGCAACAACGAAATGCAACTGAGTTTTAGTCATGTTATCTGTTATTCATACACATGTCGCGTTGAAGCATGGGCGTCGAAATCTTACTCCCGTATGTGATAGGGTTGCTTCTTTCGCGAAACTTACTACTATATATAAAACAACTAGCTTTCCGCCCTGCGGCTTCGCCCGCGTTTTACACTTTCCCGCAATTTTCTTTGCTATATTATAGCCTATGTTACTCGGGGATAATGTAGCTTTCCAAAGGTGAAAGAATTTTTAAAATCGTTCCAGTAGTTTCGGAGCCTATTCATTACAAACAAACAAACAAATCTTTCCTCTTTATAATATTAGTATAGATAACTTATTTGATTACTACTTTGTTTGGTAATGTTAAAATGTTTTATTAATATTATCCAGAAAAATATGTTTATGTCAATAGAGTTATTACAACGGTTTTCCAAGGAGAGTTTACTAAGTATATATATACTATGATGTGCTGTCCCATCAGTGCTAGATCTGTCTTTGATTCTTTAACTCACGTCCTAAGTATTCTACATAACTGCAAGCAACAATGCAATGCAAGCTACAGGTGACACCCCTAGCGATTGGCCAATAAAAGTTGCAGTATATCTAATCAGCGGGTGCGGTCGACGCTCCCGACACGCCCTTGCCTATGGGAAGCGGCGGCCATTGTGTCATCTGTCAATTTTAATAGAGGCCCCGTCAAACCAAGCCCTGTGATTTCGTTACAATACAACCACGGTCTGATGCGACCTTGCTCTGTCGCTAATGGTTCGGCCAATATTCGGATTCCCCTAAAATGAGCTGCCTAAATTAGCCCTTAAATAATAAATGCACGCCAAAGGAGACAGATGGAACGAGATTTAGAGAGTTAAGCAACGCCAGCCTATAAAAAATATTTAGGTCACTCATAATTACATTAGCCTTACGCTTAACTTAATTTATAATAAATGAATGGGTTACGGAATGCCTGTTTCGTAGGTACTAAGAAATATTTAGTTGTTTATCCGTCATAATTTCCCTAGGACTGATTCTTAAAATTTTAGGCATATGATATTCGGGAAGCGCTGCTCTGTAGTGCCTGGATTTTATTAGATAAGGATTACCCAAGACTAGGACGTCCATGCCCACAGCATAAAAGACCGTATCCATGGAATACAACTTGTCGATATGTCTTGAGCCAATATGATGCGGGTTTCCTTACCAAATTAGTAAGAGAGTGTTCTTAATTTTATAAATTTAAAAAGCCTTGTTAGTTTAGTTGGGTGACATTCAAAACCCTATAAACTCAAGTACAAGTATACAAGTTAAAATTGAAACATCTTGAATCTCATTAAAATAAGAAATAGATTCTATATAACTACGCAGACCTCTACATTCTTTGTGTAACTTGATCTTTGTACAAACAGCGGCAAATTGAAGAATCCCCCTGAAGGCTCGTGGGTGGTGCGAATAACTCCATTTCGGGTAACCGGGAATTACGTCAACCAAAATCCAAGGCCTAACTGCCCCTTTTACGTCATTGTCACCCACCTCAAATAGCGGAGCTTGAGATTTCCTTCCTAAATGTCATTTCGCTTGAAGCTTTATGTACAATTCATGTCGTTAATATTGTAACATGACATTGTAAATCTTCAAATTTCTTATTTAATTCATGAGAATAAACCTTCATGAAATATATTAGGTAGGTACATTAAGCATACAAAAAAATTCGTTTACAGAAAACCTCCGTTGATTTATTTTCATACAATAATTGCCAGTGAATCTGTGCACATCAGTATCGGATACTGAGCAGATCAGTCCAAGAAGTGACATTGATCCTCAAAGGTAAACGGTAAATGACTGTCGAAGCCAAAACTAGGCTTCAAACTACAGTTAGGTACTACGAGTAGATGCTAAATGCTAGTAAGTAGTATGAATGTAATGAGTTGCTATTAATTGTATACTTAATCTCCTTGCCTCGTGTCGTCTGTTTAGTGGTGTTGATTAATAATTATACCTGATTTATTTATATTTCGTCAGTACATATTTATTTATTGCTTAAATATACATTTTACAAGGTTAAGCTTAGTTGGTAGTTTGCTTATGGTAAGTGAAATAAATAATATATTGCTGAACAATTCGCACATCAACATCTAGCCAGAAACATGGCAAACACTTCTACTTTGAGATTTAAAGAAGCCTTTTGTAAATAGTCGGAATCTATTGCCCGTGATTTCTTTAGAAAGTTCATCTACGTTTCGACCAGATGGTCCATATTTGACTAGCTATAAAGCCTGTTACGCGAAGTAAACTTGCAAAGCCATTGACAATTACTCACCGGCATCACATTTGGCATCTATTGTGTGTCTATTCTCTGCTGTGATGCGCCACTCCTCATTTACTTCACATTTAGTACCGCCGGTTTTATGTTCGTTGTGTTTGCTTCTAGGCTTTATAGCTTTTCGTATGAATGGAGTTGATGGGTTACCTATTTTTTCGGGGATTAAATCACCACGTTCTGTTTATATCTACGTCCAACTGTAGGACACATTACTATGATAAGCGGTCGACAAACTAGTTGTAATATATTTTCTGAGTACCTATCAGACCTATACCCACTTACTATTTATTTTAATCCACAAACAAATGTACAATACGGTGTCGTTTTGTATTGTTAGTTAATATTGACTACAGCACTAGGAGTATGGAGGATTGGCCGACTTGACAGTGCATGACTTTGTGAATATTGTTGATGCTAGTTACAGAAGCTTTGTACTAATAGGTTCGTGTTGAAAATCGGCATCGTGGATCTGCATCCATGAATGCTGTGTTAACGAACCTAGATATTAAGTTTACCTTTACCTACGGAATCACAAGTAGATCTCTCAGTGATGATGGATTTTATTACAGTTATTAAACACGCAATAGATCATTTCGACTTTCATAGCCGATGAAAGCTGTTGCGTTACGTTTCTAGTTTGCCAGTCTCGCTTTGGTATACTAATTTGTTGAAGTAGTGATATCATTCGCTAATCAGCAAAGTGCTCTTCATTCCAGCTATTTGTTTTCTAATAGCGTTTTTATACTTCGTCATCCCTAACCTAAGTGCAATGTTTGTCTGATTACCTTTGTAAATACCTTTGTTTGCTTAGAGCAATGTTATTTGTTTTCTTCCCTGGTGGTGAAATAGAACCAAGCTGATATATGTTACGCTCTTATTGTTATTATACCGAAAACAACGAGTTGCATCGGATCCGAAGTCAACTCTCGTTACCTATCTATTAGTACCATTAAAGTCTTGTCAAAAGACAGCACTCGTAGCCGTATAGCTACCACACAATTCCTTATCCAGCTTCATTTGTTCAAGTTTTTGTCATTATTGGCGAAAAGTTGACCTGTAAAACAAGTTCCACTGCAGAAGCTATCATATATATAGTTTCTTCCTTGTGGCGTATTTTTAACGAAGGTCAAATGAGTTTTCATAGAATTCGTATAAAGCCACAAAGTGCTTAAATGTGTGCATTTTGACGCTTGTTTACATTATTATTCGGAGACGTCTAGTCATCAACTGACCTTGCTTTTCAGTCCTCAATTTCAATGGGCAGTAATTGCGTCGTTCTTAAACGTAAACAACGCGTAAAACGTAGCTGAGACTTGTCTGATTCTCTTATCTGCTTGTGAGTCAGCACGCACGGCACACACCCACCTGCTTGACATCGTCTTAAGCGCTCTACACACCGCCCGCCGGCACAGCCCGGCGGCCCAACCCGCCGGCCTTATTTTGTACAATCATGGTACAAAATAAGGCCGGCGGCCTAACCCGCCGGGCTGTGCCGGCGGGCCGCCGGCTTTGGTGTGTAGAGCGCATTACTGTAAACATTTGTGCATGTCACCTTATTATAAATTAGGATATACAGTTAAAAAAGACATCTCAAAATACCAGTTTTTTATTACAATTAACACAAAATATTCCAGTATAAAATTATAAACCAGTCGTGTCACGAATGCAACTGATAAATATAGTATAATAAAGCTTAGCATTTTCAGTGCAATTTTACTACTTCTACTTTATTACATCCGCATTTTAATACAAATGCTTGGCATCCAACTTTACGTACCTGCAAGTCATAAAATAAATACGATTCGCTTCCCAAACTAACTGGAAATCCCTTCATCTGAAACCCTGTGAACTGTGGACGTTTACAAAACAATTTCTAGCGAATTCGCACGACGACAGAATTTGAGATGCTCTCATAAAAACCCTAGACTAGGCGCGAGACATTCAAATGCCAACAGTACATTTGCTTGCATTTGTGAAAATATTCAACTGTCTTATTCTGTACGGGATTAGAACTGGATTTAGTTGGCTATAAAGTAGAGAATGTTGGCGAACAATGCAGTGGCGCTTCTAGTTGGCATACAGCCCGGGAAAGGCACCCCCACAGTCGTGCCCTCCCACGCCATCGCTTTACACCTCCACTATTGCTGCTTTGATTCATGCTCCCTAATGATATATGGCCGCAGTCCTAGTAATGCATTATTATCTAATACTGGCTGGCTTTCTATACCGTCTATTACTTTAATCAATAGTACCGCCGTAATGTCGAAGGCGTTTAAAATGCCAGTTACTAAATTCTTTCATACTCTCCTTTACCACAGTTTAAACAATAGGTAAACAAATTTCATTTCATTTCATTTCCTATTTTGTGGTTTATCTACCTATTAGCTCATTTCATCTAAACGTAAATGTGCTTTCTTTGGCCGGCGGATAACGTCCACGGCTTTTGGCATTCATATGCATATTTTTATTATTCGACTATAAACTCTTTAATAGTCTTTATGCGCGTACGAGCCAGTGAGCCAGCGTTAAACCCTCTTTCTTTGATGGTTTGAATTTAAATTTTAAAATAGTATATTTTGTTTCCTATTTCAACCAAGGACGTATAGATAATAATAAATAATATAGGTCTACATTATATTTTGGTCTATGACTGAAAATATATCCCACGATTGTTTTCTGAAATAATAAATGCGTTAAATGTTGAATATTTGCTTTGCCAAACCGTTTAACGAATTATGGAATATATTACCCCAGGCTTTCCGTAAGCTCTGAAATCAAGCAGTGCTATTGTCAGAGAACATCTCAAATGGAAAAGCTGCTTAGTTCTCTACAACCAAGTAATCCTTTTATGAGTGGCATCTACCTCATGTTCGCAGTTACATAGTATTACTAATTATATTTAAGTGCACTGTGTATTCATACACATGACTCATTATCAATTAGCAGTAAACTACTCTGTTCCTGCCAAGTCGCCGGCTGCACTTTGAAATCCGATCCTACTTTACTTTTCTTCGCGTACAGGTCGAGTTTCTACTATCTACCCACTTATTTTCCGGCGTTACTAGGAAATCGTAATTCAACGATTATATGCATACATTATCATCGTTGAATTACCGTGAATAAATAAAAAGTCTTGGTTTATTATGTTATCATTGAGTATTGCGGGCCGAACATCACGGGACGAATGTAGAATAAACCGTATTTTCCTATCACAGTGTTCTGGTTATGTCTGATTTTTGGTAAAGCATTTTATTTAACGTTTTTAGAGAAATGTGAACCTCTCTGCCTTAATTCGCACGAAACTTTGACAAAACCAAAACGAAGCTTAATGTGCGTAGAGATAACTGTAAAAGTCTTTGTCAAAATAATTATTTTTATAAACTTCATTTTGGCTGTCGCAATTCCATGACAGTTTTATAAATAAAATGTCATAAAATCATTGGTCATAACACAATAGGGATGGGCGTTATTGAGTATTTTCGCTAGCGGCTACTGTATAGATATTTGGTTTCAGTATCGATATCGATAACCATTACCTGATATCGGTACCTACTTACATACGAAAAAAAAAAAAAACGAAGCGCGATAGCGAAGCAGAATCTGGAGAGCTGGCGTTTCGGCTGCGTCTACTGGTCCCAGTGAGGATTAGGTATAGGTATTGAATAAATGTATTTTATTACTTACTATCTAATAACTGATTGATGTAGGGCATTTTCCTTCATGCTTTACTAGGCTTAGGACTACCACATTTTTTTCATAGGTGCTAATAAATAGTAGGAAATGTAGGCAAGTAGCCCACCTACATACATACATTCCATACCTACACTAGGCTCTATTCTACGTAGCCTACCTACGTAGAATATAGCCTAGTATAAGTGTAAACACTAGGGTATATTCTAAGTAGCCTACCTACGTAGAATATAGCCTAGTGTAAGTGTAAACACAAGATAGGCTATATTCTACGTAGGTAGGCTACGTACCTAGAATATAGCCTAGTGTTTACACTATTTATTAGTATTTATTTTATAAAAATCCGATTAAATACTCTCAATCACAACGACAAATCACAACAGTATCGAACATGCAAATGAGTAGGTACTTAGCAAACAAAACAATACGAAAAGCTTCGCGGCTGCGATATGCAACTGAACCAGTCAAATATAAATCAATCTCAAGAAAATCGTAATCAAAACTCGACCCTACTATCCTATTAATAAGGTCAAATTGAAGCTCTTCGCTCAGTACACGCTCAGTAGAAAAACAGAATAGAGTACATAATAGTTAGTACCAATAATAGCTTCGTCTCGTGTTTTCGCATGAAAGCTTACGCGTTAGAAAAGGATGCCAACCAATGATTAGCTATCGGCTATCATAAGTTGTTTGGTTGCTTAGCGCTGACAGCGCTACCTCGCTGGCGTGTTTCGTTCCGATATTAAGATATGATCAGCTATAGGCTATTATTACGTTGTTAGTTTCTTAACGCTACCTAGATGGCGTGGTTCGTTCCGATATTTAGATATGATCAGCTATTGGCTATTATTACGTTGTTAGTTTCTTATCGCTACCTAGATGGCGTGTTTCGTTCCGATATTTATTAGCGGTTATCTGACATTACAATATTGATACGATAAGTTATGAGCATGCCAACGGTTTTTAGATACGTTTTGGTATAGCGGACTCATGTCTATAACACAACCATTAAAAAATGCGACAGTCCCTTAAATTTGTGACCGTCAAAACAAGTCGTACATTAAAACAGCAGTCAGTGTAGCACGTCCCTCGATAAGCGCACTTAATGCGGGCTCTTCATCTATGACTCACGTCTACTAATTACGGTGCCATCCACACATACACGATCTAGACCTTACTCCCTGGACATAAAGCTCAGATTCTCCAAGCGCTGCACTGTACACGTGCTTGCCTTGAGCCACGATGACTCTAGATAATGAGCACTTCTATACTCGACGTAGTACAGTTGCATTTTATAGACGTGTATAAAAGGTTGTTTCATCTCGTCGCGATATTCTGGTTTTGCGTTTCGTTCTAATAGCCTACTGAAATTAACGTGATTTTAGATATTGTTGGTCCTTAATATAATACTAGCCGACCCGCCGACAGTTTCGGTTGCGTTTTTTTACGCCTATAATTTATTTAATATAAAGCCTTTCTTGGATAAATGTACTATCCAACACTGAAACAATTTTTCTAATCGGATCAAGGGTGAAGAAGCGCGTTCAAACAAACAATAAATTATTTTATATGTAGGTATATTTTTGCCTAGTTTTGTTAAAAATACTGCTTTCCTCCAGGAATTTGAACAATATTAGGCATACCAAAAAAAAAGTCACTGCCTACATTGCTATTTTAATTATTTTGGCAAGTAAACGAAGCCATTTAAATTCTATTTCCGTTGAGAATTCATATTGTGTTCGTCAAAGCTTATTGCATTTTGTCAACTTCTGCGTTTCATTTGAATTCTGTATATTTTCGTTACGAGAGATTGTGTAGGTATATCATTTTCATTTCAGCGTATGGTGGTTATGGTGTCCACAGCTTGATAAGCACTCCATACTTAAAGAATAGCGGGTTGATCAGTTATAATTTGATGTATGCAATATTCCGTTTTAAGGTCCCGTTATCAAATAAGGAACTCTTATAGTTACGTCTTTCTTATTTCTTATCTATTCGTTTATTTGCCATCAATGTATGTCTCTACAATTTTACACAACGCTAATAAAATTACAAATTGATAGCCAGGACACAAGAAATCATAAAGTTATTTACTGCTGCATTGTTCAGCTCCGTGAATTTGACTTGTCACTCGATCATGAGAATAACCGTCCATTGTCGATTACCTTAGGAACAGTTTTTATGTCGATTCGTACGCTGAACGTGGTAATTTGATTGTGTAGCGCCGTTTCCTTGAACACGGCTTTTGTGTTACGTTTTGTTTGCACGTAATCGCTATACTTTGCGTGCCTATAGTATGTCATGGTATTGATGTAGGTATATACAGGTGTTATGTTACTGTCTATGTTTTGCGTGCCTATATAGGTGATTTACGCTTTCCCTTAACGGATGCAAATCTAACGGAGACAATCATATAATTTTCATAGGTTATGGTGTTGTGTGTTAATGTGCGATTTTTTAAACGTTCGCCAGGGAAATCCGCAGCTCAGATATATTCTGACATAGTAATTTTGAGTTACCGAAATCGTAGTCATTAAAAATTTTCCTCTCCAACCAAAAACTCCTCTTTCAACTTAAATATGTACTGCAATTTTTACGATATTACCAAAATAATATGCGTAAAAATAAGCCCTGATGCAAGATATGAGTGATGACACAATTTCCAGAATAATAACTTTATTGTACACTTAAATCAAAAACAATAAACAGGACAACAAACTTAACTAATTGTAGCACGCCTTATCCAATAAATTTAGACTAGGTATATGATATGGGTAATATTTAAGTTCGGATTATATTGTATGCGAATTATCCATGATTACTTTTTAGTCAATATACTACCTTGAATTACTGAAAAATACCCTAGAACGACCTATTAATACTGTCCTTCACCACTATGAAAAATGTTTTGGTTACGGTCACTTCACTTGCCTATTGTAACGTCGATTCAAGCACATGATAATGTTCATTCATAGGTTACGTCATTCGTGATGCACAGGAGCACGAGGTCGTCTAAAGGTTATAATGTGCTAATCGGTAAAGGATGTTTTGGATTAGATATCTTTATGGTTGGGTTAGTTGTTATAATCATCTATGGTTATAATTACATTGTTTTCGGGAGTAAAGGGATGTCTATTTTGTTACTTTTTTGTTATTAATTACTTAATAAATGTAGGTCGTATTTCGTCAAATATAAATTTGTTGACATGTTGAAGATATCATGTTAGGTGAGAAAACTGGTAATTTGGTAAATATTGATCTCAATGATGAGATTGAGAACTCAATTAAATGTAAGCCGCTACCGAAGGCTAATAAAATAATAACAGTCTTGTATGCTATTTCTCTACAACAAAAACGCTGATAAACACACACACTGATTATCTTTCGCGTTTATAATTATAAGTGTGATATTTGAGCAAGATTCTACGATAACGTCGGCAAAGAAACTTGGAGATTAATTACTTAGTAAATTCTTCGGTGATTAAATGTTAAATTTGCCATTAAGTATTAATTACTTACCTACCGAGGATATTGTATACGAGACCTCATAATGTAATCGCTAGGGGGCGTATGAAAGCTCATTGAAATAATAGTTGAGCCTTAACCCTGTTCTTTTATATCTGCATGTAATAGTACCAGTTAGTTTGTTGTTTCAAAGTAGCTAGTGCGAATGCTTTATCATAGCAACCCATATAACGTCCCACTACTAGTCACTATTTGGTACGAGTTTCCCCACTAGAACACATTGTAGGCGTTTGGGGTTTGGTATAATCACCAGTCTACCAGTCGGGTTAGCGGTGATCGCAGTCAGTTGGTACAGGTACACAGAACGTTTGTATCTGACAACGCCACAATTTTTTGGTCTGACAACACCCTTGGGAACAGAGGGGATGGTAGATTCTTAAGCCAGCACCACACGGCAAAGAACGCTCTAAGATGCAACTTAGTTCGCCATGAAACGAATGCTCTTTCCTCGAAGGCTTCGTTCGTGAAACTACGAATGAGTTACAGTGAAAGCGCCCACACGCGATGTCAAATTAACCAAAGTGCTCTGTCCAATTTTGAATATAACTTTATTCGATTATATTTCACATGGGTTGGGTGTTGAGTTAGTTATAACTTTGTACTCAGATGTTATATGATAAACGTTTCTAAATTAATGATGAAATTAATCTGTTATTTATTACTTACCGATGGTAGTTTATTGTAGTGCAGCATAAAATGATTATTGATACGCACGGGGTTAATACACTGATATTAATTACAATTTTTACGGCCAAAATCTAAGCACCACATATAATCAACATAATATTTAATCCGCATTATCTTGCACCTTGCATAATGGTAAACAATACAATTAAGATAATAGCATTATACAAAGCCACAATAACCGGAGTGAAATCTGGTTATCTCACGACAGTTACACTACCCATTTAACATAGGTCCTTGCATTGCCTTTACGATTATATCTGACTTGCATTGTTTTCTATCTCCAGGCAAACGAAGGAGCGGACAATCAGGTAGCTTATTAGATATTACAATGTTTTGTGTGCGTGTGTGGAATTCAAAGTATTCAGCCTGGGCCGTATTGTGTGTGCCTGCTGTTTTGCATTGGTAATTCGAGATCCTAGGATCAGTAAGCTTAGCACGAAATATTCTAAAAGGAAATTAAAGATTAAATAAAATAATGTAGGCATTTCATATATTTTAATGTTATTGCTTAGTTTTATTAAGTCTTTGCGTCTTTCAATTCTGTTTTGATCTTATGAGGATGTAAGTTTATAACACAATGAACGTGTTCACTTATTGGCAGTTCTAAATTATCAATATCATTTATGATTTTTATTTTCTATAAAACTAAGTGTCAAGGATATCCTGCATGTGATGGATCACAGTATTTATTTACTTACTCGATTTGCCAATGGAACGGACTTATGTGTTTGTTACCTGTTTTAAGAGCACGGTTCTTCAAAATGGTCTCCTCATTACACAGATGGGACTCCTTCCGCAAAATGATACGCTGCGTTCGACGTAATAATGCTATTAATTTCATGTAGAGACATTATATTATATTAATTAATTCGGAAATTATATTAGCACCCGAATATCCATTTTGACGAACCTAAAGCATGTTAGTTACTTTTAATCTTGTCTTGAATTAAATCTAATGAATGTGAAGTAGTTTTGGCTTCTATGTTCTGTTTTTTGTCAGAACTTATATTAGAAACATATCTTTTGTATAGTCTGTGGATGTTAATTGCGTTTTTAAATCTTTGCATGATACAAAGTAAATATAATGGGAAAACTGAATAAATTATCTAGATATCAAGGAGGATCTCTTAAACAAAATTTTAATTAAAATAATATTACAAAATAATATAGTGGGTTGATTTATTTAACCCATCATCAGTTTATTAATTAGTGTTCCTATTATTCTTTCGTGCATGAAATTTACAGCTGGCATTTGGAAGCTGAACTAAAATAACCGTATCCTTACAGCTGTTTACTGCAAGCGCTTCCCAAATCCACAACACCCCCCAACGCGCGCAGCCCCCCGACTCTGGCTTCTCGGAGCCCGTGAACAACAACGTGGCCGGCGAAGACAACAACAATGGCCCCATCTCCCTGCGAGAGATGCAGAACATCGCCAACAACAATGCCGCCGCCTACATCTTCAACGAGAACGAGGAGCGGAACACGAACCGCTACGTGAACAGTCGCGAGTCCATCATACTGTTCGACCCGCTGCCTATGGAGATACATCCCGATGATCCGCTGGAGCCTTATTCTGATTGGTTCAGTAAGTACGGTTCACTAGAGCATTAACGGTTTTTTGGAGATTCTTCTGCTGTTTCAGCGAATAAATTAATGTCGTGAGAATTTACTAAGTTCATCACAAAGTATTGAACTCCATTAACATGCAGCTATTTTCCCTATGGTACACGAGCTATCATCCAAAAGAGATACGTCACTGATTCACTAGAGCAGCACTGAGTGAAGTGGCGTCGCCCTTTTCATTACACTGAGTTGGCTTTTCGTTTGAATGAGGTCGACAGGCATTCGATGTCATATCTCGGTTAGTGTTAATTGTAGTGGCGTGTCCGCTTTGATCTAAGGCATGGTTTTGTGACGTTTGACATTAATCTCTATGCTGATTTACTGAAGGCTCAGATTAATCTGCTCTTAAAATTGAGATATATTTTGTGGGACTGCGACTGCATGTCTAATAGTAATTCAACTTGGCTATTGTCACGCAAGATGTGATGTTTTTTTGACGAAAATGTTTTATTTTTATACAGAATTAATAGTTACGTTGTCATAGCATTAACCCATCTATTGAAATCTAACGTTATAAGCACGCAGAACACAACTTCAATAAGAGAAGTACCTAAGTTACGTCGAGATATTGATCCAGATCAATTAGTCATCAGATACTAACGTTTCCTGCGTACTTTGTTATTAGCTGTTATGATAATGATTGATATCTTTCATTATTCAAAAAATCCCGCGGCACAGTAATGACAATTAAAAACCGCTTAAAACTTGACACACTTTGCATACAATGCGGCACACTAAATACCTCGTTGACAGTTTGCCTTCACCGTAGCGATTGTGACCGCTCGACCATTAAGTTCCCAATGTTCCCATGATGACGCTGTTTTGCGATCGAGTAGAGCTAATCGATTGACTTATTGTTACAGCAACGGAACACTTCCCGAGGAATAACTTGCAGTATCTGCGGGAGGTGGGAAGGGGGTGGTTTGGCAGGGTAAGACATAATTTTATTTCTGGTACTTTTGCAATTTTTTAACACCTAATGATGCATGATGCCATTGGAAGAACAGAGGCTCTTAAAAAAATAAATCTTAAAAACAATTATTAGTTATTTATACGTCAGTTAAATTATGTTAGGAAAGTCAACCATATCGATCTTCGATGGTATGATGGCACAGAAACTTTTGTCAAAACTGGTAGTCCACTTTCTTGGCCGACTGTAACACACACTGCCAAATCGCATCTATTTATTTATTTATTCCACAAAATCCACAGCCCTTAAAAAATATATAATATAGTTACTTATAACAGAACTTACGGCCAAAAAACGGATTTAATTTTTATAAATTTCATCTATACTATTAACGAGATTAAATAGAGTTTTAAATGAAGACATTTGTTTCTTCCTAGGTGGTAGCAAGTGAAACAGAGTCTGAAGGCGGCACTCAAATCGTGGCAGTGAAGATTCTCAACCAGAACAGTTCTCTGGAGGATAAGGCGCGGTTTTTGGAGGAGAGTCGCATGTACCGCCAACTGCGCCACGAACACATCCTGGCCTTCCTGGGCAAGTGCCTCGAGGAGGAGCCTTGGCTGCTGATATTTGAGCTCTGCACTCAGGTAAAATACTAATGCAGAGCTTTTTCAAAATATTTTATAAAAAATTAATTTGGATCGTAAATCGAACCCACAACAATCTACGTCTCTTGTATCCGCCCCCGCCACTGAGGTTGTCTATGAAATAGAAAAACAGATCCATATCCACTATCTTGACCATTTCTAACCAAAAGATATAATTTCTCAGGATCTCCAAAGATATCTGGTCGTGAATCGTCCTCGCATGGCGATCCTCAACGAGAACGGGGTGCCACTGCAGCTAATGAGTGACGTCAGTTCGGCGCTCGCTTACATGCACTCCAATGGATTCACTTATGGGTAAGCAACTTTATGTTTCATTAAGAACACAAAATGTTTTATATTTATAACACAGTCAAATAGGTAATAAGGACACTAAATTGTCCTAGCATATCTGAGTCTGCTAGAGAGCTACTGCTACAGCTACTGCTGCTAAAAGCACCCAGGCTTAGAGACCTAGTTCTAAAAACCCAACATTTTTCTGTAACACTATCATTACGCATACGTTTTTGTAGTTTTTAAGTTCTTATGTAAATATTTATTATTGGTGTGTGTAATAAAGAATTATCTTATGTATAGGTTCCTGTGGGGCGGCTCGGTGCTGGTGCGCGGCGAGTCGGAGGCGGCGCGCGCGGTGCTCGGCCGCTACGAGGTCGTTGAACCGCAGCACGATTGCTTCGCGCCCGAAGTATTGCGGCGCGGCGCCGTTTACACAGTATGTATCACACTATCTTCGGCACGTTGACTTAATTTACTCTATAGTATTTCACTTGACGCCTGTAACAGTCAGGTGAAGTTGCAGGATAGTACAAATATTAAATACTAGCTCTCGCTTCCGCGGTGATATATTTTATTTAATTACCTCCTTTTCCAGCACTAATTGCAGAATTGGAGGAAGCTTGTTTCCGAATTTTTATTACCCCTCTTGCAAGAACTACTGAACAGATTTTAACGAAATTATACAACAATATACCTTATAAATTAAAATAACACATGCTTTCATTTCAGGAAAGCAGTGAGATATGGTCTCTCGGCACTCTGATCTGGGAGGTGTGTTCTTGGGGCTCCATTCCCACCGGAGGCGCGCCTTCGCCGCCGCCCGAGCTGCCTTGCCCCTACAAGAGTCATCTGTGAGTACTCATTTATATACATTTTCTCCAAAACTATCTTAACTTGTCAATCGAAAGAGATACTTTGTATAAAGTAACGGTTTTTAAAAAAACATTAGCTCTCCCTTTACACTCTTTGAGCTAATGTGGACCTTTTCATAAGGCCAATGATCTCATACAAAATTACGCCCAACCTCCGTCGGCGTTTCATGCTCAACCCCAGAAGTGCTCTGTGCGCATTACTATGACGTCACTTACAAGCCTTTATTTCCCTATCCCCAGCTACCAAGTGATGCAGCTATGCTGGAACGTGGAGCCGTCGGCGCGCCCCTCCGCCGCGCAGGTGCACGCGCTCGTGGAGCACCTGCGCGCCACGCGGGCGGCGGCGGCGGCGGGGGGCACGGGGGGCGCACACGCGGGGGACGAGGGGGACGACCTCTACGCCAGCGCCGACTTCGAGGAGCGCTGGCAGACGCTCAAACCCAACTCCATACCCAAGGTCAGTCGAGGTCAAATATCCAGTGCTATTTATATTATTTATATACATTTGTAGGAATTACCTACTTAAGTTTGCCCCCATGTCACTTGCTATCTATTCCTTCATGTCGATTCCGGCAATAAAATTGATATTCTTTATCAGCGCCTGCCAAATGTCATGGAAGTTTTTTGCCATCCCTATAGCGAAAATATGGCAAACACGCAACCTAAAAGTCTTTGAGTAGAATATAAATATTGGCCGTAAGCTTAGGTATAAGAAATGTTATATATATATATAAGGGCTGTGGATTTTGCTAAATAAATAAATAAATCGCTTTATTAATCTCGAGCAATAAAATATTACCAACTGACATCTTGTAACGTACATAAACTCGATAATATTAAATGTCCTTTTTCAATTTACGTTGATATTACAACTTAAACATATTTCAGGTGGACGAGCACATAGCGATAATCCACGCGCCGTCCACGTCCGCCGCGCACTTCACGGAGTCCGACACGCACATCGACAACACGCTCAGCATCGACATGGACACCGCCGTCTCGCGCTCCAGCTCCATCCTCTCAGACAACCCGCTCGACGAACAGATCAAATCGGAGAGCCTCACCAACCTCCACGGCTCCCTAGAGGACGTCGGCAACATATACCTGACCCACAACGAAACGGCAACCATCGAATGCAACCAAGGCTGCATCATCGATGACAGGGAAAAGGATAATGATCGCTCGGATAGCTCCGTCGATCCCTGGCTGAAGGAAATCATAGCCGGCAGCCAGGATGACGTCAGCTATTACAGAGACGTCAGTGATGTTATAAAGAATCTCGATAATATACTCAATTCGGAGAAAACTTCCAGCTCCGAATCCAGTCATCAAGCCAGTCCATCCAGAGATAATCTTAGTCTCGATTGTAAGAAAGACTATCCGGTTCAATCCAGTATGGTCAAGTCTCCAGGTATAAGCAACTTCCAGAACCTTCTGGATACTGGATTCTTGAACGACGATGAAGCTGAGAATGGTGATGAGCTAGATCGGGATACTATAGGAACGCTCAGTCACTCGTTTGAACGCCACAGCGACACTACGAGCCAACACACGCTAGAGAATATCACCCCTGACACGCCAATGAAAGACTTTGATGAATCCTTTGAAATCGAACATCAAACTGTCAAGTCCAACCTAGATAAATCTGTAGAACAAAATGAAGAATTGCCAAAAGAAATAGTTGTTAAGGAAGTGCCGAAACTTAAAGAGTTATGTGTAGTCTCGAAACCTAGTTTAAGTGAAACTGTTAAAGAACAATTAATAGTAAAAGACTGTGAAACATCATGTGATAGCATAAGAACTGATAATGAGGAAACTAAGTCATTAGTTGATGTAGTGAATACAGAAAGTATTACTCTTGATGAGAAGGAGGTTACTAAATCTGTTGAAGATCCAGATGAAAAGCAATTATTACGAGAAATGCAGAAGCATACTAACATGCCGTCTACTAGCGAAGATAAATCCAATGTGGATGAAACGCAAACTAGCGAAGACATCAGAACAGAAACTGATGAATTGGAAACTGAAACAGATGATCTGAAAACAGAAACAGACGAAATGCGTTCTAAAAGCGAAGATCGAACGAAAATTGATGAAACTGAAACGAAAACTGATGAAGTAAAAACGCATACAAATACTCCAAAAACAGAAACAGATGAGATACTCACAGAAAATGAATTTATTCTAAGTAAGAGTGAAGAGATATATGAAGAAAAAATAGATCAAGCCATCTTGCCCGAAAACAAAGCATCTAATAATGAAGAAATTGATACATTACCGTCTGTAACTGAGGAACCTTCAAATGCCACCGAAGCTTCTCAAATTAAACTAGATTCATTAGATGACCCAGAAACAACAGAAAGTGAAAACAATTATAGCAAAGATGAAACAATATTAGTGAGTGATCTTGATATTGTATCTGATAGTTCTAAGGATCAACATAATAAATCAGAACCTAATGTAGAAATAGTACAAGAAGAAAGCCCTGAAGTAGTACAAACAGTAAATCATAATAAAGAATCTATTGCTACAAATAATGAAATGAAAGTTTATGCCATGAAAAATCCTACTCTTCAAAAGGTTGAGTCAGCGTTGGAAAAACAAGAGTTCAGAGAATCTGAGTTAAAAGAAGAACCTACAGCGCCAGAAATGTCTGCAACAAATGTAGAAAAACACATTGATTCACTAGATAGTCAAGTTGAAGATAACTACAAGAATAATGCAAATCTTGAACATCATACTATTAGAAAAGATGACGTTGAATCTTCTTTGGATCCAATTGAATCAACAATGCCCACAGATTTGCCACCTGCATTAGTACAAAATACGGATAATACTAAAAACTTAGTTGATAGTGAAATCGTCAATGAGAAAGTAGATTGTAAGGATAATAAAGCCATGTCTAGATCTGATAATGATATGAATGAGCTGATAAACGGCAGCACTGAGTATATGGATCTCATTTGTAATAGTCAAATACTGAATAGCACTGTAGATAATAATTATAGTTACTTAGAGACTACACACAACGTTGAAGGAAGCACTTTCAGAAACGAATCAACCGTTTATATGGATCTGCCAAGTTTCGAAATTATCAAACGAACAGATGATTTTATTCACATGGAAAGAGTCAACAGTCACGATAACATTTGTGCTAGTACACCCTTAGCTAGCGATAACTCGGGTGACATCTTAGATGCAGAAGAAAGAGAAGATTCGAAAAACGAAACTCTAGTTGTTCAGGACGCAAGAGATCTAGCGGAAATGACTCCTAAAGAGCACAGACGACCGTCTGAATGTATGAGTCCATTCGATTCGCCTACAAAAAGCCACCAAACAGACACCTTCGATGAAAACAGCTCTGTAGTATTAGGTTCATTCGACAATTGCTCCATAGAAGTGGGCAAAGCGTTTAAGTCCAATTTAGAAATGGTTGAAATGCCTCGGGAGGAACTCTTAGCATTCTCTGCAAACTTCAGCGAAATGAACTTAGAAACGCCGTCACCACTTCGCGATGGAAACTTCCTAAACGAGGTTCCAGATATTCTTCTCGATGATAACGTATTCGATGATATTTCAACTGAGCCTAAAGATGATCCAAGCGATAGTGGCAGTGGTCCTTCCGGTACTGAAAGACACATCTCACCATCAACACCGCCCAATTCCCCTGGAGTTTTCCCCTCAACCTCTGCTCCTACATACATAGTAGATATAGATCTGAGCGATCCGCCCATCAATAACCTTGATGTTATAGATCTGAACCAAATCGAGCTGCAGATAACCTCGAAGCTAGCTATAGCGGAGAATGAGAACAATTTGAATATAGAATATTCTGGTCCGTTGACGGTTGAAGGTCTGATTGAAGAGGGTGGTGTGATGAGGGAGAACGATGAGATTCCAGAAGCTTTGCTGGCTGGGAACGGGGACGCGTTTGATGATCTAAGAGACAATATGTCTCTGGATGAGGCGTGTGTGCAGGCGCTCAGGAATGAACTGGAGTTGAAGCTACCGCTAGCGCAAGTGAGTACCTTTCTTCGTTATTATTGGTCGTTCTTATAGCATCTAAGATGTTTAAATCGTTTCATCAATCGCACCTAAACCTTTATTACAAATCAAATAATTCCTTTAACAAAACTGTTTTCTCATAGTTCATCAATCACTTCCCGTTACCACTATGACGAAATATCTTCTTAAATATTATCCTTATCTTATATCAGACCTATTCTTTGTTGTTTTTAACCTCGATTTTTAATATCAGGTGGCATCAATCGAACCGCAAGTGGATGGTGAGTCCGAGTGGTCAATGGAACTGCCTCCGCCGCCCGAGCTGATCGTCAGTTACCCGGGCGCGCTAAGCCCCATCCAGGAGGAGACCGGCCCGCAGCTCTCTGCCTACGAGAACGACGTGCTCTGTAAGTACTCGGACATTACGGAGAGCGGTCCCTGGTGCTGCCTCCGCCGCTCGAGCTGGTCGTCACCTACCCAGGCTCGCTCAGCTAAAGTTAAACAACAAAACTATCTACCAGTGTCCATATAACCAACATTCTATAAGAGAAAACATCAAACTGGCTATGCATGACCAGTTTGTCATGCACCTACATTTGCTTAGTTTCTCGTTTTTTTTTTTATAAATTAATTACCTAAAAAGGTTGCCTGAGAGAGATCGCTCTTTAGCGACAAGTCCGCCCATTGTACGTGTCTCTTTTTATGCCATATTCATGTGTTTTATTTTTGGTGTACAATAAAGTGTTTTTGTATTGTATGTATTGTATTGTAAATTACGCAGGGAACCCGTCGACCCGCACCGACTCCTCGGAGAGCTACCCCGAGCCGTGCAACAACTCGACGGATGACGTCACGGAGCTGCCCACCGGCAACCAGGACCACACATACACCCTGCCCTCGAGAGACAACTCTCACTCCAACAACACTTACACCGTGTGTAAGGAAGCCGTCGCGAGCAGTCGAGAGTGAGTAGCACCCCTTAATATAATCACCCCTATTTACGTTCCCACTGCATCTATCTTGACGAGATATCACGTCAAGAGAGAAGTACCTGTAATATAGGCCTGTGTAGATACTGGCCTTATGCCTTTGTAGATATTAGACTAGTCCTTAATTTACCACGCTGGTCAAGTGCGGGTTGGTGAATGACACATGTACTTCAAACTTTTAAAAGTCGCCATAAAGCTACTGTAGCCGAAAATTATTCAACTATATTCATCATCATCATCATCATATCAGCCTTCGGACGTCCACTGCTGGACGTAGGCCTCCCTTAATGATATCCTATTGATTTGTTCAGATGCAGTTTGTTTCCACCGTGATACAGCTAATTTTACCAACTCATCCGTCCACTATAGTAGGAGGACGTCCGTTTGATTGCATTTAATAATTTCGTTTATTATGACATTCAATTCGATCATGATCCTTATTGGTGTGGTTGCTGTTAATATGCATGATAGGATGTAGAGTTGTTTATGTGGAAAACGAACATCCTCATAATACGTATCAGTATGAGTATGAGTACTTAAATCTATAATTATCATAGTTAAGTTTACGTCCCTCACGGGGTCGATTAACAAGGGGTCAATTTCCAAATACAAATAAATATGTAATATTTAATAAATAACCCACCTGGAAAGTGTGGTGAACCAAGTCCCTCAGACCTTTATGGGTTCTATTATGGAAACTCGTTTCAAGATATTTCTATCCATTAATTTCTTACTCCTTATATAATAATAGTTATTAAATTGCGTTTTGCTACTATTTTTAACCGTAATTTTAGCTTAATTTAACTTTTCTAAGCTAATTATCTCACGAAGAAATCTTCTATTATGACATCTTAATCGCTTATTGCAAACCTAGTAGCATAACCTTCCGTTTTCCTTCAACGAAACACGCATGCATTAATTATACTATTACTCATAATCAAGTTTCTACACGTTTCATTTCCAGTCTCACGATGAGCGCCGATAGTTTGAACGCCAGTCCGCTGAAACTAAAAGAGCCAGTGGTATCGCCAATCGATGAGAAGACTTATAATATAGATGAGAGAGATACAAATTGCGAGCGGATTTCTCAAGTATCGCCGTTTCTCGTCTCTCCCACGACGGACACCTCCGCGCCGGACCTGTCCGACAACACGCGAGTGTCCACCTCCAAAACGACCTTGCCAACCGACGCCAAACACTCCAAGCCAGAGTCCCAGTGCATTTCCAAAGCCACTAGCATAGACTCCTGGTGCTCGAACGATACACTCTACAATGTAGAGGAAAACTTCGATGACCTCGCCATGGAACCCGACTGTGAATTCCACAACGACACCGAAAACGAAGGGAACAGCGAGAGCACGGACACCCTCACACACCACGACGACGTGCAAGATCTCAGCCATTGCTCCACATACATTATACACGATAGCAAATCTGAAAACTGCGAGACATTCTCTCCAGACTCCATCACGGCGAATGATAATTATACGTATACGAAAGTCAAAACTGATGTATTGACGACACCGTCTGCTACAGATGTCAACGATTCCACTAAACCGTCCAAAGATTTGGCATATGGGACACTTATGTCTGGAATACCTTCGTATTCCTGCACCACAGAAGCGATTTCTGGATTAGAAGATGTGTGGAAGCTTCCGCAGCCCGAGCTTATCCGCAGAAGTCCAAACCCAGAAGAAACGCTCTCGCCGCCCCAACCGATCCCAGAAAAAGAATGCAACGACGTTACCAGTCCGAATATATCCGAGCACAAGCTCAAGAAAATAGACAGTATTAATATATCTTGTTTGCAAGATGACTTTACGGACACTGAGATCAAACCAGAAAGTCAAGATGTTAATAAGGTTGTTTTCAGTCCAAACAGTCAATACAGAAACATGGCACCTTCTATCACGAGTACTCCACTGGTAGATATCATATCCGATGATGACTTTGAAGTTATCCCAATGCAACTTCCCGAAGTTACGGACGCCTCAATACCAAGTTTCACAAACTTTCAACAGTCCGCTGAGGTGAGGCCTCAAGATCTGTCTTCTCAAATAGAGAGTGCTATAGATACAAGAGAATCTGAAATGTTATTGTTGGGTGAGAGCAAAACGCTCAGTCGGAATAGCAACAGTTTGCTTGTCGATCGCACTCCGAACTACTCAGATTTCGAGAACTCAGCGGGCACAAAGCCGCAAGATCTGAACTCCAGGGAAGGCTCTAGTCAAATGGTGAGCAGTATACGTTCTGGTTTCTCGCAGTTTCAAAATTCTGTGAGAAACTGCCCGCAGGATTTGTCATCGTTAATCGACGCCAGTTCCTTATTACTCCAAAGCGAAAGAATGTCCGGAGAGTTAGCTATGAGCTCTATATCGCAATACAATCAATCTTATAGCACCAGTCAATCTTACGATAATCAAACACAACAGTCTTCCAAAACGGACGATCAAATTCTGTCGAGTAATGAATCTCAATCTCTATCAATTATTCCGCCTGTAACGAATTTAACAGAATCTCATGATATAATGGAACCAAGTTTGCTTATAAACTTTGCCCCTGATGATGAAACCGAGCAACCGCACTCCATTATTGTCACCGAAGTCCCGATTACTGCTACTACAGTTAGCCCGAACCTGACTTACGACTCGCACACTGAGAATATAAATTATTCTTACGAAACTAACAAAAATAGTCAAACATCTATATTGGAAACTAAGACCAATGGCGAAGTCAATCATGAAAACGATGATTATGAACATGATAGCATTATTTTTATCACCGATGAAAAGTCACCTGAACAATCTAATAAAGAAGAACAATCTGAAGGCGAATCTCCTAAATCACTGTACATTTCAGAATCTAAGTCGAAATCGCCAAAAAACGATAGCCTTATTTTCATCGAACCAAACACAAACGATGAAACATTATCGAAGTCACCTGAACCATCTAATAAAGAGGAACAATCTGAAGGCGAATCTCCTAAATCACTGTCCATTACAAAATCAAAGTCGGAATCGCCAAAAAACGATAGCCTTACCAAGCAAGACTTGGTTAATGGATCACTCACTCAATCAAAAAACTCAACAGAAGCTACAAAAATGAATGGTAACGGAGTAAATATAGCTACCGTTAATTTCCTCAATGAGACTTTTGAAGAGCTTGTGGAAAGCAATGTTGATGACGCAGAAGAACCTAAATCGCCCAACAACATCGCCTCTCCTATAGTAGACCTAGCGAGTTCTAAAGAATCAGTTTCTACGTCTGAAGTGAAGACGAATGGAGAAGCGAATTCTCATAAGGAAGCGACGGAGGATTTTTTACAGAATGAGAAGAATTTCTGCCAGCTAGATAACTGTATACCGATGCTGAGTGATATCAGATTCACTGGTAAGTCAAAATCATGTTTTAAATCATTTGTATTATATATTCAGGTCAATATTTGTCAATTTTTTTATCACATGAGACTACAAAGTAAAATCTCTACCCATGATGCTATCTCAACTATTTTTATATGAAAATAATTTACAGGATATTAAGATTTATGGATATATTTTTAGGACCAGCAACAGAAATCATGAGTACATCGTTTCAAGACTCACCGACCGAGCCTGCGTCCCCCGAGTGCGAGCAGGACAGCAAAGCCGTCGCCGAGATAATAAAAGAGTGGGATAGCGATAGCGATTCGGACTCCAGTAGCTCTTCTAGTGGCGAGTTCATTTGGAAGGTCAGTGCAATGGACTCATGCTTTTAGTAGTGTAGTACATTATTATACATATGTCGTTGTCAATACTAATCAATCCATTTTATTGCCATTGAGATAAAGATATTAAAGATATTTTGATTACTTTTACAATCTTTAAAAATGAATATAATATCTGACATTATGACAGGCAGACATGTCCTGAAAAATCCTTTATCCATGTCTTGTGTCATGTGTTTGAATTTGAAATTGTGGTAACTAATTCAATCGGACATGGTTATCGAGAATCCTTTTTGTAAAATTATCTGTTATTTTAAAATTATGAGACAGAAATTCTTTTTTGAAATATGGCAAAATAATGGATATTTTGACTCTATTAAATTTAGGTATTTTTAAGTACTTGGTTTTGGGTGTCGTTGTAAATAATGGGTTTATCTGATTGACGTGCATATTAATAAAAAAACGCATATGTAAATGCTATGGTGTGAATAGATAGAATCCCTTGGTAATTTGAACGCTTGTTGAATCCCTTATTTATAGAGTCTTGTATATATGACTCAAATAAGTTATATTTTGCTTTTGTGTAAAAGTGGATAAAAGGATTAATTTAATAGTTGAGTTTCGTTTCCCTTTAAAAATTGGTTTAATCTCTTTCAGATATTATCTATCAGCTGATTGTACCCTTCCCTATGTTCATATGGATAGTCCAATGTACATGTCCAATCAAAACCATTTAATGTTAAAACAGTCTGCCAAATTGATTGACTTTCTTTAAATAATATATAGAAAAGATATATGTCAAAACATACCTGAACCTATTTCATATGTCACAAGGTATTACTATTCCAATTCACAAATAAATTCCTGCGTTTAAAATTTACTTTTATGACTTTCCTTTATTGTAACATTTTTCATGGATTCATATTGAGATAAACGGGCAATACACGAACCTTATTTACGTTGACTTTTGATCAACCGTTTCGTCCCAGAACGTGGTATTTTTCATGGAGTTAATTAATCATCCTTTGTCCACTTGTATATGTTTGTACATACCTAGTACCGGTGTCGGTTGCTTGCATGTAAATGTCCTTGTGTGTGTGGCGTTAGGACGGCGACGGGCGCGAGACAGCGGTGCTGCCCTCTACGCACTTCGACCACGTGAGTTTGCATTATATCACTATGTAGAATTCATTTTAGCTAGACACGTAGGAAAATCCATGAAATTTGTTTTTTTCCGTAAATTATTAAGTCAAGATTAAGTCATCACTATCCATCCCCCCCCTCTCCATTTTTTTCTTTGCCCTGAACTTAACGAAGTAAATGTATGGGTGTAAATAACAGTACCCTAATAAATTGTTAAAATTAAGTTAAAGTTTTGTGGATCTTTTTTCGTGGAAGCATGCATGTTCATAGCCTTAGTTGTATCACTTAGTTGGTTGCTTGCTTGTTATGTGTTATTTGTGTTTTTTTTTTTGTAAAATATCAATTATAGTAACAAAAATCTACAAATATTGTTCACTGTATTTATCATATTCACGATATTTGTAAGTGGGCTGCAAACATTGTAATTACACTATTCATATTCATATTCATATTTATTTTCAACTTTTGGAAACACTGGTACACTTAGTCACGTCACACAATATAAAATAATTTCTTAGATATAAAATATGGTACAATATTCATAAACAACAGACAAGACGGAGGTCTATAATATAATTAAAATACCAAATTATATTAAAAGTAAAGTAAATTAATGACATGTCAATAGGTACTATCATTTACAGTATAATGTCAAGTTTGAATTAGATTATTAAATGTTTAAAAAAATAATAATAGTAAAATTAATTAATGCTGCTGTATAAGGGCTTTGTCAGAATAAGTCTAAAATGTGAAAATGTCAATATATATTTCCATGTCACTAAATTAAATTAAAACAAACTAAATATAATAAATAAGTACTAGTGATGCTGCTGTATATGGGCGTTGTCAAGAATAAAACTAAGTCCTGTTGACAATATCAAAAGATGTCATAACAATGAATTAATTAATTATGCTGCTGTAAATGGCAGGTAGGTATGTCCTAATATTATAGTATAGATAATTAATTATTTCATTATGCTGCTGTAAATGGGCAATGTCAAAACAATACACTACTTATTAAAATTAACATAAAAAAAAGATCAGAAAAGTTGTACATAAGTAAACAAACCATGGTTTACATCAGCTGTTTCTCCTCCATAGCTTCAGATAAGCTTTTTTTCATTAATATAATTTTTACCTTCTTCTTAAATGTATTAATGTTCTCATCTTTTAATTCGTCATTTAGTTTATTGAACATTTTTATACCAATACATAAATAACTTTTTGACACTTTGGCTAGTCTACATGGTGGGTGCATAATGTTGCCACCATGACGAGTGTTGTAATTGTGGTTTGCGGCTAAGGTAGGAAAACTTTGCCTATTTTTTTTTACATAGATGAGGCATTGCAGAATGTATTCTCCAGTAAAAGTTACAATTCCTAATGTGGAAAAAAGATCACGACACGAGTCTCTCGGCTTAGATCCTAAAATTGATCTTATTGCTCTCTTTTGAAGTCGGAAAATTCTTGCAGACGTCGATGCATTACCCCAAACTAATAGACCATACGTCATAAGACTATGAAAATAGGCAAAGTAAACCGTTCTAGCAGCTTCTTTCCCACAGAGTTCCCTAACTTTTTTTATGGCATAACAGGCAGAACTAAGTCTACCGGCTAGACCATCGATATGACCTTTCCATGTTAGTTTGGAATCTACTTCTATGCCTAGAAATTTTATTTTATCTGTTATTCTTATACCTAAGCTTTCACCTGCATCTTTGATGCCATTGCCATCTATATTTGTCGTTGCTAATGAAAAATTTGTTAGGTTTGTCTTTGTGGTATTAAGTAAAAGGTTGTTACATTCGAACCACTTAGTGATTTTAGTTATAACATTGATAGTTTTAATTTTAATGTCAGTATTTTTATTACAGTTAATTAATAGTGAGATGTCATCAGCAAACATATATATGTCAATATTTTCATCAATGGTGCAAGAGCTTATGTCATTAATATATATTAAAAATAGTAGCGGACCAAGAATAGATCCTTGTGGAACTCCAACTGAGATACCTCTCTTCATTGAGATGGTACCATTTACAAGAACCACTTGCTGACGTGCTGATAAGTATGATTGACATAGAAGTAGATCCATTCCATCTATACCATAACTTTTGAGCTTTGCAAGGAGGATATCGTGATTTACGCAATCAAAAGCTTTTGAAAGGTCACAGAAGATACCATAGCTTTTTGACTTTGAGTCTAGAGCACCTAGTATACTTTTTATAATTTCAGATAAAGCATCTGTTGTTGAATACGATTTGCACAACAACACTATAAAATAAACGTATTTATATATGTATATGTATATTTTGTTATAAATACTTGTTACCAATATTCATGATAAATTAGAGTTAGACAGAATCATGCAGCCAAAGACATTTCTGAATGCATCATTAGATGTCATATCATATAGACTTTGAATCGTATTCTTTCCATAAGCATTAAATTTTATTTTTCAAATAAGCAAACAAGGTTGCGTTAAACTACCTAAAATGTTTGTGTGGGTACTCATTACGTTCCTACCGGTCCACCACTAAATAATAAAATGGTTGTAAGTTTCTCGATTTCTTGGCCTGCATACACCGTGAGAAATCCAATAATTTTAATACGTATTTGGTATTCTAAGTAGTAGTTGTATGTACAGCAGCGCGGCAGCATCAGCCCGCCTCGCGACGACGAGGGCCCCTCGCCCGTCGGGCAGGGCGCCTCCGACCACGGCTCCGAGCCGTCCGGCGACTCCTGCTCCGGCTCCGAGGGCGACGAGGTGGAGTTCGTGCCCTCCTCGTGGGACTGCCGCGCCACACCCGCCAAGAGCTCGCTGCGGAGTCTGCAGGCCTCGCTGGTGAGACACCATGCTGTATGAACAGTCAAGCGACAAGCTTCATCTATTACCTATCTACTATTGTTTGTTTTGGCTCTTTGTATTGTATTTTTTTTTGTGTGTTCGTAGCTTTGTTTATGTGTCTGTTAATCTGTGTTTTTATGTGTGTGCAAAATAAACCTATTTTCTACTATTACTGCTGGACTTAGGCCTCCCTTGTGAGCGCCAATGCGCCCTGTTTTCTGTTTGACGTATCCATCTGCCAGCAGTCTTGCGCAAGTCGTCATCCCATCTAGCCGGAAGGCGTCCTACACTACGCGGTCTCCATTCAAGCGACAAGCTTAAGGAGTTTAAATCATCCAAAATCAAGTCATTTCACGCAGTAACAGATATCAAAGCTCATCTTTGTTACATTCCTCTACCTCAAGTCTCACCATTAACATTTCGACATGAGCTTATCCAGTGGGCTTTGTCGGGGTCTCTGGATCCTTTTTGTATCTCCCCATATCTGATTCGAGTCTGTAGTTGTTCCTCTCGTCTATTGAATGTATCATAGTATGAATTGTCATGCGATCTGGTTCCAGGAGGACTCGGGTGAGAAGAAACGCGTAGTGTTCAAGCGGCAGAAGTACCACTGCGTGTACGAGTACCCGCGCGAGGCGCCCGACGCGGAGCCCGGCTCGCCCTACCTGCCGGACCTGTCCACTTACTCGGGTTAGTATTGACACACATATTCAAATGTACGTACTAGGACATGCATTAGGTGTTTATGATTACTTGAGCGTCGTCGCCCAGGTGACTAATATAACGCCAGCAAAAAACCCTGGATAAAAATTACACCTTAGTGCACGCTCTCTATTTATTCCACAGAATCGACAAACCACGGAAAACTGTAGTAACAAATAAATCTACACAATATTATGCCATACTTCATTAGTTTTAATTATTATCCTTCCTTGAATGCTCGCTAACCGCTCAATGTGCCTTTCAGAGTGGGACCCGACCAGCGCGGAGGACGCGGAGCTCTGCTACGGCCATCTGTTCTCGATGCCCAGCTACCCGCTGCGGACCGGCATCGCTATTGGCTCTGGTTAGTGACTACTTCAATTGATATTATATATATATACTCCTTTTCATGAATAAAGCCTTATGGCCTTCCTCAATAAATCCAACACTAAAATATTTTTTTCAAATCAGACCAGCGCCAGCGGTTCCTGAAATAAGCACGTTCAAACAAACAAATAAACTTTTCACCATTATAAAATTAATATACCTGTTATATCCATTACCCATCTATTATTAGGGGTACAAAATATATTTTATCACGTGTATGATCGTTTCAGACTACGACGAAGACTTCTTCATCTCGTCCACGGCGCGTCCGTTCGAGAGCCTCGGCCACATGTCCTCCAGCAGCCAGTTCTTCCCGGGCGCCGCGCGCCTCAAGCCGCACCTGGAGCCCCCCCTGCAGCCCCCGCCCGACGACGACTACCCCCCGCCCCCCTCACCGCTCATAGCCGCCACGACAATCCCCTCCCGCACCCCCAGCCTCGACTTAACCACCCCAGACTCGGGAGTCGAGGACATCACCCCCGGATCCACAGACGAGGAACTCAAGAAACTACCAGAGTCGGAGCTGAGCTGGCGCCCCGCGGACAGTGCCTCCTCCTCCTCGTCCGCCAGCCCCAGCTCGCCCGGCGGCGGCGAGGCGCGCGGCGGCCTGCGGCACACACGCGACAAACTCAAACTGGACCTCCCGCCCAGCCCGCACGTCGTCTCCCCAAGACACAACAGAGTCTTCAACTTCGTCTTAGACAAACCGAAACGCCGCGACGCACCCGAAGCGACACCCCTAGTCATGACGGACGAAACCCCCATCGTCACCACCAACCTTCCACTCGCTAAAGAAGAGGACCTCCCGATCCCTGAACCCACTTTCTCCACCTTCGGTAAAACCACGCAGAAGGCGGACCCCGAACAGAAGATCATTCTCGATGAAGTCGCGCAAACCGAAGTGAAGGACGATGGCGCTAAGGTCGTTGAACCCGTGAAGGGAGAGGGGACAGTTCTGGACAGCGGCGACGAAGACTCCGGCATCGAGAGCTCCAAGGCCACTCTCGAACGGAAGGCGAACGTCTAAAAGATCCGGTCAGATGTAAATTACAATTTATCTAGAATTCTAATGGAATAATCTGTAATATAAACACCGATTTATAGCGAAACCCACGAGGAAAACTTGTGATTGTCTAGTTTAGAATCAGATCAAATGCAGTATTTCGCGGTACGAAAAACTAAGTTGCGAATTGATTTGTAAACTATTCTTCCGCTATGGAAATGAAACAATCGAGTGGCTGATAGAAACGATGCCGATAGCGATATCTCAAATTAAATAATTTCGGTATTACCGTATATCTAAACATATCGACAAATCGATCCTATGATCTACAAAACTACAATGGTTTTCACATCGTTTGATATTACAAGCTAATAAGTTCCGCAATTTTTAAGTTTATACCGCTTTTATAAGTAAGGCATTACTCAACTAAGGTACAAATAATCGTGAATTAATATAAATTAAGTATTCTTAATATCAATCTAGAATTTGTAACCTAAAGTCCATAAACCACCTAGGTAATAACTTCGTCCTTCCCCACTTAGAGATAAAAGAAAGCCAAACTTTAGACTAATATAGTTAGATGCTTATTCAGCCCTTTCCATTTCAGCATTGCTCTAGAAATGGTCTAGGTCTTTAATACTGCTGTGAAGGTACCTACACTTCACCAATATTGATAACCCTTGTATGTACGTATTGCTAGTGTTTCATACGTAACTTTCTTGTTGTAGTGTAGTATTGGCGACTTCAGCCATTTTATACGGGCCGCCATGACATTTTTTTATTACAATTTTAGCCAATACCCATTTTAACTTTTTGTGTTGTCGAGGTAGTTAGATTTTATAAATGAATGAAATATTAAAATTGATTTTGCCAACTCTTTTTAACATTTTAAGTCATAACAGCTTAGTGCTACTACATTAGCAATTTTTTTATTTGCGGAAATAATGCTTTTATAGACAAACTATTTCGACAGGATTTTATTACAGCGACGGTATAGCGCACAAATGAGTCGCATTCATTTGAGCAAACGGTCTACATTAAGTGGTTTGAAGCCAATTGTTAGATAAGCGAAAGTTTATGATAAGCGTAGATTTAGATGTAAAGATGCGGTGATAGAGATAAGACAGCAACAGGATGCTTATTCACGCCTTCAGTTATTGTTTACCGAATATTAAATAACCGTGAAATGTTCAACTTGTGTGCTCCATTGTTATTTGAATATTGTATTAAAAATGTGTTTTGACCTTGAAATAATCAGTCAATCAGATAACATCCCTCTGGGATTTTTTAAAGTAGGTTAAATAAGTTTTGAAAACAGCCATTAAATGAGTAATAAATAACGCCCTATGTGCCGGCCGAGTTCTGTTGCTGTGCCTCGCCACTAACATTATTAATGCAATACGTCCAATGTATAACTTGATGTGCAATTCTTCTCATTTCCATATCATTGCGTTTTAGTTGTTTAGTTATTAATGTAAATATAATTTAAAACGTTATTATTGTATGGAAGTAAATCCTTTTTAATATGAAAATTTATTGTTTGTACTTCATGTTTTATTGTTCTGAACATTATTTTTACAGTTTTAGAAGTTTTCGTTAATGTACAGATGTAAATAAGTGATGGATGTTCATTTTATTGTAGGAAAGGCAACTCGAAATATTTGGATTTAGGAAACGTGTTTAGCGAGAATAAAATATTATTGTAATTTTTTTTATGATGAAGTTATGTACTAAATAAAAATTTCGAATTTCCAGTAAGTAATTAAATATATTATGTTCTAATATGTAAAATTTATTTGAATGAATTTGTCCAATAATTAATTATGGTTATTTATTAATATATAAATTGTTTTGATTTACCTATGTCAACAGTATTTATAATGAATGCATCTGAAATCTTTTCATATTGTGACTTTGTCGAGTCTTTTAAAAGTATTTCTATGAAAAATAAAATATGTGACTCTATATGTGTTTTTTATTTACTTACAATAAAGTTACATTATACTTGTCTTATAACAATAAAATAAATTAACTTATTACACAGTAAATATCTACTAATAATATTAACTATCTACAACCTACAAAAGAAAGTCGTGTTAGTTACACTATTTATAACTCAAGAACTGGTTTGGCTAGCTTAGCTTGGCTAGCTTTCAACCTCGACGCATATCGCGTCTTTGGGCACAGGCGAACTGCAACATCTACTTGGTTTATAGATTCAATAGATTTTTTTTATTATTAAATGGAATATTTGTTTACATAGAGAAATTATAAAAGAACAACGACCATAAAAGATTCATTTTCTCCCCAATTTGTCAGTGTAACTTTAACAGTCTAAAAGTGACAATAAGACCTCAAAAACTCTTAGGTCAGGTCACAAGCGTGTCTCCGTGGAAGGTTGTCAGCCGCGTCGCCAGATGATGACGAGCCCCGACACGTCGCTGGTGGCCAGCAGGCTCTCGTCGTAGCTGAACGACACGCCGAGCACTGGGGACGCGTGACCTGCAACAAATAGCTGCTTAAAAACGTCTACTCTACAGTTTCATTCTAACGAGGTACATCCCGAGCGATTGAGTTCGCCGCCGCTTGCCTTGTTTTACACTACAACCATTTTTACAATAAAGCAGGTATAACTTTTTAAAATATGGTGGTTTTTAACAATTTAAGAACACGAAACGGGTAACATAGGTACCATGTCATGAATCATTTACTCGTTTCGTGTTCTAAAATTAGTAAAGCAGGTGTTCGTTCTAATCATTCTTTAAGACATTCGGTGCCCTCATTATAATGGGACCCGCTGCTAATAAGATATTCTAATAAGATATTTTATTATACATTATATAAATAAATAAATAATATTGAGCAGCAATATTTATTTATTTATTTACTTTTTATCTTTTTTTATTAACCTTGGAGCTTGTTAACGACGGGCTGGTCCGCGCGTCCCTCGATGTCGAGGAAGTAGACGCAGGAGTCCTCGGAGCCGGACACGACGCACACGCCGCGCCGGAACGACATGATGGGACAGAACGTCGACTTCACGCTGCACTGCGAGTGGGACACGTCGAAACGCTTCTTCAGGGTCAGGCTGCCTTCGCGGTCTGAGATTCTGTAAGAAGCGATAAAGGTTTATAAAATTTGTACTCTACGTAAGTCATGAAAGAAAGAAAGAAAGAGAAAGAAAGAGAGAGAAAGAAAAAACATTTACTTGAGATACAAAACAAAAAAAGAAAACAAAAGATAAACAAAATAATAATAAAATAACTAGTAATTGTATCTCAAAAAGGTTCCCTACTCAGCATGCCTTGCATTAAGCAAAACAACGCTGATCTTCCGTAGGAAACCGTCCGGGTCACAGATAATAAAAGAAAACAAAATACAAAGTTAATAAAAAACACCACAAAGTAAGGCAACGATATATAGCTGATGGACGCTGGTCAGTGGCTGGTCTAAGTTTTGCTCAGGCAGGCTTTGCTCTCTATTTTCTTCCTTTATTTGTTTATCTCGTTTACCTGAAGAGATAGAGCGCGTTGTGCTGCGCGCTGACGAGCAGCGCCGGATGCCGCGCCAGCCAGGGCGACCAGCTGAGGCAGGTGACTCCGCCGCCGACGCTCAGGCGACGCAGCTTGCTGAGCGCGCCGGCCCCTTCTAAACGGTAGCTTACTATAACACCCTGGAAATAATCATTTCTGATAGATATAATATATCGCACCTTCGGTAGAACAAAGGTTGAACTACCAAATTTTCGAAAAATGACTTTAAACCGTATTTTAGCTCTTTGGCATGTAAAGTCATTCGAATTTGAAAATTTGGTAGTTTGGCCTTTTTTCTACCGAAGGTGCGATATGCTGTCGTAAAGTACTTTAATATTGAAAAATAATAAGTATTCTTATATTTTAAATCACCTAGTAGTGGGTTAAATACGACTGTGAGTGCTAATGAGAAAGGAGTTAACAGAAAAAATCGAGTCGAAGTTAAATTACCTTGTCATTCGCTGCCCAAAACATTCTACCGCTGGATTCGCACGCGATAGACATCACTCGGCCTCCAAGGATACTGCTGCCACCTACAATTGCGAGGAACATTCAAGTAATTATTTATTTCAATAATGGTTGTCTTGGTATGGCTACCATAAGTGGACAATAATACATGACATGTGGTGTAACTCCTAGTATAGATACTAGGAGGCGTCGTGATAGACCATGGAAGTGATAATGCCATGAGGAAGATAGGAGGTACGAGAGATAAATAGACTCAAGACAGTAAATCAGGGAAATACTGAACACTGAAGCCTCGGCCCAATGTCCGATTATTTAAAAAGTGCATTACCTCTTGGATATATTCCTGTTGATATATTGAGCACCGCAACCATACCTCGTGCATTTCCAGCCTGTATTTCAATGTAAGGGAGTTTCACGATCCAGAACAGATATAACATTATTTTAGAAGTAAGAGGGGGGGGGGGGGGGACACTCATTTTCCACTTTGGAAGAGTCTCTCGTCCAAACCATTTAGTTTAGAAATAAATGTTGTTAGAAACCTTAATTTTAATTTTATTATGAAATCTTAGTGCTGTTTACGGAACACCATCTACTCACAAATTTCAGCTTTATAGCTCTTTTAGTTTCGGAGAAAAATGGCTGTCTGTGACATACGGACGGACGGACGGACGGACGGACGGACGGACGGACGGACAGACGGACGGACGGACGGACATGACGAATCTATAAGGTTTCCGTTTTTGCCATTTGGCTACGGAACCCTAAAAACAGAGTTAAAGAGAGTTAAAACTTTCTTATACTTATAAGTATCTACAAGGGGAGGCCTTATCGCTGAGAGAGATTCTCAGGCAACCGTAGTGGAGATAATGAATACAAAATATTAATGGAAGATTTCCTATAAGATGGTCTAAATCACTTACCGGATTCAAGTGTTTAGTAAAAAGGATACAATAACCATATTATTGTTGGCGGGCTGGAAGACCGCGGCGAGCAGCGGCGCGGCGAGCTGGTCGCGCACCAGGCGCAGCCGCGAGCGCGCGCCCACGTCCCACAGCGCCAGGCAGCCGTCCAGGCCGCACGTCACCAGCAGCTCGTTGGACGCCGACCAGTCACAACCTACCACACATTCATGTTTATATACTTAGTCATCATCATCATCTTAGCCATAGCCCTCCCTATATGACTTCCAGTCATTACGGTCGCTCGCGGCCAGCATCCTTCACCAAATCATCTGTCCACCTTGTTGGTGGACGTCCAACGCTGTGTTTTCCGATCCGTGGTCTACACTCGAGAACCTTTCGGCCCCAACGGCCATCTGTTCTCCTCGCTATATGGCCTGCCCATTGCCACTTCAAAGAGCTAATCTAAGTACTCTAAGTTGTTAGTACACAGCTTGTGATGCCAGTCTAAAAATAACAAACCTCAACCGTACCCATGGTTCACCAAAAAGACCTAGGGATTTATTGGCAGTCATCTTTTAGTGTACTGAACCAATAACTATGATCATCAATAACTACGCTTGATAAGTATGGTGATTACCAAATCCATAGATATATACTGGGTTCTATAGAACCCTGCGTTGTAGTGGAAGATCGGTAGTTATGATGATGGAACCTTACCAGTGACGGGTTTGGTGTGAGCCTCGATGATGAAGCTGACCCTGGGCGGCGTGGCGGTGACGTCACAGATGGACACAGATCCATCGTCGGAGGCGCACGCTAGCTTTGACCGGTCATTGTTGGCAAACTTTACTACGCTTACTTGTTCTGCATGCTGCAAATAAATATTTGTAGTGAAATTGAAACCCTCTATTATAAACCATGGGATATTAAAAATTATTTGACAAATACATACCTGATCAAAAATATGATGCACTCCTGTAAAAGCATAGTTCTCGGAGATTGTCATATCATTCTTCTTCTTTGTATTGCTGTGAGATGGACTCTCATCAAATGCTATACTGGCCTAGAAATAGATCTCAATTTAAATTACATTATTTGAGACCAAAGCTTAAATTACCTATACATATAGATTCAATATAAAGAATAATTATAGAAATTAAAATATACCTAGCCAGTACATTTAAACTTACTTTACTACTAGATCGGGCTCTTGAAGAAGATGAACTAATGGAAATATTATCTTGGACTCCGTAGCGACGCTGCAACAACTGGCTTCTCATGTGTAAGTACTTTTTTATGGTGTCAATATCCTGAAATACCACAGTAATTTTATTGGTATCCTGTTCATCAATATGATCTTCTCCAGAATTCAATTTAAAGTTAAACTACTAAATACTCATATTTTATTGTATTACCTTAAATTTTGCGTTCTCTCTCAACAATTGACTACGCCGTCTTATGTATAATGTTTCTAAAACAAAAGGAGAAAGGTATAATGAAGTATAGAAAATGAACTTTATAATTATCTATCTAATTAAAAAATCCATCTACAATCGTTAATCTATGAACTGCGGGCGGAAAGCTATTAGTTATTGGGATTCAATGGAATACATACTGAAATTTGGATTGTTCGGGGCTCTGTAGGCGTTGAATCTGGCGTCAAGAGCAAAGATTTGCTGCTGAAACGCAGCAGCCATCGTGTAGGATCTTTCACCAATTTCTCATTTATTTTTATGGAGGAAATCAGCTACAAAGCAACCAAAGAGAATATAATCACTAAAAGCCTCAGAAGAACGAATCCAATGGAAAGGCCCTAACCACGAATACATCGTGTATACCTACGCTGACATAAATTAGTGTTGTACGAGGTAGGTATATTATAATAATTTATCGATAGAGTTTGTTTTCAACTGAACTTTTTATTATGTTATTGTATTTATTGTAAATTGAAGTCCGTAAATATTAAATTATAGAATTATAGAATTAATACAGTTATAAAACCAAGCAAAACAAAAAACATTTTAACTAGAACAAAAAAAAATAGGTACTTAAGTAGAACTCAAACTCAAACATTCGTTTAGTTATATTCTGTGGGCATATTAATTTAGTGAAAATGAACTTTTAACCTTATTTTAACTAGTTTGATTTCTACTTAATGTTTAAAGTTCATTTTAACTAAATTAATATACCCACAGAATATAACTAAACGAATGAAAGACCTGAATAAGCCAAATGTTTTAGATAATTATAAAACACAATATACTTAATACAATATACTTACTAATATTTAGTATATATCAAAATAATTTATATTTCAAAATAATATAATATTGTATAAAAAACCTAAAATCTAATCCGTCATTTCATTCTACGATTCATGCTATTCTGCAAAAACACAATATATAATCAACATTTATTCAAATTATCATGGTCTATAATTTTTTACCTAAGTCTAAAATCAAAATATCGATAACTCGTGCAATATACAAGAACACCACTATCGATGTAAACAAAACCAAAAAGTGACAGTAAATGATATCCAAAGTGACAGTAAATGATATCGAAGGCATCGAAGCAAGGCACGTGCATGACGTCACGATAAATATTGGCAACCAAGCGAAACTGTGGTGTATATAGTTAGGCTCTTTTTAATTGCATACATTAGACAGAGATGTCATCATTTTTATTTTAGTCATCTTATAAACTAATTCCATAGACAATTTTGCAACAAATCTATTGGTAATAATCTAAGCTAAAAGCAACCTTCACTTTTACAACATAAACAAATAATAGTGAGAATAGACGTTTCACATCACAACAATGCTTTTTGATATGACTTTGACATCTATAAATAATTGACATTAACAAAAGGTTATTCTTATTTTTGCGGGATTTATACGATCCTTGACAGGTTACAGAACTTTAAGTTTACCCTAAAACCTCCACAATTAAACGTCAAGGGAAACATCATTTACATAAATTCATAGTTTCCAAATAGTTTCAAACAGATTGCAAAATAGCGATTACAAAGAGAATAAAATCACTGAGCGATTACACAACTACCTAACAATTTAAAAATTTGTAAATTTAAATCATTTGAAAGTTGAATCACTTGACTCGAATTGCGCTTAATTTAAAGTAGGGTCTGCTAATATAGGTACCAACTACTACTAAGTAGGTAGGTAATAGTTTAAAACGAAAACAAAAGTTTAACAAGAAGCCTTAAATTATTTTTCATAACATAACGAACTTCTATAAATAAATATAGCGGACAATTTACACAGACATTATTATTATTATTAAGTAAGTATTTAATTATTTTTTTTATTTACAATTTATAACGAAGATTTCCTAATAGATTGTCCTTTTTTATAGATCAAACTTAATCTACCTTCTGGGCAGGAAGAAGTAGGTATCAGAAGACTAAAAAACAACAATCTTGTATATTATGATTATGTTGTTGAGCAACATATATTTAAAAAAAAACACCTTAGCACAGAATTGTTAGCAACATCGCGACAATTTATTACCATTACATTATATTTATACAATATATAGGTACGTTTCCAGATAAACACGTGTCGTCATCAAGTATTTGCCTATCAGCCATTAGCCGCCCACGGAGCCAGCTTACGACATAGTGAGTGCGCGGCGCAAACCCGCCGGGTAACTCCGCACTCCGCGCTCGGCGTCCGCGAGGCCAGCGATTCCAAGAATCCTTATTTCCGATTCCGAAATACTTGCCACGGTGATACCAGGAAATCTCGACTCGCGTTATTCTGGGGCGATGCTTGTAAAACTCGAAACACGTAGCTTTCTAGCGAGCTTGGTGCTGTGCCTTACGCCGTTATAAATAATCAGAATGCGCAAACGAGTCGGACGGTGCGGCGACCCGCAATTACGACCATGACTCTTGGAATCCACTCCTCTTTTTGTTGCTAGATGCTGATTTATTTTTCGAGGAATGCGAATTGCGCTTCTGCTATGCAAGCAAGTGGCGAACTGCGCTCCGAGCAAGTGGCGTGTTTAATGCAGTAATAACGCTAAATAGTGTTCCAACACAACTCACTTGGCACATCATTATAATAAAACTAAATGCCGTCCATAATAGATCTTGGTGGAATTGGTATAATCACCATGCTTACAAGGCAACTTAATGATTGCAATAAGCACAATAACACATAATATGATATTTAATTCCTTGACAATAACAAAGAGAAGAGATGGGTGGAACTATATCTAAGCCGGCACCATACGGCCACACACATGTTTCTATTACCATTCAATAAATCAACATTTTCTAAATACATAACTTAATTTCAGAATTTAAGATCTTAAATCGTATAATGTCGATGGGTAGGTTTATCCAATAAAAAAGCATAGGTATATTTTATAAGTTCATTTTATTTAATGAAAGACATACCATACATTGTAGTAACATTAAATTCCAATCGTACAACAAACTCATTTCGGCAATATGGATATATGTATCTATAAACGTTGTGCCGACGGCAAAACATTTAATATCGGCATTAAATTTATTTACACTTAAAGTACCAGAAGAGACGGATAAGAGACGATACATGCGAAAACTTAAGAAAAATACTAACAACTAAATATGCAGGAATAAATAAACGGTGCATACAGATACCAAGGTAATTTCTTGATCTAAACCTTATATATCTATGTAGTTGACTATTGTTTGTTGTACCTTAACGTAAAATTGCATTGACTTAAAAAAGAAATGCATGGATTGTAAAAAAATGTAAAACAAGTAGATCATTTAATTAAATCAATCAGTCAAAACTTATATAAAATCTATAAAAGGCAAGTATTCTAATCAATAACATTAACGGGACTAACAATTTTATATACAATTAATTAATTTCTTAAGATGCTTCGTTTTCTATAACAAAAATAAGGCACGTTAAAAAGTGAATTCTAATCATCATCATTCTAGTTATTGTGACGTTTGTTTTGGGTATATCCGCTTTTATTACAGAAAACGTTCACCACAACTGCTATTTACATACATAATTTCGCTAACAATTATAATATCAACATAATAGTAATTTAAAGTATAATTATAAATATGCTTACAACTAAATTGATTTCATAACTTGTAGTAGAGCGTGCATGTACGTACAAAATAAACTATATTTGTAGTCCTGTACGCGCTAATCAAAATAGTTAAATCTTATATTAAGAGAAATATATTGGCGGATAGTTACATTAATTAAGCTAAAACAATGGCATTACTTATAGCACCCGCACTAGCAGCTGGATTACACGATCGTAATCTCTCGTAACTTCAATTTAGCCAGAACAAAAGTTTAATTTCCGATGGTTCACCCTACGGAGGCCAATATCCGGTTAGTTTAAAACTTTATGGAACAATAGGGTAAACGCTACAAGGTTTTACTTCAACGATACATAGTTTTGAACTTTGCAACAAGTTTCGTTTACCAGGATATTTGAACTTCCGGATTCTTTTCTTACACAATATATCGTCGATCGCAATTAATTATTGATTTGATTAAATACAAACATTTGTACAAAAATAACGTTGCCAACTCATAGTATGAATGAAGTTTTAATTATAAAATATAGATAACAAATAACCAGCTGCGCTATAGTTTGTGCCTACATTGCAGGCAAGACAAGGGCGATTAAATGTAAAATGTAGGGGCTACTTGGAAATGATTATAAAACCTATGTATTACATATATATACAGCGAAAGCTTGTTTAGTATGTATGTAGTTTTACATTACATACAACTTACATAAATATGACAAACTTTCATAAAGTTAGCGATATGATTTGTTATACAAATTGACATGGAAAGATTTTGATTTTCTTAAGGAATTGTTATTTAAGTATATAGATTTTCTATCACGTATGTAAATGGTCAATTCAATATTAAAAAGTGTAATTTGATGAGAGCTGCCTATAATCTAGTATATTCTTATACTAGGTACGTATTCATAATTACAATTCATAGTTTACCTACAACACCGATATACCAGGAAAACATTTTGAACTAATTGATTGAACTCATTATTAACAGTAAACAAATTATTTCAAATTAACTAGATTAATGCGATTTCTGTAATTAGTATGCTAAAAACATTGCTAAGTAATTAGCTTAAGTAGTTCATTAACTTATCAGTGTACCACCTACTTGGGATTTGTAGGTGATTACTGATTAACGAATATTTTAAGGAATTCCTTTGGAAATTAGTTTTGTTCATTAAGTTAGACAGATTTTTTTTGTCGATGCTTCATGTGAATGGCATAGATTGTGAGCGCTTCATATCTGTTTACAAAAAACAGGTGACAGTGTTGAAATGCGCCATCTTGTAATCTATATTTAGTATCGAATCAAAATGTTCTTGAAATAACGCTATTTACAACGATTCAGACTTTCGACGTCCACAATGTCTGAATTCAATGGAGTCATCTGATGGAAGTATTTCTTGGGTTTCGAATATAAAAACATGTCCGATCCTGATATAGTAATAGTAGTTCACACCTCGCTATTCAGGAAAGTGTGACGCTACATTCCGGCTTGGTAGGTGCAGTCACATTGACCCAGCCAGAGGAACAGAAACGCGACTAGCACAGCTATATATTTGATGGCCACTGGGTATTTATAATGACATCCTCGCAATATATATGGGCTTATCCGAGTGTAAACTAAGTTAGGTTACAGCTAATTCGAAGGAATAACAGTTGTGCGTGCAACAGGCATACGAATGCCTACAGGTACAGCCCCAGAAAACAACGCACCGCCTAATTCTCGAAGTAAGTAACCTAGACACGTTCGCGGCACATTCGTATTGTACACGCGAATATAATTCCCCTATAAACGACGTTTTAGCATTCTAAATTGTTAGATAAATAGGCAGCAGTGGTTATTTTTCCCGAGAAAACGTTCGCTCGGTTTATGTAACGCCGCCACGTGTGGTTCCGTCACAATGCGTTCGCTAACGAGCTACAAAATATGCCACCGTCGCCCCAACAATAACAGCACTTAGCAGTTTTATAATTAATTAAATTAACGCGAATAAACGTTTATTTCTGTATAAATTGATGCTAACTATACAACTATTCGTACAAGATGGAACAAGACATTCGTTGACATTATCACATCCACCAGTCTTTTAATTTCTTATTTGTGCAATGTGGGCATGGAATGGACTTTGGTGCCACATCGCCTGGATAGACCAGTTGTTTTATCCAATAAGCAATCTTTAGGTTGGATGAATAAGCTATAATTATCGAGCAAATCGATTAAATGTCAAGTCTGTTCAAAGGGGCAATCGATTTTCCATGTTCGGTAAGACTTAGCAACTTTTCTATCTGATGTACAAGCTGAATTCAAGCGCTTCTTTCTACTATCTAACTTTATTACGATTATCTTATTAAAGTTTTATAATAAACATGTACAAAATACAACGTTACGAACATCTGTATATAATTACACCTATTACTACTCAGATCTCATGTTCCAATAAGTATTTTTAGAATCAAGAGTTTTAACACGATAATAACAGACTTCGTTAGACAATCACACGAATCTTACTATGAATTATAAAAACGTTATTATATATTTTACGTAGAAATACAATTTAATAATGCTCATAACATCATTAATGTAACTTTTTTATTTAGAACATTTTAATATAAGGAATATATCATTTTAATATTAGAAGCAGGAATTCGTAAAATAAGGACTTCTTTGAATAACATTTTTAACGTAACACAACCGGTCAGTTATAGGTATAAATCAACGAGCATGTTAATCTTATATTTATACTAATATTATAATGCTGAAGAATTAGTTTGATTGTTTGTTTGAACGCGTTTATCTTAGGAACCGCTGGTCCGATTTCAAAAATGCTTTCAGTGATGGATAGTACATTTATCGAGGAAGGCTATAGGCTACATTTATTATATAAATTATATTTAGATATCGTAAAAAAATGCAAGCGAAGCTGTGGGCAGCTCGGCTAGTTTAATTGTAAGAGGTCTTGGTTGGTATGAGGATACGGCAGCCGTACTTGGACCAGCAATGCTCAGCTCGCGATCAATGTCGTTGGCATGTCGATTAATTTCTCGATTCAACTTTTTCTCGATTAGAAGTTCTATTCTGGAAATGCTAATCGCCCAAACCAGTTGATAGTTCGCGGGGAAGAGTCCACGCGCGTTTCCCAGAAACGAAAGCGAGACAGCCGTTAGTGGGAAATGCGATAATCATAATAACCTCCCGGAATGAGAGGGCCTATTTCCGATACTCTGTTTGTAAATAGAACGCATTATAAAAACATATCAAGTGTATTTATAGGAAAAAGGGAGAGGTTCTCTGTAATTCAGAGTACACCTAGACTGACTTCAATTATTTGTATGTTTTGGAGTTTCACTAGATGATTTTTTAAACTTAGTTCTTATTTTCCCACCGCTGGGCAAAGGTCTAACCTAACTAGTTGATCAGGTTTTCAAATCCGAAACAAAACTATTGCCGGCAGACTTTTAAAACGAAACTACCACACAAGTTAATCGATTCAAAAGATCGTATATAAATTGTTTCAGAAGCATCCCCGATAATTTAATGATGTCCGCTTAATCGATATAAAAGCACTTTCTGAGAATCGAGCGAGATGGTTGCACAAAATCGGTCTGCTCTATAACGTGCAGTTGATACAAAACCTAAACAATCTATACTAGCCGCTTTCGGAGAACAAATTAATGTTTTTACTTAGAACATACGCCATGTAACAGGAAAATCTGTCACAGTCGCATGGTCTTAATTAAGGTCGTCTGAAAACTACCTCTTTTTAACATAGATTCAACAGAAAGTACCTACTTGTAACTGGTTTTTATAAGAATTCTTATGAAGTCGCAGTTTAGGGTCCCTTCATCAAACGTTCATACCATCTTTTATTGTTTTAGTTTTAAATTAAATTGCAATTATTATAATCTTCGACATCAAAACTTTGGTTATTATTTCTGAAAAGAAATAATAATGAAAGCAACATAATGATCCGGTTTCTCATAACAACGCAATGGAAACATTTACGTAAGTGTTATTTGACAGCAAAAACTAATGAACGGTAAATGGCAGGACGAACGTTTATTTTTATTCTATACCAACCGTCTACTATGTATATCCTATTAACTTTGCGATCAAAAAAACTTCTGTGTAAGAGAAAATAGGGTCGACAGTTACAAAGTTATAATACAAAAGCGCGCGCGTGATGGGGTGACTATAAAATAAAAGTTGTAAATTGACAATGACACTTATATCTCAATAGTTGACATTATTGTCAAATGGCGGAGGCTAGCTTGGTAGAAAAAGATTTGCAGGCCTACGACTAAAATTTATCGAACGTGTAATAAATATAACACTGTTAGTGCACGTTTAAAAAATCAATTTTGCAAAGTGAAGCTCCTTAATTGATAGTACGACCACAGTAAATATTATAGTGCACTAATGAGGTTTTGAAGTAAAATTGATACATTATTAGTCTATCATTGTTGCCTAGACTAACTATAAGCCTCATTATGAAAATATCTCAAGACTTAAACAAATGTTTTATTGTGGCCCTACCATCACAGATACCCAAACATTATCAGTCTACTTTGATCGTCGAACACACATGATTTCCTATCTTGATAATCCACTATAAGTCATTTATTTATGACGAAAGCAGCTCATACGACATGCAGGTGGTTTCATAAAAAGTATACAAAACAACTTGTTGAACTTGACACGGTCACAATTTGCTGTTCTTCTTATTGTTGAATTATGTGGAGCTTTATTTAAATAATTATTACTTTTACGATAAACATACAAAACGCTGTAATTTTGCCATAGGAAACAAAGAAAATTGACGCAGCTATCATATATTTCAAATTTTAGATCTTTGATACAAACAACTTTAAACTGTTATTAAAATACGTTGAACGTAACCTGAATGCAAATGCAATCGTATATAATTAATGCACAATATTCATTATTAGTCAAGATAGTAAGACACTGGGGTCAGGTGACACAACATTCGGTACCTGTAACTTCACTCTGTTCGAATTACGTTCCGCGTAGATATACTGGTCGTTACACTTACTGATCTACAAAAGCTCTATACTTGAAGGCTGCGCCTCCGTTTCAATCAAAAGAATTGACATTCACATTTGAACATTCTCGACGACGAATTATCGTTTCGCATACACATCGCGAAAAATGTACTTAAGAGTCTAACCTTGAGAATCACTATTTCACTAGTCATATCAACTGTATCTATCTACTCGCAAATGTCATGTCAATGTCAGTTCTGATTGTTAAGATCACGATAGCTTAAAGAGTGCGCTGCGGACCGACAAGCAGTTGTGATCACTCGTAACTCTTAAGTCTCGTAAGGCGAAAATATATAACAATTTTTAAATTGAAACGCAGCATTAGTGTTACTTTTGCTGCCCTGATGATGTCCTATGTACTGAGATGTAATTGGCCTTATCCAACTTATAAATGTTCGTGGATTTCCCGTTAACATGAAGTCCTTTTAAGAAGTAATGTTTAGTGAAACAGTAAGCTCGAAATATATGTTAAATGTCTGTAAGCTCACTCCCAATCCTCTTCACTGGAGGTCCTGGAGGTGGAGTCTGGCTCGGGTATGACGGCGGCCAGCGTGTGCAGCACGGAGCCGCCGCGCTCTGCGCCCGAGATGCCGCGCCGACGCATCGACAGCTTCGCGTGGAGATCCGCCATCAGGTCCCCAGTAGGAGCGGAACCCTGTACAAAGAAGTTCCTAGTTAATTTAAATCATAGTTAAAAATAGTGATAAATAAATAAATATTGCTGGACAATTCACACAGCAACATCTACGTGATAAGCTCTAAGCTTGTGTTACGGATGCAAGATTTCTGATATACTTAATAGATACAAACATAGATAGGTATTTTTTATTATACATATACAAAACACCCAGACACCCGGAACATATATTTGCAGGTCATACACAGATGATAAATTATTTTATTTCTATAAGTCTCACATTGAAGAAGCCACTGGCTCTTGAAACACAGTTGACTAGCTCAGGATGGATCGATACATTTTTCTGTAGACTACTATCATATAATTTTTTTTTACTTTTATGATAATGTTTGTCTATCGGACAATAATCGTAGGCGTAGGATATAAAACATTCTAAATGACTCATTGTTTACCCAATAACTAATCTCAGAAACTTCTAGAAATCCAATAACAGTCGTTAAGACAGTTTTTACGACAGTCGTTTTTATTTAAAAACGGCAAGCAGTACTTGGATGAGCTATGTAAACTTATTAAAAACATTTTATTAAGCATGTTTTAACTATCAAAAACTATATTTTTTATTTCATAAAAAACATATGAATGAGTGATTTTCCCGTGGAAAAGTGTAGCCTATGTTTTTTGTGTGCACTCAAACTGCGAAATTCATATCGTTTTGCCTTAAGAAACTTCTAGTCCTATTTGAAGATTATTTCAGTGTTACATAGTATATTTAAGTTATCGTAAAAAGGGAACTGACTCAGCATTGAGTTGGTTACCAGTAATCAGCACCAATCTGACGTTACGGACACCCTGAACTACCATAATATTAAAACTTAAATGTATGATATGTATGACATGATGTCTTCGTAACAGTCTTCGTAACAACAGTTGCGACGCGAGATTACTACCAGTTTATTGCGTATAATCGGCATCAAAAACAATATTGAAAGATAAACATTGACCTTCCAGCATTTGCAGTTTTAGATCATCATATTAATGTGTTTACTCGGAATAGTTTATGCTTATCAGTTTTTTGTTATCTTTGTTTGCTACTGACTACGGAGAAAAGGTCAATGGCAGATTGTTTTACAACATTATAATCAATTTATACTTAATTTTACTATTAGGTAGTATGTAGAGTGAATTGATAAGAGTTCCATCAAAATCGTTGACTCATCGTATAAACTTATTATAATATTCTCGAACATTCAATTCATATAGGTATTACAAGTATTAAAATAATTTTACAAATAAACTATAAAAAATTAGTTTTATAGTTAAACTTCTAGCAAATGAGGATAAATGAGCGTTTCTAAAAAACATGGTGTGATAAATGTATAATATCTATAAATCAAAACAGTTTGCAATTAAAAGCTAACCAAAGGTCGCAATAAAACCGCGTTCCCAAGAATTAAGATAGCGGCCTTAATCCGACCAATGAAATATTATTTATCATCTTATCTCATTCATTACCCTTAAAAGTAGCATCTTCTTGGAAACACGCGTCTCGTATTGTCAACCTTGTGTCAACGATACGGAGAAAAAATTCATGAGATGGTCGGAATAAGTTTTGCGGAAGGTCGGTGGCAGCGCCTGTCAAACCAGCTCCTCGACTAATGATAGCATCACTCGAGCTGCTCAAATATTTTGGCACGCTCCGAGACTCCACAGTCGGCCGCGGAGAAAGCTGGAGAATCTTGGGCGGATCAATATTTGGCTAAACTGCTTAGAGAAACTACCAGAGACAAGCAACTTTGTCTCAACATGCTTTTTACGTAAGTCGTATTTAATTAAAAACAGCAAGCAGTAGGTACTTGGATGAGTTATGGCTGATTTAGACAGGGTCAGTAGACAACTCAGTCGCAGCGCCAATGTCGGCGCCGCGACTGACTTTAACTGTTTACATGAAGTAAGTAGTAGTGATGCGTTTCTCACGGTGACCACACGTGTGTGAAGTCAGTGGGAAAAATGAATTCGCGAAAAGAAATGAAACGACGATTTAATTATTTGTTGAAAAATTTATCAATTTTGCTGTTGAATGAGTTAATAGAAATGGTAGAAAATGAGATAACTAAAAATGAGATAACGCTGTTGACCGCATTTCTTTATTGCGGTAATTTAGGGATTTAATATCCCAAAGGCACTCGTTTTCGCCATATAATTGCACCAATTTTAATGTTTCGTCTTCGCTAAGCTTACGCGTCATTTTTATCGAAAAAAACGTGGTCACTCTACAACGCAGCGGCAGTGACTAACCACGTACTGACTTGTCTGTTTACAAGGGGTTTATTTGGCTGGCGCGAGGGTGCGCGGGTGGCGGGGGGCGCCAACTGACTTCAAAATATTCGTGTCCGAATATTCAAGTCAGCGCTGACTTCAAGCCACTGTACTGACTTCAAATCAGTTTACACAGGGTTTTTGTCGGGTCAGCACTGACTTGTCTCTATTTCGAAGTCAGTCACTGACCCTGTATAAACCAGCCATTATGTAAACTTATCAAAAACATTTTATTAAGCATTTTTTTAACTATCAAAAACTATATTTTTTATTTCATAAACAAACAAATGAATGAGTGATTTTCCCGTGGAACATTGTAGCCTATGTTTTTGTCGGCACTCAAACAGCGAAATTCATATCGCTTTGCCGTAAAGACCAACAAATTTCACACTTACAAACCATTTTATGGTATTAGATAGACTGACATAAAGCCGACGTTTATTTTACTCGAATTACCTACTCTGATACCAAATACATTCAATTCAGTTCAGAAATGGAATTTAAAATGTATCAGAGGCAAATGTTTATTTAGCCGCACCGTGAGCGAAGCCTGATACACACTGTAAAGTTTTTTTTACATACCACTCGTAATAGAGAAATGTGTGCTTTAAATGCAGGTCGCTATTGATTTTTCTATATATGGCTGGCTCATATTTAATTTGCTACGCCCGCACCTGCCGAGGCGGAGAGAGAAGCGATAAATGATCCGTATAACATATTTTCAAGAATGTTCTGCTTTGTAAAGAATTCCCACAAATTCCGGCTCCTGTTGCGAACAAAGACCCGATCCGTTCCGCCCGGAATCCTTTTAAATCTACAATTTTATCCTAACATCACGAACCTAGACGTGCAACTAAAAACAAATGCCCGAAATTCCCTTGTTATTGGAAATAGCTTTTGTTTACACAAAGTATTGGCGAATAACCGCGAACGGTGTTTGTTTTAGAAGCTGCGCTAATAAATATGTGTCATTTCCAGCGTACAAGTTGCGCAATTATTATTTTAATAAATAAATAATTTCTACTCCATCTGTTATTTCAGGGAATGGCCAAAGGACGAACAAAAAGTGGCAGCGAGTGCACGGTCGCAAGAAACGACGACGTTAGCTGGAACCGGCAACAAAGCAGAATCATGAGAAATACGTATTCTGTTAAACTGTAAGCCGATCGATTTGTGGCTTCCAATAAATACGCAGCGCACGCATTCACTTTTACATTTTTAGTGTCTCAGGTGCGTTAGTTTCTTGTTATAGAAATAGGTGGAAGAAACGTTACACGCAATCTTATGAGAATTAAAGTACAATTAATAACAGAACCGGCTCCGATTATTTAATATTATGAATCTTCGTTATAAACTTCAAACACTACGCGATGTGTTCAGTTAAGTAAAAGAAGTACTTTAGTAAGTATTTCTTAAACAATTCTTGAGAATTGTAGTAATTCCTTGTAAACTTCGTGATCGATAAATTAAGCATTTCTCAAAATCGCAATGGCGACGTGATCACGGAACTGCATTTGTGCAAACGCAACAGCTCAGCCGCACAACGGTTTCCTCACAAGTTACTGGAAACGATGGTATCATTTGAATTGTTCTTTTCCCGAGTTCCTTAGATAGCTTATCAAATGGACTGGAAATTACAAGAAAATCCCCCGCTTCTTATTATCCCATCTATAAATTTCGTCAAACCCACGCAATCGACTAGCTATATAAAATGATCGCAGAAGTATCTTTTGCGTATATCAAAACGTCACAAGGTTTTCGCTAGAAATGCGGAAAATAAGTAAACAATGTGAATAGCGTTCTAGGTTCCACGTGGATAACAATAAGAAGTGATACCATTATCACGACGTTATCACGGACTATTATAATGGGCGTTCTGGGAAGCCGCCTAGTACAATTATCGTCGCTTCACAGAACAGCCGACTTCAGCTCCTAATTATACGGCTGTACTTTGAGGTTTCAAAGAAGGTTGTTGCTTTCGGATAAAAAACTATTTTGGACTTCGAGCTTAAGCGCTGTTTGAATCATTTCAATTTAAACTCAAAGTGAGTCATGCGTAATTTTAGTTAAACAAAGTTTTTTTATAGATATGTTTTTGTAAATCATATTTTAAGGACCGCTGGCCAGATCGTTTAATCTACCAATTAACTGTTATGTAGATATTACATAATAAAATGGAATTTACGATTTCTAGTTGCAGACTACAAAATCGTGTTTTATCTAAATGACAAAATACGTAAAACAAAAACAAGTTTATTTCTCCCTATAGAATTGTTTAATAGTTTATTCGTTTTCCTAGAAGTCGACCGTGCGTGTTATTAAAATACATGAGCCAATATTTTTACGACAACTTTTATACTTGGTGACCGTTATTTTTTATATGTAAGGTCGTTTTAAATTGCCACCAGAGTTTATTATCTATAGGTAGGTATCAATAAAGTAATCTTATACTGATACCTATAGAATTCTGTTCGTTAGTCTTACTAAAACTCGAGATCTGCTGGGACGATTTAGTTGGTTTTGATTTTGAAACGTTTGTAGTAGTCCAAATAAGGTTTAGTTTAGAGTGTAAGGTGAGAACAAGAAAAAACTTTAAGCGGGCGAAGCCAGAGGTGGATTATTATTACACGATAAATTTGATCTTTGTAGAAAATGGCGAAACTTTGTGATCAATAAAAATTTAATGTCTAAGGTATTCTCATTACAGACTTTGCGAGAAGTTAGTGCAGTCATAAATTATATTCCATAATGGCCGTCTAAGGTACAAAGAATTATAAGCCATGTAAAAGATAAGAGTTGAATTCTTGTAAATGATAGATAGCTACGGGGCCGCCGGATGGTTGAATTGGCCATAAAACTTATATCTACCAAATTTCACATTAATTATAAATTCTAGTTTGTGTCAGTGTATGTCTTCACGTTAAAACGGCTTATAGACCAGGGTTTTTAATTTTTTAGAGGGAAAAAAATAGTAGTAGGATGAAACCCATTAGAAAAGGAGGGGAATATGATAAAAATAAAAGGAAAAATAAATTACGGTCGATCTGAGTTCGGGAAGTGGTAGGGGGGATGAGTTTTAAGGGTAAAAATGGTTTATCTCGATTTCCGGTAAAACTACTTGTCCTATGAAAAAAAGTTATATGGCAAAGTTGTAGGTAATAAAACGATCTACAACTTTTAATTCACAACTTTTTTAAATAACCTTAAAATGTATGTGAAAAATTCAAATAACTAAGTTTTTGGTTTTTTATTTCTATCTTTTTCAAAAACATTTTATTTTCTACGAAATTTGGTGAAAACTTACCTTTTAATGTCCCAAATACACTTAAATTTATTTGATTAAAAATATTAGTTTTTTCACCTTACTTTGACTTAATTTAAAAAAAAAATAGACTAATTTTCAATCGAAAATTCACGTGTCAAAATATTAGCTTTTTTATAAAAATCGGTGTGCTGTTTGTTCATTGAAATCTCTATTTTCTGATGGTTAAAAAAAGTATATACATTACCATAGTCAATTTTCTCAGAAAATGCAAAACACCGAAACAAAATTTGTGTCATTATGTACAATTGCATCATAAAAATGTGATTTTTGCAATTTTTATTTCATATAATTGCTTATAATCCGACTTATTGCACATTATACAAACAGATTATTATATTATTATTATTATTATATAGTCTGAATAGACAAAATCATATTTTTATGATGCAATTGTACCTAATGATACAAATTTTTGTTTCGGTTTTGTGCATTTTCTGAGAATATTTACTACAGTAATGTATATATTTTTCTTAACCATCAGAAAATAGAGATTTCAATGAACAAAAAACACACCGATTTTTATAAAAAAGCTTATATTTTGACACGTGAATTTTCGATTGAAAATTAGTCTATTTTTTTGAAAATTAAGTCAAAATAAGGTGAAAACAATAATATTTACAATCAAATAAATCACAGTATGTTTGGGACATAAATAGGTAAGTTTTCACCAAATTTTGTAGAAAAAAAAAATGATTTTGAAAAATGTAGAAGTTAAAAACCAAATACTTAGTTATTTGAATTTTTCACATACATTTTGAGGTTATTTAAAAAAGTTGTGAATTAAAAGTTGTAGATCGTTTCATTACCTACAACTTTGCCATATAACTTTTTTTCATAGGACTACCTAGTAGTTTCACCGCAAATCGAGATAAACCATTTTCTCCCCTTAAAACCCTCCCACTTCCCGAACTCAGATCGACCGTAATTTATTTTTCCTTTCATTTTTATCATATTCCCCTCCTTTTCTAATGGGTTTCATCCTACTACAATTTTTTTCCGTTTTTTGACCATTTTTGAAGCTATCTGCACTGGTCTATTAATGGATTGACAATCTATAACCGGAAATAATATTTAACTTTTACCGCGCTATTATTTAAGCATGGACTATCTCGCCGGTGGAAAACTAGTAAACATAATATCATAGAAATATGCTCGAAATAGCAATTATCTAAGCAATTCAACTTTTTTAAGAGCGTGGCGCCGCTCTCCAGAAAGACTTAATTCCTGCATATTATTTATTCATTATGTTTATTTTAATAACGATTAACATTTATTACGTATTGTATGGTAACTTTAAGCGTTGCCAGCCCCTTAAAGGTGTGTATGATGCATAAAGAACAACTCAGCTTTTTCTATTCGTAACAGAACAGAAATTATTTAAACCGATCATTTCTACAGAGAACAAATAAGTCGAGGATACTTGGAAAGTTTTTAAACGCGTGGAGCAAGGTTGTCGAGTATGTGTAATTCATGAGAATGGTCAAGGGTGAACAATACGCACATTATAATGAAAGACGCACGTATCGTATCACTGTTGATGTTGATAAATAGTTCCGAGTATTAGATCTGAAATGAACTGCTCCGCGAGCCAAAGTTTAAAGAATTGGAGCCTATTTGTGCCAAGGCACAGCTCGTGCTATTCTTGGTTTTTACAAGCGGCTTTATCTATACTAATAATATCATTTACTAATAATAAATCTGTAAGGGTCGGTCAACGGTTGTGGAGTAAGTTAGTTTGTTTTTAGAGATATTGTGTTTATAGGCTCAATATATGATACTGAATCGATATTGACGATTTCCTGTGTATGTTCCGCCATAACTCTTAAACCAATGATGCGATTTTGATGAAATTTGGTAGATAGACATTTAGACGTCTGCTCCAGTCATGATAAGACGTGGCCCCCTTTCAAACGCGGACGGAGTCGCGGGCACCGCCAGTTACTAGATAAAACCCCTCTACTTGACCAGTAGCATTACCCTCAGATAAACCTACAGCAGGCAATCATCTCGTAGCTATAAAGAGGGCATTGTCTCCAGATCCTCAGCCATTCCATCCATCAATCTCCTTATAGAGTGACAGTCGTATCGTACCGACATAACCATGCATTATGCAGCTAACCCTTAAGCGTATCTGAAGCGTACTTCTATTTCTGTCAGTCTAATTGTATAGCGAGTCTTCCCACGACTTCCATGGTTATCTAAGTTACGATTGACATTTAGTTCTTAGTTCGTCTGTCGTCTGTGAAATAATGCGTTTTTGATGTTGATTGACGTCTGGTAATTGGCTATTGAAGTTCTTTGGTGATGATTTACAAAATAGTTTAGAACAAGTACAATTAAGATATAGTGAGTATTAATTAAATTAAAGTGAGCCTGGATCAGTATTGTGTTTCTATAAAAGTATATATTTTTGTGTCAACGTATAAATAAACATTTATTAGCACTAGTTCTTGATAAGAATTAAATAAACTATTGAGTAGTACTTAGACACATAAGCGTAATTAGTATCTACGTTGTAAAAATATATAACAATTCAACACGTCACAAGTGTACGAGATAACGAATACGGATACATCACCAGTTTCCTGATGATAATGGAACTATACTATGGGTAGATACATAATTCTGATCTCGTCTAGTTAATTACTTATTTATTCTGCACAACAATAAATAACGTTAAAAACACGATTAATATGAATGAAAGTATCGAATAACAAAAAGTTCATACCACCATGAGTGTGATAGATATGCTTTTAAAAAAAGATCCACATTACACACCGCAGTACATTTATAGAAGTTGTATTAGCGACACAATAAAAACATTGATGCATGTGTAGAATTAACACTTACGTGCATCCCATGGTAATAAAGCGTAGGTAATGAATGCGATTCGCCTAAGCATGTTGGTTTGATAGCACGCATACCTTTGCTGGGGCGTCTTCAGCTGCCGCGCGCAACTTGGCTCGGCCAGCGCCCCCGGCGTTGCGGATGGCTTCCATCAGGTTCGCGTGGGCATCTCCTGCCGGCGCCGGCAAAGGCTTCTGGCTTTTCTCTTCCCTGCTGACAAATATTAAATAAATAAATATTGCAACACTGGGGAAAAAAGTGTTTATCAGACTACATCTTTATTTATATATAAAGCTACAATATTACAAAGCTGAAAAGTTTGTTTGATTGTTTGCGGTTATCTCAGGAATCGCTGGTCCGATTTGAAAAATTCTTCAAATGTTGGATAATAAATTTAATCAAGGGAAGCTGTGGGTGAATCGTTGTAAAATAAATTAAATGAAAAAAGATTCATGTTTATCCAGGATTAATTCACAGAATATGGCGAATCGTAAGTTTTGATTGTTGGTAACAATATACTTGTATATGTATACCCCATCCCTTTTAAATTTATCTCTTTGGTCTTTTGAGACCCTGTAGATTTTATACTGTACAACCGGGCCTAGCGTCTACCGATTATTATGAGCACGTACGTATAGTAACTATCTCCCTGATAGGCAATTAGGTACGTGCGATCATAGACAACTCTATTCGCCTATTGCGAATTCTAGGAATAGATATATATGAACATGGTCACCCGGTATAAGGTATCAGATCGTGCCTAATGTGCCTATGTTAAAAGGTTAGAAAGTTTGAATTCAGCAGAGTATTCGTTAATTTATGAACACAACATCGACGAATCGTATGTATCTTTTAACGCATTCTCTTCTCATAGTTACTTTCGGCACAATTAGGTAAGTATACATATGAGAAATTAATAACTATGCTTATATTAATTACCATTTAATTATCATCATTCCTATTAACGTTCCCACGGCTGAGACACAGGGACTTCTGCCTTCACCGTTAGAGCACGTGTTTTCTAAGGGCACATACATTTTTCAAGACGTGAAAAAAACCCCGCGTTTTATATGAGGTTTTATTTCTGTTTTGTATAAAAAAGAAATTCACTTAATTAGATATTAATTCTGAACATAGGTCTGAACTTGAAGTAAGCATTCAAACAGGTGCTTACTTTGCTATCCATTAAGTTTGATTAAAGGTATAAAAATATATAAAGAATAAGGTGACCAGTAAGAATGTTTAACAATATGCATACATGTGTAAAACAACGTTGGGTGGGGTAATTTATTTCCTCAGGGATACACGCATCGGACATTCACATGTCAAACATAAAAGGATCTCCTGCAGTTAACTGAATAATTTATAGAGAAAAGAGCATAAAATCTCTAAGTAGACGTCGCTGATGATCAACAAAATACAGGAGAACATGTGTGGGTGCTTCTAAAGTATCATATTATGACGGCGATTTGAATTAAAAAACTATGTTAACTCATTATTATGGAAGGTTGGTCCACAATAGCACAAGATCGTGATACATGGAAGATAGGCTTTTGCCCTGCAATGGGACAACTATGGCTGTAAATAATAATAATAACTCATTATTCTATTACACACAAGCTTTCCGCCTCGCGGCTTCGCCCGCGTTATAATACATTTTCTCGCGGCAAGACTAATATATCCCCGCTGTAGAAGTAGTAGCTTTAAAAGTAACCGATAACCGCAGCCGATAATTTATTATTGCTTAGATTCTGTTATTTGTTTTAGACTAACTTTTAGGTAACTTAAGGTAATATTGTAGTTAAAATGAAAAGGTACCCAAATGGCACGCCTACAACGCAAAAACATGTAATGTCGGTGAAATTGCAGACAAAAGATGTAGTTTCTCAGATACCATACACGAGACAATAGCACTGTCCAAACAACGATAAACACAGTGATCTTCATTATCTAAGAACATAAAACAATTATGCTAGTGTTCTCAGAAATTTTATCGAAATCGCGCGAGGTCTTGCCTTGACCTTTGAATAGAAACTACGGCAGAACTGTAAACAATGCCAATTTGCCTCGTAAAGGGAACTCATCCATAATTTATGGTGGAGGAATAGACTGACATAGATTGGCATTGAGGAGATGTCCTGCCGGTTTGATGCCCGGTCACGACAATCACTTTGAAGTCTGCTATTACTAGCATTTGTTATTGATTGAAGTGGGCGGTAGAGACGGCATTCTCCGAGATACATAAAAAAGTAACAGTTGATTTAACTAGCGATTCTAGGAATTGACAATGTGAAGTAAAATTATTTATATCTTTGTGTTTTTATTTGTTATTTCGTGTTTAAACTTATACGCACAGAAAAAACTAACAAGTTTAAAATGCATTATAAAAATAACCATTACCTACTATAGATAAATAATGGGATTACAAATTGGCAAATGACTTCATACATTGAGTTCGCGGAACGCCTCAATCGGAGCAGCTACATTACTTATTAGAACTTGCTCTTAATAGGTTAGCGTTTGACCTTCCCCCTCCAGACGCCTTTTACGCAAAATGACGTCACAGCGAGTATTGTATGTAACTTGTGAATGAACATTCGATGGATTTATTGCATAATATAGATTTTGCGGAAATAACATTAGTCATGAAGCTTTCGCTTTTATTGTTTTTCGAGATTATTTTTCATTGGATTTATGCTCTATTAACAACAAATCTTTTTAACTAGCTCAAGATGTAACAATGTCTAAGGCCCAGTAGTTTTGAAGTTCATAATTAAATCTAATGTACCAGAATTCCGCACCCTGTCCCTGTCTAATTAGAAAATAGAAGATATATTTATTCTAACAGTCAGTTAGGTACAAACATAATTGTGACTTGTGTTCCCAGATAAAGCCAAGTTCTCGGCGCTCAATCGACCCGCCTAAGCCAATTATGTAGTTCTCCGTCTAGACTAAACTACTTATATTATGACTCCTACAAGCGTAGAGCAGAGCTCTATCGATTCGACATTAAACATCTTGTTTCTGATGAACATATTTTGGAACTGAGAACATTTCGTTGGACGTAGGATGTGTTTGTTATACCTACCGCTAATATGGCGCTCCGAGACACGACCGGAGTGCGAAGGGTTGAATTTCGAGTCAGTTTGACTCGAAATTCAATTTTTTCAACACAAAACCAAATAATCAATGATAATCTAATTAAAAATGACTGTATAATGACAATGAAAAAGTAATTATTTATGCGTATTTTAGGGATGTTTCCGAGAAAGATCTACAATATTTAGAAATACACAGATTGCAACAATTGAGTCAAACCAGCTGGAGGTGATTGGAAAGCTCTTCGCCAAAACTCCAAGTGTTTTTGTTTTCCTGGTAGCAAGTCACTCACGCGCCTAAAATCACCGGTTACGAAGAAGCAATTTTGGAAAACTTGAACGCAAGTTTGTATTTAACTTTTGTCGCTTCGCAGAGCAATGAATAATCAAATAATTGATAGTCCTAATACAGGGTGATTGGTAGATGGGTGCAAAACTTCTAGGGGATGGTAGTGTGAACTATTTGGAACCATTTAAGCCATATTTGTCTTAACCGAAGTCGGACTATTTTTTTTTTATGAATTTTTTACGGGATACAAGGAAAATATCCAAAATTTTACAGTTAGTTGCTAATAACTGCCAGTTTAAAAGGCCAGTTAATTATTTTTTGTTTAATTTAAGTTAAGCTATGTGTAAGCAATCTACCAAAACTTGTTCTTAGGTATCTGAGTCATTAGCCATTTTTTTACAGACATTTCAAACTTACGAAAATGTTCTGCGATTTACGAAAACCATTTTTGACTTTGTTTAAAAAAAAAACTAATGGTGCTATTTTTGTTCAAACCTTTTTAAAAACATGTGTGGTTATTAATCTTTCTTTTGGGGTATTAATTAAGAGGATATCTCAAAAAAATTTGAAATTATGATACAAAAACCAAATTGAGGGAGAAAATTTAAGCCAACTTTAATGAAAAAAAGCAAATCACAGAATTGCTGAAAGTGGCATAAATAAGTGGTTTATGCGTGTATGACTCCAGATTCAGAGATAATAAGATAAGCAGACACAATTCTAAGGTCGAGGAATAGATTTTGGCAGCATTCTAAGCGGATCCTACTACCGTCACTAGCGTAGTAGCACAAAATCTTAACATTTCACAATAGAAGATGTGTATGTGGAGTATGCACAAAAATGATAAGTATTTATTCCATGGCCCGGGTCTGCCAGGTTTGGAAGAGCAAGATACCGGGAAAATAATCCAATTCTGCCGTTTTCTCCTCAACAGAGACATCAACGCATCTTCAATGCGTGATTCTTAAAATCAATCTTGTGGACAAATAAAAGTAAATTTTCCAGAGAGGGCATAACAAACTTTTACAACCTTCACCAACAGGCCAACAAGGGCAGAAATCCATACTGGAAAAAGCAGGTGTCAGTACAGAGGAAATTCTCTGTCAGTGTGTGGGCTGGAGTAATTGGCAGAACTTTGATTGAGCCCCACTTCTTACCAGATACCTTAAATGGTAATAATTATTTGGGATTTCTTCAAAACGATCTTCCAATGCTCGTAGAGGTGTCCTTATATTTAAAACTGACCAACTGACGTTAGGATTGTGTCTGCCTGGGTTGACTCCAGATTCCACGTGGTGTATGTCACTTTCAGCAATTGGATATTCTGCCTATTTTTTCATTAAAGTTGTCTTGAATTTTCTCCCTCAATTTGGTTTTTGGATCATAATTTCAATATTTTTTGAGATATTCGCTTAATTGATACCTCAACAGAAAGAATAATAACCACACATGTTTTTAAAAAGGTTTGAACAAAAATATCACCATTAGTTTTTTTTTTAAACAACGTCAAAAATGGTTTTCGTAAATCGCAGAACATTTTCGTAAGTTTGAAATGTCTGTAAAAAAATGGCTAATGACTCAGATACCTAAGAACAAGTTTTGGTAGATTGCTTACACATAGCTTAACTTAAATTAAACAAAAAATAATTAACTGGCCTTTTAAACTGGTAGTTATTAGCAACTTACTGTAAAATTTTGGGTATTTTCCTTGTATCCCGTAAAAAATTCATAAAAAAAAATAGTTCGACTTCGGTTAAGACAACTATGGCTTAAATGGTTCCAAATAGTCCACACTACCATCCCCTAGCAGCTTTGCACTCACCTACCAATCACCCTGTATATCTACGGATAACGATTAAAAGATAAATTTCTTCCTTTCTTAGATTCCAACTGCCGCAAAATTTGCTTTCTAAATATTTGCACAATTCCAGACGTTTACTCTCACGAGATAAATTACCCGAATATAATACTACCTAACGTTACAGCATTTTATGATACGAACGCTGATTATTAGTGAAGCATCACATCAACATAAATAAATAAGCATCTGTAAGGCTAACGGTAGGTAGCATTATTGGAAGCCACGCAGGTATTCAAATGAAGTAACTAGAAGTTCATGAAAAGGCGACTTTGGCGAGTTCCTTGAAAGCCTTCGAGGAGCGAATGCGATGCTATCTCTAACCATTAGTGTAATTACTGCCTTGAGCTAGAATAAAGATGGCACTGTAGAAAAATGTTGAGGAAATTTATAAGATGAAGGGAAATACCGAAGCGAGATAGGTTTCTAGAATGGGCCGAGTCTATAAAAGCGGTCTGTTAACAGCTCGTATAATCGGATGGCTTGGTGATGGACGAGAGGTACTTAATTCCATGAACAAAGTTAGTTAAAGAAGCTAAATGCAAGAGGTATTTGTAAAATTATTCGTCGCATCAAGTTGCTTTGTTGGTTGGTTGGAGCCCGCTTCCTAGGTTTGCCATCCGAGGACCAATCGGTAAGGTCACAGTAGTAGTTATTAACCACCTTTCATCATCATCATCATTTTAGCTCTCGGACGTCCACTGCTGGACGTAGATCTCCCTTAATTACCAGTTATTACTTTGGGACGCAGTTAGATTGCATAAAAAGCTCATCTATACTAATAATAAATCTGTAGGGATCGGTCAAGGACGTTTGTTTTCAGACATTTAAAGGCTCAAAATATGATACTGAAACTAATTAGACAATTTTTATCCGTGTGCTAGTAAGTATGTATGTGACGCCATCTTAAACCAATGATCCGAATTTGATGAAATTTGGTAGACGTCTGGGACATAGGATAGGCTGTTTAAATTATTTCTCCAGTTATGATAAAACTTAGCCCCTATACAAACATAATTTTACGCAGACGGAGTCGCGGAAACAGCTATCACTAAATATTTATAACTTAATTAAAAAATGATGCTATACCTACATATGTATTGAAATCATTGATGTTATTTTAATCAATAAACATTATTTTTTGCAACAATAACTTCCAATAAATAATTAAAATAGAAGTTTCTCAGCATTCTCTGAATAAAGTTTACTGAGAAACGTATAGGGAAATTATAAAAATGTAGCACATTATTTGGTAACGATGCAACCGCATTGAGGATAAGATTCGTATTCGATTCGTACTTGCTGAGTCATAATCGTGACCAGTAAGTTGTGATAAATTGACGTGGTTTATTTGAAGTTCCACAAGCGATTCCAAGATTATCATACGAACTAATGGGATTCCCTTCGTGCAAGTAAATATGATTTAACTGGAATAATGGTTATATACTAAGAGCCCGTGATGGCCAGACCTTCCATTAATTCACAAGCGTGAAAATTCTTTCATGTGTATCTCCCAAAGGAACCACGATCCAGGTTTCATGTTTGGGGGTTATTCTTACCTATGTTAGACATACTCATGAAAGAATTTTCACGCTTGTGAATTAAAGGAAGGTCGGCCAGACCTTCCTTTAATTCACAAGCGTGAATCACAGGCTCTTAGTCTATTAAATTATATATCATCAACACATGTTCACGAGTGACACCCATCTGCCCCGGTGACCTGGCCCGGTACCGGGGCAGATGAGAAAAAAAAGTTGCATCGGGCCCGGTGATGTGTTCACCGGGCCAGATGACACAAATTAAGTGCCACCATCGTCCCCGGTACGGTGCGCCTTGTAATTTATGAAATACTAAATACATACAAAATTCAAACTGCTTGGTAAACAATAATCAGTTTTTATTGTGAAATACTATACTTTACCATGGTCCGTAGATTTAAAGATTTATGTCATTTATTTTCTTATAATCCTAAAGATCACATGGACTAGTCAATGAGTACAATACATTAATAAGTAACATTAAATAAAAATATAAAATGGAAACAATGTTGACATAAAAATATGTTTCATTTTTTAGGGTTCCGTTGCCAAATGGCAAAAACAGAACGTCCGTCCGTATGTCACATCCGTTTTTCTCCGAAACTATAAGATCTATAAAGCTGAAATTTGGTAAGTAGATGTATTCCGAACCCCATTAGGATTTTATAAAAAAATAAAAAATAATCAATTACATTTGGGGGTCCCCCATACTTAGAACCTAAACTTTAAAAATAAAATTTCATCGAACCCATACGTGTGGGGTATCTATGAATAGGTCTTCAAAAATCATATTAAGGTTTAAAACAACATTTCTTTCTAAACTAAATAGTTTGGACGAGAGACTCTCCCAAAGACTCGCCCTTGGCCACTTTTTTTAAGCACTTAATTAAGTAACATAAAGAACAACCAGCTCATATCTGAATTTAGTACAATAATATGTTAGTTTGTTTTTTTCTAACAACAGGTACTTCAACGATAATTATATTTTTCCTACTTTGTGTAATGTTACTGTTGGACCTTGTTTTCAACTGAACTACCTATATTTAAAGTATACAACTACGTACAATGCTATATGTGGAAGCTGTCTAAAGTTTAAGTGAACCTATAAGTTGTGATCTAATTTTGTATATAATATAAGCTTCTTGTTCCCCAAAATCTATTATCTTATATATTAAAGAAAGTCGTGTTAGTTACTTCACTTTTAACTCAAGAACGTGAGTTTTCTTTATGTTACTTAATTAAGTGCTTAAAAAAAGTGGCCAAGGGCGAGTCTTTGGGAGAGTCTCTCGTCCAAACTATTTAGTTTAGAAATAAATGTTGTTTTAAACCTTAATATGATTTTTGAAGACCTATTCATAGATACCCCACACGTATGGGTTCGATGAAATTTTATTTTTAAAGTTTAGGTTCTAAGTATGGGGGACCCCCAAATGTAATTGATTATTTTTTATTTTTTTATAAAATCCTAATGGGGTTCGGAATACATCTACTTACCAAATTTCAGCTTTATAGATCTTATAGTTTCGGAGAAAAACGGATGTGACATACGGACGGACGTTCTGTTTTTGCCATTTGGCAACGGAACCCTAAAAAATGAAACATATTTTTATGTCAACATTGTTTCCATTTTATATTTTTATTTAATGTTACTTATTAATGTATTGTACTCATTGACTAGTCCATGTGATCTTTAGGATTATAAGAAAATAAATGACATAAATCTTTAAATCTACGGACCATGGTAAAGTATAGTATTTCACAATAAAAACTGATTATTGTTTACCAAGCAGTTTGAATTTTAAGTTCAGTCCCTTTCATAGGTAGATGTATGTATTTAGTATTTCATAAATTACAAGGCGCACCGTACCGGGGACGATGGCACTTAATTTGTGTCATCTGGCCCGGTGAACACATCACCGGGCCCGATGCAACTTTTTCTTCTCATCTGCCCCGGTGCCGGGCCAGGTCACCGGGGCAGATGGGAGTCACTCATGTTCACACACGTAAACAGACGCACACACGCATACAATACATAGGCTAACTCTCCGTCATTATTCGAAGAGGTTATATCTTTAATCTTTTTGTTATAATAAATCATGAATATCTCCTCCTTAATAAATTTTTATCTCTATTATTTTAAACTATTTGATTGTTAATGTTTATTTGTTTATTATCTAACTAATTTTGTCTAAAATCTAAAAAAAATTACAGAATTTCATTGTTCTTAATCGGTATACCACTATAGTAATACGCATTTAGCCGTTTTATTATTATTATTATTTTCATATTTTGTTTTATTAGCCCGCCTTTAGGCGTTTGTGAAGGACTATTTATTTTGTATCGACATTATAACACCTGTTGCTGACTCGTCTGCAGGTCTAGAATCTAGAAGAATCTGTCGTAAATAAGCAGAAAATATCGAAAACAAGTGTTTTTACGGCGGTTCACGAACACGTATCGCGTGATAGCATGCTATTATTTTCCGAACGGAAAATAACACCGCAGCGCTGCACATACTTTAGACGAGCGGTTAGCGGAATAATGCGCGGATTTTTGTCATCTATACTAATATTATAAATCAAAAAAATCAAAAATACTTTATTGTACACACAATTACATTTAAAACATTTAACAAAGAAAAGAACATACACAATGGGTGTGCTTAACCCTTAAAGAGTTTTCTTACAGCAAACCTGGACATTAAGAAAAAAACATTTACAAGGTGGGGAGATAGTGAAATGAAGTGATAAAGAGGAAAGATTTGTTTGTTTGTTTGTTTGTAACGAATAGGCTCCGAAACTACTGGACCGAAATGATGAACAGTTTTGTTTTTTTCTTATGTGTAAAAATCACGTTATCAACTTATCATTATAATCTTCAAAACTTGACCTCAGAGACAAGAGTAATCACTTGACATATAAATAAGCTAGACAATTTACATAGCAACATCCAGTCCTATGGTATACTTAATGGTTTTGTTGCGGGTTTAAAAATATATTAATAGTTAACAGAATATATTTTAGAAATTTTATAATCGCATAGAAAATAATCCAGAATGCAGATGCAGAGTGAGAAATCTGCAGAATAAGTTATATCATTGGGAATCGAACCCACAATTCACTCCGATTTCATTATTTCCAAGGGTCAATAGCAAAGTCAGATTGGTATTTCCTCAAAACTCATTATACTTAGTTTATATTCATAATTAGTTTATTAAGCAAAACCACAAAGGTAAATACATATCAGAAACTTCACATAGCTGACGACGATGATATAATAGAATGTAGGTACCTATGCAGTCTTTTTCCGATAATGTCAATACTAAGGTGTCCTTCTAAGTATTCTTCTTCAAGTTGAGTAGAAAGCCGGTAGTCGTTCACAGAATACCTATTAATAGCCTATCGCCTCTAAGAAACTGTAGAGATCTCTGGTACCTACTATTATGTACGAGTAAAAGCTTTTCGTGTATGAATGTTTAAACAAGTTACGCACAATAGTAGGTACACCCTACAGAAAACGTATGGAAATTTAAATACCTAACCTGCCGTGTTGCTAAACGTAAATTGTTTAGGTACTTTATATACACCTTCCTCTTGAATGCCACCCACAACCTATTTACATCCGCATCATTATCCGCTGCATGGTTTTGTTTTGTAAACTATGTAAACATGATATAGCGTAAAAATTGCATTTCATTCATTCTTGTCAATGAAACAGATCGCTCTTGATAATTATTTCTGTGGTATTTCTCATTTACATATTCTTGGCAAAATATCTAACAAGATTACTTTATTTAAACTCCTAGACACCATGTGTTATTTAATTTTATCCTTCATTATCGTCATAAAGCATTCCTTCAAAGGACGCCATAGTCGCAATGACCTTGCGTATGATATCATAATCAATTAGTATCATTGTTTTAGCCAACCAATATGCTAATATTAGTCCCTACAAGGCTGCTGTAAATTTTATGATAAACTCGCACATTTGCACACAATAACAACTTGATATGAGTCTAGACTAATTTACGGATCGATTGATTTTCCTGTTAAAAATATTTCCTTGTTTGTTTGTCACCATTTCATATTTACCCGACGGTGTTTTTTATAATTATGTAAAACTAACGCGAATACTCCTATTAGTTTTCCACGGTATAATATCCTAGTGAGCCGATAGCATGTTTTTATTTATTACAACAATTTCATTTCTTTAAATTTTATTCTTTGAACCGTACATAATTATAATGAAGTACCCGAAGCGAAGCGAGGGCGGGTCGCTAGTTATCTAAAAAAAACAAGTATCTACTGATAGTACAAATATTTTCCTCATCGATCCCCAACCTACAGACAAGCTGATCTTTAGCCCCCGCGCCACAGAGGTCGTCTATAGATAAGTTAAGTAAAATAAGATAATTATTTATAGTTTGTTCAATACAACCTATCTTATTACACCAGTTATAGAGCAATACAAATACTATATTGAGACGAAGCCTACGCAGTTAGTCACCTATACGCTTCAACGCGCATACTTCACAATGATTGAACATAACCGACCAGACATGAAAAAATCAAAAGGTTTCCACGAACCGTCATAATATTTATAACGCTCGTGATTAACTACCGCTTACCGTAAGATGCTCATCGTTAAATTTGTTTACAATGGTTGCAATTCCAATACAAATAATGCAGAAACATTATTGTTCAGCTAAAGTTTTTAAAAACAAATAGGTACAATGTCATATCTTTACTTAAACGAATTACATAATTAAATGCACGTAAAGGAGAAAGCTTGGATGCATTGTCTTATGCATTAAGTATGTAGTTATAACATTCTTAATGCTGACTGACTGGTCGTGGAATTTGAACATAGTAGAAGTGAAACCTGACTTGAAGGTACAGACTTAATTGGTAAATTATTTGTAAGTTGGCTTAATTTATACCCGTAGATCACTCTACAACTCTGCTGTCTATTGCGAAAAGCTGGCCGAGACAAAAGCACATTCCAAAATAACAAGCTTTATTAAGGTCATCCAATGTCATGGAATGGACAGAAAAGTGATAATACAATAGTTATTTTAAGAAAGAGTAGATGAAATAGATTACTAGTTTCCACCCGCGGCTTTGCTCACATTTAAATTAACGTTTCCGTGTTATAGTGAATTTTCCCACGGTAAAAGAGCCAATGTGTTATTCTGATGCTAGTTTTCCACCCACAACCCGTGGTGGTAGTGATTTCCCCGAGGTAAAAATTAGTCCAATGTAATTATATTTCTGATATTGTGAAGATTCGTTAGATAAATAATCCATTGTGTTGTTTTAGTGAAAGAGTAACAAACATCCTACAAACTCCTACATCTTACAAACTCGCGCATTTATAGTTTTATCTATCAGTTGCCTTAGCATATAAGTAAGCAATTTTACCTAATGTGTTGATTTCGCAACATCACTAAATATAAGTAGACTTATCACCTTTGTTCCTTGTATACAAACACGCGTGTCATTGAATATTATTAACAAATTACTCACTTATCCAATATAGCAGGAGAATCGAATGGGTTCAACGAATTCAAGCCATAAGGATGTGAGGAAATTGAGCTTTATTCCCGCAGCAATAAACACTAGTGGTATATTATTTCTCGGCTGGCAATGTAGCATCTATCAGTTTATTCAATCGAGTTGCGATAAAAGGTTTTGCAAAGCGGATGAGTGACGGCCTTAATTGACTGGGGATGGGGACCATACTGAGAAGTTGTATTATTTGTTTAAACAAATCGTTAGAAGAACACTGAATTTGAGGAAGTAGACTTGATGACCTAATGGGAATAGAATCAGTGCGCAAATTTTGGTGCTCAAAAATTCTCGACTATTGATTACGAAATAATATATACACCGTGGTCGTCAATAACCCGAAAGATTTAAACCACGTATTTTTGACGCCATTACGAGTAAATTATGTTATATCAACAAGGGTCTAATTATGTGTCTTAATTAAATTACAATTTCGGTACAAATTAAATCCTATTAATTGCCCGCTTCTTTGTGAACAAGCCGTTAGGTAACAAACTCAAGTTGAAGAACAGAGAGCGAGCATGAAACTTCACGAATCGCTCCGAAATCACACGACGAACAAGAAGTGTCATTATGTCTAGCACGATGTTTGTATTGAAATTATTTTTATTTATAGTAAAAACTTTTCTTTATGAAACTGGCTAGTAGTCTACGTGTAAAAGAAGTAAGTGGCTACGACATGCTCACGCCCTTAGGGTGTGTTAGACTGGAGATTTTTTAACTTTTGATTTGTTGTAAATAATTAATATCTCCTAAATTATGAGTTTTTGGACTATATGTTACATAACTTTATATACTCTAATTAGGCTCTAGTATCGTTAGCTTAAATCTTTCGGGTTATTGACGACCACGGTGTATAGAAGAAGAAGCCGATACATTCAAGGGTTTTTAAACGGTTACTCAAAGTAAAGTTTCCTTTGATCATCTTGCAGAAAACACTTGAGGTGTAGCATTTAAGGGCGCAATTAGAAAAGCCAACTAAATAAGCAATTAAAACAATATCGTTAGGGAATTTACATTGCTTCCCGACCTGTTCGCAACTAGTCGAGCAAAATAAACAACTCTCGCTTAATTAGAAGCTATTACCATCGGGTTCCCGGCCTATCTAGCAATCTACGATCTATTCTGCTAAGGGCATGCTATGTGGCCAGATTATGTAAACCCTGCACGTATTCCATACCATTTGTTAAGATTTTATAATTAACAGGCGGGCTTAAAAAACAGTATAGTCTGTCTAGCGACCCAACCCCACTCCGCTTTTCTAAATATCAATTATCAAATAATAGCTTTCCTTTATGCGTAGTCAGTTAAATATATTTTTTAATAGGCGTAATAGTTAAGGCGTTTGTAAGAGATGGTCCTTTTTTACATTTATTTGCCAGTGGGCAAGATAAAGAGGAAGCCTTTACCTAACAATGAGTGTTAATGGGCTGAAATGATGACAATGATGATTACATTTTGTATCTATAATAATAGCACAAAAGGGTAGGTTTAATGTCTATGGTTTATCTATTAACTTGAGCAAATCTTAGTAAAAAAAGGCAAAAGTTAAGAAAAATGAATAAGTAGCTTAGTATTTATTTAATAACGTGATGGAAATAGTAATCAAGTCACACGAACTGATTGAAAACATAATACTTTAGGTAAGACCGCTATTACATTTAATTCCTAAGAAATCACTGTTTGTAATTTATCAGAAATTAACATTCCTGGGTTGATTGTGCCGTAACTGGGTAACAAGAAAATATCCGTTAGATAATGTTTAAACAATTGTGTTACAAGTGAATATAACTTTCTTCCATTATAAAAATCTTATAATATATGCAATGGAATACGTTATATGCATCTTTTATTGCAAAGTAGTTGAATAAGTTGAATAAGTCGGTAATCGAAATAAAATAAATATTGCTGGACTAATCACTTAAATAGCAATATAATCCGTGGTAAGCTCGAAGCTTGTGTTTCGCGGGTAAAACATGTAAGTTCATATATGACTGACATGTTTTATGCATTTACTATTATGATTATTATATATACTTATATTACATAATAGTAAATGGATCAGGTGATACATTTATATAAATCAATGCCACTTTTCGTTGTAATTTTATTACGATACTTGAGCAACTTCACGCATTGTTCTACGGAACCCCTTGTTTTCAAAACTACTGTTTCTACGTAACTCAGATAACGGGAAACTGAAGGTTTGTAAATAATTCCCTATTCTTACTTCGACGTTCTTGTTATTTGGCCTAATGCCCGTAAAAGCTTGCGCAAGTATTCACACAGCAACAATTTTTTTAACATAATTTGTAGATAATTTTGTATTCTACATTATTGATAAATATACAAAAAAAAACCATAGGAAATTAGATATTAACAAAAAACGATTTTTGTGATTTGAAATTTTAATGGTTGCGAACATTCTACCATTATGTAGGTTTTGAGACAACTTTTAGGGTGTCAATGTCAATATACAAGTTATTTACAGAATTACAGCTGGGTCGATCTGAAATTCCGAGGTGAACTTACTAAAATGACTGGAATAAGAAACCGCTAACTGCGTTTTGCACAATTACGCTAACTTTACGCAACCATTGTTTATACTATAATATAAATAATATAGTGATGAGTAGGGAAAATATTTACGAAAAACGCTTATAACATTATTTATTAATGGGCAATCAAATTACATTATTTCCATAATTTTGCGGTATAGTCCTGGGGTAATTGATATTACTTACTATAATGAACTGTAGTATTGTAAAGTTTCATTAAAATCCGTTGAGTTGTTTTCACGTGAAAGAGTGACAAACATGTCTCCGTCAATTCATTCTCACCTTCGTTATATTAATAAGGATTACAAATAAAATTAGCATTATTCTTAGTTGAGCAGTAAATTAAAATTCCTATCAATCTATTATTACGAGAACTTCTAAGGAATGTAAAACCTACTTTGTATAAAGTTTTTATATTTCCCATGTTATTTAGTCAAGATTATTATGTATGAGCCATTTAAATACAAGATGAAGATCAACGATGCATATTCATAAGATATAATTAATTCGAAAAAGTGTCTTCTTAATTGACTTTATTCCGACTATATTAAGCTGGTAAGAAACTTTGTAGTTGATTGTTAGCTATGTGGGATAAGTAATCCTGATTGCGACCACCCATTCCGGACCATTAGCAATTCTATTTCTTCTGCATGACTTCAATATCATTTTAATTAGACTTTTTGCACGTAAACACACAGGACGATTCAATACCATACCATAACCATAACACCCCTATTCACGTTCCCACTGCTGGGACACAGGGACTTCTCTCTTGGCGAGAGAGATTAGGCCTTAATTCACCACGCTGGCCAAGTGCGGGTTGGTGAATGACACATGTTCTTCAAACTTTGAAAAGTTCTCAGAACATGCCGGTTTCCTCACGATGTTTGCCTTCACCGTTAGAGCACGTGTTTTGAAGCACACATAATTTTCCAAGAAGAAAAATCAGAGGTGCGCGGCGGGGTTTGAACCCACGACCTTCGGAATGAAAGTCGGGTGTGCTCCCACTTAGCCAACACGGCTCTTCGACAGTTCGTTTCGACGTCGAATCGTGTAAATGCATGATTCATATCAGTGATTGGTCGGACGATTGACAAAACAGATAGGAAATCCACTTCCAAACTAAACAGGTGGGTTTACAACAACGTCACATGTAAATATTTATATTCCAAGAGAATACGCAACAGTTTAAGCCGTAGAGCTTGTTTATTTGTCGTTTAAGCTATTTAATATTCCATTGAAGGAGTAAACTGGGGTCAAGTGAACCATAATTCCGATCCCGTCTCGCGTATTTACATTTTTCTACGGAACTGTTTGAATTTGAATTTAAACTCCTTTCTTTCCAGGCTTAATACGCTTAATACTTAATTCACGAGTAGAATGTAAAGGACTTAAGCGGATGTGTTCTTGGAGATAATCTTGGATGATTGTGATTTTAATTTAATCTGTGTTTGCATTTTTAAGACCTGGGCGACATTATCTACTTAGTAAACTTTATTTAACTAACTTTACTGTTTTTAAGTTTTAAAATACTAAACTACTGTTTAGTCAGATTAATAAATGGATAAATGTACATAAAGGGGACCAAAAGCACACCCAATGAATGCTAATAGGGTCGCCTACTACATTGTCCATATAAAATATTTTAATGAAATCCTTTTAATACGTAAATGAATAAACTGACAAACATTCTCCCCATTTCAATGAATCCATTCTGAATGTCTTATAACACCTGCGATCAATTTAACGTGCTAAGTTTTTGTGATTGATAGATGTTTCGCATGGACTATTCTCGCCCTAAGGCATAATTAATTTATCCAACGTGCAAAATGGCTTCAAGAAAAACCAAACCTAATTACTTTATTCAGATCAGTACTAGACGACTTTTTCGCACTTGATTATAATCGAATAGGTTATTAAGGATAAACATTCCTAATTAGTAAATAAAGTGACCAATTAAGGCGTAGTCACCCGCTTTAGGGCATCTCTCCTAGTAATAATTGCCAGCTAAGGTTTAATTACGTAAAATCCCATAGTCAATCTGTAGCGCTAGTTTTTTAACGACTCGCAATTTAAATGTAACGACAAGTTTTGCACCTAAAGCGGCGAATACTTCGCCGTTTTAGGGCTGATCACCTTCATTATAATATTGACTAAACTATGTATCATATTGATACAGGTAATTTATGCAAAAAAAATTAATAAGAAAAGGTTTATTATGACACTAGTGGGAAAATGGGTTTTGACTATACTTTTTAAGTGACGTAATAGTATTTGTATTGCGTATTAAACGCATTAATATATTTAACTGCCTATGCTTTTTATTGAAATCTTATTGTCATTTTAAATTAGTTAAATTTTAATTACAGACACAGGATAATCCTAGTTCAGGCTATGATTAAGTAAAATATGAACTTTTTTGGATAATAAGATTATATGTAATTTAGATATAATGATGTTTTTAAATAAATAAATCTCTTTAAATCTTTTTTGTGTCTTTCTATTTTGGGCCTACTATAACCAACCTACATATGATGAAGCGATTCATTATTACAAAAAGTCTATAATTATAGTGGGAAACTTCATAAAAATGTCCTTTCTTTGAACCATGGAGATCTGCCTAATCTTATCGCAATAGTTATTTGCGCTAGGTTGAATCCAAAACACATATGGCGAAGGGTTGTATGTTCTTCACAAAAAGTCAGGTACCAACCAATGAAATCGGAGACCGCTAATGTTCGTCTCAGACAAAAAACAAGCACATGCTGAAGGCCGCGTGACGAAAAGATAACACATTCTGTTTTTGCTGACTCGACCTCTATGTCATCATTCCTGATGGGTGACAAATAAGATGTGATATTTTTTTTTTTGCAAACATTTTAGGACTGATTTAACACTAGAAGACGCGCCGCAACGTCTTTGTGTGTTGCATACTACTGCGATTAATAACCTGTTATGAACTATGAATCCACCAAGAACTCGAAAAGGGGTTCTATTTCCCGTGCCCAGTAGTGTGAAGATATGGTTTGTTATGAAAAGACTTACCGTTTTACTTCTTTGGAAGGTTCAGCCATCATCGGCGCTGGCGGCGGCGGTGGAGGCGGCGGCGGCGGTGGCGGGAGCGAAGGCTCACTAACAACCTTCGGAGCATCAGGTATATCAACTCTAGCCACGGGTGTGGGTAGTGGAACTTCTTGTGTAAGCTCAGTTAACTCTGGCAACTCGCACACCGGCACTTGCGGAGCTATGGGTGACGTCACGACGGACGGCGCGATGGATCCGTCTGTCGCCATGGAGAACTGGACGTCGCCCGCGACTCCGGCCAGGTTTGGCAGATCCAAAGGCATTTCCAGCTCCGGGACCTGTTGCATAATACATTATATTGTAGTGATGTGTCGTTGGTTCCATTCTTCCATCGCCAGCAGCGTCATTTTACGTACACTGTACAAACTTACAGCGATCACGAACCCGCCTATTAACCGTTGGAGTTTAACAAATCTTTAAGACCTAAAAAGCGTTATATTGGGACGGCTGTCCTGTGGGTCGTTATATGGATTGCTATGATGATGAACTACCTTTGGTCTTTACCTCTTAAGGTTTCTGTTGAACTGAAGAAAATATAAAATGTTATGACGAGAAGTATTATTATTACTATTCCACTCACCATTCCGATGCCGGGAGCATACATGTACTCGTCAGCTTCGCGCTTCAGAACGTCCCTGTTTATGATTGACGATGGCGCATCTTCTAGCAAACTCTTACTGACGACTTTGGAGGCTGTCGGAGCCACATAAGCAGGCGTCTTAGTAACCGTACCCAAGTACGGACTTTCATTAGTATTGTAAACCAACAGTTCACTTATGCTCTCTGCTTTGTCAATCACAGTGTTCAGATTAAAGTCCTGATTTGGTTTTCCAACGTGTTCTCCCACTCTGACATGATAGAAATGTAGTTTCTCCTAAAATAAAAAAGGTTTTAGCAAAAGAAGAAAACTGACAAATTATTTTACTACGGAAAGATATTCGTACCTGTAGCGTTTTTTCAACGGACTGTCTTTGAGTCCTCCCACTCAAAACAATTTTTTTTGGGTCGTGTTTGTATCCGTCTAAATCAAAAACAGATTTGTAATGCTCATGTATTTTAGATGCTGGGTACTTAGACGTGGAGAAAACTTTTATGGCTTTTTGCATCCCAGTCAACTTTTCAACCTTGGATCGGGATGAATCAATCCTTTCCTTGAGTTTGCTTGTCTTTTGCATGTTCCGTTGCATTCTAGTCAACAGACGCGTGAATACGTCGTCGACGATGCCGTTGAGATTGTCGAGCGTGTTAGCGATTTGGAGAATAGTTTCCTCGGTGCTGAGGTCACTCGCAATAAGGTCTATTTTATAAATACCTTCCATTGCTAAATGCTGTTAGACATATATTCTGAAACAATTATATTTTTCCTTCAATTTCTATAAGAACCACAACTATGTTCCAATCCATTATCTTTATTCTATTCCTGTATTCCAATCTTTAATTTTAAGTAGCAGCATGATAGTCTGTAGTCTGTAAACATTTACTGCAGTGCTCAGGTACCTACTAGGTTTAATACATACAAGTATTTTTAGAATTGCTTAAATAGTGAGATAATAATTCTTACCTACTTAGCTTCTTAAGATCACCTAAAATAATAAATTAATAAGGCACAAGAATTATCACTAGACAACACATACACTTTTCTAACGTGTGCAATTTTTTGTCCGTTTTCACAAGATTTTGTAAAGCTTTAATTATTATTTACAATTCAGTCTAAAATTGTCTATTAACACTCGCGATTTTAATTCTAGTTCAAATTTTCATTGGTTTTTAATGTAGGTGTATTGTTTAGCAGATTGTTTAAATTGTCATTGGCGGGATCGGTGCTCCACGAGAAACGGCAATAGGCGTCGGGATGCATCTTGGGGTCCAGGATGGCCGGCTCCTCGGCCTGCGGGCTGAGCTGGCCGTGGCTCAGCATGTTGTGCAGGTGCTTGTTGATGACGGCGTCGCCGGGGCTCACGTAACCGCTCGACGCGGCTTTCGATGGCACATTGCTCTGAACGGGCGAAGGCTTATGACTAGGCAAGGACTGCAGCTGAATGTAGCTACTATCGGGCCCGAGTTTCGTCGGCACCGTGGGCAAGGTTGGCATGATCGGCAAGCTCTCCGGCCCGTAAATCTTCGCAGCTGAAGATTTAGGATTCGGGAAATTCATAGACCGTGCTTGTGCGTCTTCTGCACGCACGTACCCAGACGAGGGCGCCGGGTTCCTGTGCAGACTAGGCGGAGACACGCCGGTCGTGAAGATGGGCGGCGGCAGACCGGCCATCACGTAGCTCGAGCTGGGCGGCGGCGGTGCGGGCGTCGCAGCGCTCGGCGCCGCCACGGGGGCGGACTGCACGTAGCCAGTAGTGGGGTTCACGATCGGTTGCTGGACATAACCGCTTGTAGGGTTTTTCTTAAATGTTTCATTGCTCAAGTAAGGGGAGCTCTCGTTGGACACGTCCGTGTCAGAGCTGGAGCTATCTTCTGCATCCAAGGCTAGTTCGTGCTTGTCTTTAACGGGTTCCACCTCCAAATGCAAGGAGGACTCGGAGCACTCGTCCGACGTGGACGCCTGCCTGTCCATGGCACCGCGGGAGGCGTCGGACAGAACTGTGCTGTCGGTTCGGTCGCTCGCTCCGCAGTTACTCTCGTCTTTCTGTTTGGTGTCTGTTGATACCGTTGTTCTGCTATTAGGCAATAGTAACATTTCATCCGAGGAAGGCTTTTCGTCTTTGTTTGTCGGATTCCAGCCACCAAATGCATATTTTGATATGTCTTTTTCAGGGATTCCTAGACCATTTGGAAGAACTGGTTTTATATCTTCCATTTTTTGGTATTTTCTCTTAAGTTTGATAGATCCGTAGATTAAGCCACCTAGCCCCAGAATAGCTATAATAATATATATCATAGTTAGGCCATTTTTACTTCTACAAGCTAGTGGGCTATTGTCACTCCACTCACCAGGAAACTCCAACCGGCCCATATATTTTCTCTTGGGCAATTCAACTGCCATGCCATCAGTCAACACTCCATGGTAAACATCCTCATCAAAGTTTACTGCTCTCACTTGATACTTTTCTCCTGCAACTCCACTTTCACAAGTAATAAGGGAGTGTGACAGATTGGTAGTGTTTAAAATATCATGTTGATCGTTTTGAATTCTTAAGATTTGATAAAGATCCACAGTTCCCCCAGGTTTGTCAGGCACATCCCACTTTATAATATCTGGATTATTCTCAATTGTTGGTTGTTTTAATTTACTTGGTGGACCGATTCTGGTCCTGACAAAGATGCCATTTGCTGGACTCCTCTGGGAACAGCTTCTGATGGCTGTATTGCAAGCAGCAATGGACCATGAGTAGTTGGTGAAAGCATCAAGCCCTACAATAGTTAAATTTCTCCTGTCCTGGTTATTGTGAGTCACTTGGTCAGATGCATATTCCTGTAAATTATTGTAAATGACATATTTTCCAATAACGCCATTTTTTTCTGTTGGTGGGTCCCATGATATGAGTAAAGAGTTACTTTCAACTTGTGAAATACTCACATTAGTAGGACTTGATGGAGTATCCTCAGTGGTAGTAACTCTTGTTGAAGCATTTTCAATTGGTTTTTCTCCATATGTTGTATTAAGTGATAAATAAATCTGATAAGTGGTGTATGGTTTAAGGTCTGTTATGTTTATATCCTTTTGTTTTGGGTTAGTGATATTGAGGACAGATTTGCCAAATGTTGGGTCACAGACATTACTGACATCTTTGACTGGACAGTAATATATCATGTAGCCAGTTATAATTCCTTCTTGTAAGGTACAGGTCAATTGCCAAGTTATATTAACAGAAGACTTCCCTGCCGCACCATGATCTAGTTTCACTGGGAATCCATACATTGGGATACCATCTTTAGATATATCACAAGAAGCCCATACCATTCCACTAGTTTTTGTGTTATTATTTGCAGAAATAGCAAATTGGTATCTGTTTTCCATTGGTAAGTCAATAATATGGTTTGTTTTCCTTGGCTCCAAGACAATAAAATTCATTCTACCTGAGCATATTTTTGTAGCATTCTGCTGACACCAAAATATGGTATAATTATCTATGTTATCTATAGCAACCCATGATAACTTATATGTTCCATTTTCATAAGCTAACTTTGTAAATGAACTGACTCTTAAAGTTGTGGTTTCGGAGTATGGAGGTATGTACAAGTGACTACTATTGTAGGATGATCCATTGTTATTAATAGACAAAATATCTATTCTGATGGGACCCAGAGATGCTTCTTCCAGTACTACATAACTCAAACTCTTTTTATTATCAGCATACAATGTTTTGGAATTAGGGCCTCCTTCATTGGCAACAATTTTATATGTAAAATTAGGACCTGCTTCCTCATACTCTTCTAATTGTTTCCAATAAACATATACCCTCCTCTTATCATTATAGACATTTTGGTCAAATGCACCTACAGCTGTGTCAGGTGGTCTTCTAGGTTTTTCACTAGCTGTGTAGAATATCAGATAAGTAAAATCAGACCAATATTCATTTTTGACAGCCTCTTTTGGTCTAATGTAAATCCTTACTTCATATCGCATATGAGCATATGGCAAGTCTGACAGAAGAAATTTGTATGTTTTGTTTTTAGTGGGCAACATTGATGTATCCACAGATCTAAAGTAGGAAGTATTGTCAATCTTAGCAATTTGGTACTCTATTTTGTGTTCTAATCCAGATTTAGGTAAAAAATCAATGACGTTAAAAGGTACATTCCATTGTAAATTAATGCTATGAGTTCCATTGCCAATAACTTTCAACTTGGTTGGTGGATCAGGTTTAACAATAGAAAAGTGATTAATAGTGAAATTTTGCTGATTAGTCCCAAATATATTATGAAAATCCAATATAAAATTATAATATTTTTCTTGCTGTCGATATCTAGGCTTGCTGGTGGTATTCCATGAACAGTATCGAGTCGCCCAATATTTCTCCGGCTTGCAGACATCTAAAATTGTATTTTCTACTATCAGAGTTAGTGAATAGTTTATAACACTTGGAGCAGGGGGGGAAGTCCAAGAGCAATTAAGAACCTCAAAGTTTTTGGATTTACAGTTGAAGTTAGTGATATCCTTTGGTGGCGAGTCCACCAGTATACGAGAAGGACAAACTTTACGACTTATTTTATTTTTGCAATGGTATGTGTACACTCCTGGTGTAGTTTGAGTCGCATTCAAGTGTAGTCTTCTTGTGGTACTGTTTATTTTTTCAGAATCAAGTATTTCTTCACCAATACCGAATATAAGATCGTCAGCCGTATATTTTTCATCCTCACAAAATAAATCAAATGAGTTCCCAGTAAACACATTTGCAATCTCTGGATATATTCCTATCGATAAATTGTCTATTGAACATTTCGCCGAAATCCTAGGTAAAAGCAACAACCACTGGATTGCGAAGCACCAAAACCATGTTCTGAACGATGGGGCCCTCCACTGTAAGCACTTCTTATGTCGAACGACACGATGCCACTCCATATCTATAGCACTTAATATCACTCCATTACGAAATAAATTCCGTCTTTATTGAGAGAGTCCACTGAAACATTACTTGTTTTTTTTTATTGAGTAAATGGCGCACCAATGGTCCCGACACGATGACACACAACGTACTGAATGCGTTGCTGAACGCACACCACATTTATTTACAACAACACTATTTATGTTCTTTTAATAACTAGATCCAAAGTAGCAAATCTTGCTTCCCGAAGGATCTGCCACCCGATAAGCACACAGGATAAATAATTTTGTTCGTCTTTTGCGTAAGTACTTACAGAAAAATAGAAAGAAAACTGGAGAAATTCTCAGAAACGCCAACTTCACTACAATAGAGATGTCCATCTATATAATGTTAAAGGTAAATGCTAATGAAAATTTACTCGAAAGTAATCGTTCCTAATGTCGATTTAAGAAAATTCTAAATTTTATACCACTGGCACATAATACGAAGCATTGGAAATGTTATAATTAATTTTAGCATTCAAAGTTTCCAAACTATAGGCATAAAATCGATGCACAAGAAACACCCCCTTTTCATTTCGTATTATTCACCATAAACACCATCTTGTCATAATCACCTTTGATTTTGTATCGACTTAAAAATCGGTAGTTATAATCGAACTGAGGCTCAACACTAAGTATCGAAATATAATTTTGTCATTGACATTACCTACTTTTGACGTTTAACGTCTTGTTCAATCAATGCATTGAATGCATGAATGATGGCAATTTTTTTTATTTCCATTCAAATAATTACATATCTAAATTTTATATGAAAATGGGATAGATTAGATAGGAGTTATTTGTTACCACTCTGTTTTATGAATGAGTAATAATAAAAGTTAATGCCTATAAAAATTTACTTTATTCTTTAAAACCCTCTGTTTATAGAAGCCAATTATACCAATTAAATTAAGTCTGACTGAAGGAACTGAAACTACTATCAGTTTATTGGTTGGACAGCGAAGTTTATTTTGGTTTTGGATGGATTTTGCATATTTCGGAGTTTGTTTTGAGTAAGAAAGTTATGTGAATGTTCCACTATGGATGGCTTGAGTGAACAAACACTAGGCTATACAACTAAAGAAGCACTAATTAAACTACGCGACGGTATACGCATTGAAATTGAGAAGCATATCGCTAAGAATCCAACTGGGTAATCTGCTAGCAGCAGTTCTATTCACCTATTACTTATTTGTTGATTATCAACATAATTAATTTGAATTGCTGTTAACCCCTGTGTTTGTTTCAGATACAGACTTCTCAAAGATATTATATCATTTTCTTCTGTAAAAGTGTTGCTATCGGGTGTTGCTTATACAATAACACTTCTTTACATAATCTGTTTGATATTGACATACTTACTTGGTGAATCTGTACAAGCACATGCATTCCTTCTTTGGGAAGCGCTATTTTTATTTATAATTCTGATTATAAACTTATTGGTTGCATTTAATGAGGAATATTTGTATAGAAATGAGATACCTCACAGAGTACGCAAGGTATTAGGTAAGGGTTTATTTTGATACTTTTTACACATTCACTATTTTGTGTATTATAAAAAAGAGTTCAGCAACCATATGACATGCTTATTTAATATTACTTATGATTTTTTTCAGAAATATTAGATGAGTCAATAAGGAATTCCAAATGGAAGGCTGAGCACTATCCGCATCTGTGTGCTCCATTTTCACCCTGTGTTATACTGCAATGGACATACAGAGATGGTAACATGTTTAAAAGTATTAGCTAAATATGAAATATTTAGAGATGTTGGGAGATCTATGCCAAATAATGTTATATGGGTTGATTTGATTGATAACAATTTTAGATTATGTCCAGCAAAAATAAATATTTTATGTAATTTTCCTGCTCCATACTCTGAAATCGACTTTACATCAAAATAAGTCTTACACCCATATTCTTAGTTGTTTCCTCCAGACTCGACTCAACCTCTCAGTTTCTCAGTTGACAAAAACGTCCTCCACTAAATTTTTCGGCTCACCTCAAGCTCGAGTCAAGTTGGGAACCGTCAAACTTAGGTACCTCATAACCAACCTCGAAACTCCCTCAAGACCACCCAAGACGATCAACGCTTGTTTATTTTTGAGTGGAGGAATATTATGAGGAACCAACTAAGAATAAAGCCTCCCTAATATAATACATTTAAGTCATCTTGGCAGGCTGGTGCTAAGTTGTTACAAATACATAGTACTACTGTACCAACCGGGCGATCAGTTCAGCTAGTAAGATTATATACTTAATAAATAAATTGAATTGCAGCAACTATAGTGAACCTGCCTTGGGCCCTGCTTGTGGAGGGAGACGTGATAGTGTTGAGGCCGGGCCAGGATGTGCCGGGACATTGCCAAGGTCTTCAAGTGGACGACCCTGAACTGTTTTCTGGACAAGCCTTCCTACCAACATCTCAGGTAAATATTAAAAACTAGTTTATAAATCTGCGCTGCTTTCACCTTCAACCTTCCCAGGACTATTACAAACATTTAAAAACCATATCAGTTTAAGGTCCAGAGTTTTAGAGAGACCAACAACAAGCAACTGATTTTTATAATAAGACTAGATGATCTATGTCTTTAAATCTTTTCAAAGTTCTCAGAACATGCCGGTTTCCTCATAATATTTGCCTACATCATTAGAGCATGTGTTTTCAAATCTCATATAATTTTACTAAGAAGATTAGTCCAGAGGTGCGCGGGGGTGTTTGAACCCACAACCTTCGGAATGAAAGTCGAGTGTGCTTGCACTTAGCCAACGCGGCACGCCGGCCGTAAAATAATTAAAAAGAAAGAAAGAAAATTAGTTTATTAGCTAAATATATAAAAGTGGACTATACTTTCAGTACAAAGACAATTTCAGCAGCCCGCGCGTCCGATCGCCGCATCAGAACAAGGCGTACCGAATGTGTGAGACTCCATACTTGACGAACTTGCGGCTTGCGTTGGATAAAGCCACGTCGCGACCCGTCACCGTCTTTGATAAGCAGAGGTATCTGGTAAGTACCATAGCCTTACTGTACTTACTGTTTGTATTCATGCAGGGATCATTATAACAACCCATATCTGTATCTCTCTATCCTATCCCATCTGAGCACGGGTTTCTTTAGTGGAATCTACCTGTTGCATGTTCAATTACAACATGTCTATTTCGCGTTCAACCTTATTAATAGAAAATATTTGGCTAATGTGGCCCATTATTTTCATTTATTTCATTTATAATAACATCTTTCTAAAATTAAAATGTTTGATTTCCAGTGCACAGTGAAGATAATGGAGGGGATAGTGCTGCCGCTGGTGATGTGTGTGGTGGTGGGGGCGTCCTTCATGCGCCACCTGCTGCACCTCCCCGGGGTCACCCACTGGACCGAGATATACTTCCTGCAGACTATAGGTACCGTATATAGGTAGATAATGGAGGGGATAGTGCTGCCGCTGGTGATGTGTGTGGTGGTGGGGGCGTCCTTCATGCGCCACCTGCTGCACCTCCCCGGGGTCACCCACTGGACCGAGATATACTTCCTGCAGACTATAGGTACCGTATATAGGTAGATAATGGAGGGGATAGTGCTGCCGCTGGTGATGTGTGTGGTGGTGGGGGCGTCCTTCATGCGCCACCTGCTGCACCTCCCCGGGGTCACCCACTGGACCGAGATATACTTCCTGCAGACTATAGGTACCGTATATAGGTAGATAATGGAGGGGATAGTGCTGCCGCTGGTGATGTGTGTGGTGGTGGGGGCGTCCTTCATGCGCCACCTGCTGCACCTCCCCGGGGTCACCCACTGGACCGAGATATACTTCCTGCAGACTATAGGTACCGTATATAGGTAGATAATGGAGGGGATAGTGCTGCCGCTGGTGATGTGTGTGGTGGTGGGGGCGTCCTTCATGCGCCACCTGCTGCACCTCCCCGGGGTCACCCACTGGACCGAGATATACTTCCTGCAGACTATAGGTACCGTATATAGGTAGATAATGGAGGGGATAGTGCTGCCGCTGGTGATGTGTGTGGTGGTGGGGGCGTCCTTCATGCGCCACCTGCTGCACCTCCCCGGGGTCACCCACTGGACCGAGATATACTTCCTGCAGACTATAGGTACCGTATATAGGTAGATAATGGAGGGGATAGTGCTGCCGCTGGTGATGTGTGTGGTGGTGGGGGCGTCCTTCATGCGCCACCTGCTGCACCTCCCCGGGGTCACCCACTGGACCGAGATATACTTCCTGCAGACTATAGGTACCGTATATAGGTAGATAATGGAGGGGATAGTGCTGCCGCTGGTGATGTGTGTGGTGGTGGGGGCGTCCTTCATGCGCCACCTGCTGCACCTCCCCGGGGTCACCCACTGGACCGAGATATACTTCCTGCAGACTATAGGTACCGTATATAGGTAGATAATGGAGGGGATAGTGCTGCCGCTGGTGATGTGTGTGGTGGTGGGGGCGTCCTTCATGCGCCACCTGCTGCACCTCCCCGGGGTCACCCACTGGACCGAGATATACTTCCTGCAGACTATAGGTACCGTATATAGGTAGATAATGGAGGGGATAGTGCTGCCGCTGGTGATGTGTGTGGTGGTGGGGGCGTCCTTCATGCGCCACCTGCTGCACCTCCCCGGGGTCACCCACTGGACCGAGATATACTTCCTGCAGACTATAGGTACCGTATATAGGTAGATAATGGAGGGGATAGTGCTGCCGCTGGTGATGTGTGTGGTGGTGGGGGCGTCCTTCATGCGCCACCTGCTGCACCTCCCCGGGGTCACCCACTGGACCGAGATATACTTCCTGCAGACTATAGGTACCGTATATAGGTAGATAATGGAGGGGATAGTGCTGCCGCTGGTGATGTGTGTGGTGGTGGGGGCGTCCTTCATGCGCCACCTGCTGCACCTCCCCGGGGTCACCCACTGGACCGAGATATACTTCCTGCAGACTATAGGTACCGTATATAGGTAGATAATGGAGGGGATAGTGCTGCCGCTGGTGATGTGTGTGGTGGTGGGGGCGTCCTTCATGCGCCACCTGCTGCACCTCCCCGGGGTCACCCACTGGACCGAGATATACTTCCTGCAGACTATAGGTACCGTATATAGGTAGATAATGGAGGGGATAGTGCTGCCGCTGGTGATGTGTGTGGTGGTGGGGGCGTCCTTCATGCGCCACCTGCTGCACCTCCCCGGGGTCACCCACTGGACCGAGATATACTTCCTGCAGACTATAGGTACCGTATATAGGTAGATAATGGAGGGGATAGTGCTGCCGCTGGTGATGTGTGTGGTGGTGGGGGCGTCCTTCATGCGCCACCTGCTGCACCTCCCCGGGGTCACCCACTGGACCGAGATATACTTCCTGCAGACTATAGGTACCGTATATAGGTAGATAATGGAGGGGATAGTGCTGCCGCTGGTGATGTGTGTGGTGGTGGGGGCGTCCTTCATGCGCCACCTGCTGCACCTCCCCGGGGTCACCCACTGGACCGAGATATACTTCCTGCAGACTATAGGTACCGTATATAGGTAGATAATGGAGGGGATAGTGCTGCCGCTGGTGAGGTGATGTGTGTGGTGGTGGGCACAATTTCAAACTGCCTTTAAATTTAAGTCTTACCTACATGGTTTTCACATTGCTGCCCTTGTTAAAACTGAATCAGATTAAAATAGTAATAAGGAGAGCATCAGCTTTTAAATAAAAAAAGAATCCTCCAAATCGGTTAACGTCCTTGGATTGGGACGGACCAAAGTTGAAGATTAACTATTATTGATTATTAACTAAGGTAACAAACATCATAATCATAAGTCATAACCAAAAAAATACAGTTGACCTGAGGACCTTCTCCTATTTTGAAGTCTGTTAGTAAGAGTATTATATTTTCCATATATTTTAATACAAATCTAGATTTTTATAATAAAAATATAAACTTTTGTTTTAGCTGCGTCGCTACCGTTGCTGCAAATCGTGTACCCTATAGCTTGGGCGGGGTTCAACTGCTACGGCCTAGCCAGGTAATACAAGGGTGTTTCAAATGCTATTTATATACAAGGTGTTTCATAATATAGGCATGAGGCGGAAAGGTCGAACGCCAGCCGAAAATAAGGCAAATTAAAAAATACTCGTAGATTTCCGAGGTCGAGAAGTGATTTTATCTAATTAACTTCATTATCTCTAAATTATTGAACCTAATAACCAATCCGTATCTACAGCAATAATTAACCCAATTAATGATATATTATAATATACAATATGTTATTTTGTATAAACTGAATATGCTACGAAAGGCAAATGGTGCGTCGTAAACAGTGAAAGAGGTATTTAATTTAATGGAATTTAATTTAAAAAAATATATATAAAATAAGATCAAACTACAGAGAACATGTAATGTAATAACAATGATTCGCTAAGAATGTATCCTTTTAAATAAAAAAAAACTATAAAGAAAGTTTAACATAAGTAAAACAATTATAGATTACATACAGATCTTATTTTAAATCATGGTGCACAGGCACCAAATTAAAATAAAGGAGTTAAACCACCCTAAATAAAATTTAAGTCCAAATTATAATTATTTTACATGGAGTAATACGTCTTATATTTATAGATAATAACTAATATGATCAATGTAATAACAAATGCCAATGCGATTAGCAACATATAATTCTCATTCGTGTTACATTTCACATTTAAAGGATTACTCCACTCTCCTTGCTTATACTCTATGGCGTTATCTGTTGTGGATGGTATAGGGACAGTGTTCACCCCTCGTACTTGATACGTAGAGGCTTCAACGCATGTACTTAAACTAAATAATAAATCAGTGGTTTTATATAGTGCATTTCTTTTGCCTTTACTCAATTGCAACACTTCATAAAAATTCACCTTCCCTCCTGGTATATCCGGTTTTGTCCAGCTTATACAATCTAATTCAGGGTTATAACTAGGTGTTTTTATTTTACTCGGGGCACCTATACCGGTTCTTACGACATAGGGCTTAGTTTTTTGTGAACAAAGTGTCTGCATGCCACCCATGTTACAAGCCACGATAGACCACGAATAAATTGTGTCAGCTATAAGCCCATCCAATTCCATATAATTTTTATGCGTATATTTTTTATATATATGAGTGTAGTTGTAAATAACATATACGGTTTCTATCCCGTTTTTTTCATGTGGTGGATCCCATTTGATGATCATAGAGTTGCTTAGAATGTTGTTGATTTGGACGTTTCTTGGCACCGACGGAGTGCCTTCGGTTGTAGTAAACGTTAAACTATTTCCTGTACGCTTATTTCCAAATACTGTATCGATTGTTATGTATAGATAATACGCTTGATATGATGTTAATTTTTTTATGGTTGTTTCTTTTATGTTTGGATCACCGATGTAAATAGAAAATCTCGATGCGACATTGCAATCTCGGGTACTCCAATCTTTTACGGGGCAGTAGGTAATGATATATCCTTTAATGTACGCATTCAAAAGACAAGCCATCGTCCATGATATACTAGCTTCTGACTTTCCTGTATATGTATGGGTAAGTTGCAAATCAAATCTGTACATTGGAATTTGATCTTCTACCATATTACATGATGCCCACATCATTCCACTAGTCTTTGTGTTATTATTAGCAGAAATAGCAAATTTATATGTAATATGCTTCGGTAATAAGATAACATGATCAAATTTGTATGGTTCTAAAACAATAAAATCCATTTTTCCTGTACACGTTCTTATAGCATCATCCTGGCACCAAAATAAGGTATAATTATCTATGTTACCAATTCCGAACCAGGATAACTTATATGTTCCATTTTTATAAGCTAACTTTGTAAATGAACTGACTCTTAAAGTTGTGGTTTCAGCGTATGGAGGTATGTACAAGTGACTACTGTTGAAGGATGATCCATTGTTATTATTAGACGAAATATCTATTCTGATGGGACCCAGAGATGCATCTTCCAGTACTATATAACTCAAACTCTTTTTATTATCAGCATACAATGTTTTGGAATTAGGGCCTCCTTCATTGGCAACAATTTTATATGTAAAATTAGGACCTGCTTTCTCATACTCTTCTAATTGTTTCCAATAAACATATACACTCCTCTTATAACTATAGACATTTTGGTCAAATGCACCTACAGCTGTTTCAGGTGGTCTTCTAGGTTTTTCACTAGCTGTGTAGAATATCAGATAAGTAAAATCAGACCAATATTCATCTTTGACAGCCTCTTTTGGTCTAATGTAAATCCTTACTTCATATCGCATATGAGCATATGGCAAGTCTGACAGAAGAAATCTGTATGTTTTGTTTTTAGTGGGCAACATTGATGTATCCACAGATCTAAAGTAGGAAGTATTGTCAATCTTAGCAATTTGGTACTCTATTTTGTGTTCTAATCCAGATTTAGGTAAAAAATCAATGACGTTAAAAGGTACATTCCATCGTAAATTAATGCTATGAGTTCCATTGCCAATAACTTTCAACTTGGTTGGTGGATCAGGTTTAACAATAGAAAAGTGATTTATAGTGAAATTTTGTTGATTAGATCCAAATATATTATTAGCGTGCAACAAAAAACTGTAGTTCGTCGCGGTCAGTCTATATCTTGGCCTGCTGTACATACTCCATGAACAATACCTTGTTGTACCATTTATATGTGGTTTGCAGTTTAATTTAGCAGTATCTTCTTTTAAATTATATTGTATCAAGCTGAAACTACTGCTACTTGTCCAGGAGCATGTTAATGTTTCAAAGTTTTTCGATAAACACGCAAAGTCTTTAACATTATCTGGTTCAGAGTCCACAAGTACTCCAAGTGGACAATGTTTTCTAGTTTTCTTGTTTAAACAGTAATACTTATAGAACCCTTTTTTAGTTCCGTTTATGGTCAGCTGTATTGTTGAAGAATTTACCTCCTTAGAGCTTAAGACTGTACCTTCATTATAAAAATCTATAGCTGTGACAGAGTATTCTTCGTCCACACAATATACTTGCTTCTGTTGTCCGTAATGCACATTTACACTATCAGGATACACTTTATTCGAAAATTCAATGCACACATCTGAGCTCTGTGCATATTTAAAACACAAAAAGAGAATGCACGAAATAAATGATGGATTCATTAATCTGGTTTATAATTGTCTTAGAGCAATAACGGGATTGTAACTTCTCTTGACTTAGAACAATTTCATGCGAGTAAACAAAAAACAATATAATAAAATGTTTCAATCTTACAATCCCTTCGCGGTATAATATCGTACTAACTGGTGTAAACGCTAAAATTACATTAAATACCTACATGTATGTATAATAACAGGAAAACTAAAGTATTAAATCATAGAATGATCGTAGCTTCAAAAAAAAACATTAAAATAAAATATCTTTATATGAATTACTTATTATGGCATCCACACGATTCATCATAATCATCATCATTTCATTCGTTGAACGTCCACAGCTTTAAAAATCGGCCAAGTGCGAGTGGGACTCGCCCATAAAGTTATTTATATGAAATAGTTTATGACATAATTATAAAAAAAACTACTGGATAGATCTTGTTCAAACCATGCATGATAATGTACATCCTTACTTCCTTACTAATATTATAAATGCGAAAGAACTCTGTCTGTCTGTTACGCTTTCACGGCTAAACCTCTGAACCGATTTTGATGAAATTTGGTACAGACAATCTTTAGACCCTGAGAAAGAACATAGGCTACTTTTTCTACGCGGGCGAAGCCGCTGGCGGAAGCTAGTATAAAAATAAAAACTATCCCATACTTCACGCTATGATACGTTTATGGCATTTTTCACCGGTGTATAATCACCCCCATTTACGTTCCCACAGCTGAGACACAGGTAATTTATTTTCCCTTGACGAGAGATGCCTTTTTTTTTTTGCTGGTCATGTGCGGGTTGGTGAACGTTCCTTCTCTTTCAAACTATTCAATGTTCTTAGAACATGCCGACTTCCTCAATAATTTTGCCTTCACGTTAAGAGCACGTTTTTAGGGTTCCCGTATTCACCCGGTTCGTTCTCACCCGGTTACAATGAAGTTTATATCAATATTTTTTCCGCGTTTGTGGCAAGTACAGGCGAAAACAAAACTGCTTCAGAATTGTGTTGTAATAAATAATACAAGCTTTGAGCTTACCACGGGGCTAGATGACGTTGTGTAAAAATTGTCCAGCAATATATTTATTTATTTAAATAATTGAACTGTTTAGGTTCAAACTGCTTTCGGAGACCCGTCAACGCTACGCCCGTCCAAAGTCCTGTTCTATATCGGAGGATGCAAGCGATCCGCTTATTCAGGCTCTGAGCGAGTCCAACTTGAAGCCGGAACACCTGAAGTCCTTTTGGAGGACTTTCTACAACATCGCTACTGGCCGAGAGGACATGGTGGTCAGGACCGCCAATATTGTGCACGTGCTTGGATCGTTGTCTGTGAGTTGGTTTATATACCTATTTCATTTTTATAAGTCATCTTCACTCATGTAAGACTGAAGAGCTGTAATCAAACATAACAACGGGAATCACTCACTTATATAGACAGGAGTTAAAAACTCTCGGCGTTTCGACCACACCAAGAGCAGTATTTTTCACAAAAAGTAAAATGAATAGTACCTATAACTCACGAAAATATTGATATTGAAATATAGTAGAATTACGATTATCTCATAATTAATGTGTATTTAGTAGAATTTATTACCGGTATAGTACCTAATTAGACACGCATTTAATTGAACATTACAATTTTGCTTTCGATCATATCGATACTCCCTACGTATCTTCGTGTAACTGCCAGAAACACACTTATACCTTTGATGCATTTTTTGGCATATCCTTAAAACATTATCCTGTCAAATTTGTGTTTTTTACACAACAATAAGTAGGGAGTGTCGATATAGTTTTCAAAGAATCTATTGTGAGTTGTTAATACCCCCAAACATTGGCAGGCATTATGCTGCGTGGACAAGAAAGGGATACTATCCTGGCCGAACCCAACAGCTGAGAAGGTGTTCTTCCTCCGCAACTCCAGCCCCGGCTCCAGCAGCTCCAGCAAGACCAGCCTCGTCGGCTCCATGGGCCACCAGAGCGAGACGCGGGACCACGCGCCCGACAGGCAGGCTGAACCCTCCACCGTGGCTGAGGTACAACATCTTACAACTAAAGTATCCTAACTAAAGTGCCCCACCACGGCCACCACTGAAGTCTTACGGTTAATGCGGGAACTACAGTATTAGAAACGTTAATATCTAGGCAAGCAGCGCCACGTCTAACGGACTTACTAATTGTAAGTCCGTTATTTTTTTACAATTTTTTATTTTTATTTAATTACAAAAACAAGGCTTTGTCGCTGAGCGACCACATCGCCTTATCGACTTGACTGGTGGCGCGCACTCTAATAATCGTATTTTACTACAAATCCTGGTGGTGTTTATGGGTTTTTTTTACCTAGTAAGCCTACCTAATGCCACGTCGTGGCCGTCGGCTGAGACTTTTTAAATCATCATGTTGTTTATGGTTATCCAACATATTTGAAAGGTTCTTAAATTTGTATATACGAAAATAAATAAAATACAAATGTTGGTAACATTTTAACTAAAGTAAATTTTATTTTGTAACATTTCCAGAAAAGTAATGGGTATTCCATCCAATTAACTAAATGAGAAAGACGCAAACAGCTTTGTTCATCAGAGAAGAGTTGGTGTCCACGTCACTAATTAAAGTTTTGTGACATATTTTCCTAGAATTATATACCTTGCGGTTCATCCATATACAAATATTAATGTTCACATTTTCAAGTAGAGGACAAATGATAATTAAGGGACCTACACAATTACGCATTCTAAGGCATGATTATTCATATTATTTTACCTCGATGGTGATTCATGTACACATCTACGTAAATTTATTAAATGTCAACGATTTGTGAATATCAGGAAGTTTTGTAGATAAAAAATACTGAATAAGTTGCATTAGAATTTAAACATACCATATTTGCATATCTAACACATACGACCTCTGTGGCGTAGGGTGTTGCTGGTTCGATATCCGCCATGTAACAAATTTTGACCTGCAAATATTTGTCCTGGTTATTCTGGATGTTTTCTATGTTATAATAAAAAAATAAAATCTTTATGTTAAATTAAATATATTTCCAGCAATATGTATTTATTTATATAATAACAAAAATACTACTCGACAGAATTTCATTGTATTATTCTCAAAGTTTTCTGACTGAACATAACACACTTTGCCGAAATTCATGGACTTAGCACAATCAGTTCTTGAAAACTTTTAGTTTTTTATGGATATAGCGCATTGGTATTTTACTGTAATGTTATATTCTGTATGTAAAAATAAATAAATAATTCCGTCTATAGGTTCTAGATCTGACGCACGACCAGAACGCGCCATTTTGTGTAGAATTCGACGATCAAAGATGGCGGCAGCACCTCGCGCTCCTCAAGCCGCTCGGGCTCGCCGCGCTCCTCAACACGTGCGCGCCGACCGCCAGGCACACGTACGCGCACTTCTGCGCGCATCTCACCTGCGAGGCTCACTTCAGGTCTGTCATCAGAGAGAACCATGACACCAAGCATATAGTCGCTGCGTCAACTTTGTTATCTTTTAAAAATAAATTAAAATTATGGTTGATAGAACAGGCATTCTATACATTTGATCAGTTTTTGTGTGTATTTGTACAATTGTATTGCTAATTTATAATTTATTAATTTACTATTTTTATTTATAAATTAATTGACCTGTAAATATCTAAATTTTACCAATAAATGACTATCTGACTATCTACCAAGACACTCACGAGCTTCATGACCTAATACCACCTTCCCCATTCCACCACAGGACGAGCAGACGCACGGCACATTACCATCCCTACTTAGTAGATATACCATCCACCACATCCACAAAAAAATATTTCACTTTAAGTTTATTTACATACATTCGATACCTACATAGCTAATTTGTTAGAATTAGATTATAAATTATTTAGTAAATGGTATCGAAGCCGAGCTCTGTCCCTTGCGACTAGGTGCCTGTGTGGCAAGGTTACAGTGGATTCGCTTTCGATTAACACAGACTAAGATTTTAAATTTTATGATTAATACAATGATTGTTATTATAGTGAGGATCTAGTTCCGGTGACGAACCGCAGATGTCTCTGCGAGTTGGCTAAACAGATCGGCTTTAGCGACGTGGCCGCCGAGGCTTATAAAGTGCAGGACTGTTTGGCAGTCTTCAGGCATTTGGTATGTTACTTTACCTAGTCTCATATTTCTGATTAATTTTTTTTTAACTTATTCATGTTGGTAACTAAGGTCCTCTACATTAATATCTATCGTCAATACTATAACATTTTATAAAGTGTTTCTCTATATAATTTTTGTGTATCGTTATATTACGGATCAGTTTAAAAAAAAGTAGTTTTATTTTTAAATTATTTTTTACTAAATTTTCATCAAGACTATTCAATTAGCCACCTTAGGAAGTCCGCCATGTTGCACTGAACATGTACATGCAATATTCCATAATTCAATTTAAATACTTATCCATTTTAGTTATCAGTTTTGTTCTATTACAGCAAGCGGACACGATAAGAAGAGAGACGAAGTTTGTTAGATCGCTGCAACTGAGCACTCGTGTGAAAGTGCCCTTACCGCACATGCTCGCCGTGTTAGTCAACGAGAGAGCGCATCAGCTGCAGATGCTCACTCAGGTAACTAGCTTGTTGCTCACTCAGGTAATATGCTTGTTACTTATTAAATAGTAATATTAGTTGCTCACTAAGGTAATGTACTTACTATTACAGCAACAATTGAGTCCAATACATTATGGATTTAGTTGTTCGAAATAAGATCGATTTTACCACGGCACCGGGCTATAAATTGATGGGTGAATTGTCTGAAATGTCTGGTATATTTACTTATTTTATTTATCCACAGGGCACAGCAGACATCGTTTTAGATTCATGCGCAGACTACTGGAACGGCAAGGACCTGTCTGCGATCTCACCGTCGGATCGCAAGAAGATCATCGACTTCTACCAGCGGAGCTCGCTCACTGCCTACTGCACTGCATTCGCTTACAAGTGAGTTAATTCCTAGCTCGACAGCTGTATGTTACACATGGAGTTTACTACTACATCGTCTGTCCCTCTCAGGCCCCTGCCGCGCGGCATATTTCCTTCCCTGTCGCACATATATTTGTAACTGCCTACGGGCAGGCGACAGATGTATATGCCACACAGAGCTTAGTGCTACATCATTGTCTGTATCTCAGGCCCCTGTCGCGCGGTATATCTCCGTCCCTGTCGCACATGTACCTGGAGCTGCCTACGGGCAGACGTCAGCTGTATATGCGTCACAGTGCTTAGTGCTACATCATTGTCTGTCTCTTTCAGGCCCCTGTCGCGCGGCATATCTCCGTCCCTGTCGCACATGTACCTGGAGCTGCCTGCGGACAGTCGACAGCTGTATGCGCCACACTCACAGACCTTCGCTGACGCGCCTGCGTTACACTTCCATTCTACTGGTGAGGCAATATATCATAAATTCTATGATATTCAATATGAATGATTAAATCATTAGCTATATTTATTGTACTATGGAAATATTAATCAATTCATTTAATAAAGTGGACTAGTTAAAATATTTCTCAATTTTTTTAAATCAGAACTATGGTTTTTACTAATGCGTTGTATAATTTCATTCTGAAAGTCTCTGATATGTTTCAGACTCATTGTTATTCAACGAAGTTACAGACGAAGAAGTCAAAGACGCCGATGGTTATTTTGACATGCAATGTAATCAAGTAAGACCAAATTATATATCACTACATAGTATTAAACAAAGACGCTGTCGATGTCTGTATTTTTTTAATTTTAGCATAGGCAAAATAAAAAAATCTATAAATCGTCAAATTAGTATCAGTATCATAAATTGAGCTTATAAACACAACATCTCTGAAAATGAACTAACTTACTCCATGACCCTTCAGATTTATTTTTAGATATATCACTTGGCATTTCATAACTTACACTTTTCTTTTGTTACATGTTAAATTTTCACGTTTCATCCAGGTGTTCATAGGAATGGTAACGATGCAGTACCAAGCGCAAAGCGACATGGTAGAGCTGATCGAGAGGCTGGAGAGAGCCTGTATTCGCTTCGTGCACTTCAGTAAAGAGAACGAGCTGAGATCGAGGGTTTTTAGCGAGAAAATGGGGCTTGAGTCAGGCTGGAACTGTCATATATCCCTCTTGAGTGAAGAAGAATCAAGGTATGTAAATATAATTAGAAATTAAGCAATAATACACGAACTTATTCAAATAATATGGTTGAACATTTTTTTTTATTTATAAGTACAACCTTATATGTTGGGAAAAAATGTTAAACATGTAAAATCAAACAATAACACACGACGTTATTCAATACTATGCCTTTTGCCATTTTTTTGGGAGCTATAGATATCTAAGAATATATGCACCCTTTTAAGTTGGTATTAAGATGGGAGCATAGACAATCCAAACTGCCAAGTCTCATTTAGCTATTTTCGAAACTGAGAAAATAAATAGGATTATTTCAGCAAAAAGGCCAGCAGGACACGATGTACTGATAAAATAAGCACATAATACATAAAGTTTTCCTAATTATGATCATAATTTAACAAGTGGTCATTCTTGTTCACAAAGTTTCAGCACCATGAAATATTATATTTCATCGAGCTTAAAGGGATTGGTTTTAAATAATGCTTCCTGACAGCGTGATATAACAAAATTGTGATAAACTTTTAATATCATCACATTCACTTGTTTTACTAATTACATACACAAATGAGGTTGATTTGGTTGTTTTTTTCCAAAACTAAATCTTAATTTTCGTTTCTTTACAATATTATGCTTTTAAAGATATTGTTTCAATGTAAAAGTTATTTCTACTGGTATAGATTCGGTGTTGCATTGCATCCGACTTTTCAATCTTGATGTGTAGATAATTTCTCGGTGTACCTATATATTGTAGATTTTTATCCCTTTTGATGTATTAATTGTAGACAATATTAGTTATCTTATACAGAACTTGAGTATACAACACTACAAATGGGGTATATCGTTTCTAACATAAGAGATGCAAATAAGGCATCTTACACCACATACCATAGTGAATCGATCAAATGAATCAAATTTTCAAATTACTCACTTCATCCAACCATACAAATAATTTAATTTCCAAATCCTCTATTAAAGTGATTGATGGAGAAATATAAAGCAAAATATGTGTAACTTTTTCAGCTTAGAGAACATGGAAGATGCAACTGAAATTGATCCGAGTTTCTATGTTCAGCTGTTCTCTATCACAGCCTTGTTACAAATAATAATAAGAAAAAACTTAAACTATAGTTAACTTAAACTAAGAGGGATCTTTTCCCGAGTGGTTTAATGGGTGATGAATAACAATTATAATCAGCCTAACTCCGAGCAGAAGGACAGAATCCTTCTCGGGTCATCACAGGCTTCACAAAGTTACTTCGTGTTCTTAATCTGATGTCGTTATGATCTCTTGAACGGACTGACTGAGTTTTTGTGCCGGGGACTCTTGTAAATCCTGATTGAGTTGAGTTTAGAGTGAGGGTATTCTCGACAGCAAAGGCGCTTCGCCGCTGCCCACTCAGACATTGCCGCGGGGAGCTAGGCACCACACTGACTCGCCAGCACAACGCTTGTATAGGTTCGTCTCTAACTCTACTCCATATGTACTATCCATACTCCACAAGGAACTTAATGAACAGACAAATTAATATTTCACTTTTTGTAGTTACTTGAGATTATAACCCAAAATGTTATCTGCGATTTTGAACCCTAAATTCTTCTGTTGTGAAGTGATAATCTCTATAAAAATTTGAACAGAAAAACGCAGGGTTATTTTGTTAATAATTAATAGTAACTCACGAAATTTTGAAAGTGAAAGAGTTAAATACTGTTTCCGAATTAAAATTGTATCTGTAAATGGTGAAGCGAACGATTTTCTTTAAAATTTCGATGTTTGCGACGAGGCTTCGACTTTGAAACATTTTAAATAATTTTAATTATGTACCGTTCATTAGGTTTCTTTCATCCATTGATCATGAATGCCTTTGTAATTAGGCTGCATGTTTATTACATCTGTGGCTCTAATCATTTATCGAATGAAACTTGTGCATGAGGTGCTTTGCATGTATATTGTTTTGTTAAGATTTGTTTATAAATAATATAGATATGTTAGATAATTTGCTTTTATAAGTATCGCAAATGCAATTTTTTCCACCACTGTTATACTAACTTAATTAACTCCTAACGTGTTAAATACTAATAACGCCCTTATATATATTTCAAGTTTTTTAGTGATTTGGCACGTTCGTATATGAATGTATCTCTCAGATTACAAAACTAAAAAAGCTTATACTTATAAATATTACAAACAGAAACAATGCATAATTTCTTAATACACTTCAGACTGTGTTTAGTTCTATAATCTGAGTTTAGAAATTATAAAGTTTAACGTATATTCTAGCTAGAAAATATTAGTGCTTAGAAGTTAAGAAATTGCTGTTAAATTGCTTTAGCTTTGTTTATAGCATTACTTTTACATTTTATTGGACGTGTATCCAGAAGACATTTTTATGGAAAACGCACAATTCTGTAAAATATAGTTCGAACACTGCGACAGTTGTAAAGACAGCAAGGTCTATTTCTTTTTATTTAGTTTTTGTTGTTCACCTGTACTTTCATATGAGGAAAAACTAGTCTCCTGTAACCATTCAAAACTGTTCATAATTTTGAATTCACTTTTGTATTCTTTCAAAATATACTAAATCTCAGGTTACACAATAACGACAGTCTCAGTATTCTAGCTATATTTACCAAACTATAAACTAAGAAGTTCTTGTGTATTATAGAAGTAACATGACGTCATCGAAGCCCCTCTCCATGTCGGCCCCCGGCGCTATAAACCTCGACCACACCACAGTGAAGTTCGACAGTGAGATCAAGAAGGTACGCCATTCTATCACTGCGCAGACGGCTTTCAAGGTAATAACAACACTGAAGAGTTTTACTTAATTGAACCTTCTGAAATCTTCCTTCATCTTAAATACTTATTATTACTATTGTTATGTTGAATAATGACGAAGGAAGGCTGGGCTTTCAGCGGCCAAACCAGAAACAAACAAATTCAAAACCTCAGTATAGAAAGTCGTTTCTTAATGATGTCAACCTTTTTATTTACATAAAAAACATTAGTAGAATCTTTTGATATGAAACTATTAATTACCACTAAATAAACAAATTGATACAATATAAATTGTACTTTAGGACTTTATGGAAATAAATGACATACATCTTTAATAAAACCTATTACAATATAAAATATATCTTAAAAATCCATCCCTAATTCCTTTTTCGTATTGATATTCCGTAGCGCGCCAGTGTTGCCACCACGCACCCGTCAGCGGACTCGTTACTGGACGAGGAAGAGGAGGAAGGCGCGGAGTCGCCGGCGGACGGCTGCCGGTCGCTGTCCTGCCTCACCGACTCCACCGACCACTCCGCGCCTGTCAACTTCGACATGAGCAACCGGGTGAGTGCTCATAACTTTTAAATTTTAAACTTAGGGTAAAAAGTTATATAGACACATCTGTAGGCAACATATTTTGCAACAAATAATGATTTACTAATTTGTTGTAAGACGTTTACTTTCCGAGATATCGCGAAAATAGTTTTTTTCAAGATGGCGGCCGGGGGACAAGGGTGGCGGTGGACAAGCTTCAGGTTAAGCTTCTAATGCCCCCCCTACATGTTCCAAAAATAAAATTGCATCCTCTAAAAATGCCTATCTTACATGTAAGGTACCCTTGTTTGTATACTTCTCTCTCTCAATCTCAATTTCATCTTATCCATAATATAACCTTGACTAATCATCATCATACAAAAGCATTATTGAAATATCAACATTGTTTTGTGCAGGCTAAGCTGCCCCGCGGCATAGAAAACATCCGTCCGCACATCGAGCAGGTGGACAACGTGCCGCTGCTCGTGTCTCTGTTCACGGACTGCGCCGCCAGCTCTGTGCGGGAGATGATACAGATTATGCAGGTAACCAGCTGTCTGCAGGAAAAATATCTAGTCTATAGCATAGATGTAAATAATTAGATTCGCCCCTACACCAAAAACTGTGTCATTGTCTTCTTTGACATAACATACACAACCAAGCGTACTGTGAAAATAGTGTCATCTTTTTTTCTGCCACGATATTTGCAAATACTACTATCTTTTTCCATTGTTTGATTCGAACTGCGCTAACTAGCTCACCTTAACTTGGCAACAAAACGGGCGCGGACTCACTATGGAAAGGGCCTATCTAACTATTTACATCTATGGTCTATAGGTAAAATAATTATAATATACTACTACTAGTTTTCCGCCCACGGCTTTGCCCGCGTATAATAATTTCCCGCGGTAAAACTAGTTTTACATGGATAAACATTTAGTGTTAATACCTTTTCAGGATTATGGAGAAGTAGTTTGCGTTATGGGATCCGCCGCAAATTGTTCCAACATGGAGATTTTCATGCAAGCTGATGCTAGGTATGTATATATTAATAAATCACAAATTGCATTTAATATTTAATCTAATATATTAGCAAGATAAAATATACTTTTTCACTAGATGTTAACGAATCATTTGTGTTTATATATGTACAATTTGTTTTAAAGGCTTCAATCATATCACGGGTCCTTAATGGTCCTGTGTGAATTTTAAAGCAATATCTTTTATTTTATTTATCTGTTTTGTTTTTAGCGTAGCAGTAGAACCCCTGTACCCCGTGTTGTGTCAGAAAATGCCTCCATACAAAGTTCCCGACTCATGCATAGGACCTATTGACCTGGCGAGATCGCTTAATTCCGTCCCTTGTTCCTTATCGGTAAGTTGCACTTTTATTTTACCTAAACTTAAACTTATGCTCATTCTAATTTATGCTGATTAATATTTTTTAAGCAAACTATGAGCTACTAGATACTAAAAACAAAGCAAAGTTGACGCAGATATTTTCATTTAAATATAGTGTCATTATGTGGACGCCGCTCTCAGCTGCTTCTATTATGTTTGATTATTTATCTTGATGCCACAACTTTTTAAACTATCATGGTTTTCATCAATATTAGAACACAAAACAGGTAACCATTTGAGATTCCAAAAATATTTAAATCATGGTATGTTAGGTACCCGTTTTGTGTTCTGATATAATAATGCTAGCCTAATTTTTTTAGTCGTTTTGTCTTATTCTTGGGCAAATGCCTCAATTAATTATTCATTATGTATATGAATATAAGGCTTATTTAAACTACACTAGTCATATATTTACATTGATAATATTGTCAGAAATGTGCCAATTCGACCATCTATTACATTATCCACCGAAGTACGGTGAAAGTATGGTATTACATATTATGTTAGGCGTTTTAGCTTAAGAGCCCTGTTAAGTTTTTGAAGTTTTGCGAAATTGGATATTTTATGCACCACGTGACCGGCGCGTCACGCGAATTCTATGAAAAATACTAAATGATCTTGATACTTCGTCGATCTAAAACATACAAATATACTAATAATTATTTTAGATCTGTAGAAAATGGCATCGAATAAATTCAATTTTATTGAGTGGATTTTTTTCAGTTTCATTCTGAAATAATTATTATATTAATGTTTTTATTTAATTGATAGGTGTTTAATATATTTTCCTAAATTCAAAATGGCGGATATTTTTATTTCAATATTTGAATCAATTATGTTTTATCTTAATAATATCAATATTTATTTTAAATCTGATTGATTATTTGAAATCAATTAAGAACATAATTTTAAATTAAAACATTCATGATTAATAATTATCTATATAAGAATAAAACTGAAAATAGTCTTATTGAAGTTACCCTAATATTTTTTCTTAAACAAGTTGTAATGTACTTTGGCTAGCAAATAATTTCATAACTACCCTAAAGAATTATTATTTCATATATCTAAAACTATTTTTGTTGAATTAATGAATAGTAAGTTGTTTATTTTAAGTTAAGTCAAATGGAAGAGCGAAATCTTTTAACACAAGTAATCATATTTACTTAAAAAAATATTTCGGCCACTTAAGTTACGTGTAAAAATTCCGTTAACGAAATAAACTTTTTGTATTTGTATTTGTATTTGTATGAAGTTAAATGTCCTCATTCATCTCATCTTATGGGCTCATTATTAAACCGATTCTTCTGAAATTTGGTGTGTAGGTTTGTAATTAAATGTTTTTTTTTGTCGAATGTTGGGACTTTATGTAAGTTCAAAAGTCTAAATTGAACGGACTAAATACAAATTCTAATTATAACAAAACAAATAAATTATATTACTATATATATTTAAGTTGCTTGTTTTGTTACAAAAAATAATGTTTCATGTTTTTTATTTGATTAAAATAATTAATTTCACGTTGTTCCTTTCTTTTAAAATACTATGTTACTTAAGCAGAGTTATTATTTTTTAGCTTTTCTTTCGATTGGTATCATAAAAATCGAGTATTTTTTTTCTACATGTAAGTCGGTTCGATTCCCAGACAAAGCAAGTAATTTTTAGAAAATCCATGAATGCAGAATTACTAACTTTTAAAAATAAAATGAAGTCTTGTTTGAGCAAAATTCACTATCTACGATATTTAAGGTACTTCCCCTCCATGGCCCATAACTTTGGGACGCCCTGTATTTATTAGAAAGGTACATATTTAATAAATTGTTTATTTCTGTTTAGGTTTAACAACAAAACAATATTTAACTTAAACTATCTTAACTATATTATGGTATGTAACATCTTAATTGTATGTAATGAACAATAATTAATTACTGTTATGTACACACTATAGTACTTTAGAGACTGCAATACAATTAAAATATATATTATTACGGAATATTTTCTTTGTAATAAATATTATGGAAATCTATACTACAATTATCAAGCTGAGGAGATTGCTTGTTTATTTGTTTGAACGTGCTACTCAGGAACCGCGGGTCCGATTTAAAATATGATTTCAGTATTGGATAGTAAAATGATCGAAAAAGGCTATAAAACATAAACTAGTAAATAACGTAAAAACGCAAGCGCAGCTGTCGGCGGGTCGGCAAGTTAGTCATAATCTAAAAAAATCATAGGCATAATTACATTTAGTCGTTGTACGGTTTCACCAAAAAAAGTTGCCTTGTTGTTTTTTAATTAGGATAGATAACTTTAGATATGCAATCCACATCCTACAGCATAACCTCCAAATAAATAAGGTTAAACAAGATGACAATGATGTGGTACAATTCTTAGGCCAGCAACAAGTGGTACAATTCTTAGGCCAGCAACAACAATAATTGATCGTTATCAATAAAAATAACAATTGATCGTTATCAACGGATCAACTTATGTCGGTCGTAGTATCGCAATAACACATACACGCACACTAACAGCGTTTTTACAGCAATTGACAGTCCCACACACTGACATTTTACGAAATATTTCTATATTTTATTCAAGAACAACCGACATAGGTCCGACCTCGACAAGCGCTCGCGCGGTACTAAATGGAAAAAGCCGGCGGAATGAAAAAACTACTAAATTATGGTAGTTTTATTTTATTCATAAAAAAATACCAAAACCGTTCTACAAATTAAAATTAATATCATAGTTTAAGCAAATGTTGATAAATATTTTGATATAAATATGACGTCCCATTGATTTAGAACTTCGGAGTTATTGAGGTTTGTTTCGAAGCATTTTCGGTCGATATTAAATTCGGTATATCTTTAGAATAAAAGCATTTAACGAAAATGTACTCTACTCTAAATGAAGAATAGGATATACGTAACATAATAAAAATTAGTTTGATCGCCCATATTCATTAGAATCTACAAATTAGAGCTAAGAAAACAGGTCTTCGAGCGTTTTTTACGAAACATGTATCCGGAGAATGATTATTACTCAATATATAAACAATTTATCTAAAATGTTTCTTACTACTTTTGTAGAGGAGAAAACGAACTATTATAAAGATGTAATTGTAATATCAAACAACTAACGTAAACCATAGAATTAGGACGAGAAAACCGAACAATTTTGCGATTTTCGGTAAAAGGCCTCTTAACATTATAACATTAATTATAACTGGCCTGTGTTATATAACACAGGATAGACTACAATATAACTAATGCATTTACATTATGGAAACTAAGGACCATCTTAATTGACATCTTCAATTGCTTTTAAGCTTAAATAATGCTTTGATGGATATAGCCTTAGTACATTTTGAAAAATGTTTAAAATGCGATTTTTTGTAAATGCTTTGAGTCTAATTGTGATTTTTGTACATGCTGCTTAGTTACAAAATAAATGGCAAAACCAGCCTTACACCAACTACTGCCGGGAACAGGTAAATTCATGTAGCATGAAATAGTTTTAGTATTGTATTTTAACTTATTGTTTTCTTGCTGCAGCTTAATATGGTGAAGTAATAAGTCTATGTTTATGCAAAGTGTCTCATAGTATCTGTATAAAGCAAAGTAAGTAAAATCTTCTATGTAAATATTAAAAAAAAATCAAATCAAAATATGCCAGGTTTGAAAACGCATATATTGAGACACTTCGTATTCAATATTGATTAGGTACTCAAAATGTTTTAATTAAATTATATGTAGAGAATTTATGTTAATCATTTATGTCTAAAATAGTGCATGCACTTGTGCTGGCTACTAAATCTTTGTACTCCAATAAAGGTCAAACTGTCAAGAATATAATTCTCACACTTGCGATATTATACCTACTGTCTCGTCCCTAATGGGGCTAAACAAAAAAAAAAGGAATTTGTGACATGTCTAATTGTCTGTGGTCCAACATGGTATTTTTGTCAAAAGATCAGCGTTGGACACTAGCATGATCGTCGTCCAACATAATAATATGCTAAGATAGAGCTAGTTTCTCCAGCACATTTGTCTTAAATTTGTATGTACTGTTTGTTGTACTGTACAAAAGTACAGTCAGCAAAAAATGTGGTTTACCACCGGTTGTGATTCGTTTGTACGTCAGTTAAATTACGTTAGAAAAGTCAACCATATCGATTATTACATCCCACAGAAACTTTTGTCAAAACTGGTAGACCACTTTCTTGGCCGACTGTACCTATTGTAGGTTGGAAAATAAATTTATTGTTAGTTTAAGTAATTAACACGACAATCCTGATAATTCCAGATGAGTCGAGACGCAGATGTATCTCTGTTCACGTTGATAACGATGTCGCGGCACTTCATGATGTGCGTGTGGAACAGCACACAGTTCTGGATGTGCAGCGTATGTTTCATCGCACTCATACAGGTAATATTTGATTTTTTTATTTTTTCAGTACTTGGGACAGTTACAGCTAGTTAAAATTAATTAAATCTAAATTTATAAATAGCATGCAGTTGAAAGAAAGAATGAAAGAAAGTTGAGTGGCGGCGCGTAGTCTATTTCTCTCTTCAAATTTTCGTGAGTGTAACTCACGATACATTTTAACAACGGGTTTTTAAAAGTGAAATAGAGTGCGCGCCACCACTCGAGTCCGTTAGACGTGGCGCTGCTTGCCTAGATATTAACGTTTCCACTACTGTAGTTTTCGCATTAACCGTAAAGGTGTGTCCAAACGCAGCGCGCAAAATGCGCGGCAGCTGCGCGCGGCATTCGCGGGACGCAAATTTGCCGCGAACTACTTTGAATTTGCGGCTGGTAAACATGCGACCGCCGCGCGCGGCAGTCGTCCAATCACAGCGCGAATGGCCGCCGCGTTCAAATGCCGCGCTATGTTTGGTCACACCTTTAGACTTGAGTGGTGGCGCGCACTCCAGTAAGATATTGTTTGTGGTAGACTGGTTCGCTGTGCGGTTTCCTGCCGCTGGCGCTGGGGTGCGGCGGCGCGATGTGGGGCGCGCTGGCCGCCTGTCCGCTGCTCTCGCACGCGCTCGCCTTCGCGCCGCTCGACCCCGCCGTCATGCAGCGTGCCGCCACAAGACCTCGCACGCCGCTGGACGCCCCGGTATGGATCACCCCTATATAGGTTCCCACTGCTGGGACACAGGGACTTTCCTCTTCAACGAGAGGGATTAGGCCCTCATTCAACGCGCTAGCCAAGTGCTGGTTGCTGAAGGACACGTGTCCTTCAAACTTTTCAAAGCCCTCAGAACATGCCGATTTGCTCACGATGTTTACCTTCACCGTTTTATGGAAGACATAAAAAATAGATAATAGCAAAGGCTACTTTTTATCGCGGGATGCAAAGAACTAATAGTTCTACTATAACGCGGGCGAAAAGCTAGTAATTAATAATGCAACAAAAACTTACCACCATCTTTGGTCAACAGATGGCGCTGTTCATATTCTGGTGCTACGCCTGCAAGTTCCTACCCTCAGCGATATCAATACTAGTCCTCTACTGGTACACTCTGCGTAGCTTCTGCGAGCAAATTGCAGAGGCTACCGGCACTACGTCATGTTGGCTAGTGTACCCCGTAAATGTGGGAAATTTCACCGAATCACATGATTTAACGTTGAAAAGTTGGCACGGATGGGGAGATGACTTCTATGATGGGCTTTATTTGGCGCAGCATATCACTCTAGCTCTTATTACTTCGCATTTAAGTAAGTATTTGATAATGTTTCTTTGTAGAATCTATCCAGATAGTGTTCGAAAATCTTGAGAGATAATTCTTGAAACTTTGTTTCTCTTCATTGAAATAAGAGTTTGAACTTTACTTCTGTAATGCTCATTTATTATAAATTTAAATAGCAAATAAGATTTCCTATGTTGTTATGTTTACCTATTTCATCATGACAATAATTTTTTCAGTTATAATATCACTGACATTCGTCCACCGTCAATCCTCTATATGGCAGAGGGGTTTCTGGTCGAACAAAGTTTGGTGTGCAACGGTTGTGTTCCTGTAAGTTCTTTTTATGTCCTATGACTATTTAGAATTCATTCATGCTGAATGTCTTTGATATTGTCTACCTGTGGCAATAAGAGACAGTGCTTTTGTCAAACTACAACTATTCTAACTTTGAGTGTGTGTCAAATAAGGGTGAGACTGTATGTAGATGTAATTTGTAAACCGCACTAAGATAAAAAAAAACCATAAAATTTAGGTCTCCCCATACTTAGAACTGAAACTTTAAAAAAATCATTGAGTCACAAAGAGATGGCGCTATAATAGATGTTGTGTTTAGTTCTAGAGACCCACCAATAGATGGCGCTATTGTAAATGTTGTGATTAGTTCTAATTGCTGTGGAAGCCTACATGGGCGAGTCCGACTCGCACTTGGTTACTTTTATTTTTGCGTGAGGAAATCTGGAACTGATACCGTCCAACGTACCGACTAAAACCACCACGTGTGTTCCTCCTCCCGTTTTGTGTCGCGGTTACGTTTACGCGGTAGCACTCTTCCGCGGCCCTGACGAATCAAACGGGTCCTGAGTCAACCTAACTCTTTTGCAGAATAATAATCCAAAGCATATTCAGCGGCGTAATGTTGACGGGCAGCTACGGTTACTGCGATAGATGGCAGCTGTGCGGCCTGCAGTACCTCGTGCCGCCGGAGCTGGCGTGTTCCTACGCGCTCTCGCTGGCCGCCTGCTTCGCGCTGCTAGAGTTCATCAAGTGGCAGGAGATCAAGTGAGTGGTATACGGTGACTATGCGGTCTATAGTACCGCACAGTGTTAAGATTGTGAAATGGATTGCCAAAATGGCGTCCACAAGGAAAACTTATTATTTTTACTTTTTGATTTTGTAACACTTAACATTGATTTATTGAGCTGATCGAAAATCGATTCAGCGTATTGTCTATTTTATATCTTTCACTTGATTAGAAAAAGGAGCACATACTACTCCATTCTAGGTCTGTGCCGTTCTATCGGATTTAATATTTAAACGAAAATATAGGTAAGAGGTTGTTATTAAATAGTGCTTCCTTTTCCACAGGGCTGACATTCGCCACCAGCGCCGCGCGCGCCTCGACTTCGGAACCAAACTGGGCATGAACTCGCCGTTCTAAATACGCCGAGCTCCGTCTTCTAGTCAATTACCTACGCTTTTATTTATTCCTAGAATAAGATTTAACTTTGCACTTATCTAATGTTTTGATTTGAACGTTTATAATTTTGTCACAAGCCAAAAGAAGAAGACTTTTTTTATTATAACAGTTAAATTCGTTACCATAAAGGATGTAATGTAAGACAATTTCTTACTAAATATAGACTTCTGTGAAATTATTTTATAAGACAAAATATATACCTTTAGTCCTCTACAATTAAGGTACATATTGAATTATTTTTTGTCACATAAACAAATATACAAAGATAATTATTGTAAATAATGGTGATTAGAAAATCAATCTTGGTTATGATATAATATGTTGCATCATAGGTACCAAACTGAACTAAATAGAATCCTTTTGTAAGATTCAATCACTATGTACTTAATTGTTGTACATATTTTTGACGTATTTATTGTTGTACTATAAAGTTTTTGAATACATTTTTTTCTTTAAGCACGTTTTTTTTTAAGTTTCTGGAGGATTGAACTACCTTATGCTGTTTGATTTAGGAACATATTTATTTAAATAATGGGCATAAGATATTTTTATTACTCTATAGATAGACCACCAATAAACTAAAGATATTCCAAATTCAGAGAAGCAAGGGAAAAAGAGGTAAATATTAAACAAAAGGCACATTTAAATAACAACACATGATTAACAAATTACGTATGTTTATAAACACTAAATTAACTTGTGATGCAAAAGACATTAGTATCTCATAATACTAAAGGTAAATGAGGGGTTTTAAGTTTTAGATTTTTTGGACAAACCGTTTTTACAGCCCCATACATTTATATTACTTTTAAAGTTTATCTGAAACAAGTCTATGGCCACTCTTAGTAATATTATGACATACATTAGTAGGTTACAATCTTACAATTCTCAATATGATCTACATGATTGGTTAGTAAACTAAACATTGTACTTATAGGTACGTAAATACACAAATCCTTTTACTAGGAGTCATCTGGTAAATCTAAAATTTCTTGGACAAAGGAGGCAACATCTGTATCTTTTTCACTATGTTCTTTGCAAAAATTATGGGCTAATAATGCATCGTAATTAGGCCTCTGCTTATAGTCTTTTTGTAGACTCTTAACAATAACATCTTCAAAGTCTGCGGAGAATTTCCCAGAAGGTAGTCTTGGAGGGTCATCTTTTACAACTTGCTTCAGTTGCTCAAATGGAGTGCACCAGATATTGTATGGGAAGGTTCCCGTTGCAAGTTCAATCATGGAAATGCCAAGTGACCACACATCACTGCGGATATCATACTGCCCTGGATTTCCAGTGGGATCAATTCTCTCAGGGGCCATGTAAGGCTTACATCCAGCATCAATGGTCTTTGCAACGGAATCTACAAGATGTCCAGAAATACCAAAATCACACATTTTAACTTCACCTTGCCTATTTATGAGGATGTTAGAAGGTTTTACATCTCTGTGAATAACTTTTAGCTTTGAATGGAGATACTGCAGTGCGCTGACAACTGAGAATAATATTTTTCCCAGTATATTTTCAGTTATGGTACGGTTGTTTTTGTACACCTTGGTGTAAAATTTGTCAAGGCTCATGTCCATTACTTCCATGCAAATCCAAACATCACCCTCCCTGAACATTGCTCCATAGAAGTGTACTGTATACGGACAAGCACTGGCTCTCATTGAAACATCCAAATCCATTAGCAGACGTTTCAGTTCTAAAGATTGACTGCTGTTGAAGGTTGCCGTTATTCTCTGAGGGAAAAAGTGATAAAGTAAAATCAATACTATAATAAGTGACAATGGTGAGGATGTGATACAAGTGTTTATACATTAAATAGATATGGTACATACACTAAAATCATGGTTTGTAAGACTATATTGTAAGTAAACTAGTAGAACATTCCGACTTGTTATGAACATAAAAAATATGGCTATTCAGTTACAACATTTACCTTTACAGCCATGACGGTATCGCTGGGTTTATGGCGCATCTTCTCCACTATGCCGTAGGCTCCGCGACCAAGGTCACAAATCTTCACCAGATCATCAGCATGAACTGTAAAGGTTTTGTCACCGACTGTTATAGTAGTTTGCTTGTCCAAGTTAGCAGGTGGAGTCCTGGAAAAAACATATCTTAGTTAATTACCAATAAACGGTCCTAGAAAGTTTATGATCCAGATTTTCTGTAGACTTCCAAAGGCTCAAAATATAGGCACTTACACAACTTGTTCTTCGGGTGGTTTAAACTTAAAGCCTGGCGGCGGAGGCTTTTTTCGTGACCCAGACATATTACTGTTGCTAACAAACTGCTAAATAAACAAGATCTATTCAATTTCGGAAGATACCAGATACAGGAGCGTTATTTTCGTAACCAATGAAAATTTAGTAAATCTTGAGTTTTTTCACAAAAACATAGTATCCACTATTTTTGTATCCGTTTTCTGCAGTTAATTGGATTCAATTTTTATTTACATAACAATTTATTACGAAAATTACAAAAAAATACAAATTCTGTAGGCAGATGCACAGGGACGAGCACTCGTAATATTGACTGACAGACAGTGGAAACATTATCTGTCAATGTCAAAAAAAAATCTTAGAAAGTTTTGTATCTGTGCAGGTTCTTCTAGCTTGCATTTTTACGCTAGCTACACTAAAGTTTATTTCCCTACATGCCAACTATGTACTTTATGGCGTAGTGATTATATTCTCTTTGCTACATGCTATAAATGCCTTCCCCGATTGCCCAACACTGTGATTAGCGCGTTCAAACATACGAACTCTTCAGCTATGTATATAATATTAGTCTATATTTCTTCCGTATGCAGTAGGTACCTATTTTCCAAAAAACATGGCAAGCATTTATAGGGTTTTAAAAGTTAAAGTTAACGTCTGAAATTAAAAAGGATGTTAAACTTGTGTTATAAAATACACGAATTACTGAATATAAACAAATAGTAATTTTTAATAAGTAATAAATCTTTCACATCGTAAAATAATGTTCCAACCGAACTATAAAAAAATAGCATCTTAATTATCTGATTTTAAACAAATTTAGCTGCCAGAGCTTGCTAACACAGATACTTGCTTGTATATACTCTGTCTAACGAAAGATGGCCCTGATAAACTCCGGCAAATTCAAAAAAATTTAGTATGGCAATACATTATATAATGTGATAACTTGGAATAACATAATTTGATACTTTTCTATTATTCTAAATAAATATCCTTCCATATTTTTTTTACTCCGATATAAACAAGTAATATTCTTCAGATTACCTACACGCCTAGGGTGCATCTTAGAAATATCTTAGTGTAAGTAATAAATAAAAGTCTCAATTATTTAAGTTTTTTTTTATTCATCGTAATCAAAATCAGAATTTTGAATCATAATTCATAAATTTACTTCAATAAAATGTTTCTTTTTCCAAATATGTAGTAATGCTATTTAGCTATCATAAAAGAAGGCAACAGTATTATAAAAAGAAAATAAAAGTCGAGAACCACAAAAATGGGATCAAAGTATCAAAATGTTTGTGCACTACAAACTTAGGAAATCAACCACATTATGTAAACAATCCTGTTTCTGCAGAAATTCAGCTTCTTTTTCCTGCTGCTTCTCCTGATACTTAGATATCATACAGAATAACAGCCTTCGCTCGCTACCATTGATTGTTTGAGGCATTTTAACACGCAAAATTCTCAAAATGTATTTTTAATATCCACCAAAACATCAAGGAATAGTATTGCCACACACCGAGACCAATTTTCCCTAATCTTTTAAAGTCTAATTTTTATGGATGTACCACACGTAATTGTATATTTATCCGATTTATGATTTATAAAAAATTAAAGAATTACTTCTTGTGTTCATTAAAGTGAACTATAATTCGTTAGCAAGTATTATTATTTTTTATCACCCTGACTTTACCCCGTTATAGAGCATAATGTCCGTAGGTGGAAACACATGATGTATTGCCATGTGAAAAGTTTCGCAAAAATGCCCAGTGCCAGCTTTTGTTAGACAGACTCTACATAACTATTTATAAATAAAAAATTACAAGTAATCATAAAATGCACCAAAATTTTACATTTAATTTATTTTGATGAGAATTTAAGAGCTCTTAAAGCATCCTTGGCCTTTTTTGTTGCTTCTTCTTTTATTCTATGCCTCTTTTCTTTTTCAGCTAAACCAATAACTTCATCATGATGCAGTGCAGACTTAACAGATGATTTGGCAAAAAGTTTACTTAGCACATAATCATCATCATTTTGATTATTTTCTTGGAATTTTTCTTGTTTGTGCTTCTTCTTTTTTACCTTTTTAACAGCTACTAAGTTTTCAACTTCTGTTTCAGTTAGTGATTCTGATTTGGAATGTTTTCTTTTTCTGGATTTTTTCTTTTCTTTTATCTGTATGTCGTTATTTTGTTGATTTTTTGTTATTGTTTCTTCTTTTTCATAACTAGCAGATTGTGGTTCTAAGTTGTTCAATGCAACCTTGTTATCATTAATTTCGCATTTTTCTGAATTTTCATCATTAACAATTTCACCTGGCTCTTCCTCTTGTTTTTTTAATACTTCTTTAAGTAAGTTCTCTTCATAATCTTTTTTTACATGCATATTAATAATTTCCATTTCTGATAGCACTTGTTCAAATGGAACTTCTGTTACTTTATCATCCAATAAATTTATTTCAGGTACTTCTTCTATAGGTGGGTTCAATTGTAGATCTCTTTTCTTTTTATACTCTTCTCTTGGATCTTTCTCAGGGTCTTTTTCTACAGACTTTCCAATCATTTTGCTTATAGCTTTAGCCATTTTTCTCATTGCATCCTTTTTCTTTTTCTGAGCAGTTAAGTTATTGTCTTCATGCACAACTTGTTTTCTTTTATCCAGGTTTATTTTTGTGTGTTTAAAAAGTGATGCTGTTTCAGTGTCTCCTTCACTATTGGGCTCCTCAAGTGTAAAGAGACCTTGCAGAGTACTGGTTGTCAGAACATTTTTTTGATGGGGATCAACAAGAATTTTATTACTAAGGAATTGCTTGAAAATCTGCCTTTGATAAATTTTTTCTTCAATGGTGCCAGCTGAGAGTAGTCTATAAACTGAAACATTCCTTTGCTGACCTATTCTCCATGCTCTCTCCTTAGCTTGATCATCAGTGGCAGGGTTCCAATCAGGGTCATAGATGATGACTCTATCAGCACCTGTCAAATTAACACCAAGTCCACCTACTCTAGTTGTTGCTAAAAACACTAGGTACTCAGGATTCTCATTGAAGGTTTTTATCAGACTTTGTCTTTGGCCAACACCCACACTGCCATCCATTTTCAAGTACTTAAATCCTTGGTTAAGGAAGTATTGTTCCAGAATACACAGCATAGCCCTGGACTGTGAGAATATAAGGGACCTGTGACCTTGTTTCTGCCATATTTTTAAGAGAGAGTTTACAACAGTCATTTTACCAGATCGTTTCCAGTGACCAAACTTATCTGTGTCAATTGATTCCAAATCCTCTTGAGCTTCATATAGATAGAGATCAGGATGATTGCACATTTTCCGAAGTGTAGAAAGAGCAACCAACATTCGAGCTCTGAGAGGATCACCATACTGGGTGTCTTTGTCTAATATGCTTCTAACTGTTCCACTCATCAGGTACCCCATATAAAGGTCTCTTTGTTCCTGTGTCAATGCACAGAAAAGTACTTGCTCATTTTTTTCTGGTAGCTTGATATTTTCTTGAACTTCTGCTTTTGTTCTTCTCAGCATATAGGGAGTGATTAAGTTTTTTAAAGCTTTTGCAATTTCTAAAGCTGTTGCTTCTTGGAATTCAGTTGCATTTGCATAACCACCTTGGGTGATTGGTTGAGAAAAGTGTTCCATAAAAGCAGCATGGGTTCCTAAGAGGCCTGGTCTCATGAAATCAAACAAAGACCAGAGCTCTTGCAAACTATTCTGCATTGGAGATCCAGTGACAATCAACTTATGTGGGGTTCTAAATTGCTTGATAAATTTACTAACTTGAGTATCTGGATTTCTGATTTTATGACCTTCATCTAATATAATATAATGCCAGTTTCGAGATAAGAGATCTTTATTGTACTTTACAATGCCAGCATAAGTTATAAGGACAATTCCATGTGATCCATGTAAGTCTCTGATCAGCTGATTGTGGTTACCAGCATGTGAGCCCGTGTGGTGGAGGACAGCCACTCTAAGGTGAGGACACCAATAATGAAAGTGTGATACCCACTGGTATATGACAGTTGCCGGAGCAACAATGATACTTGGCCCGAGCCCATTCCATTTGCCTATATCTGAACAAGCAAGACCAGAAATAAATGCAATAATCTGAATTGTTTTTCCCAGGCCCATTTCATCACCGAGCAGACCTCCAGCTTCTACTTGATGCAGTTCCCACAACCATTTGACTCCACTTCTTTGAAACTTGTACAGTTGTTTCCAAATAAAGTTAGGAATACTAAGTCCATTCTGCAGTTCATGTTTTACATCAGGGTCCTTATTACCATCTAATACATATTGGATATCAGCACTTAGTGTATCACCCACAAAGTTTCCAGACACAGCTGTAGACAGACCTTCCCGCCAGTTTTTTACCCTGTCATTATAGGAGTTGATATCCCCGTCGTCAATTATTCGTTTAACTTTTTGCCTCATTCGCGAAGTCGCTGGTAATATTGGAAAGGGTTCATTTGATTCTTCATCATCTGATGGTAAATACTCTTCTTCATCAGAGCCAACATTATTAGATGTACTCGGATTTTCTTTATCACTTTGCTTGGAACACTTTAGGTCCTTTTGTGGACTATTTGAAAACGTTTTAGCTTGTTTCTTGGAAATATTTTCAGCTATTGACTTACTTTTTTGTGATATATTTTCTATCTTTGAAGTTTTCTCCTTTTCTCTATGCTTAGCCAAAGCCAGTTGACTTTCAAGGTATTTATTGATATCAACCATAATGTATTTACATTTAATTTGCGTTTCTAGTTATTCTTTCAATTTAATCAAACGAAACACAAGATCAAAACATTTTAGCAACATTGAACATAGCCGAACCAGAGTTTAGCTATTTCTCCGTGCGTACAAAACTTTTTTCTATACCATTTTCTTATACTTAGAAATGCGGTTAAGTTTGGCCAATCTTTAAATAGTTCCAAGAAGCAGAAGAAGAAGAAGGAAAAGAAAGGGGGGAAAACAATGATTACTATATAAAATCATTGGGGGAAAAGATTCCATGCTTGTGAAATCGGTAGTTGTAGTAACTTAATCACGGCGAAATAGCTAGTCACCGTCACCGATACTTTTCGAAGTTTTCGACGAAAAGTTTTTTTTAGCAGGGTCAAACGAAAACGAAGAAGAATTAATGCAAAATAAAAAAATATATTTATTTACCACATGCACACGTGAACAAAATATAATTAAATTTATAAATTGGTAATTTGCCATCAAATCTTATTCGACATTTATGTAAATAATATTTTTAAAAGCTTAGTGACACAATCATAACTAAAATAACCTAATTGTAAACATAACCTGTTTTTACAATGCAAAAAGTAAAACGAAAAATTGAAGAAGTTCTCGGAACACCGAAAAAGAAGAAATTAAATACTTCAAAGTTGGAAAATAATGGAGCTGGTGATCACAAAAAGGGAGAATTTACTAAGAAGAAAGATAAAAAGTTTGCAGAAAAATCAACCAGCAAAAATGAAAGCCCTGCCAATAATAATCAATCAGACAAAAAGAAACCCGTTTTCAAATCAAAAGAAATTGGTGATAAAAATAAAAAGTTCGGCGACAACAAGAATAAAAAGTTTGGTGACAAAAATAAGAAATTTGGGGATAAAAAGCCTGGGTTTAAAGGTAAATTTGGTAAGCCCGGTCAAGGGAAACTAGCAGCTAACGCTACATCAGGGGAAAAACCTGTTTGGGCTGATATGAAGAAAGAAAAGAAGGAATTAAGACTTGTTCGAAGGAAGGCTAAAGCAACTGCTGGGGTCTTTGAGATGTCCCTCAAGGCTAAGCTATTAAGTGCACAGATTCAAAAGTAACTACCATTTACTTTCTATCATTATATTTTGATATGTGTTTCTAACATAGTATTTTTACAACTAAACTATTGTTAAATTTTCAGAAAATCAGTGGATGCTGGTTTTAGAGAAAACTCATGCAAAGAGCTTCACGGAATTCTAAAAGGCCAATACAAACTGGTTGCCTTATCCCATGACCTTAGTCGTGTCATTCAAGTCCTCCTGAAGCACAGCCCGGAGGATATTAGAACTCAAATCACTGAGGAACTCCTCGACATGATGGTTTCTATGTCTCAGTCTAAATATGGCCACCATGCTGTTAAGCGCACGTTGAAATATGGCACTGATTACATCCGCCATGAAGTTATAAAGAGATTCATGGGTCATATAGTGTCCCTGGCATCTCATATTGTCAGTGCGCCTGTGCTTGATTACGCATATGGTGAATTTGCCTCCAAAACAGAAAAGTTACATATGCAACAAGAGTTCTATGGAGAAATATACAAAAATGTAAGTAAGATACATTATAAATGTTATGGAAAACTCTCTAAGTTCTCATGTGTCCATATTTTCATTTATTTATTTAACAAAATCTGCACCCCTTCTAAATAAATAACATTTTTCATATACCTGAGCTTACACCAAAAAATATTATTGTTGTTATTTGTAGTTTCTAACAGCTGACCAAAGAGCAGGACTTAGCATCAGTGTTTATTCATCTTTGTAGCAGTGAGAAACATGCCTTTTATGCATGTTATCTATTTGTTCACTTAAATAAATATGTAATTTCAGGCAAAGGACAGCAAGGTGAAGAGTCTCAAGGACTGCTATAGCTCAAGTCCAGAGATGAAAAATGCCATTTTGAGTTCCTGTAAATCTAACATACAGAAAATACTGGATAAAAATCTGCATGATGGAGAGTAAGATAAACAATTTTTATACAAAGTAGTTTTGTTGACCATGGATTACTATATCTTAGATATTTTAAATAGACCTATTTATTACATTTTTTAAATTTAAAATACCTAGTTTTGATAAGTTGAGCTGCTGGCTCAATTAATTTTCTGATTTTCTAGAAATTTGATTAAGTGTTACATGAGAACAAAATGTATTTTAAGAAAAATGTTAGAACAATGTTAAATGTATCTATGACAGTCAACACTTATAGTGCTCAAGAATCAGATCTTTTCTAGATTACAATGTGTTATAGCTAGCTGTGCCCCTGAGTAAAGAGTAAATCATTATTACTTTTTTATGGACGAGCAGCTTAGATGCTGATGAGTCTATGTCACAGTGTTGCAAGGTACTGTCATTGTTTATTTCTTGTCATCTGTAGTTTATTTGTGCGTAACCAGTTATCGAGTCTGTTTTTAAAGCAGTTTGTAGAGCTAGCTGTCACAACTTCTTCAGGTAGTCTGTTCCAATTCTGAACAACTCTGTTGGAAAGGAAATGTTTAAAAATGATCAGCAAATTAACTCCAATTTTTATTTTGCAGGTTATTCCACTCAGTGCTGTACGACTACATGGGCGAGTGTGCGCCGGAGCAGCGCGCGGAGCTGATCACGACCCTCAGCCCGCTCATAGTGCCTCTGAGCAACTCTCTGCCCGGCGTCAACGCTGCTTGCCTCTGCGTCTGGCAAGCCACTAACAAAGATAAAAAGGTAAAATAATACTGTTGTTATGTTATGCTGTAAAACTTTCCTAAATTATCTTATATCTCATAAGCCGACCCGCCGACAGCTACACTTGCGTTTTTTACGTTATGTACATGTAGTTCATATAGCCTATCCACATTTATTGAGGAAGATAAACCAAATACACCATGAATGACTTAACATGCCCATAACTATCTGATCTGATTTTGCGACGACGCTGAGTTGGGACGGTGCGTGTTTTAAAAGCTTGTTAATGCTTCAGATAACAAACTTTCAATATGAAAATTATCTTAATGTTATTTACTTTACAGGCTATATTGAAAGTAGTAAAGGAGCATGTAGTGTCTCTGAGCAAGCACAAAACCGGCTACAGACTACTCATTGCGATATTTGACTCCGTGGACGACACCGTGCTCGTGAAGAAGGCTATAGTCGCGACTATTGCTGCCAATGTAAAGGATATCGCTACAGATCATTGGGGAAATATAGTAAGTAGAAAAAATATGATGAGGACTAATTATAGGATATTGAGAGAGGCCTTTGCTCACAAGCAACGGCTAATGTATAAAAAAAATGCGCGTCTAAGCCAACTAAGCCCATATTACCTATCCCAGTTAATTTATGCTTTCTGAATTATGTACGTTCTAGCCTGATATTAATTTTTAAATAACTTAGGTTCAGTGTGGTGTCAGTCTAAAGAACCACGCCATCTGATGATGATTCCACAGTAAATAATCGTTAACTCTAGCAAATCGCACATACAGCTATATTTTAAGAAATAAATATTTATTTCAGAATTGAAAAGATTTAAACATTTATAATATTTATCTATGTATGTATATTTTATTAAGTATATCAGAAATCAAGCACCCGTAACACAAGCTTCGAGCTTACCACGGGGCTAGATGTCCCTGTGTAAATTGTCCAGTAATATTTATTTATTTATTTCCATTAAATCCTAAAGATCTCTTGGACAAGTCAATAATACAATACATTTAAAATAAATCTCTTTTGTTTCCTGCATTTATTCTTAACTTTGTACTTATAGCATAAAAAACCATGTTTCTCTTCTTGTAGACTCTGCACTGGCTCGTCAAGCCCAGAGACCCGGCCGCCTTCCACCCCACGTTCGTGAAGTATTTAGAGGCGGGCGCGCGCGGCGGCACCTCCAAGAAGGACGCCAACATCCGAGTGGCTGAACTGAGGGAGGCCATACTGCCGCTGCTCAAGAAGGACATCGCGGAGCAACCGGCCTCGTGGCTCAGCACCAAGTCTAGTTTACTGCTGGCTATTGCTGTCATGTCTATAGGTGAGGTTCTAAACAGATAGTTGGCAGAATAACTGTATGAATACAAGGTTTTCGTAGATGCCTGTTTATGGTGTTTTAAGTATAACAAAAATTAATTGAAATATAACTCTAATTATAACTAACTGTATGTGAAAGTTGTATAAAATGCCTATTTTAAATTGTAAATTGAGTTGCCATGACCAAAATAAGCTAGGACAATGTTGTCATCATCATAGTTTTAAATTCTAACAAAAAAGGTATTTCATGACCCTAAAGTTTTTTTGACTTGTTATCTAAAACCTGTTTCATCCTCAGAGCGTACGAAGGAGATGGTGACAGCATTGGCGGGAGAGATCTGCAAGGCGGAGTGGAGCGTCCGCAGCGCGGCGGGAGCGGAGGGGCGCGCCGTGGAGGACGCCGGCATACACATGTGTCTCAAGAAACTGGCGCAGCTCGACAAGGAGGGCGGGGAGGGGAACTTGGGCGCGGCCGTGGCAGAGGCCATCAGCGGCGAAACGGTGAGATGCCGGTCTATAGCTAACCCTCGGTTAAAAGTGCCATATGTACCCTGGATTAATTAACGCAAACTACGTTATACTGAGGGAAAATCTATTATAACGCGGGCGAAGCCGCAGGCAGTATGTGTATAAACTATATTATTGTAAAGTTTCATAAAACCCTTTAGTATGAGAAAGCAACAACTACCATACAATCTATGTTTTTTACTATATTATTATGTTTCATAAAAACCCTTTGTTGTTTTTACGTGAAAAAATAGCAACCATCTATACAATATTTTTGTTTTCTTGAAATAAATAGTTTGGTTTGGTAGTACAACTGCACTGTTGGTTTTGGTCATCTTGTCCCCAAGAAATGAATATCTTAGTGAGCCAACAGACCTAGCTGCTACTTAAATTAGCTTTATAAAATTCTAAATAAAGATCGTAATTAAGATAAAAAATATATTTCAGATCAAAATATGGCTGCAAACCAATAGAGGATGTTTCTTCCTTCTGAAACTTATTGAGGCCAACAGCAACTCGCCGGTAGCTACCAGTCTGCAAAAGAAACTGAAACCCCACAGCAGCCTTCTTAAAGCCCAGAGCACGGAGGGAGCAAAACTGCTCTTGAATAATGTTCAGAATAAATAAATAATTTTTTATTTTATCGTTTTTTTTCTAACGGTTCTTTAGGCATAAATCGCGAAGAAAACTGGCATGTTCTGTGAAATTTTAACGTGGTGAATAGATAAAGGCCTTATCTCTAACCTGTTTGCTAATGTTCTCTTTTTTCGCGATTGAATAACGTACCTAGGTATAGTAAAACCATTCTAAAAATGAACTTCCCTCCACAAAACCGTGATGATATCAACGTGTGAGAGGAAATACAGAAAAACAGAATACACAGAAAAAAAAAATACAGAATTTGGTAGAGGGGCGTTCATTTTAAAAATGGTTTTAGTATACCTACCAAATTTATAGGAACTGACCATAGTTTATTTTTAACCCTTTTGAGAGAAAAGAGTACCTTATTATAAGTAGGTAATAAATGAAACATCTTCACTATATGGCACTATAATAAAATAAATATAATATAATAAACCGATTATACATATTTAACTGGGAAGGGTGTAGGTACAATACAATAACACAAGATATAAATCCCAAATTAATAATTTATTAAACATTCGCAACTGTCTCGCCCCAAAAAATATCTGTTGTTTTCGTTCCCGCAAAACATAAAATAATACCGATTCTATGCTAATATAAGATGCTAGGACTAAGTGATATGTTAAGAATTTAGCTATCTCATTAAAATATTGTTCCTATGTAATGTTAATCACCAGCATAAATTGTTAATTGCATACAAATATCTGTTAAAATTAAGGAATACTGATCTAAGAGAATAGATACTTGCTAGTTGGTGGTTCCCTGGTATGAGGTATAAACTGGTATTCTTAATACAAAAATTAAAATCTATAGTATAATTAGGTGCCTAGTGCTGGCTGTGTAAGTAGTATATTAATTACGCTATTTACCATAATGCACAATAAACTTATTCTATCAACAACCCTACAACGATTTATAAAATAGTACCAAAAAAATTAATTATATCTATAGATACAAAAATACTTGTTACCTTTGCTATGTGATGTTTCATTATTAACAAAATTTATTTAAAGCTTAACCTAACCCTATTTACTCTTTGATGCATTAGCCATTATAATCTTAATATTACGAATTTGCTGTTTTAAGTTGAATTGTCCAGCAATATTTATTTATTATATTATGTTCTGTGACCAAAGTTTATCTATAGGTGTTGTTGAGCTAATATTAATTACATCTAATGATTTTTGTAAAACCTCTTCTTGGATTTCATCCACTGATCTGTTAGCTTGAACAATCTCCCATCTATCATCCTTCAGTTTGTTGAATGCTTCTGAGACTCTTTCTTGAAAACTTAGGACTTCATATCTGTTGAAATTATTACAATTTAGGAATCTCATATTTAATTGAAATCTACAAAATGCTGGCAAAGTCATGTAGCTTAGAGTGAGTTAATTATAAAAATAACATAATACGTCTATTCAACCAATATTTCGGCGACATCTATGACGCGCCAATCGAAGGTCTGTCTATGACGCAATAGGTTGCAGGCTTGTTGCGGGTTCGATCACCACCTTTTTAAAAATATTAGAATAATCTGCAACCTGTTCTGGGTTTTGTCTTAATAAGTGTTAGGTTATTTTCATTACGGAATTTCTGGATTTGGTCTCCACACTCAAGGCCTGCAATAGAAGCTATGCAATAGCTTAAAAACAGGTATTTTTGTGATAATTAAATGATGGTGTTCTAGTATGTATCTATAACATACATTCTAATCTTACTACAGAGCTAGATATTGCAGTATCAATAATAGTCTGCTTGATAATTCACACAGCATTATTTTAGTTCCATTAATTTAGTTTCATTACCTTTCAGTTCCAAATCCTTTTCTCTGAAGTATTTCTTCAAAGGGCATGGTGAAGAAGAATACTTTATCTGGTTTTGGGAGGCCCACATCAGGGTTCTTGCACCAATTGAAGTCCAAACCTACAACAGTTATAAATAAAATAAATAAATAAATATTACACAACAATTTACACAGCGACATCTAGCCCCGTGGTAAGCTCGAAGCTTGTGTTACGGGTGCTAGATTTCTGATATACTTAATATAATATAATATTTAATATATTCTTATTTTTACTATTATTATTATCTAATAAATAGTTATTTCAAAGCACTGTGCACTGCAAACACCTTTAAACAAAATATTTATTGAAAATTAAAGTTGGTTATAGTTTGTAATTTATGTTTTTTTTTTACCTTTAGCAGCTGAAAATGCCACCCCAGAGTAGCAGTAGCGGTCCACAATCAATGTTGTTCCTGATTTAAGTGTGTTTATAATATGATTTGCTTGTTCCCATCGGTTTGCTGAGAACAGGAGATGAATGGCTTCATCAGACAACTCATTCTGAAAATAAAAATTATGCTGATGATTTCGTGACCTAAATATTTAATGTCAAAATAAGTTTGTCTTTATACATCCAACTACTCGTCATGGCAGTACAATTATTATTATGCTATGGTAATAAAATGGGGTTAAAATATAATATTACCAACTTAGGATAAAAATTGATACAAACTTTTGATGTTAGGTAGTTATTGATAACTTTTCCGATCTCCGTGTATCTTGCAGGGAAATTCGCATACTGAGCCGGAATTTGCTTAACCTTCAAACTTTCCACTGAAAATAATGACAAAAAATTTAGGCACTGAATGGTATCAGGATTAGTAGTAGCATGATGAACAGATACTTACCTAGTTTTTTTGCTTGAGTAGATTTTCCTGTTCTATCTACACCTTCAATAACAATCAAAGATCCACGTTTCATTGTTAATTATTATTAAAGTAAAGTAAACTGTACTCTATAAAATTTAAGGTCTGGCTCCTGCCTTGCGAATTGTGATTAGAAGTAAGTCACTATGTGATACTAAAACGAATATCGACTTATCATATTACCTATAATTTGAGTTTTAAAACCATCCAAACCAAAACAAACAATCACATTTCCCTCCAATCCAACCAAATCATGAAATTCTCATGCTACTGTGATTGTCAATGAACTTCATATTGTCAGTGTCAGGCCTTTCACAGACTTGTCTTTGCCTTTGCCTTGCTTTGTTCCGTCTCCCAAGCTCCGGACGGAGACAGACAGGAGATAACTAACTGCGTAAAATTCGCGCAAAAATATATCTAAGTCCCGTTTGCTCTTAGTTTTTATTTTGTAAAAATATTGAACATTATTTTAAAACCTAATAAGTTTTAGCCACTATGAAGAAAGGATATAAAGTCACAGATGTGAAACGCGAAAAAAAGATTGGTGTGGCAGCCGGGAATCTACAGGAATTAATCGAGAAATCTTGTAACAAATTGGGTGTAAGTATGTTTAATCTGCTTATAAGTTTCCAAATATAATCTACTACAGCTAAGGATAAGTTTTTGCTGTAGTTTCTGTCATAATTTGGTATGTTTATCCTTGAAATTTGAAACTAGGTCAGGGGCACAGCCTTGACCCGATTTGTTCCCCTTGGCCTGATTGCCTGTGCTTTCAGTTCAATGTCAACTGCTCGGAATGCTGCCTTTTCGTGGCCGAGGACGGAACCTGCGTCACTGACGACGAGTACTTGGCGACGCTTCCGCCCCAGACGCTATTTGTTTTACTAAAACACAAAGAGCAAATGGTAACTGGTAGGTTTGAAAATCCCACACCTATAAGGTGCCCATAATGCCCATGCACTTAAACTAAAGGGACTCATTATAGTAGAATCAATAAATCATTTTTATTAGGAACCAATGAAAGTAATACTTAAGTAACATTTAATACATTTCCTAATATCTACTTGTACCTTAAAAATTACTATTCTTAATTAATTACACTGTAACATCTAGGTAGGTAGCATTCAACATGAAAATAACTTTTATTATATTAGGAAATCAGTTATTATAGTTGAATTGAAACCTGTATTTAAAAGTAAAATCATTTAATTAAAATATAGACAACAATTTTCCTTGCCTAAGATTAAAACATATTTTTACCATATAACAAAAATAGGTACCATTGTTCTTTGGTTTCAGATTTTGACCACTTCTATAATCTAATTCGTACTCAAAAAAAAGATTACATTGAGACTGGGGCAGCGGCTAAAAAGTTCCTGACTACAAATATGAAGGAGAAAGTTAATGTCTTCCAGAAGTATATTGCTGCTGCTGATGATGCCAAAATCATGCTTAGTGAAAGGACACAAGACCCAGATTGGTTTGAAGGTAAGATAAAATATTTCTGGGAGGAACTTGTGTTGGGCTGTTTTTACAGTTTAATAAAAAAATAATTTTCAACCAATCTAAAATGTAGTATGTTTATTATTGGCTTGTGCTGCCAGCTTCTTTTAATTTTCACAGTACCAAGCCCAAAACATATAAATCCTTTTTGTGCCAGAGTACAAGCATCAGTGTTGTTTTGAGTTAATACTGAATTGTGCCAGCTTAGATCAAGCCCTGGGTACTTGGGGTAGATATATCTACCTATAACGTTTTAATGGGAAAGCCCATGCTAGGTTTACCAGCCAATATATTTTGGGTTTACCTATTATGATGGTGATGAATAGTTTTTATTATACTTTTCAGGACTGGAGCCCTCAGAAAAGACAAAAGAGCAATCTATGACGAAACGCGTTAAAGAACGCATGCGGGGTTATTTCTACAAAACTAAAACAGCACTTCAAGGGTCTGACATCTACATTCATTCCAAGAACGGGCGCGGAAAGAAACTCATTGACCAGTTCCTAACAGATCTCCGCAAGATTCTTGAGACCAGTAAGTTCAATGGAGGGTACTTCAATCGCAAAGAACACACTCGTATGTGCAACGAGAACGGATTATTTGAGTGTGGTGGCCTGTGGAACATCAACAAATGCATCTATGAAGGTGATCATCTCATCAACCCTTACAGAAGTCGCGAGGAACGGATAATCTTCCAAACCTGGAATCTGGACCATAAAATTGAACTATCTAGGTCTATTATACCTAAAATACTGGAAGGAATTGAATTGCTCTACAATGGTGATATTAAATGTATTGTATGTGAGGGGGGAAAGGCGGGTTTGGACACTGATAGATACTACTTACAGATATTTACGAGAGAGAATTTGAAGTTGGTGCATATTGTGTGCCACCACAAGGGGAAGCATGCTGCGGAATCTGATATTTACACTCTTTGCAAGACTTGCACAGCCCAATGTTAAATATTGGACGAAACATTGAGGATATGTAAATAAGCTAACAAGTAGCCTTTGAGAGTAGTGATTATTTACAAATTATTGTTATTGTTGTAAAATTTTCTATTCCATAATATTGATCTCCTCTCCCTTCATAGTTGTAGGTATAAGAGCAATACATGTTTAATTATGAATTTATATTCCCATAATAACTTTTAAAATATTGAATTAATTTATCATCTACTTTATTGTATTATACATGACATGGATGTATAGTTAAAAGCTACAAGTTCCGATCATTTGTGGTTGTGGTATTCACTTATCCCTGAATTATGAATATTTCTAAGAAAATATTTTTTTATTAAAAACAAACCTCAATGTATACAGGGTTATATAGATAGTGTCACCATTTCGTTTATGGTTTTAAACCATCTTGTTGGAATGCTATTTTATTAATATTTATGTACTATTAAATGTTTAACTGAGCTTACATACTTGATCAGAAAATATTTATCTCTTGAATGTAACTTTCTTGAAATCAAGTATTTTATATAGGTATGTATTTATAGTTAATCAGAATGAATTTATTAACTATTTAAAAATTGTCTGCTATGTTTTAATGAAATTTTCATCTTTATCAAAATGTTATAGGGTTCATATTTTTATTGGCTTGCAATATAATGAGTAAGCTAACTATTCTTCATTATAAAAGCAAAGCTATCTGTGTCTGTCTTGAAAAATTGTCTAATGTTTTCCTAAATAAGTTGATATTATTTTTCATAAAACTTATTACATACAATACGAAATCGTAGTTTGCATAATGCATCTGTTAAATTACATTATGTTATATACACATTTTTGAAGGGGTCATGCTAATTTAATTGTAAATTTGTTTACCTCAACTCATTTAACTGTATTCACTGGTTATGTGTTTACTTTTTAATCTTTGGATTTCCATAAAATCTTTAACGTTATTTGAGAAATTAATAATTAATGATAAGCTAAAGTCCTATTTTGAGACAATCATTTAGGTACCTAAGTGTTAGGAGCATAGAGTAGGTAGGTAGTTATTTTAGAAAGTGTAGTTGGATGATATTTAAAAGCCTTTTAAAACTATTATTCGCGTAGTTTCTAGTGTACTAGAGCAATATTAGGTGTTATGTACTTGTATATGTATAGATGTCTGCAAAATGCTTAAAAGTATTGTGACTAGCCTTAGGGGACAAGTTTTCACTTAGGTAGGTACAAAAATTAAGTGGTTGTTCTGTGCTTACAATTTAGTGGAACTAATTATGTAAACGTATTACCAAAGTTCATATCTCATTGTTTTGAAATGTTCTCTATCGTTATTGTGTTAATGTCTTGGGTAGAGTCATAATGCTTAATTAGAACAAGATGTCTAGTCATAGAGTTTAAATTTTATTTTAGAATGCTAATTTGTTATGAAAATGTAATCAATTAGTGTAGGCAATTTATTTAATGGCAAACACCTAATATAGGTGTTTGGGACGGTAGATAGATACCTCAAAATTAAACTACTAGGTACCAAACTAATGATGATAAATAATTTATACATTATTATTAAGTAAGTACCTATAGAATTTGCATATTTTATTGGATTTCTTTGCAGGGTTAGTAATTATAGTCTAAAATACGTATATTACAGGGTAAGTCGACTTAAATTATCAGTTGTAGAACTAAGAAGTATTTTAAGATTGCACCATGATCATCAAAAATGAGCTACAAAATATCGAGAAACTGGAAAATTAACAAATGTTGGTAATATTTCTTTCTTTATATTATGTACATCCTAATAAAATTTGTCAGTTAAAAGTGACTTACCCTGCAATGTAATCTAGTAAGTATTATTACTTATTATACCTACTGTTAATTCTCTCATAATTGCCAAAATTTTACAGTATTATCCCTTTTCCGTATGTAATAGCTAAATATAGTAGTAACTATAGTTATAAAATATCAACATACATGTAGTGGTGATAAAGTTATATGTTTAAAAGCATAATTTAAGAAAATATATCTAACTATAGTACTTAATATCTCTATCTTTTAATAACACATACCCATAGCACAGTAGGTACATATAATTAGTTAGGAACTACGCAACCCATCGTATATGACTAATGAAATTACGAAAGTGCCTACTTTCATCTCGTACTAACTTTATTATTTTAAACCTCTATTGAATGACGTGTCGGAGACCTGTCTTGAGACCAGCTACAAATATTTACGATCGGAATATGTGTCATCATCTTATGTTGAAAATTAATTTCTTCATCAGTGCTATATTATTTCTAGTTCTATATTATTTTAGTAACAATTTTTTGGTTGACTGTACTAAAATTCACCCAAAGTAAAAGTAGTGCGAGTTGCAGAACGAAGAGTATAGCTTTTTTACGATTCGTCAACTCGCTCCAGTTGGGACAAAATTTTTGGAGCGAGTTGACGAACGACTCGTCACGTCGACATGAGGCCTTATAAATATGTATCCAAAATCGCCATCATTATTTCTAACGTCGGACGTCCACTTCAGAACATAGACCTTCTTTGGACTTCCAGTTATTTCGGTCAGAAAGAGCTTGCAACCACCATAATCTGCTGATTTTACCAAATCATAGGAAGACATGACTGCTCTTTCCAATTGCTGCCTCCACTCAAGCACAGATATCTACCACCTGTGAGACTAGCTTAGAACTTACAGCAATATTTATTTATTTAACCAGGTTAATCTACTGTAAATTAAAACAAAATATTTTTTTATGATACTCTATTAAATTAATGAATAAGTTTACACAATCCTTAGATCTACCTCCTCTTCCTTCCAACAGCTTTGCCAGGTGCCCTCTTGCCCTTGCCTCCTTTAGGTTTCTTGGCTGAGAAGTTGGATGCACCCTTACCCTTGTCTTTGAAAGAGCCTTTAGGAGATTTCATTGTTTTCTTTTCCTCTGACCTCCTGTAAAGATATAATCATATTTCCTTTGATATTTGTACTATAAGCATATAGATTTGTTAGTTTTATGTATGTGGTATGAAGGTTTATAGGAAAAACTGAATATGTGCTGCCAAGATTCATTTAATTTGGCCAGTTTCAAGAAGTTGAAAAAGAGAAGTTTAACTTTTTTTATCAAGTTTATCATCAATCATCATGCTTACTATATTATATTCTGGACAAGAAATTCCAAAACACACATGGTCTATAAGCTTTATATACTGAAATATAATAAAATCACATTGTAAAGGTTAAATAAACTTACTGAATCTGTTCAGTGTGAATATGTTTAGACACAGCTTTTTCCATGTCGATCTTAGGTCTCTTGTTGAGGATGCTATCCAGTAAGCTCAGATTGCTCTCCCTCTCCGCCTGTGGGGTTGGAACAGCCGGTCTGCGTTTCCTCTCCTTGCCGGGGATCAGCTCATGGATGCCCTTGCCTCGAGCCTCCTTCTCTTTTGGCAGTTTGTCTTGGAATTTGCCCAATGATGCTGTGGATGCTTTAGCAACAGTTGCCGCCGTGGATAACTGAAATTGCATATAGAAATTTTTATTAGATATAACAATTTTTGTTATCTGTGTACAAACTGTTACACAGGTGTGTAGAAAAATATTGTGAAAATGTACTGTTTTGAATAAATAAAATATAACAAATAATTATTTGATTACCATAATGAGTACATAAATCAACTAAAAGAGATGAATTGTACCCCATATTTATAAAAAACATTAAAAACTTACAAACCTACAATTAATACTTGAAATAAATACAGTACCTGAGATGCAGATGCTTTATCAGATGTGGTAGGTATTCCGACCCTGGGTATTTTGACCTTTTTGGCTCTGGCAATGTTTTTGAGTCTCTGTAATTCATTCTTAGCAACCTTCTCGGACTTTTCTCCTGCTTTCTTTTCATACATGTCAGTCATAGGGTCCAAGTTCTGAGGTACTTCTATCAGCCAATTCTTTTCTTTCTCTGCAGCAGCCTTTTTGAATCTAAAAACATTAGAAATGAATTAGTTTAACCAAACAGACTCATTATTTATTTGGACACATCGTGAAAAATCAGGAAAAAAATAACATTTACTTTTTATAAAAATTGACTGGAACTTACCCAAATAATGGTACCCATTTCTGTAACTGTTCATCCCACTTAAGTTTGTCTTTCTTTTTCTTATCAATACCCTTAGTTTTAGCAAACTCTTGCCATTTCGTCAAGGCTTTAGGTTTGGGAACGGGTTTGGCTCGAGGAAGAACTGTCGTGGGGGCAGGCAGGCGGACCACTATAGCCTCCTCTATTCTCTCCGTGGGAAGCTCCCAAACTTTATTTAGAAGAAGTTGCGTGTTATCTCGTGTTAGAGACTGCAAATACTCGTCTTTATCTGACCTAAAATGAATATTTTTTTACAGAACACTTAATAAATAAACATTTACATTTGGTGTAAGCACCACCAATGTTCAGATTTATAAGGAAACCAAATAAACTTACTTCAATTGCTTTTCGTCTAAATCATTTGTGTCTGAAGCTAGCAATGTGCCAATATCATATTCTAGGTCTAAATGTTTCTCAACTGCGATGGTTTTATACTTTTCTGCTTTCTTTTGTTCTCTTTCTAATATTTGATTCACGATATCCATTTTTAATATTTTTAATTAAATTATCGCTGTTGTACCACACGCATTTCCACTTGTCAAGAACAAAACATAACCTCCAAAATGTTTACATTTTAGTCGGCCCTGACATGTGAGTGTGACATTACCTTAGATAATAGAATACCAATAGATATGTTACTAAATTGTCTATGGAATTAGTTTATAAGATGACTAAAATAAAAATGATGACATCTCTGTCTTATGTATGGAATTAAAAGGAGCCTAACTATATACTCAACAGTTGCGCTTGGTTGCCAATATTTATGGCACGTGCCTTTCTTCAGCTTCCTTCGATATCATTTACTGTCACTTTGGATAGTTTGGATATCATTTACTGTCACTTTTTGGTTTTGTTTACATCGATAGTGGTGTTCTTGTATATTGCACGAGTTATCGATATTTTGATTTTAGACTTAGGTAAAAAATTATAGACCATGTTAATTTGAATAAATGTTGATAATATATTGTGTTTTTGCAGAATAGCATGAATCGTAGAATGAAATGACGGATTAGATTTCAGGTTTTTTATACAATATTATATTATTTTGAAATATAAATTATTTTGATATATAATAATATACTAAATATAAGTAAGTATATTGTATTAAGTATATTGTGTTTTATAATTATCTAAAACATTTGGCTTATTCAGGTCTTTCATTCGTTTAGTTATATTCTGTGGGTAGGTATATTAATTTAGTTAAAATGAACTTTAAACATTAAGTAGAACTCAAACTAGTTAAAATAAGGTTAAAAGTTCATTTTCACTAAATTAATATGCCCACAGAATATAACTAAACGAATGTTTGAATTTGAGTTCTACTTAAGTACCTATTTTTTTTTGTTCTAGTTAAAATGTTTTTTGTTTTGCTTGGTTTTATAACTGTATTAATTCTATAATTCTATAATTTAATATTTACGTACCTACTTCAATTTACAATAAATACATTATCATAAAAAAAGTTCAGTTGAAAACAAACTCTATCGATAAATTATTATAATATACCTACCTCGTACAACACTAATTTATGTTAGCGTAGGTATACACGATGTATTCGTGGTTAGGGCCATTCCATTAAATTCGTTCTTCTGAGGACATTACTAATATTCACACGTGCGTGTAAATTTTGTTCGAGTCTAATTGTCAATCCTGTTTGGCTAAAATACAAAACGTTTCACACACACATAATGTAATGTACAAAGATCGACAAATAGACTAAGGCAATTTACGCACTGATATGATGAAAAAGTTGTTTTCATTTTAGTTCCTAAAATATAGTTCCTTCCTATTCTTAGAGTTCCTTTCCTTCCTATTCCTATTGTTTGAGTTTAGTGAATAGTCTGTTAGATATATTATTCATCCAATTTTGTGCAGCTTTTTGTACTTTATAAGGAATTCAAGATGACTGGTGAGTCCGACAGGACACACTGTTTTAAAACAGAAAATAAGTTCATTGTTAAAAGTGGATGCAAAAAACGAATGTGGAGATCTCTAAAACAAATATTAACCACTGAAAGAACACTACCCTGGCCGAATGATGCTGTTCTTTGTAAGTTGACCTACTACTTTATCTTCAAAACAATCCTTTGAACCCTTTCAAAAAGAAATATTATTCATGTTGAGAAAAATTGGTTCATGCTATGAGTGACCTTTTTATTATCTGAGCTAAGGTCTATGTACTACATATGCTCGACCTCAGCTCAGGAAATTAGAAGAACTTGGAACTTTATTTTCCCTTGTATTCTAAGCAATAGAAATTAATACATACCAGCTGTGTTAAAATTAAATTGACATTTCAGATTACTCTATCAACGCACCACCTACATTCAAACCAACCAAAAAATATTCAGATATATCAGGGTTACCCGCCCCATACATGGATAGACACTCCAAGCTCTTTTACAGTAATTGTGAAGAATTTGCAACAGTCAGAAGTTTACCTATGGATATAACAGCCGGTTATTTACAATTGAGAGGAGCTAATACTATTGTTGGATAAAATAAAAATATAGTAATAAGTAATAAAAAACTTATTAAATTTTAGAAGTCAAATTGTTGTTTTGCCTGATTAAATATAAGTATATTAAATACCAATCTTTAGTATTTTATAGTAATAATTTTGGTTTCTTGTGCTTTGTTGTATTTTCTTTGGCTTATAAATAAATAAATCCAAATGTTACAGTAATTTTAATATAATATTAAATTACCTATGTTTGTATTTGTTTACATCTATGATGTTTAGTATAGGTATATATTTATTGCATACCAGTATTCACTGTTCTAAGTTGAGTAAGAATGATATTTTTCTTACGAATCTACTTACTTCTAGGATCTAATGTAATATATAGTTTAATATATAAATGTACATAGGTATATATTATAATATTGAAAAAAATAATAAAAATTCTAATATCCTTTCGAATGTAGTTTTTGTCAGCTTATAATATCTATCTGTTCTGAATAGTTAACCTACATATTATTCTTATCAGGGCGGATAAGTATTAGAAATTATGTTGAATAATTATTATTACTTACGACCATGCCTATACCACCAACCACAGTTAGTGTAAAAACTCGTTAGAAACGTCGCTATGCAGCTAATCTTGTAGTGATTTAGCAGCGCAGTCAAGTGGCCAAACTGTCAATCGTAAAAAAATAATCCTGTTTCTGAACGAAGTATTAAATGTCAGTTCCTCTCGGACGGAAACTGACGGAATGGAATGGAAACAAAGTTGAAGTTCTCAACGTGTAGGTTGATGCGTGTTTTTATTTGAATTTTACCAATTTATAAATGAACCTTTGCTAAAACTGGGCTAAAGAAAGTGAAAATGTCATCTTCCTTCTTCCTAAAAGGCAAATCCAGGCAAGTACATCAGCGTAAAGGAGACAAAATCAAGAAAAAGAAGCCGAATAAACAAACACCTAACCTAGAAAACGGCGATGAATCTTCGGGTAGTGATTTGGATCTAAAAAAGTTTTCTGATGGAGAAGATTCCGAAAGTGATCACGAAACAGCAGAGCAAAAAAAGCTACGTTTAGCCAAGAAATATCTAGAAGAAATCGAAAGGGAAGAGGCCAAAAGAGCAGAAGATAAACTTGATGATGCCGTTGAAAAGAGATTACAGAAAGACTACCTTGAACAGAAAGGCAAATTGCGAGTGGAAGTCGCAGATAGCTATATCATACCCACTGAAAATGATATCAGACTCATACGGGCCAGAGAACATAGGTTAACTCTTACATGTGTATGTGTCAGTCATGATAGCACTTATGTGTTTTCTGGTAGTAAATGTGGCACTATAATCAAATGGGGAATCAAAGAGAAAAAGAAATTTGGTTGCTTGACTTACAAAACCCATCCTACTCTTTTGAAGGGTAGCATTACTTCAATTGCTATATCATCGGATTCCAAATTCCTTGTCTCTTCTGATGAATCACCAGATATCCAAGTTTGGGATCCTAGCTCGCTTAAACATATTCATACATTCAAAGGGCACAAGGATAAAGTATCAGGAGTTGTGTTCAGAAAAAATACACATGATTTATACTCCGCAAGTAAGGACAGATCTGTAAAGATTTGGTCATTGGATGAGATGGCATATGTTGAAACCTTGTTTGGGCATCAGACTGCCATAACATCTATTGATGCTTTGACAAGAGAGAGGGCAATAACCGCAGGAGGAAGAGACACTACAATTAGAATATGGAAGATATCTGAAGAGTCGCAGCTTATATTCAATGGACCAGTGGGTAGTTTGGATGAGGTCAGATTGTTAGATGAAGAACACTTTGTATCTGGCAGTGACAATGGTTCCCTGTGCATTTGGGGTGTAATGAAGAAGAAACCTCTTTGTTCGATACAAGAAGCTCATGGATCAGAAAATGAAGTACCAAGATGGATAACAAGTTTAGCGACATTGTTGAATTCGGACGTTTTTGCATCAGGATCATATGACAATAGTGTAAAGTTATGGAAAGTCTGTGATGCATACAGGAAAGTTCAACCTTTATTCAGTGTGACTGTGAATGGGTTTATAAATAGCCTGCAGTTCACAGGAGATGGTAGACAACTGTATGCCGCAGTAGGCCAAGAACACAAATCAGGGAGATGGTTTAAGCTAGGAACTGCTAAGAATGGATTAACTGTTATTAATTTTAGTGTCAAGTCATGATAGCTAAGCTATGTATCATTATTGTAACAATAATTAAACTATCACGTTGTATCAAACTGTTTTTGTTTTTTATAGTTGGATTTCCATTTTTCCTTCTTAACCTTCCCTGGACTACCATCATTTCTTAACGTTTATTCCAACCAGTTCGATCAGTAGTTCGATTGTCGAACTGTTTGGAAGTTTTTTTTCCAAACAGTTCGACTGACGCATCGAACTAGTTGGAAACATGTATTTTATTTCAAATAGATCTACTATGATTATTATGGTACAGTCAGAAATGGAACTCTCAATGCATTTGTATCTTGAAAGGAATTGTCCTTTTTGTTATGATATAATAAATCCTTTCTCGATATTATATAGATATAAAAACCGCTGTTTTCTCGTGGTCCCAGGATTTTGTCCCTTTAATGGGACCACGAGGGACAACTGTTTCTCGTAGTCCCATTGCTATGCTCAGTAACGTATTTATCATTTATCATCCTCCTGTTTTCTTCTTGCATAGATAAACTTTTTGGAGTGTGTAGTGAATTGTTAGATGATACACTGCTTTACCTTTGCTACCTTTAGATCAGACATCAGATGGTGTAGAGTACATAAAAACCAAAAGTCCCGGCACTGCCAAAATTAAAATTTTCACAAAATATATGGAAAGGACTTGGCTTACAAATGAAGGATTTATTTCACAGTGGAATGTATATGGTGAAAGACACCGCACCAATAACGTAGTAGAATGTTGGCATTCGCTATTAAATAAAAACATGAAGAAACGCCATCCGAAATCTTTATTAAGACTATTAAATATTCTGGTTGATAGAGAACAACAATTCTCTAAGCCATCAGAAAGGAGACAAGAATTTCTTAGGCGGGACGATGACGTTATGAATTACCAACTACAGTTGATCCGTGGTGATATTTCGGTGGGACATTTTTTAGAAAAAATGAGATAAAACATAATATTATTCTTACCTACCTAATATGAAGTTGCTAGATTTATTATCATTGTTTCTTTTGGTAACCACATACTTTTATATACAGGATGTAATTACACAACAATGGGACTACGAGAAACAGTTGTCCCTCGTGGTCCCATTAAAGGGACAAAATCCTGGGACCACGAGAAAACAGCGATAAAAACAATGTAAAACACTGTTTTTCTTGTAATATTTTGTAGAATTATTTGAAATGTAAATTTAAAATCGTTTGTATGCTCAATATGGGCTTTTTGTTCACAAACAAATTTGACAGTAAAAAGACTGTGTGCATTTTGGTAAATAAACAAGAAACTAGAAAAATAATTTAGAAGCCTGGGAGGTGTCCCATAGGATAGGTTTTTAAATTATTGCCCAAGTTATTACAAGACGGCACATCTTCGAAATCGAAAGTCCTATAACTCAGAGCCTTGGTATAAACTACAGATATGTCAGGTACCTATGTACCTAGTGGTAGTAGTTACTTAGTTTTCGATGCTTTCATCTTGTGTACCTGTCCACCTACTTTGATCCAAAGCATTACTACCTAAGTACCTACAGTTCGCAGAGTCCCGTATAGCAAGGACTTATATAATTGCAGTAAACCACACTATATAGGTATTACTTACTTTATTACATACTAGATGTATGTATAGGGCAATTCAGTTAGATATTATGTCACTAACTTTGTAGCATTCTAACACTCTTCATAGCCTTGTAGGTACCTCTCAAACAGGGAATAATACATCTACTATTATAAACAGGTAGGTTAAAAAAAAGCCAAATTCCTTAATAAGAGTAATTTATTGACGAAAAGTTATTCTACACAAACATAATGCCTGTGCCTGGGTCAGTGCGTCGCTTCATATTGTAGACTACGATGATCCAGGTGAGCTATATTTTTGACAAGTAAATAAAAATGTGGGACATTATAGGGCAGGGAGGGTGTAGGGTGGTTGCCGCTTCTTTACCGATAAACCTAGACGCGCGGATATCAATCACAGCAATCTGCACACAGGGAACTGCATCAGCAAACAGGCCAGCGGCAGCACCGGCCTGCCAAACAAACAAACAAGTTAATCTGCTGTCAGCTGCCCTCCATCTGGATATTGTCTCGTTAATGATTTAAAACAAATGGGCGACGCTTCGCCTCTTCAGTGTTTATTGAGATATAATAAAGTCTATAGCCCCAATTAATGGGGGAATTTACATAGACAGCAACAATATTAGTTTTTAATGGAATCAATAATAATGTTGCAAAAATCTTCTGGACAGAAGGTTCAGGTCTATGATGTACAGAGGCGAAGTGTCACAGTATTGTATTCTTTGTATGTTTGTTTGCTTTACGAAATGCGTGTCTCGGTTTGTCAATAATATAAAAGTTTACTCATAACTTTAGCACCGCAACAACAGCAATTCAGCAGTTGTCAGCAACAGCAAACCCCCCCTTCCCCGCAACTGCCTCGCTCCCTGCGCTCGCCACACGCCCTGAGCATACCAACAGTAACATTAATATTACACTCATTACATGATACATTACAATACACAAAAGCTTATTTTATACAAATTAATACGTAGTTCCGAAAAAAAATCACATGTAATTTATTTTTAGAATCTAGTAATTTAAATGTTAAAGGTCTATTTAATTGTACACAAGTTATTTACCAAGATGATGTCCCAATTATTGCCTAATATAGCCCAATAATGCCTTTTGGTTGGTTACAGATGTCCAATATGTTATATTCCTGAAATTATTTCTAACCAACATTTTCAGATGAGTATCTATGTAAGATGAAGTGCTACACTAAGTATTAATATATTTCCAGAAATACAGTAAGTATTACATAAAACTACAGAAAATATGAAGTCCACAAGGCTCATACATTTACACAATTAAAAAAAAATGATAAACTAATACTACTTTCCCAAACATAAAGCCCAAAAGAGTTGTACTTAGAACCCAAATTTTATTTTACACAGAATGTTTAATTAAGAGCAGAAGGTGCTCAAGGCAAAATAAAAAAATGGTACTGCTGAATCAATTTAAGAATTTATAATGGGAACTTAAGGTTAGTTTGTTTCATAGAATATTTGCCACTATGTGCTCATAGTTAGGTCGAGATGGCATGAAACCGAGGAGGATAGTACCTTAGCCGAAGGCTGGCAGCTTGTACTCAGCACAGCACTTCGGCTCTCAACCGGTACTACTGCTCATCCTGTAAAAGAATTACAAAATTAGGATGTTGTATTGTTTATACAAATTTTAAGGGATATTTTTAAAGAGTCATTTGAGTTTTTTATTGTGACTAGGAAGACAACAGCACAAAGCAAGCTAGAAAATTGACAATAGATGAAGATTAATGGAATGTTGTGCAAGCATTAAATCCCAATAAATAACAAAAATGGTTGTAGACAAGTGCAGATAGTAGGTATACTTACTCAGCAATTCAATGCCTGGAGCGAGAACGAGAGTGGCTGCGGCTGCGAGAGCGCGCCCTCGAGCTCTTGGAGTCCGAACGAGAGCGGCTGCGGCTGCGAGACCGCGAGCGTGAGTACGAGCGGCGGCGCGAGCCGCGCGATCGGGACCTGCTACGACGACGTGATCGTGAACGCGAGTTGCTAAAAGAAATACCATCTACTAAGTTACAGTTCAGTGCTACAATGGAACCTTTTCGAAGACTCACTGTTGATCATAAAAATATTTTAAAGGTTAATTGTTTATGGTAGGTACCTTTTTCGAAGACTTTGCTAAATAGACAGCTAGTGCAAAAGAGACTTCAAATTTAAATTAATTTTACCAAGTATAAGATAAACAAATATAGTTATTGTTTAGAATTTTTCAAAAAAATTTAAACCAAAATTATCATCCAATTATACCGAAAGGTCCACTCAATTAGAGGTGAAGTGACTATTAGCAGCTATTAGGTACCTACAAGACAAGTTGCTAGCTGAGCTAGCTAAGAGAAAATGTGAGCTTCAATCGGGAACCATTGTATGGAAATCTTCTGACACAAACCTCTTGCGACGGTCGTACCGGCTTCTATATGGTGATGATGGGCGTCCATAGCGAGCCATCTGAACACGAAGTTCCCTGCCGTCCAGCATACGGCCATCGAGCGAGTCTAGCGCTTCCTCAGCGTCTCTGCGGTCGTAGAATCTGTAGTACATAATTATCATTAGTAGGTAATGAAAGATAATCATTCATAATCCATTCCAGATTGAGGCGTGGTATTTTGACGCCGGCAAGATGTTTGATACTGACGTCACAAAATAACGGGAGAATGCTTACCTGACAAATGCGAATCCTCTGCTTTCTCGTGTATAACGATCTCTGGGTATGTAAATATCACCAACATCACCGCATCTTTCGAAAACGCGTCTCAAATCTTCTGGAGTCGTACGGTATGTGAGGTTGTCCACTTTCAACGACACCATACCATCTATACGCGGTGGAGGCCTTCCGTAACTCATATTGAACTATTTTGATTCACGATATTGTTTCAATGACACACAATGTTTACATAAATATCGAGAAATAAATTAAATAATGGATCACACTACGCCGTACAACGCATTACCAAGCATGAAACAAATATGGCGTCTTGCCCACGGAACCAAACGGAAATGCTCAGTTCCATAGACAAGACATAGAGCGCGTTCCCTCCCAAAGCAAAATGAAGTAAGCTTTAAGTAAAAACTACCGGAAACAGCAGAGTTGCCATATTAAAATCTTTTTACCCATCGAAAACTAAATCTACCATTTCGTTTGTTATTAATAAATTGCATTTGGACCTAATTTCACCATTGTGAATTGTTGTAAGATGTGTATTATTTCATCTTGTATTCTATATGTATTTCTCTATATTTGAATATCATAATTATTATATTCTTCGTTATTTAATTGTTACTAAGCTGTTATAACCACTTTGATCGTACGATGAAAAATGCATTGCACCATCGTACGATCGCTGCCAATTAGGACGACCCCTTGGTTATTTCCTGTGCTCGTATGATTACTTGCGAGGTTAAAATATGACACTCTGATAAAATCTGTACCTATGTATGAACTCGTCGCACGACGAGAACGCACCGCACCATCGTGGTATCGCTGCCAGTTAGGACGACGCCTTAGGTGTTCTGTCTGATAAACTGGATAGATATAGCTGAAGCTGGACGGCGTCAAAAACGTTTTTGAGAAAACGGCTGTTTTCCCTATCTGACTTGATAGCGTCCGCCTTTTATATTTAAAAGCACGCGCGCAATACGCGCGAGTCTAGAGTCTAGCGTAGTGCACGCGTTTTACGCGCGATGCTTGTGGACGCGATGTATTGATGTCTTGTACCTCGACGACGCGCGTATTAATACGCGGCGTTTTCGCCCTTCCTGGACAAGCACTAACATAAATATGATTTGATTTTTGTTTAGTGATGGTTGCTATGATACTAGTTTTGTTTGATATCTAATGCATCTATGGTAACTGAATAATCTGATACAGCTGAATTCACGCAAACATGTTGTTATTATTTTAAAATACCACCACATACCCATACCCATAGCTTATGTTTTAAAGATTAAGTAAGCTAATAACCGATAGGTTCTAGGGAAAATAGGGTTTTAAATTGTTGAGTGTATGTATGTACAACAAGTTATCATAAAATTCTTATCGGAAAATGTCTGCCACAACGAGATCTACAAAACCCAAACAAATCAGGAATAAAACGCTCCTCCCTGATTTGTCAGGAGAGGGAGTCCTATCAAAGGAAATAATTCTATGTACAAAAGAAAAGTGGGGTGTACCAGTGGGATGCAGGCTTTATTCACACCATACCTTGGCCAGTGTCAGGAAAATGAGTTTCTATCATCCTTTTCAGTAAGTTTTATTCTATGCCTAAGTTTGATTTAATTAAGGGTAAATTATCTTGTGTAGCAATATACCTACATAGGGTAAAATGAAAAGAATCTAGGTATAACGAACTGAGTGGTGTGTTCGTAGCAGGTTCGTAGCATAGTCTACAATGCGTAGCCTCGTAGCACATCTACGAATGTGACCTTAAATGCATAAGGAATTTTAGAACACGTCTATGGGTCATTATGCAAACCGCCCTGAGAGCTATACAAATGTTGAGGTTCTTTAGAAACAGAATATACTCCTAGAAACATAACAATAACATAAGATATTTTGCTCGTTTTCAGCGTGAATAAGGACAGCCTGGACTTCACGCTGGGTTCCACATACAACCACTCGACGGAGCGTGAGGCAGAGCGGCAGGACCTTTACCTGCAGCCGGAGACGCACGGCTGTCTCACCTGGCGCCGCCTGCGCAACACCCTGGACAAGTACCCTCCGGCGAAGGTCCCCTTGGTAAGGACACACACACACAGAAAGAGAGAGAGAGAGAGATATGCGTTTATCTAATAGCACACTCGAATGATTCTGACGGAGGGCTAGAAGAGGCAGAGCATAATATGTGCGGACCAAAGCAATTTAATAAATCACGATGACGACCTCTGTGGCAGCGGGCGAAGGTCCGCTTGCGTCGTACGAGGTTGCGGGTTCGATTCCCGCTTTGGGAGAAACAATTTTTCGAATTTGCACATTTTTTTATTATTATTTATTTATGATTTGCGTACAGGGTCACCCAATCAGACGTGGCGGCATCTCGGAGCGCCGGTCGCCGTTCAGCGTGAAGCTGATGAACTCTGGTATGCACTCCTCGCAGACCAACCCTGGGTACAGCAGACAGCCGGCCGGTGGCGCCATATTCTTCTACTAAACTACAGCATATAGTTCAGTCTTTTCGTTACTAGGTACCTTCTTACTAATTACATCCGTATATTCTTCTACTTATCAAATTTGGGCACATGCCTAATCTGATTCTTATACCATAGACTAAATTATATTAAACTAGCAGCCCCCGCGAACTTTGTCTCGCTATATACTTTTATTTGCAACTATCTACATACAAAATTTCATCGAAATCGAATTTTCCCACGTAAGCATATATTTTTCCGCGGTAAAAAGTAGCCTATGTTAGGATTAGGATATTACACTACATTGACTCCACCCCGTCCCCCGTCCCCCGTACCCCAGTGACGCTTACATGGAGTCTACATCGCATGCTGGCTAGCTGAGCGCGGTGAGCGACAACCTCTAGACTTTTTTCTAATACTTGCATTTTTAAACTCGTGATATCTTCCGAAGTAAATGTCCGAATTGAATAATTCAAAAAGTTATAAAAAGGTATTAAAGCCGTCTTGAATATAAAGTAATTTATTTGGATAAGGATAAATACCAAGGTACAAATGAAGACCCTTTCAAGACGCGGCATATATAAATTAATATTTTAGAATAAAAAACTGCTTACTGTGACATAACTATAATATTTAGACATATGCTGTCGCGACATTTTTTGTAGATAATGATGAGTTCTGCAAAGTCGTAGTACATGATTTTGTTCTATCATCAATAGTTTTCGCAGCGCACGCGACGTAAGACATTTTTCAGGTCATTTTTTTACACCTTATGTTACATTATTGGAGTTTTAGTAAGGATCCCTAATTTTTTTAAAATATAATATAGCCTATGTTACTCGGGGATAATGTAGCTTTCCAAAGGTGAAAGAATTTTTGAAATCGGTCCAGTAGTTTCGGAGCCTATTCGTTACAAACAAACAAACAAACAAACAAACATACAAACAAATCTTTCCTCTTTATAATATTAGTATAGATTATATGTAGTCTATGCTTATACTAAACTAACGAAGGTACTCGTAGGATATACCTACCTTTCCATATACTCCTCAGAGTATCCTGGAATAAGGTTGAATCTCTTTGCCATCTCACTCATACTCTATATTGGGTATTGGTATAGAATCTGAGCGGGAACGAATCTCAACCCATTTTTTTGGGGTTTTGGATAATGTTTGGCTTTATTCTGTCCATGTAAGTAATATTTTCTGGTTTATACAATAAAGTATTTTTTCTTCATTGCTTTGTTTCGCTTTCGTAGATACCGTACCTACTTGACTCTATGGCTGGTTTACACAGTGCGAGCTAGCGTACGAGTAAGCCTTCCGAGTAGCTGCACGGCAGTTACTCGCACTGTTTGGACGTCACTTACGAGTAACTCGTACGTGCGAGTTGGTCAGTAGCTCGCATACGAGTTACTTCAACATTTTTTGTTTTCACTCGCCTGCTCGCCCGGTAGCAACTCGCACATGACAGCGGCTCGTGCGTCGCTCGCATCGTTTGGACGCGTTCGGCAGTAGCTCGCCAGTGCCAGCCGGACAGTTGTGAGTGGAAGCCGTGTTTTTTGTGTGCTTCAACAAGTTCACTCGACATCGCGACTCGACTCGGACTGAGCAGTAGCTAGGTGTGGTGTAGACAGCAAAGGCGAGCCGAGCTACTGGCGTACGAGTAGACAATCCGAGTAGCTGTCTACTGGCCAGGCAGCAGCACGCACTGTGTAAACGAGCCATTAGGTGTAGCAATAAATTAACTAAGATTAGAAAGATGACTTCCATGAGAATCCGTCATTAGCAAAACTAACTTTGAATTAAGTACCTTGTCTTGCAATTTTGAGCAAAATGAGTAGGTAATTATAATTCCACTATTCTATTGTTTGAGACTTAACACTATCTGTGTCCACACACGCTAGTATCTACGGATTCTACGGGATGGTTAGCTTGGGCATTGAATGTGTTAAGGCGGTTTCATAGACACTCATAGACAGCAAGTATCGGCCAAGCCCCATGAATATATGATCACGTTACATACAACCTCTTTACCTCTCCTACCAATCTGGCAGGACATAATTCATCTGAGTGGCAGCAACTTAAAATTGAGGATCAACGTCAGCAAGCAGATCTGAAATATGTCAATCATATTTTGTATTCACAACAAAGCCTGAATTTTGCACCAAATGAAATTAGAAAAATTAACCACATGAAACGCAGAAAAATATTTTTAACGATAGCGGTTAACAAAAATTAATTTAAGACGTATGAATGGATTTCTTGGACTCTCTTGGTAAGTAGATTTAAATCCTACGCAGTAAATAAAAAAGAAAATCCTAGATTATAAAAAATGATTTTCTTTGATATTTCCAAAGAAAGTAAAGCATACCTTAGATAATTCGATAAGCAAAGTTAGGCAATTCCCTAATTATGGACTAAACCTCTTTAAATTCTGCCTATATAACGAGTCAGTTATCCCGTTTATTTCAGATTTGGATGTATCGTACAAGCGCTCGCGTCGCGTGCGGTCTTGGTACCTCTACGAGCAGTTCAAGTCACTGGAACGACACCGGACAGACGCATCTCATAAGCTGCGCGACCGGTCGTTCCAAGACCAAGTGCTGCGACAAGAGCTCACAGAGCGCAAGGCGCGGCGCACCCTGTACGACCAACGTGACAGTCGCGATAGTATCTCCTCAAGGCTGGACCAAAGCGTCAAAAGTGAGGGCGCTGACAACGGCAAGAACAGCAGCCTCAACGATTTCTACCTAAGCTTCTCCAACTTACACGACTCCGGAATAGTCCCCACTGCCGACGACATATCGGACCAATCCAGCCGCGATCTCGATGATGAATTCCAAAGCGTAGACGAACAGAAAGACCTTAGCTGCGCGGAAAGCATGCAGAGTGTCGTTTACGTCGAGTCAGGCGGAACGATTACTGCAGTCGATAAGAACAGAGAGGCTTCTGGAGACGGGGACGACAAGAGCGATGTATGCGAGGACGACAGTGGCAAGAGTATAAACGGCGAACAAGCTCATGATGCCGTTGTCGATGAAATAAACTACTACTTCGACGAATTGAAAGACAATTTGGAGCACATTGAGAAATTGACAGAGTTCGAATTCAATGATAAGATGGAGGCGGAAATTGACACGGAAGTAGATACTGAGAGAGATACAGCGAGTATGTACTCCACGGAGGTCGCAGAAGATGAGGATTCCAGTGATCAAAATGTAATTTTAATGTGGACGAAATTCGTTTCCTTCGCCTATCAAATAATTCAACTTAATCAGGGTAAGAATTCTTTACGCTGATCGGATATTTCGTTCGAACACAATTTATCTGATGGTAAGTATTAGATGTCTGATTTAGGAGCTTATATTTTATTCGTTTTTAGGAAACTGTTATTACGATTATGGGTCTCAGTTACTCACCGCGGTGCTAGCTTGCGACGTCATCCGCCGCGGTTTCAACAAAATATGTTAGTACGTGATCTTTTATACTCATACATTCTCTTTATATGTACTTACATTGTTCGTACAAATGATAAATGTGTAGGTGACTTTTTACAGCCCTTCGTATGCCCAGTAGCGATATTTACTAAAAACGATTCGGACGGCAGTTACAAAAGCAGAAAACGAAAAAATATACCAACAGCAAATAGAGTCGGATACACTAGTAAGAAAAAGGTGAATTATGGTATTTATTTTTCCTCTCTGTGGTGATACTTATGTTAAATTGAACATCGTTAAATTATTTACGATAGCAGGATCAATATGTGCTAGGTACTGTACCAACTTACTGGAATCATCAAGACGAGGTGATTATACTGATTACCCATTAACAAATCGACGATAATGATAAGTTCGCAAACAAGTTCACTTTTAAGTTAGTAAAAAATGTTTATATTCCACAGTTATGTAGAAAAATGGAAAATTCTTACGTACGTTTCCGAAGATTACATCGCTCTGAGAACTGGCATCAATCTCGGAATACAAACAGGAAATATCCTTCGAATATCAGAGGTACAAGTGAACCATTACCGGTGTGCTGTTACCTAGAGGACGCTGTCAGTTCCTCGCAAGTGCCCTTCGAAATATCTCCAGAACATTCCAAAGATACTCTGAAAGAAATATTCCTAGAAAATTACGAGTACAAGCGCCGGTATAATATGCTCAACGATATGACCAAATTGTCGCAGTATTTTGATAAAATTTTGAAAGATATTGACGAAACGATGCAAGTTTAATTTGTAATAATATATTTATATACTTGTGTGTGCGCTTGTTTTATTTTTGATATAGTATAGATAGATGATAGTTTACATTTCCAAGTTATAATTTGTGATTTTACGGAGTGTGCGTGGCTATGTGGGACATAGCCAACGCGGTTTACCCGATACCTACCCTATAGTGGAACGTAATATTGGTTGTTACGATGATTATGATGATGGCAAAATACTGGCAATTACAAAGTTCTGATCAAGGGATAAACTTAAATTCTACTTAAATTCAAATAAAACTTGTTTTTAACAAATAAGTAACACTTTAATTACACTGGTCGCCTGTACAACAGCGAATTTAATATTACATCATTTATTTGTTACGAATGAATACACTATATCCTCATACAATAAATATAAATAGAAAACCTGAGTATATTATCCTTCACCGAAACAAAAAATCACTTGGCTATGAAAATTACGCATAAATTATTTTGTAACAGTAAGGTATACTAATATGTGTGTAATATAAGTAATTCTTCTGTAAAAGAGGCCCAGAACTAAAACATTATGGGGTACTTTAAACTTGAAGAATGGGATTGACAAATTTAAAGGAAGCTCATGTTATTTCGCTTAGATTTATTAGAGTAGGATAGCTCATAAGTTGATAATAATCTGTCTCTTTCATTTAATTTATTAGAGATTACGAGATAGCATGAGAAATTCGACATAATTGTTCCATTTAAAAAAAATCCAGTTATACATTAATAGTGTTAAAATATGTAAATATTGTGCTATTATATCAGACTACTGCGTGATTACTGGATTGTCTATAAAATGTCTATTAAGTCTAGGAATGTACCTAAAGATTCCATAAGTGAAACGGGATCTTTAGATTATTTTTATTAGACTGCTATGACATACCTCTTGAAATTGAATTACATACCAACTAGACTTTTCCAATAAATAAGGACTTATTTATACAACAATTTTACTATTAGACTAGGGTATACGTTTCATAACCTGTACAGTTTTCTAGTGAAGTGATAGTGAAATTAGGCTTAAAACAACCATTGACACAAATCATATGTATGAAAAAGGTATATTGTTAAAAAAGGTGGTGTGAAACATGAACTGAAATTTGTTCTCAATTAAGAAAAGCCTATGCTATTCAATATTTAAAAAAATATTATAAACCCCGTTACTACTATAACTATTAATTATGAACACAGTTTTGTATAAAATAACGCCTTGTATTTTTAAAGCGGCATTTTTTTGAAATCAATATAAAAACATAGTCCAAAAGACAAGTATTAGAAACCCGTATTTACACATTCGTGTTCGCTATTCGCCTTGATACAGTTGACACTCGATGTACGCTCGACGTAACATTCGTATACGAATAATCACGAACATATTAGTGGAGTGGATCATTACGACATTCACACAAGCGAGATATAACAAAACAGCGAACATTTTTTAAGGCAAATAAATATAATTTACACTTTTATTAATTGTCATTCGCCTCAATATTTGAACAAATGTGTAAATGTGGTATAACCCGCGCAGATAGAAAATTGATTTGAAAATGGCGGCGGGTACGTATGGTACGATTGGCAAATAAAAGTATAGACAGCGATAGAGAGTGAGCGAGAACGAATGCGAGCGGACGCCATTTATAGATCAATTCTTTAAGTGCGCGGCTTATATAAGGATTGATTGGCTTAATTTGGTTTAACTTGTCATTTGTATAGAAATGATAATCGCTTTTAATTGAGCAACTTAATTGTATACAAATGACAAGCTAACCACACTTGCCGTGCCATATTGCCGTACGTTTATATCTTCCAATCAAGATCCAACATTCTCACAAAGAGTCGTGTAGCTAATCGGTGATTGGACAACGTCAAACGTAACCATAGCAACGGAGCATAATTTTGATGCAGGCTATATAACCCGCGCCATTGATATGATCAGACATTAAATAAATTCGTTCTGCGTTTTTAGCAAGATGAATAAACTTTATTTATCAAAAATCTGTAACTAGTAATCTTAATTTAAAAACCATGGTCATTATAATGGAATCAGTGATTAAATGGTTAAATAACATATTGTGGTTATCGCTTTATAAAGAAGTATCTAGTTAAGCGCTAAAAAGCAATACACGCGAATATGCTTTACAAAAATTTAAATAACTTATAACTTGTTTTATCGAGAATTGGCATATAAATTTAAATTTATTATATTTGATATCATAATCACTGCCCAGACAAAACATATCGCTTCGCGGACTTTCAACATATGTTCAATATAAAAAATACATCAGTTCCACCGCAAAATTCATAGTTCAATTCTGAAAAGATAATTTCATTGAACCATTAGGTTCGTGGATATCCAGTTTAATTCTAAAGAGTTCATTGAACCATACGGCTTATTATATATCCTGTTTAATTCTGAGTTCGTTTAATGAGTATAAGTTTTGTGGATTCATTAAATCCTAAAGAGTTCAATGAACCAGAAACTTCGCGAATATCCCGTAAAATTCTGGGTTCGTTGAACGACTAAAGAAGTGTTCGTTGAACCAAGAAAGTTGAGTTCGTTGAGTAAGTATAGTAAAGTACGTAACTGTTGAGCGTGTTCAGTTATCGGGAGGGTTGTCGAAGTAGTCTATTTTCGGTTCGGGCTTCGGTTCAGGTTTGGCTTGAGTCTGGCTGCGAGCGGCCCATGCGTTGGTCTTCGAAGAGGTGAGTGTGGCCCAGCCGCTTCCAGATCTGTAAGTGAAAGTATTCTATATAGTAATCTGTAGGAAAACTGCAATTACCAATTGGCACTAATCGAAAGCATGTGCAAAAGACAAATTACAAGGCGATTTCCAAAAACAATGTAACACAAGCTTAGAGCTTATCACGGGGCTAATGTTGCTGCGTGAATGGCGAGCAATATTTATTTTTATTATGCGTGATGAGAATTTCTAGTATAAGCAGCGTAAATAGATGTGGTGATGTACTGACTTGGCGGCGTCGGGCGCGGCGGCGGGCTGTGCGGGCGCGCGCAGCACGGGCCCGGGCACGCGCCGCTTGCCCGCCTCGCGCCCCAGCACCTCCAGCACGCTCATCGCGGGCAACCATGACTGGAAATATCATTTACAGTCAGCAACAAAATGTTCTTAACAAAACTGATAGATGGCGCCAATCAGTGCTTAACTGATGATATGGTATGGGATTAATTCAAGCTATTGCGTAACTCCTCGATAGCGTAGTGGTTAGCGCAACCAGGGCTAAACTGGGAGGCGTGGGTTCGACTCGAGGACCAAGGTTACGTAGTGATCTTGTAATTCCCATACCATTTTCTAATCATTTAGAAAACTTAAGTGAGAGTCAATATACTATAAAATAAATATTATGGTTACACATAAGATTTTTTTGATGCAAATAGATTCTGATTCTTCTATAAATCAAAGCTCTCTCTCTCTACTGGACCGACTGAGGGTTAAGTACCATATAATGTCAGAAAACGCGATGTTTTACCTTTTCCTTATCAGCGGTAGCGACGACGTTCCGATTGGGCTCCGCGTCGTAGGCCACGCTCTCGCAGCCGAAGTGTTCGCACAGCTCGTGTATGAACTGCCGCTTCTGCCAGTTCATGGACGGGAACGAATGCGCGCGCGTCTTCTGTTTCGACTGGAACGGAATAAATTATTAACATTGGGGTATTCTCGTGATACGCGAGAGGTTAAGTAACCGTGACTATTTAAAGTGGAAGTCTAACGCACCTTCTTAGCGAGTTGCACGAGGTCCGTCAGTTTGTCGTGTATCTGCTGCGCGAAGGCGGGCTCGCGTTGTGCGGTGGCGCGCACGTGGTCGCTGTAGCGCGGCGCCAGTTTGGCCGACACGTCGGGGTTGCGGATCTGCAGCGCCAGCGCCATCTGGCGCGTGCGGGCCTCCACACGGCACTCGTCGTCACACTCCAAACTGTAAGTCAACATGTACGGAATATTAATACGGAAAAAATAACACTAAAAATAATACTTTAAAATACAGAAAGTAAGTTCAATAGCTTACGTCTTTAGCATGTTTGCAGGGCGTTGCTCCGTGATTTCAATAGCACCTCCTTCTTGCATCTTAGTCACAGCTAAGGCACTCATTATTCTGTGGAGAAAGTAAAGTAAGTGCCTGGAGTCAATATTGACGTGAGAGTATCTAAAGTTTGCGATGATGTACAGGCGGCGCGGCGGGGCACGCGCGGGGGGCGTGGCACTAAGCACTGCAGGGGGGGTGGGGAGGGGGGCACTGTCAGTAAGACGCACCTGGCCAGGTCCTTGCTGTTCTCGTGGCAGGGGCGCGGCGCGGCGCGGCGGCCGCAGGGGCAGGCGGCGCGCACGGCGGCGCGGCACGGCGCGGCGGCGGGGCACGCGCGAGGGGCGTGGCACTGAGCGCTGCAAGGGTGACCGCAGGCGGGGCGTTTCTCTGTACACGGCTGGGTGCATCTAGAACACATATTTTTTTCGATAATTCATTAACAAAATAGCCCCATAAAATCAAATGGACTGGTCAAATGTGAACTTACTTCCCAGTATCACAAGGTCCTTTGTGGCAGGTCTTGATGCAGTTGTGTTTCCCGCAAGGTAGCGGCTTCCCGCACGGTAGACCGCAGGAGAACTCTTCTAACGAACACGGTATGGTCTTTCTCTCCTGTCGAATTATTAGTATAAGTTAATCTCATAGAAATTATAGAAGCTGATTAAGTCTATGAACCCTCGTATATTCTGTTTTAGAACAGTTTTGCATGTAGAGACTATAGTGACATTACCTCATGTCCTCCATAGCACTTCTTGGTGGTGAGCACGACGCAGGGGGGACACTCGCCGGAGTGGCACGAGTGGTGCGGGGGGTGGCTGCAGGGGCGCGCGCGGGGGCAGGGCCCGTCGCAGGGGGGCGCGCGGGCCCCGCACGCCACGGGGGGCAGCAGCACGGACGCGCCGCATTCGCAGCGGAGCTCGTCGAAACCTATTATCATTGTTGGTTTAAAACTAGATAATAGAGTTGATTTAACAATAAATTTGAACATACACTCACATACCACCGGGTAGGTGGAACAGATGACTTGTTATAAAATCCAAATTGATATATTAGTTGACTGACATAAATAAAGGATGTTTAAAAAGGTGTCTTGATAAAGATCGCTCGCAGAGGGTTTGAGTTCAGAATTCACTCAGTATGACGCAGAGGTGTCCAGTACGTACTGAGTCGCGGGCAGGGCGGGCAGTGGCCGGTGTGGCAGAACTCCTCGCAGCGGTGCAGGCCGCACGTGAGCGAGCGGGCGCAGGTCACACTGCAGCGGTGCGATGCCGCGTCGCAGCACGTCGCGCGGCATCGGTGACGACCGCATGATAGTTTCTGTACAAAAATGAGCATTCTTTACCGCCTGTTGTTACTGACCGCTTTGAGCAGCAGTGGCATTATTATTGGCATGACAAGTTACCTTGTTACATTTCTTCTGACAGAGCACATTGTTGAGCATCTCGGGCAAGTCAGCGCACGGCACGTCGCGGCTGGAGTGGCCACAGCGGCACTGCACCAGGGTGCTGTCCGGACATACGGGGCAGGGGCCTAGAATATACACCAAGAACATACTTATTTCTTTCTTATTGGTCACCTGTATTCTTTGGAGACTATTTTACACTTTTAGAGATACACTCTGAAAATCTTTTCACTTTTGAATCTATACAACATAATTTGACTAATGAATAACATATTTTATTTGCCATAAAACCTGAATGGGCATTAGTGAAATTGTAAGTTCTTACCTTCATGGCAGACAAGTTTGCAGAAATGTTTATCGCCAGATGGTCCGCACGACAGCGGCTTGGCGCAAATGTTGCCGCACAGAGGAATCGGGTCCGTGCACGCTTTACGGGCCTTCTTGTCCAGTCTGTAACAAGTCATATTTGTACATATTGGTGCATGACACTCTGCGCGACGCAATGTGTCAGTATGTGTAATGCCTGCTACATTGTACAGTATGTCTACCACGAGTTCTAGGAATCCACATTCGTTAGCGACCGAAGTAAAAAAAATTATGAAAACTTGAACAGCGCCTCTAGCGGATAGTTGGGTATCAAGTCCGTTAGACATGGCGCGCCTAGATATTAACGGTTCTAATACTGTAGTTCCCGCATTAACCGTAAGACTTGAAAGGTGACGCGGGCTCTACGTAACCGCTGTAGTAACATCAGGTGATTTAACTAAGACAACTCATGGTACAGGTTCAGTACTCACTGCATGCGGGCTCTACGTAACCGCTGTAGTAACGTCAGGTTTTAACTATGACAACTCATGGTAAAGGTACAATACTCACTGCATGCGGGCTCTACGTAACCGCTGTAGTAACGTCAGGTAATTTATCTATGACAACTCATGGTACTCACTGCATCTTGCCGCACGGACACGACGCTATGGCGCTGGGTAGGAGCGCGCAGGAGGGGCAGGGCGGCGCGTGGCACTCCGCGCGACACACGTGCGCGCCGCACGTCAGGATACGTCCACATCCGCGGCCGCATTGCCATTGTGATACGCTGCCGGTTTCAGCGGTGCAGGCCACTGTGCGCTCTGTAGCGGCCGGGCAGTAGCATACTGGAAATAAAAGAATTATTATTTTATTAATAGACAAGCAGCTTAGATGCTGATGTGTCTATGTCGCAGTGTTGGAAGGTACAGTCATTGTTTATTTCTTGTCATCTGTAGTTTATTTGTGCGTAACCAGTAGTCGAGTCTGTTTTTAAAGCAGTTTTTAGAGCTGTCACAACTTCTTCAGGTAGTCTGTTCCAAATCAGAGCAACTTTGTAATAATCAATGAGTATGTTTTTGAAGAGGCTTTTACTGAGGGAGAGAAAGTTTATAGCGGATAACCACGGCACTTGATTGCTGCATAGTACTGAATACACACACCTTGAGTGACAGTGTTGCCACAGTCGTCGCAGCCTCCCTCGTGGCACTCCTTTCCGCACGTGTGCACGCGACAGGACAGTGTGCGGTTGCAGGTCCGTCCGCACACTTGCGCTAGTTTACTGCTGCATAGGATGGAACGCGTTTCCGCGCCACAACCGCATTGCCTGAGAAATACAATGTATGGATTAAATAAATTAAATATTGCTGAATACACAGCAATATCTGCGTCAGAGATGGTCAAAATATTATTATTATCAAACTATTTGAGATCTGGTTCTGATCATACTGTGCGTCAAGAAAAGCGCAATTAAGAATTTACCAGTATTTTGAATTATATATAATTTTAATGCTGCTTTCAAAGTAGCAAAGGAGAACTAACTTGTTAACAGTGGCCTGGCACGGCGGACACGGGCCGGGATGGCAGAGCAGCGTGCACGGATGGACGCAGGTCCGTTCTCGTTTACATGACTTTCCGCAGGTGTGCGCGACGCTGCCGCGCTGGTAGTCCGGCGAGCGAATCGCGCCGCACATGCAGCGGTATTCCGTGGGGATTGCCTTGCTTGTGTTCTGACATGCGGGGCAGCGCCATTTACCCTCTGAAATAAGGCAATCAGAAATTATTACAATATTAAATTAGATTTGTGAGCATTCATGTGCGTAGGCGAATAGTAAAAAGTGCGCTCGTTATACTTAATTTATATAAATAGTAAAATACTATCAGAGAAACATTAAATAGATACAATTTTAAAATTAACTCACCAATTACACTACTCATAGCCCATTTCCTAATACATCTAAGATGAAGCACATGAAAGCAGTTAGAGCAGGACCACACTGGGTCTGTCTGTCTCACTCTATCACAGCACACAAGGCATTCTAGTGTTCCTTTATCTAGCTGTTCTGTGAGGCGTTCCCGTTGGGTCATCTCTTTGTTGGCTGAAAACAGTAAATTATTAAAATTATGGATTTTAAGACATTAGGTTTACAATAACAAAGTACTTATCCATAGATGCTTATGACCAATCAAACCCCGGTTGGTGGATATCAGACAAATCCATAGCATCATAGAATAGCTGTTGTAAAGTATGGTCATGTTAAATACTTACCACAATCAGTCTGTTGCTTGCTTTTAAACCTTGCAGGACTATTTTTCTGTTTGTCTTGCCTATCATATCTGTCTCTATCATATCCCCTTTCTCTGTCTGGTTTATCATATCTATCTCTATCATATCCTCTTTCTCTTTCTGACTTATCATACCTATCCCTATCATATCCTTTGTCCCTTTCTCCTCTATCATAGCTCCAATCAGTTCTGTCTCTTTCCTCTTTCTGGCTGTATGTATTAGCAAATTGTTCATCGTTTTCTCTTCTGTCTCCTCTTGTGCGCTGGGTACCAGCCCAATTCCTTTGCACTCTCCCTGAACCATCCGATCTACCTTCTCTTCCATAATTATCTCTAGAATTATAACTATCTCTGGCCTCTCTTCTGTGATTATCCCTCTGTTGATTTTCTGACCAGCCATTGCTGTCTCGGCTTTTATCATCAGTTCTTCCAGAGTCTTCACCACGGCCTCTACTATCTTGACTATCTTTTGAAACACCACTATTATAGAAAGTTCTATCATCTTTGTTAGCTTTAGTTCTAGGGTTGCCTTTTGACTGGTTACGACGTTCATTTCGAGGTTCATACCTATTAGAATCATCCCTTGATTCTTGGCCCCTGTCATTTGAATCAAAATTGGCAGAATCTCTGTTCCTGCTATTAGAATCATTATTTCTTTTAGTGTCTTGGCCTCTGTCATTATTGTTTCTGTTTCTAGGTTCTTGGTTTCGTTCACTTTGACGTGAATCTTGATTCCGTCTGGTTTCTTGGTTCCTACTTGAATCATAGTTCTTTTGACGTGGCTCTCGGTTCACATTACTTGCTTCATGACTCTGATACTCTTGACTTCTGCCATTCGTTTCATTACTAGTAGTATTGCTTTCAGTGCTATAGTCTTCTTTTTTATTATTCCTACCATTATTTTCATAGTTTCGTTGTAAATTATCACGATTGCGGCCATAACTTTTCTGGCTATCTTGTTGCATATTAGAGACTGGTTTTTGGTCATTAGTATCACTAGATTTTTGTGGTCTATGTCGCCAGTTTCGGTCTGATGAGCTGCCATGTTTGGATTGTGTTTCATTAGCACCATCACTTACATCTTTGTAACTATTGGAAGACTCTGGAATGTTCTGACTACCCGAGGGATTGGGAAAAGAACTTTTTGGAACAAATTCTACAGCAGTGGCAGTGAGGTTAGACTTGAATGGGGCACTCGCTGAGTATGTGTTCTGGTTCGATGATGTAGCATTGAACTTCTTCTGAGGATATGCACTGGCTTCATTAGATCCACCTGATGATCCATAGTTATAGTCTAGCTGAGTTTGGGATGATGAAGGCATATTTTGATAGTTATATTGCCCAGTGGTATAGTTATCATATTGAGCATTGTTGAAGGATCCAGTGTTGCTCGGAGCAGCAACATTGCTGTTTTGCATTTGAGTAAGGAATTCATTAAAACTCACATATTGGCCATTAGCATCCGGCCTGCTGTAATATGCATGATTAGCATATTGGTTAGCAGGGTCGCCGTTCCAGCCATTCGAGTCCTGCTGGTACTGATTGTTGTAAGCGTATGAATTGTTCCACTGAGACATTTTTAAGGGATTACCGTGGGAATAATGTTGTGCAATTTTGTAACTATAAACTTTCCTTTTTTTCAGCAGGTTTGGTGTTCGTTAAGCACCGAGTGGTGAATAAGACCACAGGCCGAAGCCTGAGGCCCGAAAGGTTTTTTTTCAACTAACCTGGAAAGAGAAAAACATTTTTTAACATAATGAAATAGTAAACTACCAACATGTGTATTTTAGCCAGTAGGTAACATTATGAGAAAAAACTTACCACCTGCTTTTAATGTACTCTGCTTTGTTTTATTAGTAAAAAGTACAAAAACTAAATAGAAACTAAAATAATTTTGTAAATTACAAAATTACAGCGAATTGCGATGACGGATGAAATTGGTGAAGGTGGTGACGGCGGCGGGACGATGACAGCTAAGCTAACTGAAGGAAAGGAAGGAATGACAGGGCTGCTAGCTATGGAACTTGATATACGTATCAATAAATGTTAATATTTCATTCATACGTTATAAAAAGCTGCCCAGTATTTATGAGTCTGATCAAAAAATTAAAAAGTTCAATCAGTAACATTACCAATACAGTAGTTAAATGGAAAAATGTTTTACACATGGGTAGAAAACCACTCTTGCACTACAATAAAATTATTCTATGACAGAATATATTGCAATTATAATTTAAGCTCTCTCTCTTTTCTGTAAATTAAAATTAATTAGGCCGGGATCCGTAGTACATGGAAATCAAGTGATTACTAACAAGCTAATTTTTGGTGAGTAGCTTCGTTTCGATGAGACGTCCAAAGATATCCTATACCCAACTCTCGATTGTGGTAGCTAACAGAGATATCAAGGATTAAAAAATTCAAGGATGTAAAACCGGGATAACGGACCACAAAATTTGTCGGACAATATGTCCGTTAGATTTTATAAATATTAATTAAGTATACAACAAAAAATCAGCTGGTTAGTAATCATAGTAATCATTTAAATTGACCTCGTTTTCGACACATTTTGGAAATGGCGGACTCTTTGATCAAACCATAGGTTTTGTAGGACAAACATGTTTTTATATAATTTAGATAATTATCTTGAGATATAACATATTGTCCTACAAATTTCGTGGTCTGTTATCCCGTTTTTACATCCTTGAATTTTTTAATCCTTGATATCTCTGTTAGCTACCACAATCGAGAGTTGGGTATAGGATATCTTTGGACGTCTCATCGAAACGAAGATACTCACAAAAAATTAGCTTGTTAGTAATCACTTGATTTCCATGTACTACGGATCCCTGACTAAATGTTATCCCTGTTAAAAAACAAAATGTATCATAATGTTATCGAAGCAATAATTATATGAATAGATAGGTACCTATTAATTTATTTATTTTATTTACATATCACCCAGATTGATCAAGAAATAATGTTTATAAATACAACAACTGGTCCAAGTTTGTATACATTCTATTTTTCAATTAAAATAATTGTATATTTGTACATTAGCTTAGATGTTGGCAGCCCTAAAATGAGTGAATGACTTCTTTACGTATAGTTGACAATGACATAAAATAAATATTAAAAAAAAGCCAGAGTAATAATTGTCAGTCCACAAGCCACAAGAAGAAGTAACAATACCAAACTGCATTTTAACTAGCTTGGGTAAAATAATAATAAGTACATTATTTGCATTATTATTTTACCAAGCAGTATTTTTAACCTATCTAACACCACTGTCTATACCTTTAGAATTGTCCAGTCCATACTTATGTTGCCTGGAAGAAATCGCTCACAGCGATAAGGCAGCCCTTTGTACTCCAAATGTTTTAGTTTTGAGTTTGTATTGTGTGTTTCTGTTTTGTGGTGTGTGATAAAGTTTATTTTATTTTATCTAATTTGATTCCCAGTCTTTTACATTAAAATATAAAATGTTTGAAAGGCGTCTTTCATAGATATACCTACTACCGTTAATCATCATCATCATCATAAGAACAATAGGCATACAATAATGTCCCATTGAGCCCAAATCTCCCAAATAAATAGAATCATTACCAATCAATCTAGGGGGATTTGGTAATAGGTAATCACCACGTTGACTAGGCGACATGATTTCAGTAGATAAGTTGGTTGGTAGGTACAATACCGGAACGACGCTGTTGCCCGTCGTCTGGTAAAGATAAACAAACAAACAAAATATATTCATATACATACTTACCATAGTTTTACCCTAGGTATGTACCTACTAGCTAGTCTATACTAACTAATATTATAAAGAGGAAAGATTTGTTTGTTTGTAATGAATAGGCTCCGAAACTACTGGACCGATTTCAAAAATTCTTTTATTTTTGGAAAGCTACATTATCCCCGAGTAACATAGGCTATAATATAGCAAAGAAAATTGCGGGAAAGTGTAAAACGCGGGCGAAGCCGCTCGGCGGAAAGCTAGTTATAAATATAATAAGAAAAACCTATTGTGAAGAGGAAATAAACAAGTTGGTTGTTTATTTATTTTCTAACTTACAATAGGTGCAAAAACTGTGTATAACCTGCGCACATAAAAAAGATATTTAGAAATGGCGTCCACTAGCATGCGTTCTCGCTCACTCTCTATCGCTGTCTATACTCACACAGTGAAGTACGCGCTACAAAAAAATAGTCAGTCAGGCCTAATTCGCACAAGAGCTTTTTTAACGTCCGTTAAAAAAGCGTTCAAATAGAACATAATAATTATGTTCTATTTGAACGCTTTATGCATACCCAAGTACGTGTTCACACGTCGGCGATTTTAGAACGCAACGCTTTTTTATCGAGCAGTGTTACAATTTCAACGCAGAGTGCTGGTAATAGGCCGTATGAAACTTTTTATTATTATTCGCACGATTAAAAAAACGCCGGCGCTGCGATTAGTACGATGAGTATTAGTAGAAATATTCCAATAATTCGTCAAATCTTGTATACTTGTCAAATCTTCGTACAGTGTCACAAACTGTTATTTTAAGTATCTCTGTTCATTCAGAGGATGTACCCAGAATGTCCTTTTTTTCTTTCTTCTTCTTCTAGCAACACAAATCGCTATAGCTAGTTATTTAGCAGAAAACATTCCCACGGCTTTCTAAAGCGAGGGACGAGACGAAAGTGATTTAAAAGCGGTCGTATGAATGATCACATTGAGGACGTTATAAAAGCGCCGACGCCGGGTTTATAACGCAAAGCTGTTTAAACTCTTTACTTTACTTTACTAAAAAAAAATTTCATTTAAAATAAGTATTTTGTAAAAAAAACTCTGTAGGGACCTAGATAAAAAATACTATTTAGATCATAATAATACAATAATACCGTGGAAATATGCTCGAATTATAAATAATTTTGGTATTACGTTTGTATGGGAAATTCGTCGTGACGCCGGCCTGTTTGAGAACTTGTTTTGCCAACCGTACCATACCTACCCGCCGCCATTTACAGAACTCATTTTTAATTGCGCAGGTTATACATCATTTGAAAGACATATTAAGCCGGGAAAACTAGCTCTATCTTAGGATTCGAGCTTACAATAATACAAATGCTTTTTACAGCGTGAAAATCCACTATAATACGGGGAAGTCTATTAAAACACGGGCAAAACCGAAGGTGAAAAGCTTTTTTAAAATAATTGACCTAGCTAATTATAACTACTATCCAAACTAATCATGTTTATGACTGAAAGGTTCAAATTGGCTTTCGTGCAGAATATCCATGACCTATTAACGTTTAATAAAACACTAGCTATCCCCGCGACTTCGTTCGCATTAAATTATGTTTGGGGGCCACGTCTTATCATAACTGACTGGAAACAAGAATTTAAATAGCCTATCCTGTGTTTCAGACGTCTAAATGTTTATCTACCAAATTCGGATTATATTGATTTTAAGAGGTAAGGAGGAACATTCTTACACAAGTAGGTACCTACATACAGAAAAATAACTAAAAACCGTCAAATTAGTTTAATTAACATAAATAAACTCAATATCTCTGAAAACAAACTAACTCCATGACCGACCCTTACAAATTTATTATTAGTATAGATCTATATGCCTACCTATTTATATTATGTTTAGTTCGGTACCAACACCCAAACATCGCGCATTGTCTACCCAAACCGTTTAACAAAGCTTGAGTAAATAGTGTCTAATGATCGTAGTAACCTTGGCATGGCATAGCTTATTTTGTTGTATGTATGTATCATTTTAAGTTTTTCTAAATTAGGTACTCATAGGTTAGACAGGCATATAGAAATTTATATGCGAAAGCTAATAATTGGATCGAAGTTTTTTATATTGTTTTTCACATAGTCATTGTAATCTGTATGCTTTCCGAATGAATAAAATAAAATAAATAAATAAAATAGTTCTAAAGAGCTTTTGCATTGCTGATCTTCAATGGAATTTTATAATCAGAGCCAGTTAAGTCGTGTAGTGTATTGCTTAGCTTAGACACATATATTACCTACATATTTTATTTGATTGAAATAATTAACAACATAGAATAAAATAAATGATGAAAATTCGGGTATATTATATTCATAGAAATCTAGCATCCGTAACACAAGCTATGAGCTTGCCACGGGGCTACTAACTAACCCGCCCGCGTCTTCGCCCGCTTTATTCTCATGTTTTCTCACCTCTTTAACTTTCCCTGGGCTACTACGACTATTTTACAACCAATAGCACCTGAATCGGCCCAGCTGTTTACGCGTGATGGCGTACGTGACCAAGGGAAATCGGGATTTATTAAGTTAATTTTTATACATAGCGACTATTTATTAAGGCCTAGAAATGGACCTACTTAATATATAGAATGGTTTCATACATGGGTCCAACAAAAGATAACGGAAAACTATAAAATAGTAAACATTCAAAATATGTGTTAAATAATAATAAAGCACAGTGAACAGTCTTTTATCGTAGTGCTACAGTGTGTGATGTTACGAATGGGTTGTACTGGAAGTTCTCCGAAAATAGGAGTGTCTGCGGACTCAGTAAGTTATAAATTAATTTGAAAGATATCATAACAGATTTTATGTTAATTTAGTTCACAACCCGCACTTAGCCAACGTTGTGAATCTCTCTCGTCAAGAGAGAAGTGGCTGTATGAACGTAAATAGGCGGAATGGTCTTGCCTTGTGCCTATTTATTGTTTTAAAAAGTGAAGTGGCAAAAATAATAGGTACCTACTGTGATGAATATTCTCAAACAATTTGTTTTAATGTTCAGCAATTCGATAACAATAACTTACACGTTTTACTTTGTCACAGACTGCAAACTCGCAGAAGCGTAAAAATGTCGAGACTGTGGTGTCAGCCCTGGCTCGTCTCGACGCTGAGATTACAACGGGAGAGCGCGCCATGCCCGCCGCAAGGCTGCTGGTCGTCGACGCTGAGCTGGACACCATACTACAGGTATAATACCGCGCTTAGATACCTACTCGCGTGTAAGTCGAGAATGTGTCAGTAGGTATGTACTCGGATTTTGACTCATTCTAGACGTTGAGATTACAACAGGCGTCTTCGATAAACTGGACACTCGCTTCTCTAGTGTCTAAACCTAGTTATAAAAATTTATGTTTTTTCAGGAAATCAGTGCATTTGAAGAATCTTCACAGAGTTCTTCAACAGATAATTACGCAAAAACAATGCATCAGGTAAATGTATTTTTTACAAATTCACAAATACTAATAATCACGCAAATTGCGTTCACTATTCACTGGTATTATTTTCAAGCTGTTGTTAATATTATATAATATTCATTGTTTATTTACAGATGTTTGCCAGCCTAGACCTGTACAGACGGCCAGTTCTGGCAACTGAAAATGAGGACTTTGTCGCTAATGTTAACAGGAAGGTAATGTCATTTTATACGTTTTCCGATTTTAAGCTATCAACGGCGTTGAGTGCTACAGGGCGGCTACGGCGTAGATGGGCTCAAATCAGCTACGACGTAGAGAGCTAGAGCGCAGTTATGTCGTAGCAATTTTATTTTTATTTTACGTGAGTTTTGTATACAGGAAATGCACCGGATCGAATTGGCATGGCTGCGGCGCCGACAGGGTGAACTGCAAGTGGAAAAAAAGTCGCTCCACTCCCAGATTCTGCAGCTTAAGACTTTGTACGCCCAGCAATATCAGTTGATTGGTAAGTATTTTTATCTTTTATATTGAAATTGGGTTTTTAAACTTAGCGTTAGTTTCCTACGCTGAGACACAGGGGTGTCTTTCTTGACGAGGGAGATAAGGCCATAGGTGTAAGGTATATAGGTGAAGCCAAAAGTGTTTAGCCAAATCTAATGGCCAACTAATTCCCCAGCGTCGATATGGGGCGAAGGCGCACGTCCTGGAACGGCCCTGGAAGGTGCGCTGAAGAAGAGTGCGTCCCTGCGCGACGCGCTAGCCGCCACCAGCGCGAGGCTGCGCGCCGCCGCGGAGTACGCGCACCGCGCGCTCAGGACCGTGGACGACGCGATGCCGGCGTGGAAGCTCACAGCTATTGCTAAGTAACTTTACTCTTCGCCGTCTGTATGTACTCTTCGGGGTAATTCACTGCATTATCTTGACTGGACCCGCGTCTTCGCGGGACAAGCGTCTTTGGTATGCCATACAATACAACGCAATACAAAATACTTTATTGTTACACCACATTACAAAAAAAATACCCAAAAAAATAAACATAATAATACAGTGAAACAATGGGCGGCCTTATCGCTAAGAGCGATTTCTTCCAGGCAACCGTGGGATAGAACAAATACAGAAAAGAAGTAAAGTAGTGGCGTAGTTTATATAGGCCATAGGTATCATACACTCACTATGCTGCACAAGAAATGCAATGTAAGTGGAAACAACTAAGGCGCTGGTACTATAAACACCTATAAATCAAGGTTCAATCTCGTGGTTTAATCCTATGCTATGTCAAGATATTTGTATTTAAAATATACCTACACGAATTTTGTATTATAATCTTCAGAAGCGGATGGGAGCGAACGAGCGGATGCGCAGACGCCTGCCGTCGACTAGTGGAAGCACGGTGCTTGGAGCGCGGCGCCCGTCGCGTGCTGCAAGCGCCCGCCGCGCCCCGCGCCGCTCGCGCCCTGCGGCTTGCCCTGGACTACGCGTTCACTGACGCTATGCACGACCACAAGTACGACTAATGGTGAATGCTACAAGCATACAAAAAAATTAACGACGCAACATGCTGCATACTCTAAATATCCAATAAAATACTGTAGGTTAACTTTCATTCCATTTCCATCTTCAGGTTCGCGCCATTTGTATCTAGTTAGTGCCGTAATCTATCATGTAATACTTACATACCTACCTATTTATATTAGTTGTACTTTACTTTTATCATTACAGGTATCAGAAAGCGACAGAGACGTTTGTGCAGTTTAAGGAAGCTTTGATACAATTAACAGATTCCATCCATCAGGTTAGTTTTTATGAGACATTCTTGGAAAAATCCATAAACCTATTCAATTTAAATATTTTTTTGCATCCATAACACCCCTATTCACGTTCCCACTGCTGGGACACAGGGACTTCTCTCTTGACGAGAGAGATTAGGCCTTAATTCACCACGCTGGCCAAGTGCGGGTTGGTGAATGACACATGTTCTTCAAACTTTGAGATGTTCTCAGAACATGCCGGTTTCCTCACGATGTTTGCCTTCACCGTTAGAGCACGTGTTTTTATAGCACACATAATTTTCCAAGAAGAAAAATCAGAGGTGCGCGGCGGGGTTTGAACCCACGACCTTCGGAATGAAAGTCGGGTGTGCTCCCACTTAGCCAACACGGCTCCCACTTAGCCAACACAAATTTTTTTGCATATAAGTCTTAAACCAGACTTGGTAAAGTTTCCAGAAACGATATTTCCATTCGTTATTCATCGCTTATTTCAAATAGAACGTAAGTCTCAGTTGCTTGAAAAGTTCACTTGAAAGTATATTAAAACCTAGAATAAAAGTTTTGAATGATAAAAATACAGTCACATAATGTCAAAAATGTCAACAACAATAGAACATTTTTTATTTTATATGTGATTAGTTACGATTAATATTAATTATTTTTTAACGTGAAACAGATTAATAATGTGCAGCTAGCTAACACAGTTTTTTCAAACATAAAGATGTTGAAAAACAGTAAACTTTTAGTTAGTCGAGTGTTTCAAAATGTGCCAGCGCGAGCACAGACTTCCGTGCAAGTGTTCATCAATGGAAGGAGCGTGGAGGTTCCCAGCTACTACACCATCATGCAAGCGCTCATGGGCGAGAAGGTAATGATCCCGTCCTTCTGCTACCACGAACGGCTCTCCATCGCAGGCAACTGCCGCATGTGCCTCATCGATATCGAAGGATTGGGGAAACCCCAAATCGCCTGCGCTGTACAAGTCGCCAAGGGCATGAGGATCCGCACCAACACACCATCAGTCAACATACATCAAGAGGGAGTCCTAGAATTCCTACTAATAAATCATCCACTGGACTGCCCCATATGCGACCAGGGCGGAGAGTGCGACCTACAGGACCTATCAGTGAGATTCGGTAACGACCGCACCAGATACACAGAGCTACATTTTAGTGGAAAACGAGCAGTGGAAGAGAAAACCTTGGGACCGTTGATTCGCTCTGAGATGACACGCTGCATCCACTGCACCAGATGTATAAGGTTCGGCAACCAAATTTGCGGTATCGATGTCCTAGGCACTACGGGCCGCGGTCATGAGATGCAAGTCGGCACTTACGTAGAAAAATTGTTTCTTTCGGAACTGTCCGGTAATATTATCGACTTGTGCCCCGTCGGGGCTTTAACTTCTATACCGTACAAGTTTAAAGCTAGACCCTGGGAGCTTAGTTCGTGTGATTCTATAGACGCAACAGATGCTACAGGAACGAACATAGCTATCAATTATAGATTTAATAGAGTACTAAGAATTATACCAAAAGAACACCACGAAATCAATCAAGAATGGTTATCCGACAAAGGTCGTTGGTCAATTGATTCATTAGAAATGCAACGTTTGGTGGCTCCAATGAAGAGAGAATGCGGTTTCCTCAAAGTCGTGGACTGGGAGTTCGCTTTAAAATCAGCAGCCAAACTCATAAAAGAGGCGGATGCTAAGAATATCGTGGCCGTGGCGGGACCTTATTGTAATTGCGAAACGCTGGTAGCAGCGAAAGATTTTATTAACGCGTTAGGTTCTGAGCACACGTATATTGAACGTGACCTTCAGTACTCTGCTTCGAAGACAGACCTCAGGGCCGCGTACTGCTTAAATGTTAAAATGAGCGATATTGCAAAAGCAGACAAAATCTTGCTTGTGGGAACCAACCCAAGATTCGAAGCTCCAATCTTAAACATGTGGATTCGAGAAGCGTACAGAACTAATGAGTGTGATATTTATGCGATCGGACCTAAGTGCGACTACAATTATTACGTAAACTATGTCGGAAATACTACTTCTCATCTAGAAAATGCAACCTCAGTGTTGAAAGGAGCTAAAAGACCGCTTATTTTTGTAGGCATATCACAATTAGAATCTGACTCATCTAAAGCGATCATGAGTGAGCTAATAAAATGTGCACAAACGTTCAAAATTGGGTTGGATTGGGGCGTGTTGAACATCGTGAGCCGGGAGGCGAGCTTCGCGGGGGCTCTCGAGGTGGGCTGGAAGCCAGGGATTATGAAAGCGGTAATGGCTGTAAAGCCATCTTTAATTTTCAGTTTTGGAGCGGATCAATTTTTTAACAGTTGGGTTCAACATTCGACGCCGGTAATGTACATGGGATTCCAAGGCGATAAAGGATCAAAGGCTGCTTCTATTGTGTTTCCAGGATGCGCTTACACGGAGTCAGGAGGCATTTATATCAACATGGAGGGGAGATCTCAGGTGGCGATGCCCGCGGTCTCCCCGCCGGGCCTGGCTCGTCAGGACTGGAAGATCATCAGGGCTCTGTCAGAATACTGCAATAAAACCATAAAATATGACAGCCTTGACAAGCTTAGAAAACGAATGGTAGAGATCAGTCCTAATTTCAAATCCATTGGCCAATATCAGAGAAAAGTCTGCAATGAAATAGTGCACAAGCTTACTGCCGATCAGTTGGTAGGCTCGAGCCCGTTGAGGGTAGAAATGCGGTCCATCAAACACTACTACTGCTCTGATATCTACACATCAAACTCTCGGACGATGCTGAACGCAGAAAGAGCTGCTGTGAAATTTGAAAAGGCACCATATTTTAAAAATTAAACAACTTTTGTAATTTATTGTTTTTTCGTACTTATAGTTTGAGCTAATTATACAATTATGTCTTACAACTTGTTTAATTTTGTTTATGTCTCATCTCTTCGCTTCGGTATAGGTGACTTATGATATGAGGCGAATAACAAATTATTGGTTGCAAAAAAGTAGCATATTTAACAACAATTACACATAAAACTTTTATTTATTTTCAAAGTCAAGTATAACTTACGTAAACTATGCGAAGACCATAATTTGCCTACTCCACTTTTTAGGGTTCCGTAGCCAAATGGCAAAAACGGAACCCTTATAGATTCGTCATGTCCGTCCGTCCGTCCGTCCGTCCGTATGTCACAGCCGTTTTTCTCCGAAACTATAAGAGCTATAAAGCTAAAATTTGGTAAGTAGATGTATTCCGTGAACCGCACTAATATTTCATAAAAAAATTGAAAAAAAATAAATTAAATTTGGGGGTCCCCATACATAGGACTGAAACTTAAAAAAAAAATTTAATCGAACCCATACGTGTGGGATATTTATGAATAGGTCTTTAAAAATAATAACAATGTTTGTTACACCATTTAATTCTAAACTTAATAGTTTGGACGTGAGACTTTTCCAAAGTGGAAAACAGAGTGTCCCCCCCCCTCTAATTTCTAAAATAAGAGGATGATAAATCTAGAAAAAATATATATTGTACATAACCATAAAAACTAACAACGAAAATTGGTTTGAACGAAATCTATCAAGTAGTTTTTTTATAATACGTCATAAACTATTTCATATAAACAATTGCTGCGGAAGCCTACATTTGCGAGTCCGACTCGCATTTGGACACTTTATTTACACTTGCTGCATCAATGCTTAGTAACGCGGAGGCGCAAGAAAGGCATGATGTTTCCAAGCTCCATGTTCTTAACATCGTCCCTAAGTTTTAGTTATATAAATATGTGACTGTAAGAATTTGTATCACCAGTATGTATCCTCCGTAGGTTCTACTAAACAACCTGGAGAACCTAGCAGTAGCGGAGAAGGAAGCGGTGAGATGCCGGCGCGAGCTGCAAGCTGTTCGTGTCAACGCCATCGTGGGCAAGGGTCTGGCCGAGCTCTGCTACCAACCCAAGGCACTCACTCCTTTGAACGTCTTTCAGGACAACAGATACAATACTTAAGCGGCAGAAAGGTTAAATATCATTTTAGGATATTGTCAGATCTTTGATGATCGCTAAGCTATTTTGCCTGATATTCATAAAGGGTATAAAGAATTGTTTAAATGATCACTAAATATATGCTGTTATATTTTAGGATTATTCTGATAAGCATATCAGAAAATTTACTCAGGTTTGTAGATAAAATCGAAGAAGAAGACAAATTATCTAATTTTTCAGCAATATAATATAGGTAGTTGTAGACTTATTGTGATTGTATGTATCAAAAAATAAAACGATCAATTATAAAAACACAATCATATTTTATTAAATATCAAATATTGTATTGTCTAACACGATTCCTTAACTATCATGTTTCACATCAATATCAATGGCATAATGAATACACAGTTACTGATATATTGGAATAATAATGAAGATTATCATCAAGGAAAGAATACAGTGGTCACTCAAGATAGGAAATAAATACCTTAGCATATAGCATAAAGTAAATATTATATTGTAAATATTAATTATATTGTCGTGAAGGAACAATAGCCAAGAATAGTTTATGAATATTATAGATAGATTACATTATATTAAATAGAATAACAGTCTAGAGATAGTAGATATTAACCACTAACATTAGTCAACAAAACAAACAACTATCAATAGAGACACCAAATTTATACAGGGTGTCCCAAAGTTATGGGCCATGAAGGGGAAGTACCTTAAATATCGTAGATAGAGAATTTTGCTTAAAGAAGGCTTCATTTTATTTTTAAAAGTAAGTAATTCTACATTCATAGATTTTCTAAAAATTACTTGCTTTGTCTGGGAATCGAACCGACTTACATGTGGTAAAAAAATTACTCTACTTTTATGATACCAATCGAAGGAATAGCTAAAAATTAATAACTTTGCTTAAGTAACATAGTATTTTAAAAGAAAGGAACAACATAAAATAATTGAGTCAAGGTCAAATGATCGAGTTGCAAAATGAATTGTGCCATATCACATCGAGTGTTCACCATAAAATGATTGAAAAATCAATAGGCAGCCGGGTCACAAGAAGATTGGCGAAGATGCTAAAGACAAGAGAGATCACATTTTGAGCATTTAATTAATTAATTTACAAAAAAAAAATGTTTCATGTTTTTTATTTGATTAAAATAATTAATTTCACGTTATTCCTTTGTTTTAAAATACTATGTTACTTAAGCAGAGTTATTATTTTTTAGCTATTCTTTCGATTGGTATCATAAAAGTAGAGTAATTTTTTTTTCCACATGTAAGTCGGTTCGATTCCCAGACAAAGCAAGTAATTTTTAGAAAATCTATGAATGCAGAATTACTTACTTTTAATAATAAAATGAAGTCTTCTTTGAGCAAAATTTACTATCTACGATATTTAAGGTACTTCCCCTCCATGGCCCATAACTTTGGGACGCCCTGTATAATTAGAAAATTATATATTATAAAATAAAAAGAAAAAATCAAAAACCAATACATTATAAAGTACCAAATGTTAAAAAAGATGGAAGAGCGGACCTGAAATGGTAGGAATACGATATCTAGGAAGGAGAAAGGAAAGTGAAATGAATTGTAGAGATGAAGAACACGTTCACGCTATAAATACTTGTCACAATACATGAGATATGCAATTACTACAAAAAGTGATACACATGATTATAATCTTAAAACTGTATGATTCTCCAGTAATAAATAGGGACTTACGAACTATAAATAATCAGTAAGTTGTCTTGTGCGCCAAAGCTCTACTGATATTAAGCAGTTATAATGGTACTTCTGCAAATGATATGACGTGTTTCACTGCAGAACATTGTCTATCTGACGATTCTGATATGTGTACTGATGTGTCACGTGAACATTTGGTCGTACGAGCCTCTACTCCATACAATATTAAATATTAAGTTGACTACATCATCAATATCGATAAACTTATAAGTATGTGTATATATTTTAAACTCATGACAATTGAGTCCAAAAATGTAAATGTGACATCAATCCACTAAATACACTCAACTAATCCGTGAGTACAACTTCTACATTATTCCGGGATATTCAAGTCCTTCAAATTATTTGGTATCGACTTAAAATTAGAATAATTATAGATTAAGTTTAAACTTGTAATACATAGTTTGTATCCACTGTAAATTAATAAAAATAGCAATTTAAAAATCTTAAATTTTTGTGCGGAGTTATCGAAGTAAGAAAATAGATGTATAAAAATAGTAAGTTAGTGTTTCATGCTGACATATTTTTTTTGAAATATAACTTAATGAATTGATTTTGTTTTGTCAATAAAATCGCGAAGCTTATTAATATGGACGGCCGTGTGGTATCACACGCCTCAAGATAATTTATGGTACTAAAGGGAAAAGTCCCTACATTCAACGTTCGACCTATCCTACCGGGCTAAGTGCCCCCATCGAGAATATTGTCCAAAATCCCCAAAATCCCCAAAAACGCCATTGCACGGATTATAAAAACGTCTAAAGCGTTTGATATAAGTATTAAAAACATGGAAGCACTCCTGCGGACAGACTCTTTGCTGGATAACTTGTACTTGCTTTATGTGCTGATACGAACGGTACAAAATGTTTTTCATACAAATCGCAAAACATACGAAAGGTATACAGAATGAGCAAATAATTTAACTAACAATTTTAACAAGTTCTATGAATAATGAGATCAAACGATAACCCTAGAGTTAACATAACGATACTGGATTGCCTAATTCCTCGGGCGAACAGCATTCAACCAACGGCGTCAAATGTCACAAAGTTTTACCAACGTCTGTTGCTTAAACTTTTGTTATGGTCTTCATTCTCCTGCTTCGAAGGCATCTGAAAGAAATCACAACGTTAACATATTTCATAAATATTCTTCCAAGTACTTAATTTAAATACCGTATGTTATGTAGTTTGAGAGCATTAAAGTAAGAATTACCTAATAAATCCACGGTAAAGCATAAACGCCCCGTAAACGCAGAGCACAATGGTCGCAGTCCACACCACGGCGAGAAGTGAAACACCACCCTCTGAAAAAATAGGTGAAAGATGAAAACAAACCTTCCTAAAAATCCACAAACCCTTTCATAACCCGTTGGAAGACTCAAATGATATAACCAAGAGCAAAAATAATTAATGTTATCCCCTCAGTACATTGTAATTTTGCCAACTGGAGTGACGTAATGTGTTTTGGACAAAATAAAATAAGTATCAGTAAGTTGTAGATCCTCACCCAGGTATCCATCGTGGTAGACGTCCTTCTCATCAGCCCAGGCGCGGCGCGGCTTGTCCTCGCGCGGCTCCAGCGCCAAGAGGTCCGGGATCTCCTCCAGCTCGCCGGTGCAGTTCGCCCACTCAATCGTCACAAATCTGCAATGTTTGTTTATTGTCATTAATTTTATGCTAGCATTTGTGTTATCCAGAGAGAAGTCACTGTGTTCCAACTGTGGGAACATAATTAAGGGTGATGATGATGATTTGTGTTATGGCGGAACAGCGGAGTGCATAATAGCGCCAATTTTTGCCAGTAAATGTCGTGTTGTGTCAGCCTAAGAATATAACCACTCTACCCCTAACCACTGTGGTAATCAAACCGCCCAAGAGAATTAGAAGACGACGACTAGAAGACTGGTATCAGTGTCAGTCTGTGGCTACATCCACATTACGTTCCTCCTCCTGCGTTAAGTTACCTGGAAGGCAGGTTGCAGGTGCGCGAGGGTGCTACTAGCAGTTGGCGGGAACGCGAGCGGGCGCCGCCGCGGCAAGGGCCCCACGCGCCCCAGGGGCCCAGCTGACCCCGCTCCACGCGGCTACATCCACATTACGTTCCTCCTCCTGCGTCAGCAGTTACCTGGAAGGCAAGTTGCAGGTGCGCGAGGGTGCTACTAGCAGTTGGCGGGAACGCGAGCGAGCCCCGCCGCGGCACGGGCCCCACGCGCCCCAGGGGCCCGGCTGACCCCGCTCCACGCGGCTACATCCACATAACGTTCCTCCTCCTGCGTTAAGTTACCTGGAAGGCAGGTTGCAGGTGCGCGAGGGTGCTACTAGCAGTTGGCGGGAACGCGAGCGAGCCCCGCCGCGGCACGGGCCCCACGCGCCCCAGGGGCCCGGCTGACCCCGCTCCACGCGGCTACATCCACATTCCACGGCGCATTCTTCCTCCTGGGTCACCAAAGTGGACAAATGCATTAACATTTACAAAGGTTGCAAATCATGAGTGTACATTTATTGTATGCTAGCATTTTTGCTATCGAGAGCGAAGTCCCTGTGTCCCGGGAACATAAATAAGGGTGATGATGATGATGATTTGTGCTTTTGATGAAGTTAAACTTTTGATGAAGTTAAACAAAATTTAGACTGTGATATTACATTTATAGCCCTTCAAGTGAACGTAAATCTCCCAATTTCCGTCCTTGGATAAAACGGATAGATATATATTTTTTAAGAGGTAAGGAATATGTATAGAATATCCACTTTTCTACGAAGTATTATGGTTATAGCTGTAATAAACCTACCTGATAGTGCATGGGGGGCGATAGGATTCTCCCAGGCAGCACGGTGGCGCAGCGCCAGGGCTCCAGATGCACATCCGCGGCGTCCTCATCGCCGCTCAGCGAGCAGCGAGCGTGCGACACTTTCACGCCCCAACCGCAAGCAAACGACTCCTTTTCTGATGTTGTCTATGAATACATTTTCATTAATGCAACAGTAACGACGGAATGGTAATGGTAATAAAGACAATCAAAAAAGCCCTGATTTAACTTGATAGAGTTAGGTACAATCCGTTTTGTTTTAATCCGGGTACCAAAAGGTGAAGTAAAACCCTATGTTCTTATGTGCGCTTCAAGAAACCTGACAAGCACACAACAGTCCAGCCAAAACAATTGCTGAAAATAAATATATTAACTCTGTAGATTATGGTAGTGCCGAGTCATAACGTTGGTGTTATTTTTATCTTAGTTCATAAATTGTTCATATGTTTTCTACATTAATTTTGATAAATAACAATGTTGTAATGCAACCTATTTACCTACTTACTAACATTCTGCAAAATTCTCAACACAGCATAATTTGTTTAATAACTTGCCTACTTACTCGTAGTTTATATTTAAAATTATAAAATCTTTAGATAACCATTTTACAATAATGCTTACCAATTGTATTAACTGAGCATACTGTTTATGTTAGTTTTTTTAGCCTGAGATACAGGATTTAACCTAGTTCAGGCGCATGTATTTTTTACCTTATTTTATAATTATAACATTTGTTTTGTAAGTGCCCTTTTTGTAAAATTCTGAATAAATTTATTATTATTATTATTATAAATTTATTATTATTATTATTATTATAGCAAAACATAATATTAACACGGGCATTCTGGTAGAGTTGTGTAAAATAAAGCTCACAAATATAGAAAAGTACATTTTTACTTTGAATAAACATAGGAGGCAAAACTTGAAAGTAACTCCATACAACACATCTCTATTTCTTAAGGTTGGTTATGAGTGAGGAACCTTGTGTTTGACAGTTCCCACAATGCCTCGAACTTGAGGTGAGCCGAAAAAATCAAGTGGAGGACGTTTTTGTCAACTGAGAATACGAGTGAGGTTGAGTCGAGTCTGGAGGAAACGACTAAGAATATGGGTGTAAGTGTATGAACAAAAAAGGACGGTTAGTTACCCTGACGCGGCACCCCAGCGAAGGCCTGGCCACGAGCCGCAGACAGGGCTCCCGCGGACAGGGCGCGCGCTGCTCCGTGGCCGGACAGGCGCGGCCCGGCCACACGGCGCTCGTCAGGTGCTGCCTGTGACCATAACAACACCAAGTAATCTTTAGTATTTAATTTTGTACGATCTGCACTGCAGATATTTGTTTCGGGTGTCTGAGTGTTTTATAAGTCCCACCTTCGGTGGACCAAAGGCCGAACTACCAAATTTTCGAAAAATGACTTTAATTAAACCGTATTAAAAGCACTTTGGCATAGAAAATCATTTTTCGAAAATTTGGTAGTTCGGCCTTTATTCTACCGAAGGTGCAATGTGTTCTAAAAATATCTATACCATGTACACGGGTATAGTTACGGGTATTCGTATTCGATAATCTGATACACATTATATTATATTAAGTTCACAAGCTTCGAGCTTACCACGGGGCTAGAGATTGCTGTGTCAAGCAATATTATTATATTAAACTAGCTTTTCGCCCTGCGGCTTCGCCCGCGTATTACACTTTCCCGCAATTTTTTATTTGCTATAAACCTCACACAGCCCGAGACTTTTCCAACTAATGCAAAATTCTGGTTCGTGCGTTCTGGAGTTTTAGGCGTCAGGAAGGAAAACCCGACTTACTTTTATATAGTAGATAATATAGTGTTTGTACCTAGTTCGTCTCATGTGTCTGGCAGACGAGGAGTCCCCGCAGGAGCACGCCGTGGTGTCCCAGGGACTCCACTCGCCCAGCTCGCAGTCCACGCCGCACGGGACGTAGCACCAAGACTCCTTCGGCTCAATCGCTGTTGAATTCTGTATAAAAGGAAATTTTAAGATTCATTCATTTTAAGATAAATAGTTTTACATAATGTATATTTTTTGTCATTCTGTATTTAGATTAGGTAGGTCAGATGAGCGTACTCAAAAATACAAGCGACGCAAAAAAGCTTTTTGTCTCTCTCGTTTTATTAAAGAAAGACAATCAAAGCAGTGGAAAACAATTCTAAGGCAATAAAATATCATATCATATATTTACCGGACAAAAAGAATCGTTGACAAATATCCCGTCGCTTCGAAGACAGCGGACTGATCGTTTTTTGATGCCTTCGCCACAAGGTGAACCGCCTGAAAATATTAAATTGTTTTCGGTTATAGGCAATAAATAATATTAGTTATTTATGAACACAATGTAGACTAAAACAGTAAGAAAATCGAGAATTTCTGATATTCCTCCCAAAAAATCTCAATTAGGAAGATTTTTTTTCTTATTCTTGATGTATATACTTAAATATACTTTAATTACAATAGAATTACTAAAAAAAACGTTTTTTACAATAATAATAACAAAAAAATAAGCGGTGTCTGTCCGGCCCACTTGTCCACACACGGCTCGTACCTAGCGGCTGACAGTCGTCCCAAGGCGCCACGTGCCACGAGTAGAGATGCGGCGAGCAGGGCTCCGCGGCGACGAGCTGCGGGCAAGCGGCGCCGCCCTCCTCCGCATCGCGGAGCACCACGCGCGTTCTATCACGACGACCGCCCCATTTCGTCTACAAAAAACAATACCATTAATTGTACTTTACGGTTCCTGGAAGAAATCGCTCTTAGGGATAAGGCCGCCAATCGTTATACTGTATTGTAAAGAGCAATACACGAACCATATTTAAGTTGACTTTTGATCGTCCGTTTCGTCCCAAAACATATACCTACAAATTTATCAAACCACAGTTACGAGTAAAATTGACGCGATGTCGTACAGCTAGTAGTTCAACCAACCTGTTCACAAGGGCTCCACTCAGACCAGTCGCTGACGACGCAGTCGGCGGGGCAGGGCGCGCGGCAGGGCGCTTCCTTCGCCGGCGCCGGCCCGGCACCGCTAGACTCGCACACTGCTGCGTCCACCAACGAGCCTTCCGCGTTTACGCAGCTGTGGAGAGATTATTTGAGAGTTCATGAAGGCAGCAAGGATTATGAGATTCTAGGTTAAGCCCAGAAAGGCTCTAATTTGGAGTTATTTTCAAGTTTGGTTTGGGTTCTAAATTGGAGTTATTTTTAACTTTGGTTTGGTAGCACGCACCATAGTCTTTAAGGTCTTATTGACGGTTTGTGGAATGTGAAAATAAAAAAAGTGACAGAATCATTCTGGAGCAATTGCTCGACAAAGATAGTTTGGCTGTGCCGCGACTACTCTACAATCATGTATTGCTGTGTTTTGTGAGGCTCATAAGCGGTGAAACAAGCTTGTGTCCAAGTAATGTCCAAGTGACAATTATCTTTAAAACACTTGTAGGCCCTGAAACAACTTATGTATAATCATCTGAGGTATACTTACGTGACAGTCCTGTTGATAATGGCGCGGCCGCAGAGCGCGCGGCGCGGCACGCACGGCGCCCACTCGCCGAGCGCCCAGCGCGGCTCCGACACGGCGCACGTCGCGCGCTGCAACGTGGCGCCACATTCACGGCCGCCAGCTGTACCTTCTTCTATCACCTCCCTGCAGACAGTTCACCATACCGCTAATAATTTCGAAAGACTTGGGTCTTTTCAAAAAGGGTATTCTGAAGCATTTAAGGATTTTAAGGGGTCGGCAGCGCGCAGGTAACACCTCTGATGTTACAGGCGTCCATAGGCAGTAGCCACTTTACATCAGGTGGGCCTCAGTGGTATAAAAATTAACGGTTCTACACCTATATTTCATTTCAGACTCATTTTACCTACGATACTACTCGTAGTGAGCAACGACCTTCAGAGAATACAAAAATATTTGATTGTTCTATTAATGAAAAGTTCATCATCCGCTATTGTTCTGACCTGACTAGACTATAGGCCTGACTGAGCCTGCAATTATAGATTATAAAAATCCTTCCAGATATAATCTTTGATAAGTGAGGTCAGTTTAAAAGAATCCATCTTCGACCACATCGACTTTCCGGTAAAATTGTGGTCAAGCAAGGGTCTATAAAAAAAAATTGCCTGACAATTCACACATCAACATCTAGCCCTGTGGTAAAAAAAGAATAGTATTCTAACCTGGTCCTGAATCTGAAGGCAGCCCTGGAGCCGGGCTCGGCGGCGCAGGGCCCCCACTGCGCCCAGGGCCCCGCGGCGCAGTCCCGTGCGCAGCGCACGGTGCACGGCCCGCGCAGCAGCGAGACCCACTCAGAGTCGTACGAGTAGCCGTCCGTGCTGGCTTCGCGGACGCGGGATGGACCTGATACAATACAATACTACCTATAAGTATAATATAGGTACTTACTTTATTGCACAACAAAAAATATAGGTACATAAAAGTGTTACAATGGACGGCCTTATCACTAAAAGCGATTTCTTCCAGGCTTAAATTTAAATATTTCTCTATTAAATACCTACTTGTTAATTAAATGCAACTTCGCAGGGTCCACGGGACGATCTTTATCAAAACCCCATTATAATGATTTGGGGCATTGGTATAATCAAGGCCGATTATACACAAAAAATTACGAACTTAATTATTACGATCGATGACCAAATTTATAGCTTTATTTATTTGAAATAGTACTCCTCAAAATTATCTAAGAATTTGAATTCTGAAACCATAACTCTACTAACCAGTCAAAGGATGATATTTCTTGCAAACGTCCATAATAACGTCGCGTCCATCGACCATGCACCTCGCAGCTCTCAAAGCTCTCCCTTCGCCACACTCCAATCTGCACACACATTCATTGATTATTCGACATGAAAACTACTTTTAAATCCAGAAGTCGTTTAACTCCAGAAATTACGAATTTTGTACATGGGGGAGGCCTTTTCCTGATAATGGAATGGTGCTTTAGGCTTTTGCTTCACAGACAAATAACCAATAAGCCACTCTTCCTTCGTAGGTAATTTTATTTTTAGATCAAATTATCAGGAATTGTGAGGGCTACCAGTAAGAAAGTGACATGTTATTAGCTTTTTTTCTATCATGTTGGATGTGCCTCATTAAGTAAATAACTCACCCAGCTGGAAGGATGCAGTCGGAGTCAGAAGGCAACAACTCCAAGGCCACGTTCTTGCAAACGCAGTCTGGTATGTCAGGCATCGCTGCGTCCAAATATCTGACACAACATAGAATGATGATGAGTTTATAAGTTTTAGATGTTTATTATTAATTATTATTTATATATATTTTTTGAACGCTAATTATGAATAACTCAATGAGAAAATCATGAAGATTATGCTTCTTGTAAATAATTAACATTATGTGAAACCCACACTTAGGTTAACTTATTACCTATGAGTGGGTTTTACCTAAGGTTTCACTTATTTTCTGACCATTTGTCTGACTTTACTTTATTAAGTAGAGTCAGACCAATGGTCCACTTGGTGATGACAAACAGTTCTTAAACGAAATCTTATAATTAGGTAAGGTCAACCGGGGCAAATGCGTGGTATTTCTCGATCACTTCAAGTTAGAGCCTCATTGTGATCAAATGTACGGCATTATCCACTTTTTGAAACTGTGGTCCAATATTATGGCTATTTCTGCACAAAGTTCAATCAGCGATATCTTCCCTGGAGCTTTACAGATGTTTCAAATTGGCTATTTATTTTAAATTGGAATTTTAGATGCATTTGCCCCGCTTTGGGAAAATGCGTCTTTATTGAATAAAAACTTTATTGGTAAGCTTTTCGTGTTATTAACTAGATATAACTTTTTGGTTCAAATTTCTTTGCAATAGTATGATAGTTAAACTAGTCAAAAATAATAATTGACGCATTTAGAGACAATTTAGTAAAAATTGGGGAAATGCGTCTATATTTTGATAGATGCATTAGCTCCTTGCCAAATCCAGAGGCTGTCAACATTTTATTTGGGTACGGACAAACTATCAAAACTCAACAAAAGTCTAAAAATAACCGATGTAAGTAATACGATGGGACAATAGTAGACAAATTTCTACGCATGAGATTTTGATAGAACCGTAGAACAATACAGATTATAATAAAACACAAATTTGAAGGCTACACCGCATTTTTTTAAATTAAAGTTAAGTATATTCTGACTTTTGTATATTTTCAAATAATAATATGACAAAAACGATATAAAAACCTCCATGATACAAGATTTTTTTTGCATTTAATTTTTATATTAAAATTTGCCGACATAAAAAGGTTGACGATATGTGTTTTGGGGGTAAATGCGTCCCACAATCGCAATTGCCCCATAACAGCAGACGCATTTACCCCAAGAAATTAACCCTAACCTAATGGAAACATTATTATTTCTTTAAATAAAGCTATTTCACTAAAAATAACTGTCTGGGTTGGTAGCCCATAGTTTATTCCTTACAATGATTATTGAATAAAATCAGTAAATTGAAGAAAACTAATGACTAACATGGATTTAGTAACACGCCTCACGCAGTCAAAATTTGTTCAAAAACGAGCGATTTTCAAAATGGCCAATTACTCGAATATGAGAACTGCTACGCCATCCGCACGAACTACATGTTCAGTATTTAGTTAAAACAAATGCAACTAGGTGACAGAAATCAACGTATGTTGATTAGTTATCGAATAAATTCAAAAAAACGCATTTTCCCCATAGACGCATTTAGACTGGTTGACCTTACTAAATAAATTTACGACTTCTAAAGAAGAGTTAACGTTTACGAGAATAAATAAAACAACATACTTCAGTGGATCAGCGCACACGACGTCACAGGTGAGAGACGGTATGTGGTCGCAGGGCACGGCGCAGGGGGCGACCGCGCGCGGCACCAGCTGACCTGCGCACGCGCCCGCCTCCACGCGGTGCGACTCACTGCCGCACCACAGACCTGGAACAACGGTACTGTTATTGAAATTGTTTATAAGCCGCGCACTTAAAGAATTTATTTATAAATGGCGTCCGCTCGCATGCGTTCTCGCTCACTCTCTATCGCTGTCTATACTTTTATCCTTGTTTTGCCAATCGTACCATACGTACCCGCCGCCATTTTCAAATCAATTTTCTATCTGCGCGGGTTATAGAAATAACTGCCAAAGCCTTCCTACAGATGGCCGACGGGGCCGAAAGGTTCTCGAGTGGAGACCACGGATCGGAAAACGCAGCGTTGGGCGTCCGCCAACATGGTGGACAGGGACAGATGATTTGGTGAAGGCGGTTGGCTCGCGGTGGATGCAGGCCGCGATTGACCTATACGAGCGATATAGGAAGGCCTATGTGATGATGATGATGAAAGCCTTCCTAAGATCCCTTTATGCAAAGTGGTCGAAGGACAGACTCAGATACTCACTGACGAAGGACAAAAAATATGTCTCCGCTACGATATTTTGTACACTTACACGGTTTTGAAAACAGCATCTAAGAGTTCACTTATAGACTAGACTTTGAAATGAAATAGGTACTTGTAGTTACTACTCTTCGTGCGGAGTCATAATAATAAACAGGAAGGACTAAAATATATATTTTTTTATGAGCCTATTGTGTCCCATTGTAGGCCTCCCCCATGTCCTTCCAACCGTCCTAATCCCCTGCGGCATCCCACCATTCCTGATCATACTCATCGAGGTCGTCTCGCCAACGCTTTCGTGGCCATAAATTAGGTAGTCAGATTCTAATCATTATTATTTGATTAGAAAAAGAGATTATGGTAGATCCACCGCTGTCGCCGCCAGGGACTATAGTATCTACATCTTATGTATAATACTTACTTCTAACTCTATATCCCTCGCCACAGGTCTCCGATGGAGGCAGACGACAGACGGACCAGTCTCCGGCGACCCAGGCGACGGTGCGGGACCGGCACGAAGACGGCACGGGACAGTCGCGTGACTCGAGCCGTGGTCCACAACTGTCGCCGCCGTGGACTGTGCGTACGCGCGTTTGTTTGCCCGGCTCTGGGGATATTGGGAAAATAGAATAAAATATAGTCTGGTGCGATCTTTCTGTTCTGCAGTTTGATTGTACACTCTCTTCTCTCTGTAAGAATCATTTATTTCAGAAACTTAGCGAAGTATTTAAGAGTCTTCACATATTATTTTTTTTTTCTCATTCCTTTAGTTTTTGTTGAGTGTATATTTTTTAATATAGATATCTACTAATGCCACTGCTAACTGCTAGGTACATCAAAGTCACCATCACCACATCACTAGCAACTACTTCATTGTTGGTGCTCTAAATGGGAATAGAATTGGTGCTCTTAAAATCGGTGCGCAAATGGGAATACTTCCCAAAGAACCACTGTTTATTATGAAACTAACCGCAAGTGTTGGGGCAGACGGTCCACGGCATCCAGGCCTCGACCTTGCATCCGCGGTGGCATCTGACAGTGCAGGCGCGCCGTGACGCAGGTCGCTTCAGGGGGGCGCAGCTGTATAAAGTTTACCAAGTTATTTATTTTATACTTTATTTTAAATTCCTCCCTTTGTAGACTGTTAGGGAGGGTATTGGTTAAACAATTATTGACAAATGATATTCTAGAATCTAGATTACTTATTTCTTTCACCTGTCAACATTTTTACAAAATCGTAATATCCATTTTTGTGTGGATTCCCATTTGAAAAATCTGGCACCCGTAACACAAGCTTCGTGCTTCGTGATGCGTGAATTGTCCAGCAATATTTCTTTATTTATTTTTATTCATTAAGTTATAGTTTAAGAGATACTTACAGGGCCTCCCTGACTACATCCGCGTTGTTCTGAACGCACATGACGTCACGCACCATCTCTCCCTCTTCCACGCACGGCTCCTCTTCGTCACTCTCGTTGTACACCTCTCCATCCTAAGTAAACATTTTATAAAATCATAAACTTCTCGGTATTGTCGAGGTTACCTAAGAAGGCAAAGCTAGTCTAGAAGTGGCCTTAAAGTTGAAATCGGAGTCGAAATAAATTGCACCTATTCTCATCATATTTTTCCCTTATTATATGGGGTCGGCACAGGTCGGCACAACATGTCCTTTCTTTCCACTTTCATCTATCAGCCGTCAGCAAAGGCAGTCTAGATGTTGACATTCTAATGCCTTTTTAGAAAAAATATAGTTAAAATCAGAGTCGAAATAAATTGCACCTATTGTTTCGAATTTAAATTAAAAAAAAATCCTACCACAAAGTCTGTATAGTTATTGTGAGGTTGGTAGTCCTGGCGTCGCTCGCACGGTCCCCACGGCGTCGCCAGCCACGAGTACGTGGCGCAGGCGTGAGAGTTGCACGTCTCGTTCTGCACGAGCTGGTCTTCGGGGGGACAGGGCCAGCCGTCTGGAAACATCAAAATTGTGGACATTTGGACACTGGGGGGTTTGTTAGTTATTTCATGATTAGGGAATTGCGAAATGAGAGAGTCGAATCGTTGAAAATATGTAGAAAATGAAAAAAAAAACAATATAATAGACGGGAATATAACAAGGGTCGTTGCAGCGCAATTGAGTTCAGTTAACTTGTAAACATACAAATGTCATGTACAGTCAGCAAACAATGTGGTCTACCACCTACGGCTGAGATTCGTTTGTACGTCAGTTAAATTTTGTAAAGTCAACAACATCGATCTTTACATCGCACAGGAATTTTTGTCAACACTGGTAGACCACTTTCTTGGCCGACTGTACACCACACCACGCAGTCGCCGGCATTGCATATTGCATACCTGGAGCAGCGTGTGCTAGGATGTGACGTCGCCTGGTGCGAGTGGGCGTGGCGTGTCCGGGCGCGACGCAGGAGGCGGGGCACGCCGGCCACGCCTCCCACGCGGACACCACGCAGTCGCCCGCGCATGCGATGCGACATCGCTCGGAACGCGCAGGCGCGCCGCTGCCGCTGCACCATGCTCGGAGAGCTTCTTTCTATTAAATTAAACAAATCTTTAATTAATTCTCTTTTATAATGTCGAAGTGTAAGTGTAATAAAGGAGTGGGTGTAGATATGACGGCTGACAGAGGAAAGTGGAAAGAAAGGACATGTTGTGCCAACCCCACATAATGTGGGAAAAGGACAGGACGATGATGATGATGATAATGTCGAAGTGGTAGACATATTTAGAGAAGTTCCAACGATTACAGTTATGTTAAAAGAGATCGCGATACTAGTCTACGCTTCAAATCATACCAATGAGTCTGGACCAAACAAGTATGCCGCGTTCCTGTACAGTTTCACAAAATCATAACTTTTTGAGGACTTCTGTTTTTGACGATAGACGATTGAAATAATAGATCTATACACTGTCGTGAGTCAAACAGTGGTTTGTTATGTTGGGTACTTACCCCATCATGTCCGATACATCGCAGCTCGCGGGTCCGCTTCCCCGGGCCGCAGGTTGTGTGCGGCTGGAACAGCACGCACGGGCCCCAGGGCAATGACCTCCAGGACGCACAGCGGGGGGAGGTGCAGGCGCGCTTCTCCTCCAGCGGGGGGCAGGGCGCGCCGCCGCCGGACGCAGCGGATATCACGCGCCGCCGGCGGACGCTGTAGCCTGAAGTACAAGTAAAAATAAATACAATACAATACAAAAACACTTTATCGTACACCAAAAACAAAACACACGAATAAAACATAAAAAGAGACACGTACAATGGGCGGCCTTATCGCTAAAGACCTCTTCCAGGCAACTTTTGGACGGAAAATAGAGATTATATTTAAGTATGACACTAGTATGTACTAATACATACAAGAAAATACCAATATATATATAATACTTATGTATAATAATTAAATAGCTGGAAACATTTGAACAATTAAAAGTTAGATGTTGTTATTGCCCTGTATGGACAATGAGACAAGCGCCAGATAAATGGGCAATCGACTTAACCTGCACCGACTTACAGAAGGCGGTTTTCGCTGGAGTAGACGCGGCCAATCACCGATGCGGCTCTTTACTTCAGGATTGCAAGAAATCTTACCTACAATCGTTTAAAAAATACGATTGAAGGTATAGGTATCGAAGTTTCAGTCCGTTCAAAAGTTTCACGATGAAAGAATAAAGGGTTACAAGATAAAGTTTATTTACCAGTAGTAGTCAGCTGTTGAACAGGGTACAGGGGACATCCGTCAGTTGGCTGGCAGGCTCCCCACTCACTCCACTCACCGACCTCACAATCTCTTGGACATGGCACCTAGAAGACAATACAGAAAAAAAGGTTTTAAGCTATTATGGTTGTTAATATTTATAATACATAAAAATGTGAGGGCTGACGCTCACCCCTAGTTCAGCCTCTTCACCTTTCATTATTTGTATTTGATACGGCGTATCTGAGAATTTTATATAGCATTCCGTCCCGCGGCTTCGCCCGCTTCAAAAGTATAATAATTCCTTCTCCTGGTTCTAAGATAATAATATATCTCCAATTAATTAATCTTCAGCCAAATCGATCGAGCGTTTCTTGAGTTATAAATAGTATAACTAGCACGACTTTATTTTATGTTAAAGATATTGACGATAGATATATTATACCTCACAAGGTTGCACAAGTGTAGGCACGCTCGCATGAGCACACTGCGCCGGATGCAGCGCGCGTCCGTCTGCGCGTACGCAGCTCGCCTCCCTCCGCTGGACCCCGCCGCCGCAGCTCGCCTGTATCGGCTTGTCGTCGTCGTCGATGTCGTCGTCGTCGTATATGCCGTCGTTGTCTTCTGCGTCGTCGTCTTCATCGTTGGCTGGAAAAAAAGAAAAAAATTATGAAACCAAAAGTTCTAATACCTTTTGCCTTCACATTAAGCATTGCCTGTGAGGTGAAGACTAGACATGATGCTACAGAATCATTGTATTATTAATTAGTGTGTTTAATTTGGAAGTGAGAGTAGTTTAAAATTGTGTGGCAGATTTGTGTTTGATATCATATGGATATACCTACTGAGCAAAAGGCTCCTCCCACACAAGCCTTAGCAAAGGACCCCAGGTGTTCTCATATTAATATAATCATATAATTCAACATTAATTATTGTTCCGTAAAACCTATTACAGAAATAACCCAGCATAAATAGTTTGTAGATAAAAAAACATTGACATGCAGTGAGGTAATTATTCTTCTTTTTTTCGAATTCTGATACCCATTATTATTGCATTTAATGTAATTATAATTGACTTACATGGAGGTGGCAAGGCCGTCATCTCCTCTGCGACCCTGCAAGCGCCCCAAGCCCCAGGCGTCCAGTGCGCGCTCGCTTCCAACACCGCCGGTCGCACCTCTTCCACTACGTCGCATTCCTTACCGCCGCCTGCACACAAAACGTATTTGTCATTGGCATCTGTTTATCAAAAACAATTATGAAAAAAAATCATTTAATCATTGTCAAATAAAATCTTTGATGATAGATTTTTAAGGCAACATTATTAAGTATGTTTCTATATAAATTATTCACCTAAAAGTTATAAATTATAAATATTTAAATATATATCCATTTGATTTGATAATATTAAAAAAACTCTTAATTTGCCAATTCTAAACGAAACGGGTAACGTACCATACGTATAACATACCATACGGTAACATAATATTATCATGTTTCGTGTTCTAATATTGTTAAAAACTATGATAGTTTAAAAAAAAAAAATTCTTCTTGAACACTTCTCTCGACGGTAATTCTCGTGCACAGGATGAACCTTCCGATCCTTTAGGAAACACAAAAACACCAAATGGATCGGAAGACTCGACCGTACCAGATTGGAGTCGATGATAGTTTACTTTATTCTTTCTTGAAGACTCTCTGTAGGACACAATAATACAAAATAACATAAAATATTGTTTTTAGTGGTTTTCAGTAGATAGGTAGCTTTAATCTAAAGCATGCATCTTCAACCTTTTTTGGTGCAAGGGCCAAAAATCCATTTTTCATCGCCTGAAGGGCCGCAACCTCTAGTGTAGATGGTAAAATTAAATAGAGTAGGTACTCAATGGACCCGGGTTTCGATTAAATGTACCGACTGGATCCGCGAAAAGATAATAACGTGAATAAGAAGTTGTTACTGTAAATAAAATATTATAATTTGCTATGGCCTCCGAGGGCCGCAAGAAAAGACCCGGCGGGCCGCAGGTTGAAGACATGTGATCTAAAGCATAAATGAGATTCAGTAAAAAGGTTATAGGGTATGCATTTATCAACTCCAACACAAAGTAAATACGTGAGTAAAATGGTATCGTTCTATGTACCTACTGTACCAACTTACTGTGAACACATATTTTTGTGAGGCTGCTTATTGTCTTATTTTTATGCGGTTGACTGTATTGAACTGAAGACCCGTGGCTATGTGACATAATATGAGTTGTTAATATACCTTGAGGAAGCCGCTTCAGCCGCCTTGTCCGGACCAGCGCCCCATCCGGTCTCGGTCTCCATGGCAACCACTCGCCCAGGGTGCAGTTCTCCTTGATCACGCACACCCGGGTGGTGCCGATCTTAGCAATCTCGGACGCGTCGCAGTACCTATAATTTTAAATAAATATATATTTTTTATATAGATATTTTTTATATGATAGGTACAGTCAGCAAAAAATGTGGTCTACCACCCTACGGTTGAGATTCGTTTCTACGTCAGTTAAATTATGTTAGAAAAGTCAACCATATCGGTCATTACATCGCACAGAACCTTTTGTCAAAACTGGTAGACCACTTTCTTGGCCGACTGGTCCTATTTTGTTAAGATTATAAGGACTTGTGGTTTTGGTTGTTATAATAATGATGAAAAATAACGTAGGTGTTTGTATGTTTTTGAGTCTCGCAATCCCTCCCAAATCCCAATAAATGCCTGTTTGCGATGACTGACCCTGTTTATAAAGGGCGATATCACCGTGATTTCCTACACGAACTCATTCAAACGTAGCTCTATTTACTAATCGCCAACATATTGCGTCTTTGTAACACCAGGTGCCAAATTTTCTTTATGAAATCTTCAGTAACAATATAATTTATATACATGAGTTCACACGTGCGTTCAGTTTCTGCACACGGAAACATCAGATGAACGTTTGCTTTTCTAGATCAGATGAATTAAAATTAAAATGGTGCAAAATGTAATATACTAAGAGCCCGTGATGGCCAGACCTTTCTTTAATTCTGAAGCGTGAAAATTCTTTCATGTGTATGTCTAACACAGGTAATAATAACCAAAAAATAACCAAAAAACTAAATAAAGTATTTTCACGCTTCTGAATTAAAGGAAGGTCTGGCCATCACAGGCTCTGAGTCTATAACTCCACTTTCTGTAGGTTTGATCAAATTATTACTTCAATTCAAAAGTTAACGCATCGAAAACGTGTAGGTACTTGAAATTTCTTGAAATACCAAGTTTATTTCACCGTATCAAGTGGATAAGTACAAGGTAAGCACTTGGTACTAGATCAATACTATGTGATCGAGCTGACCTAGTTTCATTGAAATGCTTCTAGAATTTACGATGTAAATACTTTAGTAGTGCTTTACTGAATGTTAAAATGTTGAAGAAGTATATTTAAATAAAAACCTAGGTAACTTATACTTTCAGCGTTCGTTCTGAAGGTTCGTAGCAAGGACACTTTATTTAAATTAGTTACGCGAGAAGACAAAGCATTTTATTATGTCAAGGTTTTTACAACAAAATAAATTGAATTATATTCCATTATCTTGTCACTGTCTTAACGACGATTTCCTCGAAAATTGTGTTAACGTTAGAATGAAACGTAAACCTTATTACGAATAACATTTCCCAGAACATCGAGTCAATGAGGAAACATTTTAATAAAATTAATTTGTAAGTCCACAACCTATTTGTTACTTACATTATAGTTAATTGAGTTACGTAGAATCCACAGTTAAACAAAATTGAATCGTTATTTGATTAGAGACACATCAAATTAGAATCAACTATATTATGTGACATGATCAGTTGGATATAACTGCTTGTCATCATATTTACTTCTACACTCGGGATAGGTCCTAGGCTTTGAAACAGATTTGTCCAAGTAATTTTCAGGATTTACCTATGGAAATAAATGACATAAATCTTAGTACCTATCAGATATCTTGTACCTGCCCCTGACATAAGCTTCGAGTTTACCACGAGTCGAGATATTGTCTAGCAATATATATATTTGTACTCACATGGATTCAACGAACTTCTCCGTCTTGTCTTGGCACTGCACCTGCCGGCGTTGCAAGCCGAGTCGCGGGCTGTGCACTAGCGAGTCAGCCTGCTGTTCCTTCACTCGCACCCTGCAAGAGAAATGTCAATAGAACTGTGCTCTACTTGGCTCAGTGGAACTAAGTCAATTTAAAGTTGAAAGTCGACTGCCAAAAGAGGTAAGTAATGTAGATCATTTTGAGGAGTTGGAAATAGTTTTGGTATGTTCATGAAAGTATAGCCAGTTAGTATGAAGGCTTACATACCTTTTAATGTTATTTACTGATTTTTAGAGAATTTTTTTTATCATTGTAGGATTTTTACACAGTAAAAAATGTTATAATGTTCTTTCCTTTAATTTTAAAATTCTATTCAAACAAAACACTCACGTCTGATAGCGCAAACCATTGACAAGTTTTATTATCTGTGTGATGTGATGATATATGTCAGATTAAACCGTCATATGTCTACCGTCAGAGAGATAGCTCCCCCCTACGCCACCCTCCCGAATGCCGCTATAAATGGTATCCGAGCAAATATTCCAGAAACTCCACGTACAGGGAATTCGAATGGAATTTTGTTTCAGATATTTTTTACTGTTATATTTATAAGACAAGTATTTCAATATTTTAATGAGAGTTACAAAGCTGTTTTGTAACGAAACAAAAGGAGACCACACCAAGAAGAAGCCGTTTAATGTTTAAGAAAATGAAAGAGTCACATTTACATTTGGATTTAATTAAACATTTGTCCATATGATGTTGCCTTGTACCTTAGGCATATGGAGGACATTAATTTAACTAAAAGCAATAAAATAAGCCAATAATTAAGATAAAAAATAGAAATTAAATTAAGAACTCGATATAAGAAATTTTCAAAACTAGGTTTCAAGTGGTGCTGGATAGTTAGTTATAAGGTTACCTGGTGAAAGGGCGAGCATGCTCGACGAACCCCGCAGGGCTGCAATCGGTCCATCGGCTCACGTAGATGCTGTACTCTGATGTTGACTTCGGAATTTCTGGGAACAAACAAAAATATTGAAAATTGACCAACAGCGATTTTATCAAGGCGTTCTTGTTTTAAAAATTACAAGTGGTTCTCAAGTCGACTGTATTTTATTATATGGAACTTACGATTGGATGGACCGATTCATAATTTATTTTTAATTATATCCTTCCTGTCTGGTCCAGTTATAAAAATAGCGTAAGAGTGAAAAACATGTATAGAGGCAAACTTTATGTCGATTTTCCATATTCTATTTTTGAGCTTTAATGACTTGCTATTTTAACTAAACTTAAAAAAAAGGTGTATTTAATTACGTTTAGATTATGTAATCCGTATTTTTATCCCTTATCCTACTATTCTGTTTTAAACAAACGTTGAACGCTGTCTAATGGCTCTCACTGCGTTCGTAAGATTCTTGGAATTGCTTAGATTCCTATGCAAGTTTAGCTCGCTCATTAGATATAACGACTGTGAAGCAGCGAACAGTTGCATAATTGCAAGGATTCTGTAGAGTGTAAGAAATTCTTGGTTTTACTTGGCTTATAGTTGTTATCTTAAACATTTTCTTACTTAGTTTTAATTCTTATTCTTTTTCTTTGTTATAACAGCTTGGTCTTAAGCTAGATGTAAGTCTTAGTCGAGGGCCACATTGTGGCACGAGTTATCCCCACTAGGTAAAAATCTTGGTTGTTTTTAAAATGAAAAGCCCCCGTTTATTCTTAAAAAAGAAATAAAGCGCTTTAATTGAACGAACTGAAACGAATTGGTTAGCTTAATCTTATTTCGCATTGAGAATACGAAAGTGTAGAAAGCAAATAAACTCTCCCTTATATTACTATATCAGGTCTTGGTGGATTTGGTGTAATCACCATGCCTATCATGTGGGCTAGTGATCGCAGTAAGTGCAGTACCTATACAGAACGACGCTGACATGTAATGTTGCTGATTCTATTAGATTATTCTATTCTATTATTATATATAGAGTAGATAGAAAAAAAAAATATTTACGTTCATAACTCTTACAATAGGTAATGAATGAATAAAATTCTTAAAAACTAAATACAAAATGGCCGCTGGTATTCTGTGGCTCCAGGTCAGAGTGCACAGCATTCTGGTATGTAAACATTATCAGTTTAACGAAATTAGAGGGAAGAGAAGATGTTGTACCATTCTTAAGCCAGCATCATATGGCGGTCCTTACAACTAAAACGCAAATCTGAAGTCCCTCCGATACGGTTCTACATGAGTGGCTTACACAGCAGTATAAAGGAGTGCTTATTATAAAACCGCAACACCAGCATAACCCACACAAACGAAGGTCGTGTTGGAGCGTTAAGCCACGGATACACTAGGGGACAAATTGTCCTACAACATGGCGCGAAACACTAGATTAATGTGACTCTGCAACATTGCATTGTGTCCTGCAATGTACAATGCACATATCCCGTGTTATTGTCGCGCCATTTGTTGCCGAGCGTAGTTGCGTACGCAACGCAATAGACACTACCTCACGACATTTAAATTTTTCAATAAACACTGACTAGTGTGGCCTTCACAATGATCCGCGACATTTACCTCGGCACTTTCTACGGGTTGTTCAGGAACAGTTTCGCAACATGTTGCTCAATTTGTCCCCTAATGTAACCGTGGCTTCAGACAAAGCAGTTTCCATTCCAGTACTAATTAATTAAAAGTGGGGAGGTAAGGACCACCTTCCTATATCGAATAAGCAGTGAGAGCATTCGATTTGTTTGCATCTAGCCATTAATGGAAGCTGAAATTTGTTTTCAATTGAAATATACGTTTTATAAAGATAATTTTTAAAGCGGATTATTTTAAGTGTTTTTCAACTGTTTTGCATTGAAATTAAATGTTGAAGTAAAGTGTTTCTTTTCCGTTCTACGAGTATTAATTAGTAGAGACTCGGAGCACTATATGTTCTATGTGATCATGCTTCAACTTTTTTTTGCTGTTCTGAAAAACTCAATAAGATTTATGTCATTCATTTAGTATTCATTAAAAAAAGCATATTTTGTAAGACATAATGATGGCTGCATGTTCGTGTTTGTAACCTATAAGGGATCTTTATGACTAAGCTTTATCGTGACTCTAGCCCACGATTTACAATGTCACTAAAGGCTTGTAAGATGGATTACAACGGCTGATGCCATGGGCTTGTTAATATCCCACTAATCCATTATTATCATAAACTAGTTTTCCGCCGGCTTCGCAAGCGTCATAAAATTTTCTCTCTGTAAAAAGTATTCCATGTTCTTCTCCTGGTTCTAAGCTATCTCTTGATGATGATTGATTTAAGGATATGCCGAGTACTGGGCTAGTTCTGAATACAGATAAATCGCGTTTTATTTAGTACCTCTGAGATTTTCGTATCTCGTCGGAATACCGGTGAGATTACGTTGACCGATTGTATTCTGAATGGAGGTTGAAATTTGGCTGATTCCTTGATGTTGCCATGTTCTACTTTATTTCCAATTCATACGTTTTTTTCACAGCGTACATTTTATAGTTAATCTACGCTGTGCACGTTAAGTATTTACTTGTACTCGTAGGTATATTTATTGTGACGCTAATTTAGATATTTGTGTAGTTAGATATTTTTTTATTGTTTAGGAAACAATAATTTTGTTGCCAGGGCAGTGAGTGACACAAAAAAAAACATGAAAAAATTTAACTCAACTCAAATTTTTTGAGCTAGTTAGTATATTCGAGAAATCATGAAAATCGTTATATATCTTGATATTTTTTATTATCTATTAATTAGTAAGTCTCACAACTTTGTCAACAGCTTCTGAAGTAATTTTCAATTGTCTTCGGTACGTGCCCCGTTCCTTTAAGTTTCTATTGTCTCAGACATGTTGAACTTACGATCCAACTTACGTTAATTAAAATTATCTTGATGGAGATAAGAAGTTTGTGAGTGGGGTTATATTTCAAAGTATTTGCATATTTTTACCGTGCAGTTTTAGCCTTTTATTAAAATTTTATTATTTAAGTAGGTATGTATGAACACACAAAACTAATAATTAGTACCTTTATATTTTAACGTTTAAAATTCTATTGAGTGTTTTGAGTATGACTGTATGTGTGTGGTAAAGCTAAATATGTTGATGCTTAATAAAGTACGAATTACTTTGAAAGTACGAACCATTCTAATATACACACTATACATTCTTAAACCTGCTTCTGAACATCAAAACACACAAATATCCTGTTTCCTTTAAATTTAAAGTTATAAATTATACGGACGAATCGGATCTCAATTGGGATTCTTTGGCTATGAGATAGATAAGTCAAGACAATGCCACTTATGGATAAATCATTGGATTGGATATTCTATTCTCCAATTCGAACCTGCAATCTTTAATTCCAATCTCGGGCTTGACAGCGGAAGGGTTTTGTTATAAATTTACAGCAGGAGTACGAACTTTTCGATTATACCCATTTTAACAACAAAATACGAGTAAGCAATGTCAGTAAAATTTAAAAATAACTTAAAAATTTTTAGATTTTTTTTTTGGTTCTAGTACATATTCATATACTTAACATAGTTTTAAAACCATGATACTTTAAAAAGAATGTATGACCCGTCTATGTATTAAAGAAACTATTCATTTCAATTGGATCCGAAAAAAGGTACTTAAGAGGCCGGCGACACGACGAATTGTCCATACAAACGAATACCAAAATGATTTGTAATTTGAGCATATTTCCACGATATTATTGTATTATTATTATTTAAATAGTATTTATCTAGGTTCCTATGGAGTTTTTTTTACAAAATACTTATTTTAAATGAAATTAATTTTTTAGTAAGTATTTTGTAAAAAAAAACACGATAGAAAAGAATCCTAAATACCTGAGAAAATAAATTGGGAAACACATCTTCAAACATTACATCGAAAAAGGTTAATCGAACTTGAATGGTAATCATCAAGCTCCATTAACCGCGCCGTTATTGATCAAGTTAATTATGCAAATATCGCTCGCCTGGCTCAGATTTAACACACCATGTGCGCACTGCACAATAATGCTATATGCATAAGGCGGGTAAATACATTATATTATTAGGTACATGTTGTAGATCAAACATTCCAACATCGGTTACATTATGTGCAATTGTTATCTAGTTGTTTAGGTTTATGCTGAGCTATTTGGTCTTGGGAAATCTAATCTTTTAACAAGAGATATAAGAAAAGATAAGTATCATATAATTATTGTAAAATATATTATGGTCTGAAATCGATTTAAAATTGATTTAAATCTAAGTTTAAAAATTAATTTACGATATAGATAAATGAATAAAATTCATTCAATAAAATATTGTCAGTATTATCACAAAATATTATCTAGGTTATATTTTGCAAACATGTAAAACTGTTCCGGTATAAAATGACCCTTACTTTCGTATGTAAATAAGTGGAGAGCACATCAAAAGGGTAATTTATTGATATTCGAGCTTTCCACCACGTAGCGCTCACTACGGTAAAACCTCTGTTTTAACTACCTCCGCATAATGTTATATCTGTAGCACTAATATTTTATCATGACGAGTTTTATGTTTATGACAACGATTGCATACACCCATCAAAAACATACAGCTACGTCATGTATAAAGTAATAACTAGAATTATGTATCTGATTGTACAAGTACGAGTACTATATCTGAAAATAGCATCCTGTGGCATAAAAGTCATCTAAACCTATATAAGTTAACATGCAAATAGCATTCGTTTGTCCTTATCATTCACATTGTCTTTTAAATTGTATCTACATTTGTGTAAAATATATCACTGCAATGCAATATTAGCAACATTTTCGCATGGTCTGACTTACCGCAAACATACAGCGAATTTCCACATGGGAACTGCGTGAAATCAAACAGAGTGAACCGATATTGAGCTGAATTGTATGAGAAAGGTCGGGCCGCCTGGAAGCCATCATATTTTTCTATGAATTGAGGTCTTCAAAATGTCCTATTGAACTCTATATTTATCCTGCTCTTTGTTTGATTTATGCTACGTTAGCCTCGGTCACATACGAAACCAAAGCTCGAAATTATATTTCCACGAATTTCCCCAATATAAATTTATTCTTATTTCTTAAAAGGATTAGTTTTACTTTGATTTCAATGCGTCACATAACATGCTTATTTTAATTAAAATTTATATTCTTATGAGGAAAATATCGTTTGTCCATGTGAGTTTAGTAAACAATGCTAATTGTTAGATATTATTATTTATTTACAAACAGGCGGCCATAGGCTGATGTGTCTACGTCAAACAGTTATGAGTCTAGTTTTATGTAACTTTTGTGAGTTACTTGCCATTGTTCCGTAACCAGTTTTCGAACGGATTATAATTAAACTCTGTAAAAACAAGAGCTTACAGAGTTTAATTATAATCCAAAAATTACATTTTATGAAATTCAAGTAGAACGAGTTTATCAATTTGTCACATCTATGATTTTAATATAACCTGCGCAATTAAAAGTGAATTCTGTAAATGGCGGCGGGTAGGTATGGTACGGTTGGCAAAACAATTTCTCAAACAGGCCGGCGTCACGACGAATTTCCCATACAAACATAATACCAAAATTATTTGTAATTCGAGCATATTTCCACGGTATTATTGTATTATTATTATCTAAATAGTATTTTTATCTAGGTCCCTACAGAGTTTTTTTTACAAAATACTTATTTTAAATGAAATTATTTTTTTAGTAAAGTAAAGTAAAGAGTTTAAACAACTTTGCGTTATAAACCCGGCGCTTTTATAAAGGTCCTCAATGTGATCATTCATACGAACGCTTTTAAATCACTTTCGTCTCATCCCTCGCTTTAGAAAGCCGTGGGAATTTTTTTTGCTAAATATCTAGCTATAGCGATTTGTGTTGCTAGAAGAAGAAAGAAAAAAAGGACATTCTGGGTACATCCTCTGAATGAACAGAGATACTTAAAATAACAGTTTGTGACACTGTACGAAGATTCGACAAGTATACAAGATTTGACGAATTATTGGAATATTTCTACTAATACTCATCGTACTAATCGCAGCGCCGGCGTTTTTTTAATAGTGTGAATAATAATAAAAAGTTTCATACGGCCTATTACCAGCACTTTTCGTTGAAAATGCAACACTGCTCGATAAAAAAGCGTCGCGTTCTAAAATCGCCGACGTGTGAACACGTACTTGGGTATGCCTAAAACGTTCAAATAGAACATAATTATTATGTTCTATTTGAACGCTTTTTTAACGGACGTTAAAAAAGCTCTCGTGCGAATTAGGCCTGACTGACTATTTTTTTGTAGCGCGTACTTCACTGTGTGAGTATAGACAGCGATAGAGAGTGAGCGAGAACGCATGCGAGCGGACGCCATTTATAATTCGCTTCTATATGTGCGCAGGTTATACCTACTTCCACGAAACAAATGAACGTCATCTTAATATAGGGGTAAATAGTTTTACAGTAATTTAGGACGAACAATAGATTGCGATAACGTATTTAAAGAGCTGAGCGGCAAATTATTTAGCTGCCTAAATCACGTTATTTCGAGAGAATGGAACAAAGAGTTCGCTGAAGACGCCCAAGTTCGCCATTGTTCTGGGAACTGAACGAAATTGTTGGGAAATAGGTGTATCCGTGATTCGGGAAGTTTACTCAGCAAAACGGTTCGTTTCCGTCCCTTTTCTTGTCAACGTACGTATTAATACTATCTATGTACAAGTCTCTTTAATCTATGTGAGTGTTATTTAATAGATGAATGAAACTAACATGCATGTTTCGATATTACTTTGAATGGTATGGAGTAACATAAAAGTGACAAACTTACTTTGTGACAAATGGACAACATCCCAATGAAATACGGCGTTTATTTTAAAATAAAGTAGTACGTGATAAAACACTCGAAAGTCGTACAAATCTGGCTACCCGTTCTCGCTCGGTTCCGTGACTAAGAGGATTTTAATATATCAAGTTATATTAGATTGTATTAGATTATATATTCTGCTTTCAAAATCTTTATATCAAATTCTTCAGTATTTTTTTGGCACGTGTCCACACCAAATGTCTAATTTATACGGTCCCTTTTACTCGTAAAACAAATCATAGCAATCGCCCCGAAAGCCCAGAAGACGCGTGAAGTTTCCACCTCATGAAGCCGGGTATGTGCTCAAACAAAACAGCCTGAGGCAAACTTTTCCAATTTCGATTAAGCCGTGAGATTCACTACCTCGCCGGCCAGGCCCTACCCTTCCGGGCAACCTCTCATAGCCAACTAATTGACGTTGAATATTCTCATATTTCCAAGCTTAGTTTTCATTTTAAGACCTTGGAGTGTATATGTAATAGTTTGTTTTTTATACATTACACTGATTACACATTGTGTATTTCTACGGACATATTCCTGATTTATGTTTATTCATTTAAAGAAACTATTTATCTACTACTATGAAATCTAACGCATAGTTGACTAATGCGTTAGATTCTTAGTTGTAAGAGTAGGTACAGTATGTACCTACACAATTAAATTAACTAAATATAAATCGTGTACCTAGGTAATCAACGTCATTAAATTTTGTGCAGTAATATCAAATGTGGTGTATTCATGTTAAACATTTTTGTTAATTACATCCCCATGGAGAAGTTACGACCATATTTGTTTAAATATAACACCCTCCTCATACCAAAAGGGTAAAACTTTGAAAAATCCTACAACACTCTGTCTCATTGTTTTGTATAATTTATTCAGTATTTATACTCTGTGTAACCCACAATTTTATTACTTACTTTTAACACATTTAATGCCTATGCTCGGTACTGCAGCCTGTCGGGCTGTCTGTCGTATGTAAGACCATACCATGCCGTAGAAAAGAAACGAGAGTGTGTCATGGGCACAGATAGTGTTAGAAGACTAAAAATAGAATGTACCTATATTCTACTACCTATATTCTGTCTATAAACTTGTCCCTTCACACATATGACGTTGAATTTCTTTTTATTTGCGAAAAAAAAAAATAGAACCAACTCGTAAAAGTTATGAAGCTATTCCACAAGTACTGATACCCTCACTCGCTCCTATCTCAATGTGAGATATATTTTATTGTGTATGACATGCGGTTATTCCCATCGTATATTCGGTGATTGTTGTCCCTTCTCTTATTTAGACGTGGCTGTTGTGGCTGCGCCGTTTCCTGTTTACTTCGACTTAGCGGGAAAATTTATGACGAAACCACGAGATCTTGTCTTTGACTTTGTAATATATTTATGAGGGATATGTACCTCAAAAGAACGGAGACGGATCCTAATAACATCAGTCTGTTGTCCGTCTATCTGTATGTCTGTCGTTCTATCTTTGTCTTTAACCTTTATCTTGAGAACGTGTAGCGTAGAGGTATAGTTTAAATTTAAACCATAAACTACCTTTTATTCTAAATACGAGATAAAACTATTCCCAAAAAAAGTCTATAAAGTAAATAGATATGTTTTCTAAGCAGCATAAACTTCTTTGAAGTAAAAGATCGCCTGGATACGAGGAAATTCCATTAATAGGGGAACTAAAATATTAAACTTTCCCGGCGGCCTTTGTCGCGGAAAAGGAAAGTCCGACGTCATTATACAACAAATGGAACTATTATACCACCGCGAGTACCCTGAATGTTTCATGGCCAATCATAATAGCGTACATTTACAATAAAAAATATCTGTATTTGTCTAAGCAATAGGAACAAGGCTTGTTGCTAATTATAGAGTAAGTTCTGTGATAACTGATAACACAAGCTTCAAGCTTATCGTGGTTAGCCCCTTGGGGCTAAATGTAGCTACATGTGAATTGTCCAGCAAAATTTATTTAATCAAGATTACTTTATTAGCAAAATATCTCTTTTAAGTATTTTGTCGTTTATAGAGCTGTTTCAACGAATCTTCATTACAAAACTAGAAATACGCAGACAGTAGTAGATTTTTAATATTAAGCTACTAAACCATTGAGCTTAGATTTTTCCTTAGAAATAAAGTATTTTCTCGTGGTGAAATATAAATTTGTCGTATATAAATTATAAATATAGTACCTATAGTTATGCAACATTAATATATACGTAAATATTGCTGGAGAACACACACAAAAACATCTAGTCCCGTGGTATGTAAGCTTATGGTACTAAATAGATAAACATTGAGGTTCAGTGCACTTATCTCCAACTTTATTAGATTTTATTATTCTTTCTGCGTTCTCGGCTCTATCTTATTTTATTTTATTCAGATGATATCATTTGTAGCGTCTTCGAGTTAAATTATTCTGCACATTTAATACCACGCTCGGATGAGTGCGCAGTGAGCATCAGCATTGCATATTAGGTCTTGTTCTTTGAAACTTAGCGTCTAGAAGTCAGTTTCTAGTTAATTAGATAACATTCATGAAAAACATAAAAAATATCTATATTAAGCACTAGCTGTACTTAATATAGATATTATATTGAATATTACATATATTATATTATAATAACGTCCGTTTTATTCTCTTGCGTCGCAGTCCTTCGCCCGCATAGAAATAGATTAATTTAATATAAAAAACCCTTTATAATATCCCTAATATCCCTAGATTTGATTAGTCAACTAATGACCACCCGCTCTTTTCCCGTGAGTTTCATTTTTATTTCAAGTCTTTGTATCATAATAAACATATACGAAAAAAGAACATGATACCTTTCCATTACCCGTTTTTATGTTATGTGGGCTTCACAGCAATACAATGGTATTCAGTGAAGCGCTCGCCTGCTCTTGACAGGCAAATAATAGGCTTTGCTATTACAAAACAGCGTATGATGTTCATATGAACATTCGAATTCCCTGTAAATGATCACAATGGATAAGGCCGCTTCGGGACCGCAAACTGGCCATTATCTGGTATCTAAATATATCGTTTATTACACATGAACACTTAAAACAGGTAAAAACTTAACTGACGAGCGAAACATGTGAAGTATTTTACTATCAAGGGCATTTATGTATGCTACGACGTAGCTAAATTATTGCTACGCCGTAGCAAGCTACGACGGCCTTAATACAACGCGGACGTTTTAAGTTTATTTTTCGTTTAAAAAATATTCTAGGACATCGCATATAAAAAAGAGTAATAGTTACATATTCGCATATTCTAAAGATTTTCCAAACAATAATGATTTGAGTTTATTTAACTAACAGCGAACAAAGTTCAATAAAAATAAATTATTACTATATTTTAGCAACATTCGCCTACCTATCCATAACTAATCTGCCAGATAAACTACAAAGTTTGGATGCGATATCTATTAGATAACTATCTGAAGCATTTTCTGTAACTGGTGAAACAGGCCCTAGATATGTAAAAGTTATATTCTATTGCTCGTTTGTGTGACCAGGCTGCACGTACAACTCAACAGGCAATGGCACTTTGCGCCAACACAACCCTCCCCATAAGCATTCCAGGATTGATGTACCTACCGAATATATATTTCTAATTCGATTATTTCAAAACTCTTTGCGTCTGGAACACTCAACAAGTATATTAAGAGGATAAATTTAATTTATTGAGAGCATGTTGAATAAATTTGATGGGATATGTAAAGACGTCTTCGTATGGATGGATTATTGTGCGAATTATATATTACTTTATCATTATTATCATCATTTCAGCCATTAGACGTCTATTATATTTCTAGTTATTACAATAGGTCGCGGCCTACATCCACTGCGTGTCCACCGCTTTCACCAGATCATCTGTCCACCTTGTTGGTAGACGTCCGATGCTTCGTTTTCTGAACCGTGATCTTCTCTCGCGAACATTTCGTCCCCATCGGAAAATATGCAACAATGTAGTAACAAAAACGAAAACAAAAAGTTAAGTTAGAAATACTGTAAAAACAGTTTTTTAAATAGCACAATTTAATATCACACAAAAGGAAACTAACGTAATGCTTTCGCTCTCAAAGACAAAGACGCGGCCGACAGTAAAATCCAATTACACAACTTTACCCCTCAAATGGCTTGGAAAAGATTACCCGTGGAAATAAGTAGCTGCCGCGTTCACGAACAGTTCCTATTCTACAAATCTGACAATATTTTAGGAGGCAATTTAAATTGATTCACAGTATGACCTTTATTTTTTTAATGTTAAAAAAATCAACGCTTTTTATGAATGATGTCAGGCACGATTGTTCTCTTAGAGAACAATCGTAGCACAATCTATGCATAAATAATAGACTGAATCTATTCGTACGGGTACTGTACGAATAAATTATTTTTTATTCGTACGGGTATTGTACGAATAAATTATTTTTTATTCGTACGGGTACTGGACAAACAATTTATTATTATTCGTACATAAGTCGGATGAATTTCCTCGATCGATCATTTTAAACTTATAGATTTTTAATGAGGTTTAAAAAACTAGGTGCCAACCGCGTGGAAATCGGTTCATACATTCAATAGTTATTGCTCTTGATTATATTAAACTAGCTTTTCGCCCGCGGCTTTGCCTGCGTTTTATTAGATTTTCCCGCGGTTTTCCCTTCTCCGGTTCTAAGCTGGCTCCCCACCAAGTTTCAGCCAAATCGAATCAGCCGTTCTTGATTTATAAGTGGAGTAACTTACACGACTTTCTTTTATATATGAGACTAGCTTTCCGCCCGCGGCTTCGCCCGCTCTATATTAGATTTGAAAAAAAGCAGTAAAAAGTATCCTATGTCCTTCTCCTGGCTCCTAAGCTGCCTCTCCACCAATTTTCAGCCAAATCTATTCAGCCGTTCTCGAGTTATAAGTGAAGTAACTAACACGAATTTCTTTTATATAATAAGAAGAAGAAGAAGATGAAATAAAATGATTAAAATAATTGAACAAATTTAATTTACTTATTTTTAGTCAAGTTTAATTCTATAAAACTTTTAATTGTTCTTACATTTTCATAACATCAAAATTAATTAAATTATACTAAAACATATCTACAATTTTTTTTCACATCACATTGATTTTTTCTTCTTTGGTAAACCAATCGCTGTTTGCGTTGCTCCTTTCGGTCGTCCTCGTTGTCTCATAGCCGGTTGTACAATTATATTCTCCAATATTTTATTTTTTTTCAAAAAATTTATCTCTATGAATACAATAGTATCGGATGCTGTAATATATCAGGGACGCTTCAACATGCCTCTTGATTCCTTTTGTGCGACATCGTTCAATTGTCATAGCATCTCGTTGATAAAAAAATGCGTACTCTTTATCTTCCACATCTTTAAATTTCTTCTCTAACGATTCAAAAGAATCAAATTTGTCACCTTCCTTCAATAAATTATCATTCTCCTCTTCTCTGTTTTGGTCTTCCTCTTTGCCCTCTTCGTTTTCATATTCTTCTTCTGAATCTGAAGAATATATCAGCAATATTAAAATTAAAAAAACAATTAGGTATATGTTAAGAAATCTATATATATATATATAAGAGAAAGTCGTGTTAGTTACTCCATGTTAAATATGGTATCAAAATTAAACTAAGTAGAATATTCCACACGGTGTGGCAACACCGATGTCGTTTGATTGTATCAAGTGTGTTCTTGCATGGAATGTATGTGAAGATAAATAAATCTGTTTTTCTAATATATCAATTGGAATTTATCATCAACAACCCATCACTCCACTTATAACTCAAGAACGGCTGAACCGATTTAGCTGAAAATTAGCAGGGAGGTAGCTTAGAACCGGGAGAAGGACATAGGGCTCTTTCAATTTATGCGTTTCGTATCAGACCGCTGCAGTGCCGAAGCGGTGCGGCGTCCGTTCCGCGAACACCCGACAGCAGGTACGGACGCCGCGCTGTTGCCGCACCGTGCATTTTGTATGAAAACAAGTGACCGGCCGTGCGCCGTACAACAAACGCACCGCTTCGGCACTGCAGCGGTCCGATACGAAATGCATAAATTGATAGAGCCCTTAGGATAGTTTTTTACCGCGGGAAATCTAATATAAAGCTAGTTAATATATTTTTTATTAATTTAATAATTACTTACCCATTTTGTAAGATATTTTATACAAGCTAAATAAATTCAAATTGAATTATTTTATTATAAAAATACTTAGTGACAGAATGACAGAAAATCAAAGAGAATATAATCACTAAAAATATAAGCAAAATTATGATAACCTCCTTGTGTTCACATTGGTGAACACAAGGAGGTTATCGAAACTTATTAAAATAAAAGCTAGTTATCCCAATTGATGTACGAATAAATAATAATTTATTCATACAGTATCCGTGCAAATAGTGACGTTCTTAAAAGAAGAGCTAATCATCCAGTACCCGTACGAATAATTAATAATTTATTCATCCGGTACCCGTACAAATAGTCACTTCCTAAATAATATTGCTAGACGATTCACTAACATCATAACATCTAGCCCCCTAGATTTTCTAGAAATTTATTGATATATCAAAGTTTAAGATTACTTCTAACATCACGAAAATAAATAATAAATATTGCTGAACAAATTACCCAGCAATATCTACCCACAATATCTAGAAAATATCGCAGTATAAAAACATAAGGATTATTTAAAAGGTTGAGCGTCTCGTGTGAGGATTGCAAGGAATCGTAAATGTTTTACCGTTTGTTCGGAATCGGACGATAATGCCCCCGGCACCGACAATGTCCTCGTTGCCACTCTGACGGCTCTCTGGCGATAGATACTCTTCTATTCATAGAAATAGAGGACATTTAGTATTCTAACTGAACAACAGACTTTATTTGTGCGGGCTGATGTGATGTTATACATATATTTATATTTCCACCTCGCATGGAAAATACTTGGTATATCAAAGGTAAATAGTTTTCAGGTGCACAGACTTTAATAATATAATTATTATTGGCGTTTCCAAACAGGGACTTCTCTCTTGAAGATGAAGATTCTTAATAATAATAAGGCCTTAATTTACTTTTTAAAGATTCCAGAACATGCTGGTTTCCACACGATGGCCTTCACCATTAAATCACGAGTTTTTAATCATAATTATATTAACCCATCATACGAGTCACATGACAACCCATTATATGTCTGGAAATTCGTATAATTACGACCTGGCGGCGTGGTGAACGCAGTTATTTTAGGGAATACAAATTCTGTGATGGGGTGCGATTTGGAGTGAGATATTTCATCTTGTGAATTCATAGCTAAGGTAGCGTACCCGAGCAAACCCGAACGGACAACTAGTTTGAAATAGACCTTAGAGAATATGCCTTAAATTATAAGCATGCTGTGTTCATCTATAATTAGAATAACATGAATTTATAAAACTCCTAAATAGCGAATGTTTGCATTGTGTCCATGTTGATTCTGTTGATGTTCCTATATAAATAAATAAATAATAGACTAGAATTATCAAAAGAAATTCAAAATATAAAAAGTGTAAATTCATTTCCAAGCTATAAATATGCACGTGGACCTCAAAAATCTCAAATTCTTTGCGAGCCACGAAAAAGTATTACGCAAGGCTATTTTACTCGTAAACAAGTTATATTCCTCCCAAGTATAACAAATGACATGACAACATTCTGAAATCCATTAGCCACCGCAATTTACACGCTTCTATGGCTTTAGAATCGAATCGAGAAAGGTTCTACATATTTGCTTTACTGATAGCAGCAGCTTTATCGTGGACTGTAACCCGGTACATATTCCCCCCACCCCAGCAGCAGGGGGAAACCACCCTGTATTCCCCCATTATCGATCGACTCTCGTGTCGCAAACGCCCGGAGCGTTGCCTTTGTGAATGAAAAAGTATTTTTGTTATTAAAATTGATGTATATCGTATTATCATGTTTCATGTGTTATATTTCCAATTAGAGGGAGGATGTTATTGATCTGAGGATAACGGTGAATTGTTTCCTTGTTTTTTATTTTTCTTCGCTTTGTTTTGTATACCATAAACCTTAACAAAAGCCTTTGTTTTTTTATGGAAAAATACTGTAATTATGTAAGGATACGGATAGATAAACAATGTAAAACTGCCCAGAATACAAACTAAAATAGGTTTATTTTTTAACTGTTTGCTGTAAGTATTTCATAGTAGTACACTGTAATTCGCCCTTAGGGGGAAATAGTAGATAAAGCAACTTGTTGTAGAGCTACGGAGCCTTGCTGAAGACAGACTGGAAAGTTTTCCAGTAAGTCCTACTATGTACCTACACTTTACAAATCCTTGCTTTTGTTAAAGGATTTATCTGAATATCCAACCAATTTGTAACAAAGGAAACGACTACCGATGGTATATTCTATGTAAGTATTTTCGAAACCACTTATTTAAGATTCCCTTTGTGTCTTCTATAAAAACGTTTCTTCATTGTGAAACATTTTATGTTTTAAAAAATAATAGGATACTATTGTGGTATTGTTTTTAACATTATGTAGTAACAGTGAGAAATTGCAGACAGGTATCGAAATATAAAAGAACAAATAATTTGTTGTTGCCAGCGACAGTTGTCATAACTATATTATATGCTATTTTTTGGTGTGGTTGATTTGATTACAATTTTGATTAGATTTTAATAGTTACGAGTATGAAATATACGCTTTGTATGATATAATGTTATTAAACTTTGCCCAACTTTTACTCACACGCTGCAAGTATTATCTGCACAGAACAGCAGTAATTAACAACCATGATTTTTGCGCGATGAATATTCAGGGACTGTTTGGTATTCCAGAAAGCGGAGAGGCAGCGGATTTTACACGAAATTCTGCGGGGAATGGAACGTTATCGGAGCGCACACTCGTGCATAGTACCAACGTAAGTGACTTGCTTCGGCTTATAATGGCCTGTTTCTTACGTGACAATCCACCGTGGCTGGGCATTAACAAGATACAAGTATTCATTAGAAAAACTGTTTAAAATGTCATAAAACAAAATATTGGTTATAATTTACATGAAAGTTAATCCTATTCAATTATATAAAAGACAATTCCACTTTTCATTTTAATTTTATAACTCAAGAAATGCTGATCCAATTTGGGTTCTTTTGGTTTTAAAATACCTAGTCATGAAAAAAGGAAGGTTTATAGGTGAGAAAACATGGGATTATTATATTTGAATATGTCAATTCAATTTTTATTAATACGTTTGATTCATTGTTTATTACTATTACATATTTTATCAGTTTCTGGTAATAAAAAAATCGGCTAAACTGTAAAAAACTATGTCTAACAGCCCTTTTTTATGAAAGTATTGCGTAAGAAGCGATACGCATAAAAATCAAGTTGGTATCATTTTGATTGTCGTTTGAATTCTGGGATCTGTTTGATTTCCGTCGGAAACAGTAGGTGTCGCTACCGTGCCGGCATATCGCTATTTCCTCTCTGTCGCTTGCCGGAAGTCAAATGTAATATCAACCTACATTTTATTTTGAGTACATATAGCTTTATTTTATTGACTTCTAGAAGGAATACAATTTATCATGAAAATTTGTAATATTATATATAATTTATGTTATTAATTTTCTTGCTGTAAAATGTTGTAAATCTGTATTGTATGAACTAAGAGTATATTTAGTTTCATAAGTTAAAATAAATCTGCAGTTTTCATTTCTGGCAGCAGTGCAGACACATAAAATCTCCTAATAGATAGCATTATTAGCTCCCTGGCTACATTTATATTTATGTAAAACATAAAGTTAAATTAAAACGGTTTTCTTCAGTTTTCGTTATTTTCTCTGTTATTTTCTTGAAAACCTATTCCATGAGCAATATGAAAAGGACTTACCGTTTGTTTTTTCAGGCTGTTCATCATTGAAGGAGTCGTCTGCTGTGGCAGCAGCTACCAGCAGCATCAGCCACCAAAGGCGCGACATGGTCCCTTTAGGCAAAGGAATAAATTAACAAATATTGCTTAAAATTCTAACAGCAACATCATAGCTTGTGAAAAATTCGAGCTGTTATACTTATTAGAGTACTTTAAATAACATAGGAGACTCTCTAATCAGTTAAATTGCTCGGCCGGTGTGCAGGGGCCGGCGAAACAAATTATTGCAACTTTTATGAACAAAGAAAGGTGGAAAAACTCACAACCTAGAGACATTGTCACCTGAGCCCATAAAAACTGCACTGGGTATAGAAACTTGAAACTTTCAGGTGTTGAAACATAGTTGAACAAAGTTTGAAAGAAGAAATATGTAAAATGCATTAACATCTGGAGGCACGGCTGTTCCCCCACCATGTCGAGTTTATTTAACTCGAGCAAAACAGTAAATTCAGTACTCAAATAATATTTAGCACGAATTCTCCAACTCTCCTAAATAAGAGATATAGTAATTGCAACTGAAATACAAAACATAGAGCAATCCTGTGGCGTTGCACATCGGGCGAGCCACACAAAGCCTCAGAACACTCGGCTAAGCCCTGCCATAGTTTCTCGATGTGCACTCCGCTTTATAAGCCTCTAGGTGACTCAATCGGATCGTGAATTATTTCGGAAGTTGGGATTTGTGCGGGTTCTTGTTTGTAACATTTATGGAGCTTGTTTTAGTTTAAACCACTTTTTAGTACCTACCTGTGTTAGTAATTAGTAATAGACTTGGAGTTCATAAAAACGGTTTTTTATGATTTTTAATATGAATTTAATTGTGAATATCCTGTATAGATGCAAATATTATATCTGTTTTTTACTGACACATAATTATTACTAGTAGAAGTTAATTAGGTAATAGCTGGCTGGTCTTGATAAAATTAATCACTATTATCATTATCTATTCCTAAGCTCGACTTAAAATATGTAAGTAAGGTTTAAAAAAAATATGAATTTCCCGACATTTCGGCACTGTTTCAAGAGCCATCTTCATGGAGAAACTGAACAGTGCCGAAATATCGGGAAACTCACAAACATTTCAATCATGGTATGTTACCCGTTTCGTGTTCTAATAGTAAGTTAGGTTGTACCGAACCTACGGTCGAGTAAAAATAATGGTACAGGCAGACAAAAGCCCACAAAAGGTGACCTCCCTTTGACAGACACTAGCGTTGTCTGAAACTAGGCTAGCCTTCACTGCGAGTCAAACGGCAGGAAACAAACCCGCGCGGTATGTGGAACATTTAACACTGGAAGGTTGTAACGGCACAAAAGTTGGTAACATTTTACGTTTTACTGACAGCGATTTTCAACAACTCTGATGAATCTTAAAGATGAATTCTTCTGTCTACATTATATATTTTAAAACATCTATTATATAATTATTATGAATATAACGACCAATTGAAATTGATCATGGAAATACGAGCAAATGTTATTTATCTCATATTCCTTTTGAATTTATCCAGCTGAACAAAACTAAATTAATTTTGCGATAAATATTTCATATTGACTGAAATGCACAAAACACGGAAAGAACAAAGGGCCGGAACAACAGAAATGAAGCAAAACGTTATGTATTTCAGTAGATTTTTGTGCACAATGCGAAACGAGTGGCCATTTTGTAATAAAACAAACAATGGCGGCCGCCCACGCCGAGCGCGCAGAAACGCAGCTTATTTGTGTATTTTTTCTAAAAATAAAAGATATCCTTAACAAAAAACGTTGAAATGCATTCGTGGAATCTGTGGGTTATAGCCGGAATTTGCTCACTAGTCTTGGACAATTCGGTAATCATTATCAATAACCTAATCCTAATAATACAGCCAATCAGTGCTTGGTTGGATAGCTCTGGTTGAAATGCACCCTAAGAACTATAGTTCTACAGACACACTTATACATACTTTCAAAAAAAAAGAGGAATATATATAAAATCGAGCGAAATAGCTACTAAACAAGAACACGCAAAGAACGCTAATTGCAAAATAATAGTATTTTGTGTGTATTCAGTATCGTTTTAAACCGACCCAAAGTTTTCCCATTTAGGTAGGTATCGACATAGTAACATATTACGAAGCATAAATTGGATACGGGCTGTGGTTTCAGTGACCCTCGTCAAAGGGTAGTGATTGCCACCCACTTTGCTTCCCGCAAATACATAAATATTAATCTATTATGTTGGTACTCGCTTGCTGAATATGGCTGCTAGTCACGTTACGTGTGAAGACTCGATAAAATTATAACCCACATTACGAAATAGAGCCGTGTAGGTGCACACTCGACTTTCATAGCGAAGGTTGAAGGTTCGAACCCCACCGTCTGGACTTTTCTTCTCGAAAAATGTATGTACGCTTCAAAATCACGACATCTTATGGTAAAGGCAAACACCGTGAGGTAACCGGCATGTTCTGAAAACTATGAAAAGACATGAGTCATTCACCAAACCTGCATTTGGCCAGCGTGCTGGTGAATTTAGGCCTCTAGTCAAGAGAGAAGTCCCTGTGTCCTAGCAGTCCCTGTGTATAACTGCTACGCCGTAGCAGTGAAGTGCTACAGTTATACTCGTTGCAAGTTGGATATTATTCAAAGTAACACACCGAAGCGTCCTCGCGCGATCGGTATTTAAAAAAAAAGTAAAAAAGTGCAAGTCAAAAGTTGTTTTAGTCTGAAATTTTTGTGCTGCATCTTGTATCTTTTCACTACTAAAAAAAACTATTTTCAAACTACTTTGTTATAGAAACGCCGCGGTTCTTAAAGTTTTAAATTAAATCCTAATCAGAGACTGTATTATAGAGAAATAACTGTATAAAAAGTATTATGTAATCTGTGCTGTACATAAAACCAACAACAAAAATGACAAACCTGCTACGGCGTAGCTTTACTACTTGCACGAAAGGACGTTGTTTCGCCAACACTGCAATATTGCTAACTCGTCGAAGGCTCGAGGGGTTTCCTCTAGAGCCCCTCAGCCCTCAGGTGTCCTCCACCGGCTCATTATTCACTATAAGTCTGTAACGCGCCGAAGCCTCCTCGATCGGGCAATATCGATTGTGCAATGGCAGTGCAACTCAACGATTTCACATTATTTTTGCTTTTAGAGATTTTTATTTTGGCAAGCTATTATAGTAGGATTGAAATATGAATATTTAAATTAATAACTTAACAGCGTTAGGAATTGTAAACTAAGTTTAAAATAATCTTAAATGTCTTGTGTTTTTGTATCTTGCGTTTAACCCACTAGGTGTGCTTAGTTAAATTTATTTACGTAGTACTTATTTTAATCAATTGAATAAATATTTTTACAAAGTTATCAATGCACTAATATGTTTGCAATAACAGAAATTTAATTTCAGTTGGAATTTATATAACATAGAAAGAAAGAGAGAAAGAAAGAAAATACATTTATTTTACACACAAGACACAGATTACAGACACAAATAGGTAGGATGTAATTGGTATAGTGATAAGTTTTTCGTAAACGTTGAGAAAATATTTTTAAACCTTTAGAGCCGAATTCCAATATAACGATATGGACTGACTATAAATACGTAGGAATCCAGATGGTTATGTCATAAAAAAATCGTTGGAAACTAGTTCCCCGCCATAAAACATCCTGTCTTGAAACTTTCGAGGCTTCCGTGTCGTAATAAAAGCTTTTAACAAAACGAACAAAGAGCGACTTTAATAACAACTTACAATGGCGTTTAAAAAGTTTTATTGAACCTTTCAGGTAAGTACTTTCATTGTTTTCTTCTATAATTTTTCCACTTGTTGATGGCGATTCGATTTGCTCAGTTATTATTGAAATTCAACTCTATTGAACTATCACTTTAGTGATTCTAGAAACATGAAAAAAATAGCTAAATAACATATTAAGAGCGATCACGCTGCGCTTAGCTCCTAATAGATTTTCGCGCTTTAAGGACCCAGCAGTGGGATAAAAAAAATATCCTTTCTAACCAACCCTGAAAGTTCCAACTCTCTTCGACCTGTGGTTACGGCTGCACGTTGTCTAACCAAGAGGACAGCAACTTTGTATAAGTATATATAGATTAGATATACGTTGTAGAGATAAAGGTTATGGCACGGGTTCAAACGTGGGTGTGCTGACCCGAGGGTCGTGCAAACTCGAACCCGTCTATATAAAACTACACTGAAATCGATATTGAAGACCAGTCTCACCTAAGGGGCATTGTTGAATAAAATTAACGTTAGTATTCCATGAACAAAGAAATTAAATGAAAACATTAAGTCAATTAAGTTAAAGTGATAGTGTAAATGCATCCACGTTTGAATGAAATTATAGGAGAGGGGCGTTGGAGTGATATGGCCTTAACACATTCACTGCCTACGGTTCTACGGTTGCCTGGAAGAGATCGCTTTCAGCGATAAGGCCGCCCTTTGTACTTTTTAATTTTAGATAGTATTAAGTTTTGTTACTATGTTTTTTTATTTTATAAATACAATAAAGTGTTCATTCATTCTTTCATTCACTGCCAGTGCAGCTGATAAATAACTATTAGTGATAATTGTGGCTCGACTCGCAGTAAGAATCATCTCAAGTTTTACGAAAAATGCTAGAAATAGTAGTACCAAAAAAACATAATAATGATATACTTAAATAAATTAGTTGACGGTCATAATAAGAAATTGAGTTAAAATATAGGGAACATAAGATTCTCCAAGACAAGGGAAATGTGTTGTATGTAGATTATTATTTTTAAAACCAAAACAAAACCCTAAAAAAAAAAAAATTTTAGACAAAAGATTCACGTATGCCTAAATGCATGATGTTACGTTATTCATGACATGCCACGAAATATTCACTAAACGTAGCTCAATGTTCGCAGAATGTTCGCTCGAACATCAAAGCCATCAAAACTTTTATAAAAGTGTCATTTTTGTCATACATGTGGTATTGATGAGCGTTTTCCTTGACATTTTAGGTTTTATGTAACTTTTAGCTGGTGTGTGATGTTCGGAGTACAGTTTAATTTTTAATACTCTGAGAGAGCTATTGGCTATTACGGAACCTATTGTCTGCTGTCTGGGTCCGCACATGTCTAACCTAACAAGAACTTCACAGGAAATTGGAAACTCGTATTTTCCAGATACCTACATGCTTTGAAAGAAACAAGAAAACAATTCGTTTTCTTTTTTGTATCAAATTGGTAAAAATGAACTCAGGATACACTAGAATAGAACATACCACAGAGCGGCTCATTGTTCTGTTACATTAAATGTATAAATAAGTGACTAATCACGGCAAGCATAAGTTGTATTTTGTATTTGTTTTATATTAATCAACAATATTAATTTCAAGACTCCGACTTGATGTAATACGTGATTATCAAAATGGACTTACATTTAATTAATTTATATTTTCTTTGATCTTATTCTATTTATTTCTATTGGAAATATACCTTCTAATAATACTATAGGTATGGTAATAACCGTTTTATATAAAATCCACGTCAATATTCCTGGAAGCTGCCTATTAGGGCGGGCTTTAACTCAATTATTCCCAGCGCTGTAGTAATCGAGTTAAGCGGTCGTTTTGCGCAAATTGTGACTTAAAACATGGCTCAAACAACGTTTGTGTGATGAAGTTTACCTCGCTGGTGCAAGGAAATTGGATGTTCTAAGAAATTACTTCACCTTGTACTATATAAACCTTTGAAGTTTTGTTTAGGCTTTCGTGAATATTTTAAAAATAAGAGTACCTAAGTACCTATATTATCTACATATAAAAACTAATTCATATTTCCACACCCACACAATCTTGGTTTTGACTATAGACTATATTTGACTAAGTATATATTTTTTGACTATAATACACACGATGTATAAAATAATATGTAGTTAAAATTATATTTTCCGTAAAACAGGGACCTGATGACCAGTAATACAGGCAAATTAGCACCAGTCTCTCACAAAACTTTAACTAAACAATCAACCACCCTATGCTTGATTTCATTTTGAAAAAAATATTGATTTTTTGATTAGTTAATAAAAACTTCCTGAATTATAACATGGTTTAATTTTTTTAATTAATTTTATTCGGAACCTACTCGTATAATCGATCCTATCTAGATACTATAACCTAAACCCTGACGTTATTTTAGTTAATTACTGCTAAGCAACAAAGTATTTTTAATTTCCCAACGGGTCAAGAGTGGTTCGAAGCCTGCAAAGGGCTCAGGGCTCTTCAGCGACCGTTCGGTACAGGCATTCGTTAGTTCTACGAGGATGGCTAGGTCACTTGTCTGCGCCTACATGTACATAAGGTGAGCCTACATGTCTAGAAGATTTAAATGTCATTAAATCCTAAAGATAAGTTGGACAAGTCAATAAATACAATACATTTTTCATTTAATCAAACTATACACTGGAAACAAGGTTGACAACGTAACAAGTACGTTTCAGTTTTTTAAGCGCTGTGTTTCAGAAACGTAAAGTACTACCTCCTCATATCTGATTAAGTATATTATACTTAATCAGTTTTTTTTCTCTATAATATTGGAGCGGATTCCATCACTTGCAGTTTTATGTTCTAGATATTTTGCAAGGTATGTACATATCTTAATTGAATATCTATAATTTAACAGAAATCTAACACCCGTAAGTAAGACACAAGCATCGAGTTTACCATGGGGCCTAAATATTGCTGTGAGAATTGTCCAGAAATATTTATTCATTTAAATTTAGCTGAGAGTGTAATAAAGTGAGCCAGCTAGATCACTCCCCTAGCAGCCAGCTCGCCAAATGGTGCTGTCATTGTGATTGCGCTCGAGGTCTGAAATTGTGAATGCTCTCATTTGAAACGTCCTTCACGTCGGAAAACGTTTCCGCTTTTTGAGCACCTTGCCTTTTCCAGAAATTGCTTTGCTGATTTTTGAAAGAGATTTATTAACGTAAAGTCAGGACCGCAGGTTTTCGGACAATGGACGGCAATTTGCAGAAGTTGGATATTTTGGGGTGAAGTTATAAAGTTGTTGTCGAATATAAATAAGGGTCGGATACAAACCACTTGAAATAGTCACTCACATAATGTGTATAATTTACCTAGTCTACTTAGTATAATTTTAGCTTGGCCATTCCTCATCTAGGTACCCAAGTCACACATAAAAGCTACCTTTATTTACGAAAACCATGACAGGTTTTGGATAATTGGGTTTAATCGTTTACCATTTTTTGCACTTCTGAGATTAATTGTACATCGGATAGGATACCATAATCGCCCCATACAGATCACTACCCGTAGTAAACGATGAGAAATGGAGCAGATACTGTGGAGTAATGTTATTGAAGAATAGGCTAAAGAAAGGCTCTTTCTTTAACACAAAACATGAGGAAACGTTATTAGTCTAACTCTATAGAGTAGATGATCCGCCCACGGTTATTTTATTTAAAAAATCCTGTACAATTCATACAGCAACTCGCTCGACTATGTAGAATAGATGTATAAGACCTTACGCTGAAGGCGGAAAATAAGGAGACAAAAATACTCCAGTTCAGTTAAAATAGTCAGGGAAGGTTTTGAATAAAAATTGCCGAAAGTTAATTTATATTCGCCTGCCCGGCGGCTCAAATTTAAAATGCAAAGTTGGACAGATTTCGTTTTGTAATTCTATTCCTAACTTTCGGGTTGTTATTTCATAATACTTGTATTTCCCCATATTTCAAAATTGATTTCGATCAATTCTGTATTCAAAGATTTTCTGACAACAGATGAACACACAAAAAATCTTGAGATGCATATAATTATGAATAAAATGTTATATAAATGCAAATATACTGTTGCTGTATGCTATTTATATTTGCATTGCAGATGAAATTTGATTTCGATTTTCCAAACTTTTGGTAATGAGAGAAATTGGATTTAAAATATAATATCATATTTTGCATAAAAGGCACCAGTCAACATACATTTCCACATTTATTGGAATCGAAAACTATTGTTCCTATTCTGTTATAGACCCATTTCAAAGTACAAAACAATTTCATTATTGTCGCAAAACAGCGTTCACGGTGCGAAGCTTAGCAAGAAGCCCTGATTATGTTCCCGAGGAGAATAAAGCTAGAAGCTCGTGTCATTCACCCCAGAGTAATTAGGTAGCCATAGCCACGTTAGCAGGCGGTAGTAAAGCTCTCCTGAAACCACCATAAAAACTCGATAAAACTTTCAAAGCTTTCCGAGCATCTCTCCCTTTTTCTCCTTCCCTCATTTCTCCCACAATTCCGCAAATTGGCGACTTCGTTTTTATAGTTAGCGGTTTATGTTCATATACATTATTGGAAATTCAGTGGCCAATTAAAGTTCAACAACAACTTCAGACCAACAGGAGAAGTTAATAGAGATTTAGCGGAATATAATTCACCACTGCAAGTAAGAAACTTTTTTATCTGACTAATGTTATAGATCTTACAATTTTTTTTACTGCAATACCGTTTTCTATAAATATTTACACCTAGCCGACCCGCCGACAGTTTCACTGGCGTTATTTTACTTTAACTACATTATAGCTTTCCTTGATAAATAAACTACCCAACTCCGTACTCATTGTTCAAATCGGACCGGCAGTTCCTGAGATTAGCGCGTTTAAAAAAACGCAAGCGAAGCTGTCGGGGTGTCGGCTGGTCCCTAATAAAACGCACACATGGTATATACTTGGACGCTTCGGGTTGGTAAACAGTCTAATCATACTTATAAAAGTTTAAGCTTTTATATATTCATCTATAATCAAACGACAATATCATTCCTAACTCGTTAATTACGTTTCCATTGGAACTTCATTTATAATGCAATGATTGCCGCGCGGACTAAATGAATTTGAAATACAGTATTGATAGCTCAATCATTCCGAACAGAGTGATTGATTGTTCATTTATACCCTATCAATAGCTTTAATTGATCTCAGGAACAAGAATCAATTGTATATCGATACATTAGAATTAGCTGTTGTGCGTGACTTTTCTTAGAGATTGTAGGTACCTATTATATTTTTCTTCTATACTTATATAAATTAGACCGTCCATTACACATAAGTTTTTGTAGTTTTAAGTTCTTTTGTAAAATATGTAATATTGGTGTGTGTAAAGGAATTATCTGAATTGGAATCCATAGGCAATTAAAATTGGGGTGCAAAAGGACTTTTCAAAAAAGAACTCTTGAGGAATTCAAACAGCTTGTTTTAATAACGTATTAATTCATCTAGGTTAATCTATACACCAATTGGCAAAACAGAAACTGTAGAAAAGAACAGAATAGAATAGAAAATACTTTGTAGATATCGGGCTACAACTAAAATAGAAGCATTTTCGTGTTCGAAATAAATGTAAATAATATTCAAATCGACCCTTTGTTACTGCCAATATCAATTTAACAAAAGCAGACAGCAAATTATAATTCTGCTCACCTAATGATGTAAATATTTTGCTTGATAACCAAGATAATGTTCAAAGGAGATTGCTTCGGGGAGGCGGAGGCAAGTCTATTGAATTATACTGATTGGGATCAAAGCAATTAAGAGTATCCTCGGCTGAAGCTTAACCGTTCATAAAAATAGAGTTCGCTAAATGAGCAAAATGAGTTTCCCGTTTTGTAATAAAACAGCAATTTTGGTATGTTATTATAATTTTGGTCTACAATTTATACTTGGGTAGGAAATAAAACCTTTCTCTTGAACCACTATATCAAGCCATTAAGAAACGCACAAAATCGGTTGTTTTAATGAACTAGCATTTTATAAAGTTTTACTGACGAAGTAGAATACATTTCACATAAAAAACCATGCATAAATTATCAATAATATCTGCGAATGAGACAGATAATAGTTATTATGTTTGTCAGATAAATAAGTTAAGTTTAACCAAAAATAAGATTTAAATAATACAAAAAATAGTAAATTAAAAGCTTCGAGCTTATCAGGGCTAGATGTTGCTGTGTATTGTCCAGAAATATTTATTTATTACCTGTCTTATGATTTAACAAAGATTTTCATTTAAGTTTATAAAAAAAATACCAGAAATAATAAATTAATATAGAGTTAGGCAGGGGACAGTGCAACATAGTTAGTTAGTTCCAGCACAACAAATTAGAATTAGAATACCTTTGATAGTCATGAAGTCTTTGTTTCTATTTAAAATATACAGAACTTTTAAAGTGTGGACATGAGCTTTATTTTCAACATCATTAAAATAACGAAAGATTATATCAAACTCAGTTTCCCAAAATAACACAAAATAAACCTCAACTCATTAACAAAAAGAGCTAAACAATAATAAAAATTTCATTCCATCCCCAAATGAGTCGCTAAAATTAGACTAACCTGCTTGTTTTCCTCTAGCGACGCCACATAACCGGCAAGCTACTGAACATATACTTGTACCTATAGATATTATATATACATATACTTGTGACTATGAATAGGACAGTAGCATGAGACTTGCCCGAACAACGGCGCGCGGGGCACTGAAGCTTGAAGCGAGCCTCCACCGGCGCGCGCTCGAATCCTTATAGATTAAAGGGGACAGGGGGGAGATTTGCTTATTTTGACCAAACTTTCTGTCCAACTTGACTGATGTATCGATTTTCATAAAGCCTTTGAGTGGAAGAATTAGCAACAGATGTTGCCGATGACAGTTAAACCCCGGTTAATTAGCAGTGGCAATAATTAACTGGGATTAAGGTCGTGGTGGCGCGCAGTAATGCGAAGATATAATAAGAATAAGATTTGGTATTTAGAGCTAGAGCTTATGATGATATATATAACATGATCAAATAAAATGTACACTTACCTATCTAATCAATGCCACTTTTCGTTGTAATTTTAAAACTCAAAAACTATTTATAAGAATTAAGTATTTTCTTTTGGTTGATAAATATTTGTAGCACACCATATGAACTAACAAACCAACAAATAAACAAACCAGATTGCGTTTCGTCTATGGTTGCTTGGTTATATGTACACTTATTATTGTATAAATATTACTAAATACGATCCTTACTGTGCCTTGCCAGAAGCGTATCCTTCCAGACCTTTGTTCCAGCACTCTCGTTTCTCATAATTGTACCTTTGAGGTTATTTCAGAAATAACTACAGAAAAGGTTTAATTATAAGAGGTTTTATAGCTCTATAATTATATTCCAGCTATAAACATCTATTCATAGATTATTATTTACCCTGATCTATTTATATCCGGGTTTGAAATAGATGAGATTCTAAATGCGATGGACTAGATCGGAAATTATATTTTTCGTTCATTTTTGGCAAGAATCAGACTTACCACTTACCTTTTTAATAATTCCTTGGACTCGGGCAGGCTGCGTTCACTCCAAGGTAAGTTAATAATGCAGAACCTTAAATACAGAGAGAAACCTACAAAATAAGGGAGCATGAATAGTTGAATAGTGTGGTGAGGTCCAATTACAGAATGTCGAACAATGTACCTACTACTTAACTTTACGTGATTAGTAAACAGAATTATGTACGCGTATAATTATGATCTTATTTAAAAATTATCGTGTTTTTTGGTGTGCATTTTTGAGTAAATTACCTATCTTACCTCATTAGGGGACCGCCTGGCGCGCCACCTGTATAATATTGACAATTTACTCCACAAGCAAATTAAATACAGCCATTAAAAAATCTTCAACCTTTTGTTTAGAGAACACTAAAATAAAATATCAAAAAAACGAATTCAATTATTAATTATTTTAGAATGGGACAACCCGTGGGGACAACACGGAGACACCAGATTCTAAATTAAAAGAACCAAATGGCCAAATCTGTTATCCCAAACGAAAGATAACTTAGTAAAAACTTAAAAATATATAATCAACATTCAAATCCTGAAGTCGGTGAAAAATAATCAAGCATAAACAAAGCAAGCGTGCCATTTCACACGACGCACATCCATTTCCTGAAAAGCCAAGACTCGCGGCTAAACACAGCAGCATTCAGCAGGAACTACTTCCCCCGTCGATCGCACCATCGGACTGAAGAGTCCTCGCTTTTAACGAGTCTAGAGCCCTCAGGCTTCACCGCTTAATGATTTGGTAACATTTTGGCCGTAATTAAGAGGGATGGGGTTCGCTGAGGTTCTAGGTATCTACCTTTTGTTTGGTAATGAAGGATTATTATAATGTACTTATTTGTTGAGTGAAATTATTATAATGAGTGAGAGTGTCTGGGTGTTTTATATGACTGTTTAGTAAAAAATATCTATCTATTTATGTATTAATGTATGTATTAATGACTATGAATAGTCCAACTTTATTTATATTTATTTATTTATATATTATAAGGACTGTATCTATATATTTTCTATTGAAACATCTTCAACGATAGGTAACCAACATTTTTAGTAACATTAAATCTTGATATCTTTGTTTAGTATTACCGAAGGTTTTGGCGTCAATGACTTAAAATTTTCAAGCCATTGAAAACTTCATTACTTTAAATACTGAAGAACGATTATTATCATTTTATTTCTCAGGAGGTTATATTAAATAGAAAGACAGGTCAAAATTAATTTGTTCCACTGCCTAGTTCCCGACGCTTTATGACAGGTATTGTGGCTACATTTCCAGCAACACATAAATAAATAATATTTTCTGATGAAAAATCCATTAGTCAAGCTTTACGGGGTAGACATTTGGCGAAGAGAATTTCCCGGAAAATGTTTTTCGACTATACATTCTAATCATATTTGATGGCAATCCAAATTGGTTTTGATAATTATCAAAAAGAGCATTATATAGACACTATGAGTGATCAAACTTTTAATCGAACTTTACATCGTAGTAAAATTTGCAAAGAACATTATTTTTTAAAATAAATACATAATTAAAGGCCAGTCTTGGAGCTCCTAAAATTCGAGATTTATGTGAAAATACGCATTTTAATCTTAAACACGTATTAAATAACAGCCCACATAAAAAGTTATCCTTATCATTTATTAGAGACTCATAAATTCATTAAATTTCGAACGTGCTGAGAAAAACACCAACTAAATTAATATTTTTTAATCTAAAATTAAAGCTCTATCAATCAACAGACTGCGCGCAAAAAGCTGCAATCCTTATATAAAACCCACCAGTCATGATTGAGTAGAATGGAAAGACGATGAAAAACTTAACAAGCCAGTGGCTCGGTAGCTACTATACGGAATAAAGCGAGCAACGAAACAACGCGAATGGAACTCAGGACTGGCGAGATACCTACCCACTGAGTTTATTGGTACGGTACTGTGATACACAAAAGCGGTAAATTACATTTTCGGTGTTAAGGTAAGGATCATATTTCCCAAATTTAATCAAGTTTTCAGAAAAGGTTGCATAAACAACCATAAATGAGCATGTGAATAAGTTTTTTGTTCTAGTTTTATTTTTTTGCGTATTTTTCTACGGCCAGTGTTTTCGGTTTGAAAATAACGTGTCATCTGCCTGGAGATTGTTGCTATTGCCTGCTCTTTGTTCTGTTATTTATTTCAGTCGTATTTTATCTAGATGTGTGTTTAAAACATTTTTGTTATGTTTACAGCGTTCTCATGTAAACCAACGTGAACTGGTAACTTGTACCTATACAGATAATATTCAAAACATAAATTTACTTCTTCTATTAACAGCGTTTTCAGGTAAGATAACCAATACCTGGTTATTTAAATTATGTTATTTTTTGTGTAATATTTATTTATATTAAATCACTTGTGTTGCTGAGTGCACCTACTTGCACGTTCCATTCCGCCCCCGCCGTGCGCATTGGCTCTGTGAAATTGGATGCCCACCGAGATGCATGCATTATATCCACACTTGCATCTGCATGCGGATTTGCTTGGTGTGTGCAAACAACGATAATGGGGTGGGACACATGTGCGTTATTATATAAGACAATTTACCTACTCATCCGATTTGTAGTATAGATATATTAAAAGTAAGTAATTTATTATCTAGCATTGCAAAAACATGACTTCATTTGTATTTTATTGCATTCAAAACACCAAGCTGTATGTACCGGAAAGCAAAAAATTACATTGTAAACTACTAGCATTAATAATGCATAGAGTAAATAATGATATATTGTACCACGTTTCCATTGTAGTTTTACAAAAAATAGCAACTGTAAGTAATTCAGAGTTAAATTTCCTAGTATTTTCAACGGAAACACTTTTCTTTGTTGCGAATTAAAAAGCACAAAAAACGCTACAATAAAAAGCTACGAGGAACATGCTACGGTTCCAGTGCTACGAAGTGCTACGAAACGCTACGACTAACAACACAAACTTGAAATGACAGAATTTTTCCTATTTCTTTACCCCTGTCTGTCGCCCATTATCATTCGAATGTAGGCCAAAGACCTTTCCCTTTATCTTCTACGATCTGTAACGGAGGGACTACACACAATAAAAATAGGATTAAAGGGGCCAGCCAATATAGAACACGAAAATTATCCCAAAAGCCCAAGTACGATCTAGCGAGGCATCCCTTAGTAAATTATCGCTGCGTTTGTTTCGAGACACATTCTCTAACGAGCGCCGACTGACGAGGGACCTGTGCCGAATCGATCAACAGGAAATTAAGTTTAAAATCCTCTGGCAAACATTTGCAAGGTAGCTTGCATGAGATAAGTTTCAAATTCGCCTGGCAACATCGAGTCAGGATATCAAATTGCGGGGGTAGAAACCCAATAGCATCTTTGGCTTCTTATTCTGGTTACTAAGTTACCAATTTCCAATTCGATGATGCTATTTCTGGAGTATTATAATTCTATCAATAATAATCTGGAGTTTGTTAGAATAGACGCCACCTTTACAGTAATATCTTTTAATTAAATAAATTCATTAATATTGCCGAACAATTCACACAGTACCTAAACATTGTGTGTCGGATGCTTTTTTACTGATAATACTTAATAATTATAATATACCATTAGATTGATATTTTGCTTGAGCAGATAGTACATATTTTTACACGAAGCGGAATCGAACCCACAACCTCTAGCGTGCAGGCGGACCTTCGCCCGCTACGCCACAGAGATCGTCAATTAGCTTACCGAGTTCCACAAAAATCATGGGCCTGGAAAGTGGACAGTTTAACATTCTAAGTAAGGGTTGGTAAGGGTTGATTAATTAGTTGATTCAGTCCATGAATCATTCTGAAACTAGGGCAAGACCTGTTTATGTTTCAAAGAATGACGTGGCATTGAATAAAACATTCGAGGAGTCAGCTTGTCGGTCATCACCAAACTATGCTAATGTTGGTATTATACCGCCTTTGCCGTTAAGGTTCCGTGAAAAAAAGCACAAAATATATAATACTAAACGATGGCCGCCGATTGTACTGTATTTTTTTAAAGTTAAATGTTATCACTATGTGGTGTACAATTAAGAGAGTTGATTGCGTTGATTGTTTGATTGAAAATAAAAGGTGCGTTTGGGAAATAACGCATCTTTTCGTCCAAATACCTTATTGCCTCAAGATCTCTTCTTCGAATATTTAAGGCTTATATCCAGCTGTGGACGTCCGACTGCTGAGATGATGATGATAAACCAACAAAAGCTACACGTAATCTAGTTTCACAAGTTGCATAATTCAAGTTTTGAGCGCTGCCTGAAACGCTCATTCCAAGTCTGAATATTATACGAGTCCTAACAAGGTGTGCGGAGTTTGGAATATGAGGAACTACTTAAAAGTGAGCTGTAGATACCATTATATGATAAATAAAAGAATAGATCTTAGTTCAACTTAAACCGACCGGCGATTTGGCGCGTTGCCATATCTCTTAAGGTGCTTATGCATTGCATCGGCCGTCTAGTACTGGAAATTCTGAAAGGGGAAAGTGTAACCTGTAAAGTGTTAGACCTGTATAAAGTTTATTTTAAAACGGGTCTTAAATTATTATTAACACATTCCTTGCCAAAGCTAGGCCTTGCACCGTGCAAATAGAGCTTGTGTCATGGGCGCTCATAGTGTTAAACATTTAAAATCTCACTTTATCTAATGTAGGTTAGTAGTAAAAAATATCCAATATGTTTTGATTAATATAACGTCAGCAATAATAAGCTCATGCGAACTACGACACTGTAGCGCCTGTAAAAATACCTCCTAAATAGCAGTGTAAGTTTACCTTAAAGCGGGTAGAGTGAATGTCGGGCGTTATGTGAAAACTTTTACTTGCTCCCGACTGCATTTGTCAAGTAAATTTATGAATGAGATTAACCTGAAAATGTTGAAATGGGGCAGATAGAATAGCTTTTTGAACATACACTAGTCTTATAAGAACTTATTCATCATCATCACTTACATTAGTCTTATAAGAACTTATTCATCATCATCATCTCTTTAAAACTATAAGGGGGATTAACCTGAAAATGTTGAAATGGGACAGATAGAATAGCTTTTTGAACTTAGACCAGTCTTATAAGAACTTATTCTTCATCATCACCCCTCTTTAAGTTCCAACTGCTGGGACACAGGCTAATTCACCACCTTCGCTGACCAAGTGCGGGTTGGTGAATGACACACTTGTCCTTCAAACTTTTAAAAGTTCGCTATACATAGGTACGGGTTTTCTCACGTAGTTTGCCTTCACCGTTAGAGCATGTGTATACAAAGCTTGCAATTTTTAAGAAGAAAAATGTTAAGGTGCTTGGCGGGGTTTAACCTTTGGAATGGAATCAAGATTGCTCTCACTTAGTCAACACGACAAGAACGGCTTAATTGATTGAGCTAAAACTAAATGGATAGCCATCTTAGAACCAGAAGAAGGACATAGGATACTTTTAACCATAACAAAAATATAACACGGGCAAAGGCGCGGGGCGGTGTGCTAGTATTTCATAAAATAGGGAACATCGTGTTATTCCAGGACCTTAACAAGGTTTTATCGAAGGAAGAATTATTAAGAACAGCTTGAGACGGGGTGCCCGACGAAATTAAATTCTAACTGATATTTTTGCACCTCGCGATGCCTCGAGCGGGGGATGAAAATCTTCTCTGCAGGGAGAAATTGTTTATAACTTCATAATGTACAGAGTGAGAAAAGAACAATATTTCAAACAAATTGTTGGGTATTTAAACCGATTAAAATACGTGTTTTATTTAGTAATTTAATATTTATTCATAAACGCAAAATTTTGTGAGTGTGGATGTTTTTACTCATACCTATGCTTTTAACGATTAAATATCTCATGCATTAAAATACGAGTAGCTCAATAATTACTTTTCTGCTGGTTCTAAATAAAATAAATATTGCTTCACACAACAACATCTGGCCCCGTGGTAAGTTTCAAGCTTGGACCCTAGATAAAATAATTATCTACCTACCTACATAAAACTATTTTAACTTCTACATTTTTTATACAAAGAAAACACCCAGAACACTCAAAGCAAATATTCGATCGCACAAATTCGTTTGTCCCAAGGCGGGAATCGAACCCTCTAGCGCCGTAGGCAGACCTTTGCCCGCTGCGTCACAGAGGTCGTCAAAGAGAATGGTACCTATGCTTAAAACCTCTATGCATGTATAATGTGGTTACGTCATAGTAAGTATCTACCTAGGTCTAGGTTATATACCCGTATCATGGCATGTTAAGTACAGCTTGATACATAGCCACAGTGATGTTGTGCACATTGCAAGATGCGCCCCGCTACGTGAATCGATTGCGGTTGCCGTGGCAACGGAACACCCCTGCACAGCAAGACTTTTATACCATACGATCAAGGGATTTGTAGTTAGAGTACCTACATCTACATATCATTTAGTTATACAAGGTGTCTTTTATAATGTGTATGCAGTGGAATAGGTACTATTATACTATACGACGGATACTAGTTTCCACACGCGGCTTTGCCAGTACGTTATTTAACTTTCGCGCGTTATTAATGATTTTACCGCGGTAAAAAGAGCCTTTGTGTTATTCTGATAATAAGCTATATTATTGTGAAGTTTACATACATTAAAATCTATTCAGTAAATTATTTTTTTAATTAGGTAAGTACTTTATCAGAATTTATGTGACGTTACGGACACCAAGAATGTCGTATCGTTGCTTAACAATACAAAGAAGATGAAACCACACGCCAAATTAAAGCAAACCAGTGAAGGAGATGGATTGAATTAAACCTCGACTTCCCATACAAAGTTTACAACATACAACGAAGTTAACTGAAACAATTCAATTATGATTTCAGACAATGTTACCTACTCTAAATAGTACCTAATTGGTGTTATTTTGTATGTTTATCTACTTAATAGATTTTTATGAATATAATTCGAAACCATCGTGATGTCCTTACTATTGATAATATGGTTTAATTTTTGTAGGTACTCTTATCTTGTTTCTTTTGTAATACTACGAGTAGTACTAATTTTATATAATGGCCTAAATTTAAAGTTTAATTGAAAGACCCTAGTAAGCGGCGTTCTCGATTCAAAACTGTACATTTTTATTAATATAAATTCGATTTTTTATATCAAAAAATTAACAGAAGTAGGCAAAACAAAAAAAAATCAGAAAACATAATTTAACCTTTTTCACATGCTACTTTTTAGGGTTCCGTAGCCAAATGGCAAAAACGGAACCCTTATAGATTCGTCATGTCCGTCCGTCCGTATGTCACAGCCGTTTTTCTCCGAAACTATAAGAGTTACAAAGCTGAAATTTAGTAGGTAGATGTATTCTGTTAACCGCACAAAGATTTCATAAACAAATTGAGAAAAAATAAATTGCATTTGGGGGTCCCTATACATAGGACGGAAACTTAAAAACTTTTTTTTATCGAACCAATACGTGTGGGGTATCTATGAATAGGTCTTTTAAAATCATAACAATGTTTCTAACACCATTTAATTCTAAACTTAATAGTTTGGACGGGAGACTCTTCCAAAGAGGAAAACAGAGTGTCCCCCCCCCTCTAATTTCTGAAATAAGAGGATGATAAATCTAGAAAAAATATATATTGTACATAACCATAAAAACTAACAACGAAAATTGGTTTGAACGAAATCTATCCAGTAGTTTTTTTTTAAAACGTCATAAACTATTTCATATAAACAGTTGCTGCGGAAGCCTATATGGGCGAGTCTGACTCGCACTTGGCCACTTTTTTAAATGAAAATACAGATAAAAAACCTTCAATGTCAATGTCTCGTCTTCTGTCAATGTCAATATTTTTAATGTTGCCAGCAGCTCTAACATTCCCGAAATGTGTTTATTTATTTTTTATAAAAACATCTATTTATAAAATATGTTAAAACCATGTCAATCTTGTTAAAAAGTACCTTTCGTGTTTCTTCCTAGATATTAATTTTAAAATACTTTTTCCTTAAACTTGCCTTGCCAACTCAATCAAATTCAACAATCATAATTTCAATTTTATGAACTATAAGTTTTGTATTACTTGTAATATTTACCTTGTCTTAGTTCAGTGTACTTCCTGTAGGAAGGAAGCTCAATTAATATATATTATATTTTTGGAAAAATATTATTTATGCTAGAAACATTAGTGTCGTTGTTATACGTCACTGTCGCTGTCATTACATTACGCCCGCTTGTGCTTCTCGTGGTTTTCACGTCATCGCGGCGCTAGTGTGAGTTGAGTTGAGTAGTAGTGTTAGTTAGTTCCGTTTTGTAGCGTACGTTCGTTCGTTTATGAATTTGTGGTTGTGAGTTTTCCATGTTTATGTGTAAATTTAAGCCTGTTGTGTTGTCTATATTTCCTGTAACATTGGATTATATCAATAAAACTCTACAAACTGTGACTTATCGGTATGTACCATTGACTTTCGTGTTAAAATTTGGTCGTATGGTAAGCTGGAATGTAGGTCTTCTCTTGTCCTGAACTCGTACAGGCGTTGTCTGTAGCTTTGTTACAAATGTGTAAATAGAAGGGTTTCCGTAAGACACGTAAGGTAGGTAGTTATTAGTAGATTGTGTTATCTGTGAGCCGGCTATCGTTCGTTTCCGAGTCGGTGTGATTATTGTCGTAGGTGTAGCTCGCGCGAGTTCGGGAGTCGCCAAGCTGCAGTCGGCTTGTCGGTGCCGGTGAGCTAGCGCGCGTGTAAACCATGGTGGGGTCCCTTGCCAGTCTGATGAGTGTCTATGGTGTCTGTGCTGAGTGCTAAGTGCTGATTTTGTTGCAGGCCGGCAGAATGCTAAAGTTTATACGAGGGAAGGGGCAACAGCCCTCTGCTGAGAGGCAAAAGCTGCAAAATGAGCTGTTTGGCTTTCGCAAGGTATGTAAATATATTCTGTAATTATTTTGACTGTTTGTTGTTTGTATATCTTTTAAGAGTTTTTGATAATTTAGGCATAAGTACAAACTGATGATGTCATAACATAAATAAAGTACTTTATTAGTATAAACTATCATGTTAAGCAATACTTTGCCTTAGAAAGTCTTTTGGGGTGAAGCCTCAGTTGGAACATACAATTTTGTAAATGGCTATAAAATTTTTTATTCATTAAGTTCACTAATGTTTGTTGTTTCATGTGGTTCACGTTTTATTATTTAGTCAATTTCTTGTTTATGCTTATGACTAAATTGATGACTAGTATTATAACTATCAACAAAAATGTGACATGTAAATACCCACCTTACCTACTTGGAAATTACATGGAACATATAAATTAACAACAAATCTGTTGATAGGTACATGTTTGGATTTTTTACTTATTACAACTTTTTGTATTTTATGATTGATATTGGATTAATTTTTCTCATAAAGATAATAAATTAAAAGTTATTAATTTTATTTTATTTATAATAAACATCAGCATGCTTTTAAATTCTAATTGAAATTAAAATGCACCTAAATCAGATTAGTCGATTATATTTTATATACTTATATATTTTATATTCATCTCAGTGTCCAGTAAGAGATTCAGTCATAACAATAATAATGGTGTTTTCTGTCATCTGGTATATAAATACCTTAGTCGAAGGAATGGGATCGTCCTATTACAAGTCTGGCACCACACTGCTAACCATGTCTTCTGGTGTAACAATAATAGGAAATCCTTGAGATAAAAAAATTCAACCTGAATTTCGAAATGTTTGTATGGTTATCTTATCAAAGCCCTATGCTATTTGTTTTGAGATTTTATAGTCTATGGCGATTTAGGCCATGGCCACAAAAATTGTATACACCGTAAGTTTGTGCACTTTTTGACAGTTTTTATGAGATCTTTATCCTAATTTAGTAGATACCATCCTGCTTAACTAATATAATGAATGATAAAGTTTGATTATAGTATATATGAAAAACTGATAGATAGTTATAAACTTACTTAACATTTCATTCATAATGCTTTTAAAAAAATCATCAAAATTCTTTGGACAGAATTAAAGTTTGAGGAAACAAACTTTCTCTTTAAGTATACCTTTTTATACTTTCAACTACCAACTATGTATCAGACCTATTTCTGCAAAATATTCAGCTATTATAGACATTATAATATTTCAACTAGAGTGACTGAGTAAAATGCAATTAATGAAATAACTTGAGTCTATTTTCTAGATATAAATCTATCTTCAAACATACACAATCATTCATGATAATGAATTTGTTGCCTCACCCAACATTTGTGTAATAGAAAAGCACTTGAGTAAAAATATTACAGAGCGTCTTAGTACGAACCGATTCGTAAGTACGAATATATCATACCTAAGTATAGTTTTTTATACGCAAATAACATCTACATTGTTTTTATAAACCTTCTCTTAAGGGGATCACTTTCCCTATTAAAAAAAACCGCATCAAAATACTTTGCTTAGTTTTAAAGATTAGAGCATACAGCGACTTAGTTTAATACTATCTAGTGTTTCTATCAAAGCGTGATCGGGCACGAACAGTGGTCGACCTCAGGGTAGACCCCAACCTATGTTGTATATTATCCCTCCTCGGACATCAAACAATAAGTTCGTTTGAATCAAGGCCACCATATTGTTTCTATTAGGCATAGACTTCGTCGATTGATTCCACTCAGCACTTAATTGTGTTGTTGAGGGAATTTTAACCTCATTTAAATGTTTTTACTAAATTACCAGTACTTAAAAAACATTTGAGAAGTGTACCAATGAATCTAATCATACAATGAATGAGATTCTTAAAAAAATGAACTAGCAGTTTTGACGCATCTATAAATATAAACCTAAACGTATTTTAAATCTGTCTTTAATGAAAATCGATATAAAATGATTTAAAAAAATTGTGCTAATCGTATCTTAATGAACGTAATTTTTGGCGAAAATACACTGCATTCTACATTATTAATTACACAATACGAATGCTGTATTCAACCTGTCGTCAAATAGCAGTAGAATGGGCAGAACTTAGCTAATAAAGTCTATGCATTCTCTTATTATAAATACGATTGTATTGAGTCATACTAAATACATATAATATAATACTGTAAAACAGATAACATTCATTTTTGATAAGGATTGTGTTGAATCGATAGATAACGGACATGTCTATCTAACAATACATTCAATATCGGTTTTGTAATTGAGCTGAGCCCTAATTCTTTGACGACCTCTTTGGGGCTAAAGCAGGGCCGGATCGTGAATTTGTGGGGCCCTGGGCTGAAACTATATAGGTACTTATACTTGGGGGCATATCTAAGTATCTACTCAATTTGAGTTTAAAAAAATCTACGCATATAACAATAAGTCGGGTTTTTCCTTTCTGACGCTATAATTCCAGAACGCACGAACCGATTTCCACGGGTTTGCATTCATTGGAAAGCTCTCGGGCTCCGTGAGGTTTATAGCAAAGAAAATTGTGGGAAAGTGTAAAACGCGGGCGAAGCCGTGGGGCGGAAAGCTAGTTTTTAGGGTTCCGTAGCCAAATGGCAAAAACGGAACCCTTATAGATTCGTCATGTCCGTCCGTCCGTCCGTCCGTATGTCACAGCCGTTTTTCTCAGAAACTATAAGAGCTATAAAGCTGAAATTTGGTAGGTAGATGTATTCCGTGAACCGCACTAAGATTTTATAAAAAAATTGATAAAAAGTTAATTAAATTTGGGGGTCCCCATACATAGGACTGAAACTTAAAAACTTTTTTTTAATCGAACCCATACGTCTGGGGTATCTATGAATAGGTCTTTAAAAATCATAATAATGTTTTTAACATCATTTAATTCTAAACTTAATAGTTTGGACGTGAGACTCTTCCAAAGTGGAAAACAGAGTGTCCCCCCCCCCCTCTATTTTCTAAAATAAGAAGATTATAAATCTAGAAAAAATATATATTGTACATAACCATAATATCTAACAACGAAAATTGGTTTGAACGAAATCTATCAAGTAGTTTTTTTATAATAGGTACGTCATAAACTATTTCATATAAACAATTGCTGCGGAAGCCTACATGGGCGAGTCCGATTCGCACTTGGCCACTTTTTTTTATAAATATATAGGTATATATTCCTTATAATTTATATTTCTATTTTTTTATCTCGAGTTTCACTATTTTTATGTATAAATTTCGATTTTATTCTTCCAAAAATCAACTTTGATGTTAACATAACAATTTTTTAACGCTTTGACAGCATCATAGTCTGACTTAAACTTTTTAACGTAAATTTAATATTATTTCACAATTCAACAGTTCCCACCACAGGACGATCACCTAAAAATCTCCTCCGTAAACCGACTTTACAACTATTGTTTTTTTCAAATTATGGCCTACTTTCCTGCGGGATCTGGGGGCCCCTTGTAACCCCGGGGCCCTGGGCTGCAGCCCAATCAGCCCATAGGTAGATCCGGCCCTGGGCTAAAGTCCGTTTGCGACGCTGGTGATCAACAGTAAGTTGGTATGGTACCCCATTTTTTCCCGCGGGAGAGATCATATACGAAACAGCTAGCAGCGTCGTTGTTTTGTGTCACTTTGTCAACTTACTGCGATCACAATCCCGCCTGGTAAGCGTGATAATACTAAATTCCCAAGACATACAATGGATTCTATTAGGGAGACCAGTGTTTAGTGTGTTTAATTATTATGAGATGTAACAAACAACATTGTAATAAAAAAGACACAAGGAAAACCTAACACCGATGGTTTTTCCATAAAACACAGGTTCTTAACCAATGAAATAAATGAAAATGTTCGGGCTATTGCCGGAAAACGGGCTGTAATGTAACATCATCAGTGGTGTACCAAGTGCGATTTACCAAACCGGCTAGTAATCATGCTGATATATCAAATCCCTCAAAACCCAAAATAGTTTCTATTAGAGAGAGATTAGTTGGACGTAATATGGATTGTTATGAAGATGATGATTGGTAATTGGCAGAATAACACGTTGTATTTATCTGTTGAGTAGAAATAAACCCAACCCAGTCCAGAACCGTTATCTAAAGTAATCGATGTAGCTCAGATAGCGCCAAGTAAACAGATAAATGATTGTACCTATCCTTGAATTTTGTTACCCCTAGCGTTATAATAATTATTGAATTTTTTACTATAAAAAATTCGTCCAAATTAATATTGATAATATACGATTTTCGAATTTATAAATTAGGGAGAGTCAACGTAGTGTAGAAAGTACTAAATCTTATTCGTAAGGGTGCTTTTTCGACAAAGCTATACTTTGTTAGCGATTTACTAACTACCACTATAACTGAAAAAATCTAAACACTATAAACGAGAAAGTGTATTTGTTTGTTTCTCCGCCTTTCACGGCAAAACAGAGCGAATTTGACTTTTTACCGCTGGAAAAATACACATCCAAGGGCAAATCTATTATATCGCGGACGAAGCCGCGAGGCGGACAGCTTGTCTACTATATTTATGCCATCGGACACCTGTGATTCGTAGTAACTACTCTCTTGTTAAATGTCACAAAAAATAAAAGCATGTTACCACCTACTTATTAATTTGCTATAACTTTTTGCCTTGTACGTGGTCAGTTGAACTTGAACCGAATTAAGACTGAGTCATGATTGAAACTGGTTTAATAGCCCGAGGGTGGTGATTTAATGCGTTTATAAGTTGTACAATACCAATTACAACCTTGTCGTAATAAAGAACGCTTGGCAGAACACCGAGCGCTTGTCAAATAGGTATATCTTACATAGACATGTTCTGTAGAGTTTTTATTGCCAGTTGTTTCAAAGCACCGTGAGAGAAAATTTCAAATACCTTCTTAAAGAAAACGATGGTATGAAATTTTTGCCATTAATTTCTATGCTTTCACTGGAGTTAGAATTTGCTTTAAAGTTCTCCATAAAAAACTTCCAATAGTGTCAACTACTGACTGATACTACATTGTTATGAACATCCACAGAAACTGCGCGCGGGGTTTGATCCCACGACCTTCAGAATGAAAGTCGAGTGTGCAACCACTTAGCCAACACGGTACGGTAAAAGACATGTTAGCAGTTAAAACACCACACAGCAAAGCAAGACACTCTTTAACTTGTAATGTTGTAACAATTACCTATGTTGAACAGGCGGGACCGCATTCCTATGCTATTGTAGACTTTTGATCCTTCTTTTGTATTCCATTCGCTCAAAATAGATGAGTACAGATTGGATGTAAAGATTTTGGACTACTACTCTTCTAAACTTCTTTTGTACACGAATATGCATTTCACGAGCTATAATTTACATACATTTGTACATATTAAGTGGCCCTTCTTAAAAAAATTAATTATAGTTTTTTCCGAATATGTAATCTAATTCTATTACAATGTAGACCAATTACATTATATTACAATTAGTTTTCTCTTAAGTACATATTTACTGTACATTCAAAATATCTTATCATAGCATAGAATAATTGTGTGTGATGAGCTAATGTTTAGTACACCGACCGCGTCTAGAGTCGGACCACTCAACTCATCCAATTTGTGCGTATGACGTGCTTGCGTCCAACAAGGCGCGAAGACTGTTCCCCGGGGCACATATCTTGACCTCAATTAAGCCGCATCATTGCGTCTCCCACGACTTCCTACCAACCTACTGCCAATTCAGGCTAACTATGCTATTCAAATTCTCGCGAGGGTGGTCTAAAATACTTCCTCCTAAAAGAAATCCACGTCCTATCCAGTTATTGAACCCAATTTTGAAATACTTTTCGCAGATACCATCTCGTTTTAACTAGAAACTTTGTCGAGCTCTTGAATTTAAATATTTGCGTTTGTGTTTCCGTAAGTCGTCGTACGATAAGTCCTGTTTCAAGTTCGTTCACATTTCAACCGTCTCTTCATAATCTCTTTTGCATTTTCATTATCTGTTCTGATTTCGTAGTCTAAATTCTAAATAAATATTTGTATACTACTCGTAATATAAATTTGTTTTTTCGTGAAATCTTTTGCATTAAACAGATCGGCGAGTGACAAGAGCTGTTTTATATCCTCATAACTTACATAACCCTTGTGCATCAAAGGCATATGAGATTTTTCACTAGGGTGGATTAATCGACTTGGTTCCTATCACTCAAACCAAATTTGTCATGATGGGGGCGCGTGAACCCATTACAACTTTTAATGATCACTTCGATAAATGATCGCTACAAAAAAAATATCGTTCTTATACGTGAGTGAGTATAGAGTCGAAAACGTTTTTGCTCAAATGATTAATAGAAGTACGTTTGCACTCGTACCTGTGTCTAGTAACAGGCAAAGCCTTCCTTTGTGGAAGGGCGATTACCTCTAACTGAAGGTCAGAAGCTTTTATCGCGTCTGTGTATTCATCCTTTGCACCTTTATGGTTATTTGAAACCTTTAGTTCTTAAAACTTTAAGTAATACCAAAAGTTATATTTTAGTAATGTAATAAATAATAGATACAAATTTTTAATGAGTTCTCATAGAATTTGTTTTCTTTGATGTATTAGGTAGTATCACAAGAATTAATAATTTCATCATAAACAGCGTGTTTTTGCTGTCATTATAAATAGAGTGGTAACATAACCACCGTAATCTTGTTGCAACAAAACGCATAACCCGTAATGGTCCGCTGCACTGGAAACCTTAGAAAGCGAGGTGGATATCAGAAATCACCTGCTTGCAGTGACTGCAGCTTTGGAAGCCCCACATCTAGGTTCGTCGCACTTCGTATTGATTTTGCCGGCTTTTTATACTCCTTGGCTGCGGTTCAGATTGTATTGTATTATTGCCATGTGTTGTGCTGCAAGCGACGGGTCGGCAACCTAGTTCCGTTTTCGTTCACCAAAACGGTGCCCAGCATCGAACTGAGTTCAATTCATAATAATTTATGGGATGACTTGTTGAAATGCCGCGGCGATGGATGCATATACTTTACAATGGTCTGCAGTCACGTGCGTCACGTAGTGGACCTTGCTGAGCTTTGATTTGGTATTTCGTAACATCACGAGCTAGTTACAATGTCTATGGTGTAATCTATAATATCTTCTATTCGTAGTACTACCTATATCTTCCTGGAAACCGAAGGCTGTTTACCTTTTTATGTTTTGTCTGTCTTTAAAGGTTCCGTTGTGTCCTTTGGCTTACACTCCCTAAGGAAATTATTTTGTATAGTTGATTATAAAAGTATTAAATTACACGAGAACAATATTCGCATTGTATATTTTAAATTCTTGATGTACTTAGCAGTTCCCACGATAAAACAATTAAATTGCATGCTTAGCTAATGTGCTGGTCGTAACAGTTTTATTAAAGACGTAATGTTTCTTTGATGAATTCCTATTTATATATTATTGGCGTGTAAATCACTGTTTATTACAGTGAAATCAATTGTTATACGATTATCTAAAGTTAAAGTTTTTTTATATATTTTTGATGACCATTCGCATGTTACGATTATTTGTCAAGACACAAAAATATTGATCGTGCACTACACTGGCCCACGTACACACAGGCTGATTAACTGATATGCTATCAGGTTATCAATCATGAGGTACTTGCCCTTTGAAGGTTTCATATGAACAAAGGATTACTAGCTGATAAACCAATGACTAAAATAATTCTTCTTACGACGAATGTGTCCTATTATCAGAATACTTTTCCAACAAATACACACTACTTTTACTTAATATCAGTGCGACGTGCGACTTTTCACTCAGATTACAACCCGGAAAAAGAAATAAATAGATGATGTAAAGATATTGTACATTGGCAGCATTTCCTTTTTATAAAAATTCTTTACTAAAGACTACTTTAAATGCTTTTTACGAGTACGTTTTTGAGTCGTCTTACAATACTCACAACCAACTTCTTCCATTTAGAACTTCCCGAATGTCAAATTCCTGGTACTCGCGTCCAGGTATTTGGTTCTAAAAAGGTTTGCTTTCGAAGGTCATATCGGACTAATTTGCTATCGGTCTTTCTTGTCTGCGTTTATCGACGCGCCCATTATAATGTATCGTTAGTGGTTTAGTTGCTATGAGGGTGTTTTGTGTATTATGTTCCTAAGTTTATGCTTGCTAACTGTTCTAATGACTTGAATTTCTTAAGAATCATTTAATAACCTTGTTGCTTGTTAATTACATTTTTAAATGACCAGAAATAGTCAAATTTTAATACCAGGATTGTCGCAAAGTGCTGGATATTATGAGCAATGAAATAAATTGAAGAGATTGAGTTGAAGATTTTATACTGTCTAAATTGAAGCAATGACATCACGTTGTTTTGTAAATTATCCTTGTTCCTGCGTCTTTACAATTTGATGCAGGGAAAGAACCTAATAATAGCCTCACGACTTTGCGAGTTTACGAGCGTCTTGGCTACATCATACTGTCAATTGGCTTTCATTGTATTATCTTCGCATTTAGCACTAAGGCCTCGGTCTCGAAACGAGCGGGCAGCGGGGCGGCGGCGGCAGCGGCGCGGGCGAGGGGCGGGCAACGCATACCTGTTCTCGAAACCAGCGGGCAGATCGCGCGGCGCTGTAGCGGCGTAGTGTTGTGTTCGTGGTTGTGTTGTCGACATTCGCAAACGAAATGTCCGAAAATCGGCGACAACATCTTTTTGATTCAAATGTATTCCTAAGGCTCGATTTATTGTGGGGAAAAGAAGAAGTGGATCCCTACTATAGGGCAAGGAAACTAAATGGCGAGTTTTATCGAAATTATGAAGAACAGAAACAAAATCCCGATAAATTCTACGACTACACCAGAATGAGTGTAGAAACTTTTGACTATATTCTAGAAACTATCAAGAGTGATTTAGAGTCTGGAATTAATCCAAAAATTGTAATTGTATTTATTGATAGTTTCAAAAAGGAAGTGTTGTACCTACTAATTTAGTAAATAGTTTGGCATCGGTATTAAGTTCCCAGATACAATAATTTTAATTAAATACCTACTACACACTAATCAGCCTTAATTATTTATCTTTGACGAAAAATATAATATAAAAACGTTTCGTATGAAATAAGTAACATAACAGTTTGTCATTTATTTAAAAAAAAAGTACAACACTATACTACAATGCAGACGCGCAACGCGGTACGGTCACCGCTCGACTGGAGTGCACCGCTCGTAGCCCGCCCCCGCGCCGCTCCCGCGCCGCTGTTTTCGAGATTCGGTCCATTTGACAACACGCAAAAGATCCTGCCGCTCCCGCGCCGCCGCCGCCGCCGCCCCGCTGCCCGCTGGTTTCGGGACCGAGGCCTAACCGCGGTCTGGGATATCTAGCCTTCTGTCTATAGCAGTAGTTTGATATTCTGCCGCCTCTTGTTTAAATATTCAGTCAAAATGCTCATGGAATCATCCATCATGTTGCCTTCCTCCACTCTTTATATTCTTCAATTTCACCTTCCTTGACACATATTTATTTCCATGGATATTTTCCTCTGTCAGACATGATCTTAACACTGAATTTGATTAAGATGAAGACAAAGTACTTAAACTTTAGAGAATTCTTACAGATGTCATTCCATACATTTCTTAGGAGGTAGGCTGTTGCGTAAATGATATTTTGTTACGTTAACTTTATTCCAAGTCAAGGATATTGCTTCAAAAGTAGTTAGTGACAACCACTCCTTGTAATCGCGTTCCGGTGCTCGGTATCGAGAACGGATCGTGCTCCATTTCCATCTTCTATTGCATAATTCGATCGTGAACACGACATGATCATCGATTTTCACTATCGCGTGCATTCGTGCTCAGAAATATAGGAATTTTCTTCGAACGAACATCGTTCCCTATAACTTCCCGATTCGCAGGAACTATCCTGCAAACGAGAAGCTTCACTTTACGACTACGTTCTTCAGGATTTTCACGTTAAAGTCTTGTTTAATTAATTTTTCATTTTATTATACTTTATTTATTATATAAATAAGTTTCACGCTAGTACGAATTATCTAATAACTTTGTGAAAAATAATTAACACACTTTTTCGTAGCGTAATTCAACAAGGAAACAAAGTTTCCTCATATTTATCTTTATTCGTTTAGGTGTATGTAATAACTAGGTATACTTTTTAATTTATTTAATTTTTTACTTGTAGTAAACAGACATAAACGTAGACAACAGTCATCAAAACTTATCTTTCGCGCGTCCCAAGTAGTCCCAACCCAACACACATTTAGTAGGTTTTATTAATTCTAATATTTCGGATTCATGGAACAAACCTATCCCATTAATGTAAATTACTTGGTAAAGGTCACATGAGACTTACTCAAACAGCAAGCTATTCACGCTACACAATATTTAAAAACCTGTAGCATTAGGAGGCTTATTTTGCGAATACAAACAATAGGTAGAGCCGTGACTCATCGCCATCAACTAGCACCGGGGAGGGACAACTGAATGAAGTAATAACCTATTGTATGAACACGTAATGCTAAACCGTACAAAAATTGCAATACCATATACAACAATTCAATGCCGTTATAGTTCGTTACTGTGAAGTGAAACAAAACGAAAATCCTTCAACTTTAAGCAAATATGTACCTAAACGCTTCCTGTCCTATTCTTTCAATGAACTTTCAATATGAGTTAAGAAAATAGATACTTAACAGACTTCTCTTCTCCAAGTAACGATTATAATATGTTTGCCTGGTAGTGACTTTCAAATATACCTAATGTTGTCCGTATCTGTTCTTCGCCAGCAATATTAGCAGTTAATCCCTTGGAATCATCCGATGTCGGAAGCATCTATAAATACATCGATATTACAACTATGTAGGTGTATTTTCGCCATGGTGGCCGGGAATAACCACCTTGTAATGATGTAATCCCTGAATCGATTCACGATCACTGAGTCGATTGTGCATTGAAGAAAAGTCGGAAATTGTGACGATTTTATTCACTTGTTTTGGTTGTTCTTCACTTAATTAATGTAATATGTTTTCTGACGGTAAATAGTTACTATGAGCGGCAACTGACAATTTCTAGAAATTAAACTTCATATTTATATTTTTTTATTTCAAACCATTACTTAACAAACACTAATATTTTTTAATTAATCTGTTTAAGTAAATAGTCACATAAACTACATCATGTGTATAATATAACTAAGAAATTTTGCTGGAAAATTCACACTATAAAACTGAATAATAACCTAGCACCGTGGTAAGTTCGAAGCTTGTGAATTGATAATCTGATATACCTAATATATTAAACATACAAGCAGCATTTTTCAGCCTCATTCACGTCTAAAAAATCTGTACATTATGTTCACCAAAAATTTCACACAAGAATGTATATACCAGCAATATTAAGCAGTACAGTTCGCAAGTAAAGGAAACGTCGCCGAACCTACACAGAATGTCAATGAGTGACTCACGCGCATGCCTCCAACGCAACTACAAGATTCATTCTCTGCGGTCGCTATCATTGACGTCTGCCCCCAGTTGCCCGGCTTTAAATAAACATATTTACTAAATCGCCTCTACGAACGTCTATCCACGGGTTAATCTGCCCATGGGATATTGAACAGATGAAATCAATCCTATACTAATCATCATCAACGCCCATATTTTACGTTCCCACTGCTGGGACACAGGCACTTCTCTCTCGACGAGAGAGATTAGGCATTAATTCACCACGCTAGCCAAGTGCGGGTTGCTGAATGCGATGTGAATGACACATGTCCTTCAAACTTTTATCGGAACCATGGCTCAAGCCGGTTTCCTCACGATGTTTCCTCACCTTTAAATAAATTCTTTAAGATGAAAAGAGTACCTATTAAAACTGCGAATTTAAAATTGATCACTTGACTTAATTATTTGTAGGCTTATAAAGTTGCTCTCTGAAGGTATTCTATTTTTCGTTGTGTTGGAATTTTAGTTACAACACAGGTCATTTAAATTAATTGTTCCGACACCAGCGAAAGTTAACAGAAAACAAGTCAAACTAGAATTGCGCCCATAATCATTTTATTGTAATGGTCAAGGAAACAACAGTGTGTATTCAATGTTAGGCTCTAAATACACCGTACAAAAGTTTATTTTAGCATACGATTTCGACAATACTATGACGAAGTCCATTCTTTATTGATTTCTGATAACTGATTCATGTTTGTCACACGATAGTTCTGCCCGGAACAGGTTAGCTTGTAAACCTGATTCATTATTTGCATTCTGCCCGGGTTTGGGTGTTTGGTACAGCAATGTCAAAGAATTGTTGAATACTCTGTAGTTGGGTAGGTACTAGACTTAACATGCGGTGGAAGCTTTCGTTTATCTTTTTTTTTATTAACCTATATTACCACTGCTGAGACACGGGGACTTATCTATTTGAGATTTAGGCCTTAATACACCACGCTAACTGTGGTTTTATTTACTTTAATTTCTAGAGTTTCAATTTCTTGATACAAGTGCAAGGTTATCTACTACCTATTCCTGTGAAATAGTCATGCGTCAGATTTACCTGTCACGCCTGTCATTTATTATGTTATGTAATGTGATTGGCGTCATGAATCATCTCGTAATCTAATCTATTTTAATGTGTAGAAATGAGGACCGCTCTAAGACAAAGCTTTTTTAATTTAGTCAATAATTATCCTAAGACTCTATGAAAAGCAAAAGCGAGACAGGGAAAATAACCCGTTGCTCTGTCACTGGATTTAAATGTCAAATATAAATAAATAGCGTTATTTCAACAACAAAAATTTGAACAGATACATTTCTGAATCCAAACTTTTTATTTAGTCTGAGATAATTAAAACTTTCTACCATCAACTTAGCATGCAACATTTGCTATCATTGATTATGTAAGGTGACGGCGGCGCCGGCGCCGGCGCCGCGTATAACATGCCATGGATGTTACTGTCAACGACTTACACGCTCCCTACAAGGACATGCTTGAGGAAAATTGTACCAACAATACCAAGTTACATAACATTGAAAGCCAGCTTGTATTATAAAAAAGCTTTTCTAAACTAGTTGAACACAGAAAGCGATTGCTAAATCGCTTGATGAGCGTGGTTATTATATGTACCAACTTTCCAAAATACTATAATTAAATTTTAACTCCAAAACCGGATGTTTGTACTATATTCCTCCCATACTACACAGTCAGGAACCTCCAACTTTGCATAATCTGATCGTAAGAAAAAAAACTCGGTACAAACTAATGATAAACATTGACTGAACTCAATACGTACGTATCATTCATCTCTACATTGTTAAGTAACAGCGTTGCCTGGATGATGAATCACCCGTTACCTATCGTTGCAATGTAATGAAATGACATCATATTGTTGTAATTATTTCGGATGCAAATTCTTGTACTGTGAGATTTTGTTATTAATGTTAGGTTTGTTTATAAAATTTACAAATACTGATAGAAATTTGGTTCAGGATTCTTTTCTTTTTCAAATAGCGAAAACTTATTTTCGCGTGATGCCGTAACCGCGAGAAAATGAACACTTTAAATATTTAATATTATGATTCATCGGCCACGCAACGCAATTTTAGTGTAAATAATTAAAGTAAAGCAACATAGTGTCAAACACCTAATATCGGATTCACACATGCACATCAATGAGCGGCCGTGCCTTGCCCTCCGGAAGTGAGGCAGGAAGCCGCTGGCTGCGACACCTACACAACATGCCATGTCTCTGCTAATCCTAAAGTTGTTATCAATTTCGTTTTAATATGACTCTTTATTACATTTGTTTTAATGATTAAACTCGCAGTCCAAAATTGAATCAAGTTAAAAGTGAAGTTGATTCGCTGAAAATGTTTCAGTTTGTAAGCAACCAAAGAGCTTATGGATGAATAATAATATATCTAAAATTATGTATAGCTAGTTTTACAAACCACTTGATTTTTTCTACTATATTTGATTTTAGAGGATAAACATCTAGAATTTGAGACGAAACATACAATAACCTATCTCATACTTAAATTTGAAGCGGGATGGATAATCCAGTTTCTTTACTCGAATGTCATATTTTTAAAATATCCCTCTATCCTATCAAGATACCTTACTTACCTTTCACACATCATAAAACAAACAATGTCACCGTGTATTGTCCCTTTTCAGACTTGTAGCGGAAATTGGAAGACTTAAAAGTTCCCTTTCGTAATGGACTTAGAAACCCTTTCCACCCTCGCGAACTTGCCTAATGCGTTGAAAGCTTTGCACGGTAACAATACAGTATACAGTACATCTGTTTACGTATTAGTTTGAACTTTGACCTCGTGTTTGGCCTTAGCGGGAATTGTGGTGGTTCGGGACTTCTGGATGTTTGTCTTGGTTATTGGTGTTATCAGTTTGTTTTGGTTCGCGGTCTCTCGTTTATCATCATTACGAAAAGTTATAATAATTAAAACGAACGAGAAAAGGCCTTTTTTCATCGTCATGAATCTCACTTGGCAAGTGCGGGTTGGTGAATGACCTTGTGTTATGGCTTAACCAAATATTAAAACTGCAATATTTAAGTGTTTGTTGCCCTTGTCTACCATAAGGTAGCCGACCGGGGCTCTAAACTCTACATTAAAATTAGTAGTAACATAGGTTTTCCTGCGATATTTACTGGGAATACGCTAAGTAAGTAATGTAAAATATATTAGCCTGGTCCGTCTAGCTGTTTGAAGTATTAACAAACCCAATAGACACACTCAGTTCTGTTAATTTAGTGTGGTTGAAGTAATATAGTATGTAATTCCATTTGCATCATCCGAAGTGAGAGTAATATACGACCGGCGGCGATTCCGTTTCTTTTTTCAGTTGGCAACGAAAGCTACATCTGTTGCAACGGTGACATCATGTCACTTCTCAAACGTAGCGACCGTAATTGCAGTATATTATAGTCTATAGTCATCTAATATTATAGAGCTGGGAGTTTGATTGAACGCACTAAAGTCAGGAAATAGGTTATGAACAATTTTGCTATTTATATTAAAGACTATCTCTAATAGTCTTTAATAAGGAAAGTTACCGTTTAATAATCTCTGTAATCTCTCTCATAAAGAGAGAAGCCCTTTTGTCCCAGCAGTAGGAACGTAAATAGGGGTCATTATGTAAGAAAGGTTAAAATACGCGCAAAGTCACGGGTGACGTGCTTGTGTAGTTTAAAAAATCTATTGAACTTCCTAAACACCAAATCCACAGCGGAATGTGCTTGTCATTAGGGACGAACAATGAACTCCTAACAAAATAATATTTCGGATTCCGTGTAACGAGCGGTTGAATGTTATGGTCTAATTGACACTAAATGCCTCAACAAATACAAGTGTATGAATGAACAGAACGCAGGGTCTATCGTTGCATTGTTTGGATTCCGTAAACGAAGTAAATTGCATCATTATCATCATTTCAGGCTATTGCTCTAAAAGCTTATCTTACTCTAAAAGCCGTGTTGGCTAGTAAGAGCACTCGACTTTCATTCCGAAGATGTTTCGAAGGTCTTGGGTTCAAACATGTATGTTCTATAAACACCTGCATTAACTTGTGAGAAAACCGGCATGTTGAAAACTTTGAAAAGTTTAAAGGACATATAACAATAACCAACAGGCACCCAAGAGAAATTCACCAAAGGGCTCAAAACATCTAATGTAACTAACTGCTGTGAATATTTTACAGCGCTTTTTCTAACTGAATGCAGAAAATGGACCATACGTAAATTAATTACTGAGTTGATTAGATTTCATGAATGACACGACACACGTCTGACGCTAGTTGATTTGTACAACTCAATTTACTTGCATATTAACGTAGTTAGAATTTGTACAACTCATTTAACTTGCATATCAGAGTAGTTAGATTAGTTATGATCGAGTCACAACTAATTTGTATACGTAATTGCGTTGAGTTAATTGAGTTTCTGATTTACATAGACGAGAGCACAGTATTCAAATTAGGATTAAACTCGCGAGACTGTTTTTGCTTAATTAACTTTTCGTCTCCTTTTTCAGTTCTAATGGGCGCTTGCCAAAAATACTTAGAATTTTAAGTGCATCTAAAACATTTTCACTACGAGCGCTTTCTATGTATAATTTAAATGCTTCTGCTAAAATAACACGTTTGTTGCCCTTTAGTTTAGGGTGTATGTACGGCTTCATAAACATTAAGGATATATTAATAACTTGTTTTTTGTTTACTATAAAAACTATAAATTGTATTGGTGCTGTGGGCTTACCACAGCACCAATACTCGAGGATTCAATACTTAAGAAAATCTTAAACCTAATGGGATCCTGCAATTTAAAGTTGCAAAACTGACCTTTGCCTATTTTACCGACATACGAGACTTTGGAGATAATTATACAAGTATTGTGGCACAGTAAGGTTTAGAATGGCTAAACAAGAATGTTATCCTTGTGAATCTTAAAGTTCGCCGCGGCAGTAACGGTAGAACCGGTTGGATGCAGCTCAAATCTCAGTACAACAGTTCTAGTTTAGGTTCAAACATCCTACGCAGGCGATATAAAACTTGTTCTTAAGGAAACTTGGGTTTTTACGTCTAAAGAATTTAATACTCTTTATTACATCCGAATAAAGTTTACATTTACTAGCTCATACTTTTTTTTTCTTATGGTGCCAACTCATAATCGTATATACTTTATCAGAACACAGCAGCATCGTTTCGTTTACTGTGTTTAACCCTTAATTACTCGCGTGGGGTATATTTAACCCCAGTGAGGTTTTGAAGTGTCATAACTCTGCCATTTTTTAATTTAACGGAATGGTGTTTCTAGTACCTGCCTAAATATCTGCCCTAGCCCCGAATCAGTCGCGTTTGGCGCTCCATACCGTGTAGTTGAGTCCTGAGATGGCATCTGGGGTATATATTACCCCACGCGAGTGTTGGTGCGAGTTTGTTTGACTGGTAAGTTTTTACAAATTTTCGTTTCTTATTGAGTTATGAAGGTTTACTTGTGTATTTGTTACTTTTCTTTACTTTTACGTTTATTTTTAGGGTTGTAAGCTCGAAATAGTACATCAGCGGCTGCCTGACCACCTAATTGATTAATGTCTATTAGATGAGGTGGAAGAAAAATAATTGATAAATCTCAGCTTTCTGATATCAGAATCTCAAGAAAGTGCTAATGAAACAGAGTTGGAATGGAGCAGCGATGATAATGTGCCACTTTCCAGCCAAGAAATCAACAAAAACGTCAGAAGAGAAATGCTGATATTCAAGATGCTGGCTCCAGGTCCAGAAGTGGTCCATCAACAAATTTTAAAAGAAACTATCTTTGCCTAAGGTCCAAAGACGAAAAACTAAGATTTGTGTGTGCGAAATGCCAAGAGAATGTTTGCCATGGTCATTCCACAATGACATGTGGTGAATGTACCAACTAAATAGTTCCTACATTGTATTGATTTATCTCTGAAGTACTTGATTAAAATGTTGATTATTAATAATGCTATCCTAAAGTAAAAACTTGATTATTTCTAAATTTAATAATAAATATGATACAAATTAGTCAAAAGTGTTTTTATTTCACCTTAAAGACTGGGGTTAAATATACCCCACGCGAGCGTTAATGTAACTTTTTTGACGCGAGTAATTAAGGGTTAAGTTGATTTTGATCGTAATCGCTTCTCAACATCAGCACGAAAAATTTTAAAGGTTCGCCAAAAAATATCGATTCTACGCTTTATTTTAACTTCGAATTTAATAGGTACAATTGTTTTTAAATTATTAAATGGTGTAATATTATGTTACAATATTTATGAAGTTGTAATTTTTAACGTGTCTATGTTTATAGTATCTAAGTATATTACATAATTTTCTAACGTACATATCTTGAAACCTGTCTGAAACAATTTAATAGAGAGCGCACGGAGAATCAAAATACTCATCCCATGTCATTAGGTCTCGATTCCGTTACACTATAATAATACCGTTAGATAAAAGGTCTAAGTACTGCACTCTACTTTCACAATGACCCAAAAATGCTCATAATTTTTTTGTCTTTGAATAGGATGTATTGTTAGAGGAGACCATAATGCATCTACGCTAAGAATACGTTACTTTTTATTTACTAATTACTTGTAAAGTACTTGTTTATAATGCTCACACAAGTACATTTCGTGTGCACTTTATCAAATTACGATACTTCAATTGTTAAGCAATGTGGAAATACCTGTCAAATTTCTTTGAATGTATCATAAACTGCTGACTTATCAAATATGAGTAGGTACAGCACATATATATGTTATTTTGATTATAAGTTTTATTTCTTCTGTTAATTTACATATGCCTTATTTCTGAATTTTTAACTCTATTTGGTAATCCAATTTTAAGCACTTTTAATAACGGCTTATCTCGTTCAAAGCGACATTTAGGTAATTATTAAATACTTTTTTTTGTTAGGGTTATAAAAATACTGGCGATATTATGTTCGTAGCTTTGCAATAACCTACGTAAATCTTCGGCCTAATATTCACAGAACTCTGATGGGTGTTTCACAATAAATCACGTATTTAATGCTTACAAAAGAATGCATGTTTGAGTTCCCACGTTAGCTAAAACACAAATGACAATATCTTACTTAGACTTTGAACCGAGTCTCCGCAATTTCTATACCAAACCTGATTAATCTGTTTATACAATATGTTTAATACTTTTATATCGTTTATTGATAAAAAGTTTTTTTTCTAATATTTATTATGCTCAAACAGTACTTATCTGTACAATCAAACAGTACAATCCGTTCAATATTTGATCTAATGTAATTAATTTCTATGTTATCGTTCTACAGTAACGATGTCAAAAAGGCCTTGCAACATGAAAGGTTAGTTTTCTCGATCAATAAATCTATGAATTTTACATGCAAACTACCGGTACTTAATTGTTTTAGCTGACCCACTGTCCTACATTGACGATGACACTAGCACCGTCACACCCTAAGACCAACCTTGTTGCTACTAGCCACTCCCGTCTTTTCCTATACGAAGAAGATCATACCCGTGAAAAGGGGATTTCGCGCATAAAATAATAGAGAAGAACATATCTTCGCCTATACTTATAGTTATGCTGTAAACTATCTTCCTACATGCCTTTATACCTTAGTTGATTTGACGACACTCGCGAGAAGGATTGGAGTGGTATCATTGTTCGTCCATATTGCGTTTGTTTGCTCTTCCATGCGCTTCATTCTGCTCTAACCTATAACATATATTATGTTTGTTTCAGACAGTTCAACACGGGTTCCCTCACAGAGCGTCGGCGCTCGCCTGGGATCCCCTCCTCAGGTTGGCAGCCCTGGGCACTGCCACCGGCGCGCTGAAGGTCTACGGGCGGCCCGGCGTGGAGCTATACGGACAGCACAGCAACCCAGAGATCACTGTCACACAAATACGGTTTATACCTGGTAAGTGCAGGTACAGTCAGCAAAAATGTGGTCTACCAGTTTTGTCAAAAGTTTCTGTGCGATGTTATGATCGATATGGCTGACTTTTCTAACATAATTTAACTAACGTACAAACGAATCTCAACCGTAGGGTGGTAGACCACATTTTTGCTGACTGTACACTACAAGACTACATCTACAGATTTATAGTAGACTTGATTGCAGTGCAAAAGGAAGAGACTTCAGTTAAATCGGAGAAAGAAAAATGCTCGTTCTAGAACGCAGGAAATAATTTTAGTGTTTGTAAATAGGTAGTAATGAAAGATAAACGTTATCATAACATTCTCTTTCATTTGAAACAAGGCGCGGCTAACGATAACGCGCCTTAAAGTTAAAACACTTGATGAGTCATTCCGAAGGGAATTCTTAGTAAAGGTTATAAATTTGAAACAACAACATATGCATCATTACTATTTACACATATCCGGAATTTAATAAGATAATGGGAAAATGTTCCTGAATTACATCGCATCACCGCACTATCCAGGCGGCATAAAAACACAGACATAATAATTAGAACCTCTTTTTTTTTAAAACATATTTTTCCTTTTTCCAGGCACAGGAAGGTTAATATCGCTATGCGACGACAACAGCCTTCACCTGTGGGAAATCAACGAGAAGTCGCTAGTAGAGATCAAGTCACTCGCATTCGAGGGCAAGAACAAGAGGATCTCCGCAGTGTGCGTGGAATCTTCTGGAAAGCATCTACTGCTGGGCACGGAGGGAGGCAACTTGTACAGCTTGGATATCAACTCGCTCACTGTTACTGAGGATGTTATTTATCAGGATGTTGTTATGCAGAAGTAAGTGTTTTAGCATTATTTTATATTATTGTTTATGTGTTTTTTATTTTATCAAACTCGCTTTCCGACCGGTTATGCCCTGATAGAATTTCTGGCTGTTGACCGTTCCAGGGTCTTTCATTATTATGCTTATTTTTGGTCAAATCATATGTTAAAAATTAAAAGTAACAAATAATGTATTCCTAATTATTATTTTATTCATATGTAGCTGTGTAAATTGTCGAGCAATATTTATAATTTGATGTCTTGCAAGCGTCCCAAACGGCTCCGTTTTAATTGTGATAAACTAACTTCCTGTTAATAATAATAATGTATCAGTATCTCAAGTAACATCATGTTCTAATTATGATAAGTACAGGTCAAAAAGATGCTCTAAAATGACAAAGCCATATGTCGCATTAAACACATTTGTTCATTAAACCTAATGTTTTTTACAGCCTGCGTTCTTCCGCTGCAGGGTACACATTTTTATATACTAAATGTAGTTAAAGTAGGTTTCCTGATAGTAAAACCCCTAAAACCCAGCTACAAGCCTATAATTTCTTGCTTGCTTTAAATCTTATTAGAATTGTATTGTTTCCAGTTGTCCAGAAGACTTCAAAGTTAACCCAGGTGCGGTTGAAGCCGTCTGCGAACACCCAAAGACACCAAGTCGTGTGTTGATCGGTTACAATAGAGGATTGGTGGTACTATGGGACCGCGGTACTTCAGCTCCCACACATACCTTCGTCTCCAATCAACAGCTGGAGAGCTTGTGCTGGAATGACGACGGTAAGCGTTAAATCTATCAATGAACTCTTTATTGCACTTATAAAATAAAACAAAATTAGAAAACTTAATACTATTTAAAAAAATTAAAAGTACATGAGGCGGCCTTATCGCTGAGAGCGATTTCTTCCAGGCAACCGTACATAAATTACGTAAACAATTTTAATTACATAAATTAATGAAATCAGCTGGCCAATCGCCCGTTATCGTGCCTGTGACGAAACTGAGACGGATATACTTTTGTCTGCGATCAACAGCTGGAGATTCATTCATTCATATTCATTTTCCAAGTCTCTGTGAAAACCTTTTACGTAGCTCTTCAAGCGTATCCCATTAAATCTCATTATTCGAAGATGGCAAAGATGGCACCATCATATTCGAAGATGGCAAATTAAATTAATAAAATGTTTTTCCACAGGCGAACACTTCACATCCTCACACAACGACGGGTCGTACGTAACATGGGAGGTGGCGGGCGCAGCGAGCGACCGGCCCCTGAAGGAACCCGTGACCCCATACGGCCCGTATCCCTGCAAAGCCATCACCAAGATCCTCACCAGGACCAGCATTGACGGAGAAGAAATCACTATCTTCGCCGGTGAGTTTTGTTGACCCCACTATATACTACACTGGACTTTGTATCTATACGTTTGAGGAACAAAGCTCGTGGGCCAGTTATAAACTTGTTATAATCACGCCAGTATGACTAAATTCAGGATAGGAGGTAGGTATCGCCATCAAGCGTAATATTAGGCTTCTCTTCAGCCGTCTTCTGTAACTTGTTTCATGCAAAATGTAAATTGGTAACTGTAAACTTTGCGCTTCAACAACATATATTTCAAAGCGAGCAAAGCCGTGTCTTTTTTGAGTGGTAGCTCGGAGTGTACAGCGTATGTATATTCCATTATGTATATCAGAAATCCCGCTTGTGTTACCCGTAACACAAGCTTAGAGCTTACCATGGGGCAAGATGTTGATGTGTGAATTATTATTTTGTGGGGCCACTGTAAAACTTTAGTCGTACCTACCAGTCTAAATATAATTCTAATTATAAGTTTATGTAACGTAAATTGTTTGGAATACTGTTTATTTGGATAGGTACCTTTTTGTAACTACTTTCTTTGTTAATAAAATGATTTGATTTACTTAACTAACATGTACAATCTGTCCACAGGTGGAATGCCCCGCTCGTCATACTCGGACAAATACACAGTAACGGTGCAACAGGGGGAGAAGCACGTAGCGTTCGACCTGACGAGTCGTGTGATCGACTTGTTCACGTCGACGCCCGTGCCGCCCGACGGCGCGCCGCTGCAGGAGGAGCGGCCCAACACTCCCGCGCAGCTGCAGATACACACCGTCAACCAAGTCGCCGCCGCTCTGGTGAGGATACACCCCTTATAAATAATAAAATAAATAATAAATATTGCTGGACAATTCACACAGCAACATCTAGCCCCGTGATAAGCTCTAAGCTTATAATTAAATAGAATATACATACATAGATAAATATTTTTTGAGACGGGTGTGGTACGCAAAATGGCTGAAAGTATCTATGGTATCAAAATAGCGCCTCTAGTGTCAAAGAAAGGAAAGCATAATTTCCAGTACAAATTGAACTACACTATAAAACTACAAACCGTTCTCTTTTCAAATTTGAATTGGCCAACATTTTCAAGGCAAATTAAACTAACAGAACATATTCTCTCCAGGTGATCCTAGCAGAAGAAGAATTGGTGGTGATAGACCTATGCGATGCAAAATGGCGGCCATTGCGGTTACCGTACCTCGTGTCCATCCACGCGTCGGCCGTCACCACCGCGCAGCTGGTCGACAACGTCGCCGACAATGTCTACGACAATATTGTAGCTGCAGGTATGATATTATTAGAATTGGTCGTAAACTACGTTTAGTTATGTTATTCTTATTAAATGATTGATGGAAATAAACCCCAATGTTCCAGGACAACAACAAACCGAGAACGTATTCTCTGACAGTCCGTGGCCGATCTCCGGCGGGGTGGTGGAGTCCCCCGAGGGCGCGGACCGCCAGCTGCTGCTCACGGGCCACGAGGACGGCTCCGTGCGCTTCTGGGACGTCACCGCCGTCACCATGACCCCGCTCTACAAGTACACCACGGCTCAGCTATTCAGGTACAAACCGAGAACGTATTCTCTGACAGTCCGTGGCCGATCTCCGGCGGGGTGGTGGAGTCCCCCGAGGGCGCGGACCGCCAGCTGCTGCTCACGGGCCACGAGGACGGCTCCGTGCGCTTCTGGGACGTCACCGCCGTCACCATGACCCCGCTCTACAAGTACACCACGGCTCAGCTATTCAGGTACAAACCGAGAACGTATTCTCTGACAGTCCGTGGCCGATCTCCGGCGGGGTGGTGGAGTCCCCCGAGGGCGCGGACCGCCAGCTGCTGCTCACGGGCCACGAGGACGGCTCCGTGCGCTTCTGGGACGTCACCGCCGTCACCATGACCCCGCTCTACAAGTACACCACGGCTCAGCTATTCAGGTACAAACCGAGAACGTATTCTCTGACAGTCCGTGGCCGATCTCCGGCGGGGTGGTGGAGTCCCCCGAGGGCGCGGACCGCCAGCTGCTGCTCACGGGCCACGAGGACGGCTCCGTGCGCTTCTGGGACGTCACCGCCGTCACCATGACCCCGCTCTACAAGTACACCACGGCTCAGCTATTCAGGTACAAACCGAGAACGTATTCTCTGACAGTCCGTGGCCGATCTCCGGCGGGGTGGTGGAGTCCCCCGAGGGCGCGGACCGCCAGCTGCTGCTCACGGGCCACGAGGACGGCTCCGTGCGCTTCTGGGACGTCACCGCCGTCACCATGACCCCGCTCTACAAGTACACCACGGCTCAGCTATTCAGGTACAAACCGAGAACGTATTCTCTGACAGTCCGTGGCCGATCTCCGGCGGGGTGGTGGAGTCCCCCGAGGGCGCGGACCGCCAGCTGCTGCTCACGGGCCACGAGGACGGCTCCGTGCGCTTCTGGGACGTCACCGCCGTCACCATGACCCCGCTCTACAAGTACACCACGGCTCAGCTATTCAGGTACAAACCGAGAACGTATTCTCTGACAGTCCGTGGCCGATCTCCGGCGGGGTGGTGGAGTCCCCCGAGGGCGCGGACCGCCAGCTGCTGCTCACGGGCCACGAGGACGGCTCCGTGCGCTTCTGGGACGTCACCGCCGTCACCATGACCCCGCTCTACAAGTACACCACGGCTCAGCTATTCAGGTACAAACCGAGAACGTATTCTCTGACAGTCCGTGGCCGATCTCCGGCGGGGTGGTGGAGTCCCCCGAGGGCGCGGACCGCCAGCTGCTGCTCACGGGCCACGAGGACGGCTCCGTGCGCTTCTGGGACGTCACCGCCGTCACCATGACCCCGCTCTACAAGTACACCACGGCTCAGCTATTCAGGTACAAACCGAGAACGTATTCTCTGACAGTCCGTGGCCGATCTCCGGCGGGGTGGTGGAGTCCCCCGAGGGCGCGGACCGCCAGCTGCTGCTCACGGGCCACGAGGACGGCTCCGTGCGCTTCTGGGACGTCACCGCCGTCACCATGACCCCGCTCTACAAGTACACCACGGCTCAGCTATTCAGGTACAAACCGAGAACGTATTCTCTGACAGTCCGTGGCCGATCTCCGGCGGGGTTTCATTGACATATCGACGATAAAAAGACATTATAAAAATATTTATGCTCCCTAAATTATTTAAATGAATTCAAATTACGAATCCAGGGAGCCATTCTGAATTTAAAAAACCAGCCTGTAAACTATTTTGGCTTATGGCTCTCTACTCTTTGCTAGTGGGCAGCCTTATAAATGCTTAGCTTAATATTTTTGTGTAATATGTATGTATGAGCTTACAGATACATTAAATAGATAATTAACTATGTAAAAATATTCTGATAATATTGAACTTAACCTAATATAGAACGAACGAGCGAACAAAGGTTTTAATCGGTTGTCGTGGATCCCATAATAATCCCATATCTAGTGGCTACTAATAACTCGCTAAAATGTAATGTATAAGTATAATAATTCCGCTATTTCCGCATATTGCTTTCGAAGTGGGCTGAAAAGATCGTCACCGAGGTAAACATTGATATTGTGGACGTCACTGCATTGTAGTTAATATTTATTTAAATAGCGAAAACTTTTTAGTTTTATATGTGCTTTTTGATCCGCTTCGAAAATGTATATAGTACTTATTTATTTTTGTAATTTAGTGTTTAGAATTATTTGTTATTAAGTTTTAGATTTCGTTGCATGTGATTATTGTTCTGGATGATGCAAATTATGATTTTATCAATTTTGTTCGAATGAGTAATTGCAAATGACTAGTGTGATAATGCGCTAAACGTCAATCTCATGCACCACATTTTTAATTGCTTCCGTACTTTTATATACCTTTGAAATCATATAAAGTTGAATCCATACAACAAACACAAAAACCAAACAACAAATAACATATAGTCTTTAATAAAAATCATATAGCCTATGATCATTCCGTTTTAGCGACCGTAACCATTTTTGTGACACGCGCTGCTCTGGCCACGCCCACTGGTCGCGCGGCACGGTCACTGCTCTTGTTGAGTGCTCCATATAAATTCGTACTACGCCACGCGTTACGGTCGCTTAAAAGAAATGCTACCTATAAAAGGATCTTGGAGTCTGTGTATTTACAAATGAATGTATTCCAGTGGTGAAGAAATAGGCGAGAACAACGACAGTCAGACGACAGACGACGAAGAATGGCCGCCATTTAGACGAGTCGGCTCTTTCGACCCCTACAGTGATGATCCTAGGCTTGCTGTCAAAAGGGTATGTAACTTATCTGATAAGGATAGGATTAAATAGACTCACTAGCTCACTACCCTAAATAACAGAATGGCATTCGTGGCATTTTCCTGTTCATTCGTTGAAAATGGATCCGTTTTAATCAATAAATCTTTTGTGACAGGTAATCTTGTGCCCATTATCTGGAATGCTGACAATCGGAGGCGCAGCTGGTCACATCGTCATCGCTAGTCTGAAAAACTCACCTAGCACGGCCGAAGTTAAGGTAATATACATTTTTCTTATACAAATATGTATTGTGTATTTTGCCCTTCTCTGTAATAAAATGTTAAGTTCAAGTTATTTGAAATCTTAATGTTCACACGACGGCGTTTTTAAAAACACGTCGCGCACAGAAACATACAACAAAATTGGCAATTTGTTTTGGTTTTATGCACATATTTTTTATATTCCATATGTTGTTACAGTCCGTGTCAGTGAACATAGTGTCAGACCGCGACGGCTTCGTGTGGAAGGGCCACGACCAGCTCACGTTGAGGAGCGGCGCGCTCACCTTCCCGCAAGGATACCAAGTAAGGCGGTGTGCATACATAAGTAGTTTTGTAAATGCTTGTGCTAGTTACAAAAATAGCTTTGATTCTTCTGCAGCGCCAGTCTCGTTATAGTTTGGGTAGCTGGAAAAATATTCCGATCGGTGTGACTGACGAAAACTGGAAAGAGAATGATTGAGATTAGTGCTTCTATTGAATTTATTTATTGAATTTGATATGCATGAGACAGTTATCCAAGATGTCGAATAATGCAGGATAGTTTGTGTACGAAAACCACGCGTGAGGCGAGCGAGCAAAGCGAGCGTGTCTCGCAAAACTGTATCAATGATGACATATTTTTGCGAGGCTGTTAATAGTCATATGTTTATGCGGTTGACTGCACAATACCCGGAGCCAATGGTTTTGTTGGTTTCAGGCGAGCAGCGTAGTGCAGCTGTCCCCTCCCGCCGCGGTGACGGCGCTCGGGGCGCAGTGGGAGTGGGGCGTGGTGTGCGCCGGCACCGCGCACGGCCTGGCGCTGCTGGACGCCGCGCGCGCCGCGCCCATCGCGCATCGGTGCACGCTCAACCCGCACGGTGGGTACACTATACAGCGTAGTGCAGCTGTCCCCTCCCGCCGCGGTGACGGCGCTCGGGGCGCAGTGGGAGTGGGGCGTGGTGTGCGCCGGCACCGCGCACGGCCTGGCGCTGCTGGACGCCGCGCGCGCCGCGCCCATCGCGCATCGGTGCACGCTCAACCCGCACGGTGGGTACACTATACAGCGTAGTGCAGCTGTCCCCTCCCGCCGCGGTGACGGCGCTCGGGGCGCAGTGGGAGTGGGGCGTGGTGTGCGCCGGCACCGCGCACGGCCTGGCGCTGCTGGACGCCGCGCGCGCCGCGCCCATCGCGCATCGGTGCACGCTCAACCCGCACGGTGGGTACACTATACAGCGTAGTGCAGCTGTCCCCTCCCGCCGCGGTGACGGCGCTCGGGGCGCAGTGGGAGTGGGGCGTGGTGTGCGCCGGCACCGCGCACGGCCTGGCGCTGCTGGACGCCGCGCGCGCCGCGCCCATCGCGCATCGGTGCACGCTCAACCCGCACGGTGGGTACACTATACAGCGTAGTGCAGCTGTCCCCTCCCGCCGCGGTGACGGCGCTCGGGGCGCAGTGGGAGTGGGGCGTGGTGTGCGCCGGCACCGCGCACGGCCTGGCGCTGCTGGACGCCGCGCGCGCCGCGCCCATCGCGCATCGGTGCACGCTCAACCCGCACGGTGGGTACACTATACAGCGTAGTGCAGCTGTCCCCTCCCGCCGCGGTGACGGCGCTCGGGGCGCAGTGGGAGTGGGGCGTGGTGTGCGCCGGCACCGCGCACGGCCTGGCGCTGCTGGACGCCGCGCGCGCCGCGCCCATCGCGCATCGGTGCACGCTCAACCCGCACGGTGGGTACACTATACAGCGTAGTGCAGCTGTCCCCTCCCGCCGCGGTGACGGCGCTCGGGGCGCAGTGGGAGTGGGGCGTGGTGTGCGCCGGCACCGCGCACGGCCTGGCGCTGCTGGACGCCGCGCGCGCCGCGCCCATCGCGCATCGGTGCACGCTCAACCCGCACGGTGGGTACACTATACAGCGTAGTGCAGCTGTCCCCTCCCGCCGCGGTGACGGCGCTCGGGGCGCAGTGGGAGTGGGGCGTGGTGTGCGCCGGCACCGCGCACGGCCTGGCGCTGCTGGACGCCGCGCGCGCCGCGCCCATCGCGCATCGGTGCACGCTCAACCCGCACGGTGGGTACACTATACAGCGTAGTGCAGCTGTCCCCTCCCGCCGCGGTGACGGCGCTCGGGGCGCAGTGGGAGTGGGGCGTGGTGTGCGCCGGCACCGCGCACGGCCTGGCGCTGCTGGACGCCGCGCGCGCCGCGCCCATCGCGCATCGGTGCACGCTCAACCCGCACGGTGGGTACACTATACAGCGTAGTGCAGCTGTCCCCTCCCGCCGCGGTGACGGCGCTCGGGGCGCAGTGGGAGTGGGGCGTGGTGTGCGCCGGCACCGCGCACGGCCTGGCGCTGCTGGACGCCGCGCGCGCCGCGCCCATCGCGCATCGGTGCACGCTCAACCCGCACGGTGGGTACACTATACAGGGCTATTGGAAATACAACACAACATTATTTTTTAAGATTTTTTAAGGAATGTCTTACAAAGACAGGATTGAGATACATTGACGTTCCATCTCCAATTCAACAATCTGGTTTTTTTTTAAGGCTTAAAACCTATTATTAAATTTTTTTATCTATTCAACAGACACAGCCGGGGCCGGAGACACGCCGATTTCCAGACGGAAATCGTTCAAGAAGTCTCTGCGCGAGTCCTTTAGGCGCCTGAGGAAAGGCAGGTCGCAGCGGCGGCAGACCACGGCCGCCAGTCCTACTTCTCCCACACAAGTAAGTCGTCCTGAAGTAGAGAAGCTATATCTTCTTCCTCAGTCCCTCACTGCTAAGGATCGTCCATGTATAATCAGCCCCCGTAGTACGGTCTATTTTATCCAGTAGTTTCGGTGCCTATTCGTCTTAACAAACAGACAATCAATCAAATGTTACCTATTCATTTTATAAAACGGGAATTACTCTCGTATTTACACAGAAGTTAAACAACTCTCGACGTTTCGACCACAACAAGAGCAGTCTTTATCAGGAGGAGTGAGCGTCCCGCCGTGCTCCGTCTTGCGCGCGTGGTTCTCACAAATGTTGCCTGTTTATAAAACTTAGATAATGTAGTAAAAGCATTGTCTGATCGCAGCCGGCCAAGAAGCCCGTGGACAAGGCGTCCTCGGAGGCGGACGCGGAGGTGAAGCCCATAGAGCGCGCGGTGGAGGCGCGCTCCAACGACGACGCGTTCGGCTCCATGGTGCGCTGTCTGTACTTCGCCAGGACATTCCTCATCAACAGTATGTACCACATCAACTATCAACTATTGTAATATTACTGCTTAATAATAGAGATAAGATATTGTGTAACTAACCACTTTTGGCCTAAAAGTTAAATGTCATTTTTATATGATGTCCAAAATTTTTTTTTTCATGGATTTATTTATCATGGTTCTTAACTATATTTGAACATGAAACGGGCAACATAACATGATTTAAAAAATATATTTTCATAAATATGAGTGATTTGTTTTTGTCTGAACTTATGGTCTTTTGTGTTACATTATAATCATGGTTTGTTACCCATTTCATGTTGAAATAGTTTTAATGGAGTTCGTAAATGTAATGGTTCAACCCATTACATTTACGAACGGCCCGGCAATAAGGACAATAGATTGAGATGGAGTATTTTTTCAAAGACATAATATCTATTTACTGTCATTACTGTCTGCCATTTTGTGACGTCACCACATTCACTGACATCAAATCAAATGCCACCCAGTACAATAATGTCACTAATAATAATTTTAGCACAGTTCATTTGTGTGTAATCACACACAGTGCACAATAACATATTGCGTGAAGTATTATTTTCACTACAACTTTAAAGTTACACCTGCACAGTTTAATGAATCTCAGAAATTTCTTTCTTTGACATTTCTGATGAAACTAAATAACATTGTCCTAGTTATTATTGTTCATTATATGTTTACTGTAAATAACAATTGGGTTTTATCTTGTGTTTCTCTAATTTGGCTTATCTGGCGATTCGGACTCTGAACCAAAAGAGTCAGGTAGGTACCGGTGTAACAACTGCTTATGAACCGCTATTTCACACTTAATCTAAATCTGTATCAAATTATGTTTTATTTCTTATGTAGATTACTCTTTATTTCTACTGTGCATGTGTTTTCAGTACTTTCATTTAAAATCTGTTAGGTAATTCAATTTTAAGGGAACATGAAACGTATCATACAATGATTTAAAATTTTTGATTTTCCCGATATTTCCACACTGTTTCAGTGTCATAAACGGGAAATCCACGTTCCTATCAATAACGTTATCAATAAACTCACTTGTTATTTTGGGTTTTGTAATATCTCGAGTACTGAAACACGTTACGTTAGCTTATCATGTAGATACTTTTTTCTGTATTATAGACGAGACACAGACTGGTGATGCATCCGACTGTGAGTTTTGTATGAGCTCTTTCGTTCCCCAAGTAGTGCTAGCTATGTATCCGTAATCTTTATAATTTTACAATATTAAGACTTAAATGTAAACTGCAATGTAAATTTCGATTATGGAAGCCGAGCCTCTAAAACCTAAAGGTACCGATAATTAACGACCGCGACCTGCGTTTGCACTAAACAAATGCCGCGACCGCGACGCGTGTCCTGTAGGCGTGGCCAGAGAATGGAATGCTACCTTACTCAAAATTTTGCCAAGCATTTTATTTAGGTTATCGACTCAAAGAACCAATAACATCTACAGATTCTGATATTGAGAAATTACTGGTTTAAGTCTGAATTTGAAATTACGAGTACATTCAAATATTAAAAATACAAGACGACGCACTAGCTTATGTTCAAGCTTCGTTATTTATTTTATGATGTTATTAATTAGTCAAGCAATCTATAAATAATGCTCGTAGTTTATTTATAATTCCAAAACTCAACATTATCTTTTGTATAATTTGTTCAACCCGTATGCAAAGCTCTCAATAAAGCTTAAGTATAGATATATTTTGCTCGGCTAGTTATTTGAAGTCGCTATGAACATTTTAAGTATTTAGAACCAAGATTTTCTTCTAAAATATATTTGTTTTATTTACGAGTAATTCTGTAATCCTGTTACTTACCTACTTAAGCTTAAATTTGTAAAACTGAATATGCTTTAAATATTGTGGTTGTATTCATTCTATTTATGTATGTAAAGCCTTAATGCCTACTCTCGGTAACATTTCCATAACTAAATTCTATTCAATTCGATAGCCACCTTTTCGGTTCATATTTCTTTACCCTTACGCATACGGTAGATTTGCCTTAAGTAATAATTTGAGGACAAAATAGAAATGTTTATCTAGAGTAGACACTGGGCGGACTAATTATATTTATTTAATGTTTATTAATGTTTCCAGCACAAATGAGCGTGCCCACGCTTTGGGCGGGCACCAACAACGGCACCGTGTTCGCCTTCACCCTCAACGTACCGAACAGCAATAAGAGGAAAGATGAAACTGTGAGTTTATTTTTCAGATCTAATCATACTAAATAGTAATATTATTTTAAATGCGAAAGAAAGTGAGATTGTATAAGTATATTTGTCGCTCTTTCATGCATAAACGAATGTTCGGATTTTGATAAAAGTCACAATAATATAGCTTACGTATAACATAAGCTATTTTTTAATGCGGAAAAATCCATTATTACGAAAATCTGGGGTCGAAAGCGAGTCATAAAATTTATCATACTTTTTAAGGGCAGCTAGGTACTCAAGACTTAACTGTGATATATGTAGCTACCTGTAGCTAGGAATTCCCTATATTTTTTGTATTATTTGTAAGATTTTCTGGCTTTTTTATTTCCTGTAGGAAGCTAAATAAACAAAATAAAGGTTGTGTCAATGATTTCTTGATCTGTGCAGGTGACGTGTCAACTAGCGAAGGAGATTCAGCTGAAGCACCGAGCGCCCGTGATAGGCATCACCATATTGGACGGCGCGTCGGTGCCTCTCCCAGACCCATTAGAGGTGATACACCTAATTAAATGTAACTGGTATAAATGGCCCATAACACGGACGAACATATAATTATATACATATATAAATGTTGACATATTGATTGGAAACGTTGGCAAAATCAACATTTTTTTTTATTTTTGGATATATGTATTTATTTTTGACGACCTCTGTGGCGCAGCGGGCGAAGGTCCGCCTGCGACGCAAGAGGTTCGATTCAAGAATTGGGACAAGAATTTTTACGATCTGCAAATATATGTTCCGAGTGTATGCATATAAAAAATATCTATCTATGTATTTTTTTATGTGTGTTTATTGTTTATTATATTAATTAAGTATATCAGATTACCCGTAACACAAGCTTAGAGCTTACCACGGGGCTAGATGTTGCTGTGTGAATTGTCCGGCAATATTTATTTATGGTGCAGGTGGAGCGCGGCGTGTCCCCGCTGCCGGAGCAGGGCGCGCACCGCGTGCTGATCACGTCGGAGGAGCAGTTCAAGGTGTTCACGCTGCCCTCGCTCAAGCCGCACAACAAGTACAAGCTCACCGCGCACGAGGGCGCTAGGGTCAGTACATATCCTTCTATTTATCTATACTAATCATTAATCTCTTCTGCTTCTTCTTCTTAGTTTATGGCTTGCTGTTTTTGATTAAAATAGCAAGCCATAAACCAGCCAGTGTCCATGTGCGATTTAAATTGTCGCAGTTTATAGTCCACGTCAAAGTTTCATACGCACGGTAATAAAAAAAAGAAGAGATACTAACAATAAAGGGTTGTGTATGTTCTCTACATTACCATATTATTAGTACTATGGAAGACTTCAAATTCAAATTTATCTCTCAAAACTTATTCAAATAAACCGTAATATAAATAAACGATGTATTTTCTTGTGCATTTGCATTTTAGCCAAAAAATGTTCATCTTGCAAAACTTACTCAAACCAACCATCCATTTACAGGTACGAAGAACAGCATTCGCGTGGTTCGAATGCGGAGCCGGTGCGGAAAAACACCGCGAGTGGTGTTTGCTTTGCCTCACCAACCTCGGCGACTGCCTCGTGCTGAGTCCCGAGCTGCGGCGGCAGATCAACGCCGCGGCCGTCAGGAAGGAAGACATCAAGTAAATATCTATTATTACTACTACTACTTCTACACAAGAGTGTAACAAAACACCCGACGTTTCGACCGAGACAAGTTTCGGTCATTTTCAAGAGGAGTGAGCGTCCCGCCATGAAATAAAATGAATAGTGTAACTCACGAAAATTTTGAAAGTGAAACCGTAAGAAGCTTCACGGGGCGATTGCTGACTGAATATTTCAGCAATATTTTTTTATTCATGCTCACTAACTAGTATTCTACTGTGCCTTAAAATACCTCTATCGTGAGCCACCATAGCCCAATGTTATATTTAATGTACTTATTAATTTTTAAAGCTTACATGTCTTAAGCACGTGAATAGACTAATAAGAATTATTTGTCTTTCCAGCGGTATATCGAGTTTATGCTTCTCGAAGCGAGGTGAAGCACTCTACTTACACTCTTCTTCAGAACTGCAAAGGATTTCGCTGGCAGCTAATAAGGTATGAGCATTTAGATATGGATGTTACGAACGCCATAGCATAAAATCAGTGCCTTATTTACGTTCCCACTGCTGGGACACAGGGACTTCTATCTTGACGAGAGAGATGTGGCCTTAACTCACCATACCACGCTGGACAAGTGCGGGTTGGTGAATGACACCATGTCCTTCAAAGTTCTCTGAACTGCAACTTATGGACAAGAAAAACTATATGGCAAATTCCATTTAGTTCTTTACTTATGTCAATGATCTTTCTCTAATTCACCCAAACCTATTCTTATTTTCAATATTCTTGCAATTTTTAGGACAAGAAAATAAGATAATGGTAAATATAATTTTATTCATTAATTATATTCTTTCTTATTTACCTTAATCTTTAGAAACATAGTAAACTATTTGTGTGTCTTAATATAATGATTGATGTAGGTGACAGTAGCGCAGTGCCACATACTGTTGTCTCCGTGGGCCGCGGAGCTAAGGGGCGCGCCGGAGGAGACCCCGCTCACTAACGGAGAACACAAGGTAGGTGAAATATCAGCCCTTCGCCACATTTATTTATTAAATAAAACTTTGCTCTTATAGGGTTTAGAAGTCTTGATAAAACTCTTTATAGTCCTATTTATACTTATATTTGGTTCTCGAAAAATTACCAAAAACTTTTTTGGCATCAATATAAAGAGCATCATTAAGAGAAATCATTAAGACCTCTTGAATTGGGTGTAATAAAAATGTATAATAAATATAAAATATCTATATATGTATGTATATTATATTAAGTATATCAGAAATCTAGCACCCGTAACACAAGCTTCGAGCTTACCAAGGGCTAGATGTTGCTGTATGAATTGTCCAGCAATATTTATTTATAAATAACTGTCGTGATGTTAGGAGGAAGCGATCGAAGCGCCCCATGACGTGACGGCGGCGTCGGCCGACATCACCGTGGACTCGGTGCGCGACCACACCAACGCCAACCAGGACGCGGCGCCAGAACTCAATATCAACTTGCAGGTATTATATATCAACATACAGGGTATAATATAATATCAACTTGCAGGTATAAAATATCAACTTACAGGTAGTTGCCGGTATAAGTAATATCATTTGAATTTTTCTGACATTTTTTGTATTTTATTGAAATTTTTAATTTTTAAAATTTTCTAATTGATTTTTGACATTTCTGATTCAGTAACTAGGTATTTGACATTTATTATGATTATTATATTATTTGACGTGTAAATATTTTTTTTACCAATACATTGATTATTTGATCAAATTGCCAGTTAGTATAATATCAACTTGCAGGTATATAATTACAAAATATCAATTCGCAGGTAAATTTAATATCAACTTACTGGTTTAGTTTAATCAACATGCAATTGCAAGGTATCTATGCTCACTTAGGCTAGTTATTCTAAGTAGGTTTCACTCCAAGTTTACCTTTATAAATACCTATTGTTGTATCGTTAGAACTCGCAAGTGAACACAAGCTCCATGGTGGTGAAGACCACCACGCGGACGACCATCAACGAGAACGATGGTGGCGCCACCACAACCACCACGACCACCACCGCTAGTGAAAACGGTCAGTATCTCACCACGCCCACATAATAAGGTCCTACTCCGCTACATCAAGGAGTTGGCCTGGTTAGGGCCGCGTTAGGCATAATTAATTATACACTACACGGCGAGTCGTCAATGTAGATCTCAGCTCCTCCATAGCAAATTAGAATGATTATATTTAATGCTTTATCACATTTTGTTGATATACTTCATTGTTATAAAATTTTACTTTTTTTTTAAAGCTTACCTACTAAATATAATTTTCATAATATAAAAAAAATATTTGAGCTTTTAATCTATAATTTAGCTTTTATAAGCTTTTTAATACGTTTCCTAAAGATATAAACACTATTATTTGAATGTCAATGTTTTTATCCCAGATCTTATTGTATAAGGATTATTTGTAGATCAGCCCATAGCTTTATATTAACCTAACAAAATTGTCGCTTCATATACGTATATGTTTAATCATGTTTGTACGTTTGTTTGACGGCCGCTTTATGTTTTGTTCGTAGTCCTAGAGCACAGTCGCGAGGAGGGAGTCATCACGCGCATCGAGGTATAAACACTTGCTTATATACCTTTATATACTTGTCATATAAAGTAATATATTGTGTGACTCAGTACAAATCAGACATACATATATCCTATCCTAGTATAGTTAGTATATTTGCATGAAATAAATGGCAGTAAATTAGAAGTTTTATATTTTATAAATCTGTTTAGCCTTTCCGTGAAAAAGTAACACAAATTCATTATCAATCCTCACGGATACTCAGTAATCCAGCCTTCTTCGGGGACATTATACTCGTCCATTTTGAGCACGAATTTCAATAAAAAAAAGATATTATTGTCTATTGAGACAATTGGCATTATAAGATTTGATTCTGTGCTTGGTTCACAATATTTAAATGATTAGTCCTTTATTCTCAAGTTATTTATTAGATTTTTGTTGCGTAATTGCGAAGTAACATAGTAATCCACATACAAGTATTGATATTTTTTAATTAGTCTTTTAGCTTTCAATTGTTACTAACCTACAAGTATGTTTTACACTGTATTTTGTCCATTTGACTTACCCGTGTGAAGTTAGGCACTCAGATTATATAAAAACTGGAAAGCCTAACTTCATGCGGTCAAGTTAAACTAAATCTACTCAGCAATGTTGTGGCGTTCGCTCGTGTTGTTATCGTTATAAGGATCATTTTCATCAAAATTAGTAAATTGTTAATTCTTTGATTTCACCGATCTTTCGCGTATCTGATGGCCCAATGCATAAAGCTAATTTTTTTATAATAATTTCAATTCTTCGAATCATATTGTGTTACGTTACGGTATATTTGGCAGTCTAGTTCAATAAATAAAATAAATCAATAATGTAATAAATTCATCTTAATTTCTTCTCTAGTGCTATCTTGTCCCTTCTTAGATAATAATTGGTTAGATAGAATGGACTGGTAAATAATAACGAAAACGTTTATAATGGAACGCTGGTAATTTCGCTTAGTAACCGCAGAGTCAATTTAAAAAACATGGTTCTAAACCTAAAACTTTGTTACCCTTATGTAAACGTTGTCCAAGTGATCTTAAGGATTTTATGAAAATGAATGACATTAATCTTGCAAATATCGTTGTTAACCCTTCTTTAAATAAAAGCTCCCCGACTATCAGATACACGAAATATTAAACCTCAAAACATCACAAAAACAAAATCCAAACAAAGACCCAACAGACACGCGAGCGCCACGAGTTGCCGAGAAGAACGTCCGCTGGTACTCATGAGACGTGCTTGTAGACGGGCACGGTGACGGTGCCGGCGGGAACCGACCCCAAGCTGATCCTTGAGATGTTCGACCGCCAGCGCTCGCCCCTCGCCGTCCCAGTCCCGCCCGCTGGCGCCAACGCGGCCGAGACCAACTGAACACGGGGAATTCTACATACCAAACGGCAAGCTACACTAACTAAACACGCCATAGGGAACGACAAAAAAAATCTTCAAGCTTTTTCATTGATAACTTTATTGAGTTAACGGGTTTTTATCGCGATTTTTACCATGTATTGTAGACCCGTTATTAATACTTAAGTAGTTATGTCAGATTACATTGATAACTTTATTGAATTATAACGGGCCTTTGTCGCGATTTTGTACAATGTTGTATTGAACACCCGTTATAAATACTTAATTCAGGCAGTGATGTCAGTGATGATTTCACCAGAGCTTTTGTTTTGGCATTTGACCAATACCTGGTTAGCTGTATGACAACATTAGGCTCTGGTGGAAAAGCACCCTTATAAAGGACACGCCAAACACTCAGAAAATGTAAACAGAATAGGAATGTGCCTAAGAAAATTCAACTACATGTACGATATTTTAATTACTGATGTTCTTAAAAATGTATAATTGAGGTAGGTATATTCCCTATTCCTTTTAAGTGAATTTACTACGATACAAATATGTAAAATATAAGAATAATAAGGTAAATCTGTATATACCTTTTAATTGGTATACCGAAAATGGGTGCTTTTAAAGACTAATATTAATCATCATAATACACGTCGGTTCTCTATACAGGACATTTAATTTTTTTAAATTGGAGTGCATCATCTAATCTGCCATATACCAATTTTCAATTTCAGATAGATAATGTTTTTACATCTTATAACTAAGTTAAAATAATTTGATTTAAGTGTAAATTCAATTCGATATATGCACCACCGAATTTTTCAAATATCGAAATATAATTTATGTTTTTTTTAATACTGAGGTATTATGCAATTTTTTAGCATTTAAACTTAAGACGGAGTCGTTGGTTGACTAAGTTTTTATTCGATTATGACTACTTTTATACATATTTTTTGTATGTTTTAAACACTCACCTAAAAGCGTAATAAAATTGTGAGCCATTTATTAGCTTTAGATGTAAATTTCTTCTGATGCTGTCGCTTTTATTTATGTACTTAACAGCTTGCTTTTCGATATATATTGATATTTTTGTATTTAAAAGAAATTAGTGAAAATAATAATTTTAGTACAAACCCAAAAGCCATATAGATCGCGCTATACATGCTACAATTTAATTGTGAATTGTATTCCATATTACATTATTAAGGGATTTGATTTTTTGAAATAATATATCTACTTTTTAGCAAAGTGAATAAGATTTTGATATATTCGCAACGAATGTAACGTTTTATTTATTTCCATTTTTAAGAGATACTGTATGAAGATAATTAGTGTAATTGACAATTAGTTAAGATTACAAATAGTTATAGATTTTTTTCAATTCCGAAGTTCAATAGAAATAGTATTATAAGTATTTTTGTTGTAAATTCAATATTTTTTTAAGTTTTAGTTGCAATATATTTAGGTTAAGAGTTAAGATGTTCAAGTTCGCTCTTACATGTGACAATCTAATAATCTACCTACTACGGAAAGCGAGACTCAGTATGTTTATTTTGCTTAACGTAACAATTTTTTAACTGCCTTGTATTTAAAATGTAAACCATTAATTAATTTAAAATAAATATGTATTTGTGGCAGCTCTTATTCATAGCTACATATGGCACTGTTAACCAGAAGTTTGCATTATTTTAACTATAATTAAAATACATTTCATGTTTCTAGGCATTTTTCCGTCACAAGACACTATGAAGGGGCAATCTTTTAAACCGTTATCTGCATTACATCACAACTTGTGGTTTAAGGGATTGATTTTAAAATATATTTTTTTAGTTATATGTGCCTGTCTATTTTATTAAAAGAATAATATATGGAAACTATTGTATGGCATTGCTTGTTTTATCATTTTATTTTAAAATATTGAATGTAGACTTAACAAATGTCCGTTTAATTCCAGGTTTCTTAATAGTTTGAATGCAACATTATAATAATTGATTATATATAAATGTGTAACCTTAAAATAAATGTTCTTGATTCTTGCAGATTCACTACTTGTATCTGCTTCTCTTTATAATACCTACGATTTGTCTACCATGTATTATGGCATTTTTAATGTTTGTTACAAAAACGATTTGTATTACATTCTTATATGAAGAATAAAGATAGTTATATAATGTATTATTTGTTTTAATTAACATGCCGTGTTAATAAGTCGTTTTTAGGGTTATTTCTAACCGCCTAGAACGAAGGTTTCAAGCCTCCCTTCGTCACTACTCTATGAAGGCTTAACTGCGGGCTTTGTTTAGCAGTGGACGTCCCACGGCCTTAAGGTCGACTTATATTTTTCAGAACTGCACTGGTTTTCAAACGATGAGCCATTCACTTTGTTCTTGAACGTATGATCACATGGATGATAAACGTTACCTATAAAAAATATTCCTGACACAGTCGGAAGGTTGATAGATACTTAACTGTGTGATGAAAAATAATTCATAAAATAAATATGTAAACTCTATCACCATGCGGTCCGGTAGATGCGTTACTTCTCTCATAATATACGTTGGTAACTTAAATGTTTACCTAACGGTAGGTTACACTATATTCGTCAAGCATACAAATGAGCAAGCGGTAGGTTACGAAATTAAGTTTGTAGGTACTGGTGCGTTGTGGTCTCTTTGCGGAACGCACTGCCATCTTTCTGTCACGTCAGTGTCATTTATTTCACTCACATTTATATCATGTCAATGTCAGTAAAGAGAGTTGTACCAGTAAAAATTAATTGTATCGACAAATTCCATGTTTCTCAACTGTACATTTCTAATGAATATAAAATAATATTATGATATACTGTGAATAACCAGAATTAGAATATTTATTGGTGGTGATGTAAATTTTCGAGCAATATTTATTTTTTCACACAATCACAAACCTCTAACAGTTTCTAGAAGAATTGATAGGGTTTGACGTTTTTGTTTATTATTAGTCATCGATAATTCAAAACCATCGAAAGCATACCACACACATGCCTAATCTTGTTGTCGTGTCGTGTTCGTGTTGTGCAGTTGAGATCTTGTGTGTTGTTATTGTGATTACCATTATTTTTAGTGTTGTCTTATATTTCTAAATACTCAAAATGATTCTTTAACCCATAGAATTGATGTCTTGATGGAGGATTCCATGCCATATACTCATACCCTTTTTACAGTTTTGTGACTGTAACAATATTAGTTTGAACGTGCTGACCTAGTCAGACACTGATTTAAATGCAAGCTAAATAAAAAGGGTGCTAACAATGAGTATTTGTAGATTTTGTCTTGGTCAGAAACCTCGAAAAAACATATGTGATTTAAATATCATCAGTGATGATTGTAAAAAGAAAAAGTACCAGGATATCATCATGTTTTGTTTAGGAATTGAGGTAAGTAATCCATTCTGAATATTTTATTTAAAACGAAAACTACTTACCTTAAACCGAAATTACATTGGAATCTGCTAATTACAGAAATTAAAAGTAACACAACAGGTAATATTTAGTTTTTTCCCGTAAAATTTACTGTAACATTTGCCTGTAGGAAGACAGTAGTTATAAATCGTTTTTTTTATTATACTATACCCTGAACACCCATAACTAATATTTGCAGTTTTAGACAGTTATGTCTGTCACAAAAGAGATTTAACTTTATGGTTGTTTTTTTCCAGATTGAAGAAGACTCCAACATCACTACAGACCTGTGTGTTAAATGCTTTAGAAAAACTATAGAATTTCACCATTTCAAAAGCATAGCTTTAAAAAGTGAGGTGTACCTTAATTCCATTGGACCATTTTTACCTTCTATCGATTGTAAAGACGAAGTCCATAAAGAATCAACACCTAAAACTGAGCTTCACATTATTGATAAGAAAATTAAAACAGAAACGATTGATATTGATGTAATTCAGAGTTCTGATAACAATGACTGCTTTGATAACAACGATGATGTTGAAAACAATGAAAGTGAAAAAGAAATTAAATTTTGTGAACCTGAAATTGAAATAAAACCTGAACTTAAAGCAGAAAATGCGTCGGATGATGAATTCCTAAGTGTAATAAAGCAAATTAAATATGAATATATTCAAGAGAAAATTGAAAGTATTGGTAAGTAAAGATTTATCTATTTATTTATAATGTCTGATAAATATAGTATAATCACCCCTATTTATGTTCCCACTGCTGGGACGCAGGGACATCTTTCTTGATGAGAGAGATTAGGTTAGGTACCTAATTCACCACACTGACCAAGCCATGTATGATAATATCTAAAAACGTATTATTTTAATAAATTACAGCACCAATTGAGAAAAAAACTAGAGGCAGAATGAAAAAACCAAAAAAGGTTAAAGTACCAAAAAGCAAGCAAGATATGAAAAGAGGTCCAATAAAAATTTGTGAAGCTTGCGGCAAACATGTTAGAGATTTAAAGTCGCACATACTGACACACGCGCCTGCGGATAAGAGACTGCGCTATACATGTGAATTGTGCGACAAAACATTTGCATCAGTACAATCAAAATCTAAACACAAAATTCGGAAGCACTATGCTAAGAAAAAAGAATGTCCAGAGTGCCATAAGAGTAAGTACATTTTATACACAAAAGGGACTGCCTATCTAAGAAAATCATAGATGATATTATTTATTTATTTATATAGCTGGCAAAGTTACGGGCGAGAAAGCTACTAAAATTATTTTTAATTAGATTTTATATCAATATAAAATCAAGTTTAGACTCGCTAAAACTCAGGAACGACCGCGCCGATTCAGTTGGCTTTAGTCTTGAAATGTGTCGTAGTAGTACATACAGTGAAGGTTTAAAAGGTGAGATTAGACTGGGCAAAGCCGCAGGTGGGTTAATTTTGAATAAAGTTATTTGAAAACTGAACTGTCACGATAGCAAACCAAAATAATTTTACTATTTTGATCTGTAATCGGCCAAAAAATAATCAGATTGTGTTCTAGGGTGGAATTTTGATTTTTGACCAAAAGAATAAGAATAAAAAATATATAATTTCAGTGGTAGCGAACCTACCGAGTCACCAGAAGATCCACAACCCGCTGGAGTTCAAGTTCGAGTGCGCGGTGTGCGGGCGCCGCTTCGTGTCGCGCTCGCGGCTCGAGCTGCACGTGTCCATACACACCAAGGACCGCCCCTTCGAGTGTCCGCAATGCCACAAGAAGTTCCGGCTCAAACTCTGCATGACCATGCACGTGTATGTATTTATTTATCTATTTAATTCAGGCACAGCCAACAGCACATAATTACATAGTATTTGTAAATGGTATTTTAATTCAGTCTTTTTTCTGAAAAATGTGTCTATAATAGGCTAGCACAACATTAATTAATATAACATTGATATATAAATCTACAATAATCAATCGTTTATTTGCTGAAACACATTATAACACTCTAGCTAATTTCACTTTCAAAATTTTCGTGAGTTGTACTATTCATTTTATAACAACGTGAATTACTCACGTATTTACACAGGAGTTAAACAGCTCTGGACGTTTCGACCACAATAAGAGCAGTCTTTATGTGAGAACCACGCGATCGACTAACTAACTGATAATTTCACTAACTGATATTTACATGATTGATCACATTTTACAGTAAAACTTTGAGTTTAACACGCAAGTGCCACACACTCAAACTCATATTAAATATACACAATAGCTACATTAGTTTAGTACACACTACATAAAATTCTTAAGTATGTATCATTTATTTATTTATTTATTTTATCATTTACATAGTATTTATTTATTTATTTAGATATCATCTACATATGTATTATTATGAAATTTTTGGTAATACCTATAGCATAATTAAGTATACTTCCCAACTTCATAATTTAATACGCCTACTTTGTTACAAATATTTAAAATGATGTTAACCGCACTCGAACCCCAAGACACAAGCAATTTGCTTAGTTTGGGGCTCATTGAAATTGTTAATTATAAAATGTAAAACTACACTGTCACCTTGGCGTTACTTTGTCTGATTAACTGTGTTTGGAAATAAATTTGATTTGATTTGATTTGATCGAGCTGAGAGGAGACGAAGCACGGCGGGACGCTCACTCCCGATAAAGACTACAATATTCACTAATCGATTCAGCCATTCTTGAGTTATAAATAGTGTAACTAGTGTTAAAGACTAGCCTATTTGGCATCACACGGCATCGGCATACCTACATAAAGTAACGTTGAAAACTATTGTAACTATTTTAACTATTTACATAATATTTTCAGCCGACAAGTGCACGAAAAGGAAAAATCTCATCTCTGTCAATACTGTTCAAAGAGCTTCTTTAAAAAACACCATCTACAATTACATTTGAGGTATGAATTGTTTTACCGTCCAAACAAAGTAATGATATTTTTTATACTTTTGGCCCAATTTCAATTATTTGCTTTAAAATACATTAAAGTACTGTGTACATTAATTTTTTTTTTCAATTAAGTCCAGCATTATTTTTCTTTAGTTTAATATTTATGAGACTATCGATATAAAACACTTGTATCCAATAATCCAATTATAAGTGCTCCATAAAAATCATACTAAGCTGTAGGTAGCCTGGTCGGCTGGTCGTGTTCGCTAACAACGGAATACTAATATATAACTAATGTTAATATTTGCCCACAGGTCACATACGAAAGAGAAGCCGTATGAATGTACAATCTGCGGTAAATTCTTCAGTTCCACCACCATCCTGAACAGCCACACTCAGATACACAGCAACGACAAGAAGTACGCTTGCACTTTGTGCGATATGACGTTTGTGAAACCTAGGTAACTAATTATTAATTTATTAATTTAATTTTAGAAGTTATTGTCTGCAAAAATGTGGGAAAATATCAGCATTGTTTTTGTCAAGTTTTGGTTTTTCTTAGGTATAGATAATTATAAAAACTAGTATTAAGCTCAGTACTCACATATGTTATTACTCGATAGTTTTACTCGAAGTCGAGTAATAATCAATGTGTGGAACGCAAAACTCAATGTCAACTCTGTGAGTTTTGCGGTCCACACGTTGATTTTTACTCGACTTCGAGTAAAACTATCGAGTAATACCGTATGTGAGTACTGAGCTTTAGACTCGTATATTAACTTCCAGTTACCTAAGGACCCACATGATATCGCACACGAAGGAGAAGCGCTACCCGTGCCAGTACTGCGGCGTGCGCTTCCACCGCTCCGACCACCGCAAGCGGCACGAGTTCACCGCGCACATCAAACACTCTACAGCCAGCGCCACAACCGCGTGACACGACATATACCAAACAAAATGACAAAAAAACTGCAACATTCATGTGGTGGATTGGTACACAAACGAGTGCTTGAGTAGTGATTAAATTATATTAGAAAAGTCAACCATATCGATCATTACATCGCACAGAAACTTATGTCAAAAATGGTAGGCCACTTTCTTGGCCGACTGTACCTACTGGTAGATTTTTAAGTTACTTTGTCCTTCTTGTCGATTAAAATATCTAATTTACAGTCCCTTGTGGACAACAATACAATACAATACAAATAACTTTATTGTAACACCAACAATATACAGGACAATACATAAGACAAACAGATACATAACAGTGACACAATGCCTTATCACTAACATTAAATTAAATTTAATGTTAGTGATAAGGCCAACATTTAATTTCTTTATCAACAATCAAAACCAATAATCCTCTTTAGCTCTTTAGCACAGGGATTTTATCAGACGGCAAAATAATTTTATTTTTAAGTATATGAGAGATAATCTCAATCATTAAAAAAAAATTAAGTACGTTTAGGTGTATGGTGAGTTACGTGTTAAGTTTTATTTTTACATAATTATGGGAATTTAGTTTGAACTACTTGAATGTCAAGCGCGCCAGCTATCTAGTGGACTTACTTCCTTGCGCCACTGACGCCATGTGGTTAATGAATAATATTTGTTATTTTCTGCTATAATTTTAATGAATCCAATTAAAAAAATACGTTAATTATTGAGTACTATAAGGTGATAATGTTATTTTTGAATGGTTTATAATTTGAATAGCTATAAAGATATTGTTATGACGACTAATATTTATTTATTGAGTTGTCCAGGTGATCTTCAGGATTTTATGAAAATAAATGACATAAATCTTTAATATTGTGCGTCATTTTAGTTATAAAGGTACTCTTAAGAGTCCGGTGACGCTTACAGGGAATTTCAATTCGAGGCGCGTGCGAAAATCGGCCCGCATATCGCTATCTCTATTTAGCCGATGACGACAACCACAGTGTTTGACTGTGTGCGTGAGTAGTTAGGATAGCTCACCTGATGTTTCATGTCATGACCATAGAAAAAGATATCTAATGTTTTAATAATCGTTTGACGGCACCGGCTTCGCTTTTGAAACATTTGCTGCACAAACAATACGTGTTGAGATTATGTTAGTTATCAAACCGGTATGTTAAAAAAATCTCAGTGAATGTTTAGTTTGCCAATGCGTTTTTTTCTTTCAAAATTTGGCTGGAGTGTAGGTAGGTTCGTCATACGGTTCTGCTTCTACATGTATATTCTGCTTCTACTAAATTTAGGATTACAAAATTACGAGTATTATAAAATTATGATTAGAGAACAAAAGAAAGGATTTAGCGGTAAACATTTATTTTGCTAGACAGATAATACTTTTATTCATCACCTTAAAAACTTAATTTAAACATTATTATAAAGAATAGCAATAGAACTTATTTATTCATAGAACTGGTGGCCTTATCGCTCAAAGCGATTTCTTCCAGGCAACCAAAGTGCTTTATAACCTAAATTTACACAATTACCATAGGTACCTACTAAAATGTTATACTAAAACGTACAACATAATAATAACTCTAGTGTTTCATCACATGTCATCACTTTGTTCGATCATATCAAAAATCATATTTTTATTTTTTTTCGTGTGTTTCTTTTCTTTACGGGAAGGGACCTCTTTTTCCTGGGAACTGATAACCACAGGCGTTTTTTGCTTGATTGTCGTGGCTCTGTAAATATTTATACAAATTATAATCTAATCAATTTACTATAGCTATAAGACCTACTTATACATTGAAACAACAGAATAAATAAAAATTGCCGGACAATTCACTCAGCAACTTCTAGCCCCGTGGTAAGCTCGTAGCTTGTGCTAGATGCTAGATTTCTGATATAAGTACTTACTATAATATACATACATAGATGGATATTATTTTATTATACATTATATAACACCCAGACACCCGGAACAAATATTTGCAGATCATACAAATAGTTGTCCCGCGGCGGGAATCTAAGACTAAATGATTCTAAATGAAACATCCAATGTTTCGTACATGTACCTACCTGGGTACCTAGTACTTCCCTTCTTCACTTATCCTTAGATATAAGTAAGTAATTACCTAAACAACATGTTAGATAAGTACTTACCTACGTAGGTAGGTAGGGACAATTACTGAGTGGGTAAGTTTTTTATAGGTAAGTAGGTACGATGGTAGATTGATTTTACTTGTTGTACTTTAAAATATAACAAGCAACAATAATATAAGTTAGGCACTTACTGTGAGATACACCCCGACGTTCCGAGTCCATTATCAGCTACCAAACCGTAATTCAAATACAAATTCTTTATTTTAACACACAATGTAACATAACAGTTTACACTAAAGCATTACATGGGACTTACAATTTATAAAATAGAAAAATATCAAAATTTGTAAACAAAGCCAAAGTCACAGTAACGTCACAGTAACTTTTTAGACACCGATTTAGAAAAAAATAAATATAATAGACTCCAAAGAGAATATAATCACTACGTTAGAGTATTTATTGGTTATTGATAGACTCCTTCCCTCACGACGAAAGAGTTCCGAGCGTTCTTGTAAATACGCGTTGCACTAGTGTGAGTTAGTGCGAGCGATAAGCAATACTAGCTGTTGAAAATTTGGTATGAATTTGGATGTGTTCCGTAATACCAAAAATGATGACTGAAAACATTTTGTATTCCTCACAAAGTATTTTTATTCGGTGACTTAACAATATAAGCTATGTTTCTATGCAAATAATTTTTAAGATATTGTTGTTTTTCATACCAAACCAATAAGAAGAAAACATGCATTTTTAACGTAAAAAATTTGCAAAAAGCGATTGGCTTTAAATTCATTTAAAGTAGGTATTTTGTAAAAATAACTCCATAGGAACCTAGATAAATACTATTTAAATAATAATAATGCAATAATATCATGGAAATATGCCCGAATTACAAATAATTTTGGTATTACGTTTGTATGGGAAATTCGTCTTCCGCTGGCCCCTTAAGAGCTTAATAAACCAAAAACTACTTAGTCTTTTCAAATGCAGATGAAACGAATCAATTAAACACAAAATAAAATTTATAATGTTGTAGATATATTTCATATTAAAACATCTACAAGTTTGTTGACAAAGCAAACTACACAAATTCATGACCTTATTTTGATACTTCAGTATTTTCCCTAAGCAACAATGACGCAATAAATAATAGACTATAAATATCAGCTACCTATAATAATATAAATTCAAAATCAATAACACACAAACATAGGTAGGTATGAGACGAGGCGATGGCAGCTACCTAAAATTTTTTTTACTGCGAAGTAGAAACAAACAAAACCCACTCCACTCTCATAAATTACGTTGTGCAAATGTGTTCTCAAACCAATCTTACATTAATACATTCTAAAAATGGTATCAAGGACTGGCATTATCACCAGCAAATTGGTAGCATGCTGTCATGGGTAGAGTAGGACAGTTGTCCGCGGCTTCCTCTTGTGGCGGTGGAGTTTCCGTCTCCACACAAACACCTCCCTGCATCAAATTAGGACACGTACTATCGTCGGTCAACCTTGGTGAGTTCCCAGGCGAGTAGATATTCAGGGTGTTAGCTATAGTGTCTAATTTATCTCCGTAATGTGGGTACTCGTTCGCCAGACGCTCTACAATGTGTCTAAGGCGATCGTTGAGAGCACGCGCTTGAGTGTATTCGTCCAAGACGGTATTCTTCGGCTTTCTGACGCGGACGGATTTGCGTTTGATTGCTGTAGATAACTCGTTGCCTAGTCGTTGGCTGCGAACCACTCGTTCTAAGAGCTGCAAACAAAGTTAAGGTATCAGCTAGTTCGTTTAAATGAGAAACCCATTAGATAGAGCAGAGGAACTTTATTGAACTTGACAGTAACTAATCTCATTTTTTATTGAAATTCTTGGACATTCTGACCCCTGCTATGTAGTTCTGTGTTCCAAGCGAAATACAAATATATAATACCGCAATTGTGAGGGTAACACTGCTGCTAGCGCCAAAACCCTCTGCCCAACCTGACCAATCTGGCTTATTTCTCTTGCAGAGGAGCAGACTAACGGTTGTAGTAACTTACCCACTGCTTCTGTTTGTCAGTCTCACGGCACTCGCGTATGAGCGTTGCTACCTGCTCCTCTAATTGCGAGTTGAGGGCGCTGGCGTCAGACACCTCCTTGTCCAATCTGGCCTGTTCCTCTTGCAGTTGCTTCATTTTTGCATCGGCCTCTGCTAGTTCCTGATAGAAAAACCCATACGTTACAAATATTTTTAAGGACACACAGATAAAGATAGGTAACAGTGGCACACAGTGCTGCTCACAAAAGGGGTTTAACTAGGTCTTAAAGAATCTAATTTTAATACCTACATAAACAATTTTTTTACCTACCATAATATAATTATTATCAACCAACCTGAAATTTTTTAAGAAAGGCTTTGGAATTCTTACTTACTCTCGCTCAGATAACAATAATGCATTAACGAGAAAAGAAAACACTATAATCCCTCTCAGCGACTTTATTTAATTCCACGCGTACCTTAGAAACCCTCGAGACATCACTCTTAGCCAGCCGCAGCTTGTGATGGTAGTTGGACTGCGAGGTGGTGGTGGAGCCGTGAGCCCGCTCCACGGCCGCGGCGGCCCTCGTCTTGTCCACGGCGGTCTCGCGCCGCGTCACGAACATCGCCAGGTCTTCCGCCATCTTCTCGCCTGTGCGACGGAGTTGCTCTGAGCGCACCTAAACACAAATTAGAACCCTAACTTCCACTGTAAAAGCATCCGTTGCGGTCAATGTAATTGTTAGCTCTACACGATTGCGTTGTGTCAGATTTTAGAGCCCGCCCCACCTTTCAATTAGGTATTACGGTTAATAAGGAAACTACAGTATGCAAGACTCGAGAGGGCGCGTAGTCATTAAACTTTTTCTAATATTACAACTACTTAGTAAGGGTACCATACCTACTACCTAGGTATATTTACTTGACATAATCTTGTTAGCTCACGTTAAGGTTTTGGAAGGTAGCGACTTGATGATTACCTCCATTCTATGGATCTCTGAGCGCATCTGCCCGATTTCACCAGCCGATGATTTAGCTTCTTTCATATTTTTCTTCAGCTCAACGGCTAAAATACCCTGAAAATAGCGCAATAGTATGTAGTGTCATATGGTTCTAAGACTCCAATATCATTCATGTTATGTTACCTTTCTCTGCCAAATGAGTGCTTCCCGTTGAACCCGATCGAGTTCTTGTGTCAAGTTTATCTTTTCTTTATCCAACTCTTCAATTTCCTCTTCAAGCTCCAAGATTTCTGATTCTGCACCCTGGAAACATTCAATAAAACAATTAAAACCTAGAAATATGACGACCTCTGTGGCGCAGCGGGCGAAGGTCCGCCTGCGACGCAAGAGGTTGCGGGTTCGATTCCCGCCTCGGAACAACTATTTGTATGATCTGCAAATATTTGTTCCGGGTGTCTGGGTGTTATATATGTATAATAAAAAAATATCTATATATGTACGTATAATTATTATATTAAGTATATCAGAAATCTAGCACCCGTAACACAAGCTTTGGGCTTACCACGGGGCTAGATGTTGTTGTGTAAAAATTGTCCAGCAATATTTATTTATTTATATAAATTTTACCCATATTACCATCAAAAGATCTACTTCTGATATTCTAAATTATTAAGTTAGAGTCAATCACTATAAAATATTCTTTATTTATTTGACAGAACAAAGAACAAAGAATTCTTCCAGGTCTACTCCCGTCCTCAAAATCTTCGCCCCCATAGTAAACTCGATATCCCATTTTCTAAACTTAAGCTTTTTCACTCAGGAACACACGCCATGTCAACCAAAATTTATAACCATATCCCTCAAAGTATTAAGAACATAACAAACATATTTAAATTTAAAAAAATGTTAAAAATATATCTTACCACAAATAGCTTCTATTCCCTTCAAGATTTTTTTGATAACTAAGTTTCTATTTCTTTTGATGTAAATATTGTAAATTAAACTCTTATTATATTGTAACTTAAACTGTAGGATGGTAAATTTTTCTATTTTACTTAGATATAAGTACCTATTTTGTAAAAAAATTTAAAAAGAAAAATTGTTATGCATATGTATGACTTTATATTGTAATGCCCTTCCTGGGCTCATGTTGTTAAGTACTTTATTATATTTTGTAAGACCTTTGTACACATGAAAACAATAAATTACTTTGACTTTTTGACTTTTGACTTTTGACATAATGATAATTTCGAACTAAGTTTCACCCAAATTATAAAGAAATGCCAACGCGTACCTTCAAGTTGGCCGAAAACTCGTGCGTCATAGTAACGTTAGTCCTCTTCGCGTGGTCGTTCCTCTCGATGGAGTCCTTGCGCGTCTTCTCTAGCACCTCCAGCTTCGATCGGAGCTCGCGCAGGGAGCGGTCTACCTTCGCCCGCTCAGCGTTCACGGACTCGCATTCAGCTTGGATACGCATCGACTTCTGATCACAGATTTGTATCTCTGCAAGATTTACAATACAATCATGTTAATTAAAACGAACTTATTTTTCAAATACATACCTATATAGCGTAAGATCTTCGAAGTTCTAATAGATATTATCTAGTAGATATCTACCTAAGGGTTCCAGATAGAAGGAGCCTATACGGCTTGAGCAATGAAGTACCGACATAACATATGATATGTTATGTATGTCATGTACCTATTTTGTTAAAGGATACTAACGCTTTTTGTTAAAGGATAGGTAGGTAGAGGTAGGTACTCACGCTTGGATCCAAGGTTGATGTCACTGAGCATCCGTTGGTGCTCCCCTGCTAACTTCACCACATGTCCTTGAAGTCTCAGCCACTCGTGTTGAAGGGTTTCAGTCCTCTCACGAAGGGACTTTATCTGGTCTTCCAGCTCATCGATCCTGCGCTCTTGAGGAGATTTCAACTGGAAAACGGGTAGGTAATAAAGATTACCGTTAAATATTCGAAATTTTTTTTGCATAGCCTGTTTTTTCCCACTGCTGGGAAAGGCCTCCCCTAAATCTGTCCAGCACTCCCTGTTCAGAGCAGTTTGTCACCAGTCTTCCCAGAAGTCGAGTAGTTCGTCCCGCCAGCGCTTTCGTGGTCGACCTCTTCCTCGATTTCCTTTCGGGCTCCAGACTGTATTAGCAAATGCCCACATTTCTATAAGCATACAAAATAAAATAAAACTCACATCGAAAATTTCCTTCAAAACTTGATGTTTCTTCACGATAATGTCCAATTCCCTCTGTTTCCTCATCTGCGTCAGTATTTGCTGGTCGTACTGGCCCTGCAGAACCTCTATCTCTTTCTCTCGTTCCCTTACTTTCTGTTGCGTCTTCTCTAGAGTGATTACGTTTTTAGCTTGCCGGTTTCTGTTTATTTCTATGTCCAGCATCATCTTAGCGTGTTGATTTTCCATATTCATCAGACTAATTTCCTGTAAAATGTTATAATAAATACATATATTGTTGATGAGAAGAGCCGCGGGTGGAAAACTATAACAATATTGATACCTTTATGAGAATGACACATAGGCTACCGCGGGAAACTTCTCTAAAATACGGGAAAGTTAAGTAAAACGCGGGTAAGCTGAGGTTGGAACCTAGTCGGGTAAAAAATTGATATACACTGTTATATCACCTGATAGCTAGGTACTATACTTTTACTTCACGGTTTTCAGACTGACGTTGCCCTTTTTACCTGTTTCCTTGATAACTCTCTCATCTTCTTGATGCCGTTCGCCATAGATTCGACTGCTTTGTCGTTGAGAAGACAATCTTGCAAGTTCTCTAAGATTTCGTTTTCAATCTTAATCTTTTTTGCCGTTTTCAAGTCAAATTCTTTCTCGGTGCTCTTCAGAGTATTTCTCATCGCTTGGTTTTCCTGAAATTAAAATTTTATCAATGTAGATTCGGTGTCGAAACTATATAGAAAATTTTCTTGTCCCTTTCTACATAATACAATCGTATCTACTAATGTTCAATAAGATCTGCTAAATATAGACTAAGACTTAATACCTAATTAAATAGGTCTTAACTAATTTGCATACCTACGGCTCTAAGTCGAAGAACATGCAGATCTTACCAAACAAATATCGATTCATAATACAAAACTTCCATAAAGTAGTTTACAAATTGTTACGTTTTTGGCCTTACCATTGTAATCATTTCTATATCTCGTTCTGTCATTTCAACGGATTCCGTGTATTGAATTATTTGGTTCTCCAAGCTAATTCGTTTCTCGTCCTCAGCATCGTCTGAAATAAATAAATGAATAAACAGTCTCTTAAATTATTACCTCTGTTCTTCTAGTAGGTATGTAAAATACATTATACATTGTAATTTGACTTACATTGCTTAGTGATATGTTCAATATCGTACAAGAGCTTGTCTTTATTCATCTCAATTTCCTTGCCCTTGTTCATCTCATCGGAGACAATCTTCTTCGTAATGTCGAAATTTATTATCAGTGTGCGGTAGTTCTCTTGTAGAGTCCTATAAAAGCACAAAATATGCAATAATGTATAATCTAAATCGAATGGCAATATTGCGTTTAGACATAATTATATTTATTCATCTGTGTTATATCTAAACGAACTATCTAAGCTAACGAAAGGAATTTATGAAAGGCATCACACGTAAATTTTTTATCGTATACCTAGGTACTAGTTATGAAGATTTAACTTTTCACTTTCAGGTATCTAGCATAAGTGAATGATGTGAGCACTGGCTTGGTAGCTAACACGAGTAGGGGTTAAAATTTAGCAATGTTTTAGGAGTCCTTTGTCATATTGTGAAAGATTAGCGGTACCTGTAATCATCTCTGACGGAGTCGTACACCTTGTCCCGCTGCGAGATGTTGACGAGCACCGAGTTCCACAGGCTGACCAGGCGACGCTTGTCCAGGTCTAGATCTTCCAGCTCTGCCGCGTAAGCTGTCACCTTTTTTTTTTACAAATAGGTATACAAATATTTTTATTGATTCCAGACAAGTTTCACAAAATAAAATTAAAAACCATTGGCTCCGTACTACGTACTAGTCAAAAGACTGTTTTACGGAAACCAAAGGCCTCTGGACCTGACAACACAATACGATACGCTCATAATGTTACGTTTTGTCATAACTTCTTTTATTGGATCTGGTAATAATAATGTTGTGTTATCGGATTAACCCTAGGTGTGAACTCAGGTTTTTTTTTTTGCAGGAATGTCGTACCTTATGTATTATGCTCCTGCAACTACCCTACGAGTAGCAATAAATTTACTTATAACTTACCAAAGTTAAATAATGTTTAAAAGCAACGTTTTTGTATAAGTACTATAGCTTAAGGTAAAGTTAAATATAAATTTTTCAAATAAAAACCGTTTTACTAGATAATAATTATGACAAATGCTTACTTTGTCGTTTACGTCTTCCATTTCGCGATTCTTGATCTCGAGCTGCTTCTTGAACATCTCCAGCCTCGATTCCAGCTTCCAAACCTCTTGGCCCACGCTGAACAGCAACATGTCCTGTCACAAACAACACTTAATTTATAATAATAAGGAAATAAGGCTTTAGAATAGCATACTCCGTTACCTTGCTGAAATATATGATAACAGAGTATTTGCAATTCTAAACTTTGTCAGGGTGTGTTTGTGTCCTGAAACCTGCGGAATCTAACCTAACCTACACATATTTATTAGCCTTTAAACTGTAAAAATTTAATAGGGAATAGATCAAAAGTAGCCTATTTGCTAGTAGTGGACTTTTCGATATAGAAAACATTTTCCATAGAATACAATAATTATTTTGAGAATGCTTCAAAGTCCCTTACCTAATTATCTTCTTACTTGGTATTCATAAGTGGTTTTAACCTAGTTTAGGCACTTGTATTATTTAAGAATTAAATTATATTATACCATAATCTATAGCACCATGAATTTTGAATAATACATATTTTTATTTATTAATCTACGCATTGGCGTAAGCATTCCAACCATTGGTATGGAGATACGCTGGTGATCCTACACTGAAACCTACCAGCTCTCGTTTCTCGTCCCCGAGCGCTCGTTTCTCCTGGCGCATCTTCTCGCTCATCCGCTGGCTGACGGTGAGGTTGGACTCCGTCTCCTCGCGCCACCTCTCCAGCTGCTGGCAGAGGGACGTCAGCGCTTCCAACTCTTCCGCCGCTTCACGTTCTGAGGATAAATAAAGGTTAATGGACGGTTCTTCTTAACGATAAGTAGGTACAGAAGTTGAAGATAATTTCCTCTTTTCTGAGCTTTGTAATAAATAGTAACAGGTACCTAATCGTATGTTGATCAAACTCTGAATCTCGCAGCAGGTGAAGGTCCAAGAGGGTTCTGTGTTTCAAAGTTAGGGTCAGCCAAAGGGAAAATGGTTGTCCAAACAACGTTTCTGACTCAGATCTGTAAGTTTGGTGATACTAGCTATTCTAGCAGTTTAGTTTTACTACCTGGCACCTACTAGACACTAACAAACTAAGCAAGAGGATGCAAAATAAGTGCCCTCTCAAAATGAACCCCTGCGCTGCTTCAGACTTTATCAAGTTGGTCCTACAACATGCAATGTTCACCGTCGTCTTCTTGCCATCGTGCAGGTGACACAATAACAAATCCCTGTACCCTACCTGGCACTGTCATCATTATACCAGTCCAGTATCATAATGACAGAACCAGGTATCTGGTAGGATGGTTTTGTAATCATTATACCAGTCCAGTCATGATGACAGAACCAGGTAGGGTATAGGGACTTGTTGACAGTCCTACCAGTCTGTAAGTTATTGTCATGTTTCTCCTTGGCGCGCTTGTACCGCTCGTTGGCGTCCCGGGCGCGAGTCTCCGCTTGGATCCGCTCCTCAGTCCGCTTCGCCAAGCTCTCCTCGTACTCCTCTATGAGGACGCGCTGTGCGTTGGTGTCGTGGTCGCTGGTGTAGATCGCTTCCAAGTCCCGGTCGTATTTCTGCTTGCTTAGTTTGAGGTTGTCGCGCTGGATAAAATTATATATATATATAAAAATTATATAATCCCTTATTAAAATAAGCCTTTCATATTACAGCTACTTTTATACGATTTTTCGGCACTATCATCCGATTACCTAACTCTTTAATACATGTTATTAAGATTAGTTTTGATTATTTTTGTGGTTTAAACAAATTTATTTCAAAGAGTAGGTACCTAATTGAACTGTGTGTTGTGTTGAATTGAAATTAATTTAATACATTAAACGTAGGATCGATCATGCGTTTTATCAATACCTTCAGTAGACCTAATTCAATCCAATCTTAGAAAACAGTTAAAATGCGGTTCAAGACAAGACAAGACATGAGTCCTCATGTCTAGTGCCATGTCATGAGTCATGTCATGTCATGCAGTGTCATGAGCGGACTCATGTCTGTTCCTACCAGTATTAGTATCTGTTCTTCAGCCACCGCGTTCTCCTTCTCCAGGAATTGTCGCAGGGTCTCCTGGAACCTCTGCATCAGAGGATGCGTGGACTCCAGCACCTCGGGCATTGCACCCAGCTCCCTTCTTTTCGGTCTGAAAGCACAAGAACATAGGTACCATTGGATGAACTAATTTGGGTAATTCTTTTATATTCGAAAGAAAGGTGATGCTTCTAATGTAGTATCATTTAAATTTGATCCAAATCTGACACCACGCAATAATGTGAAAACCATGTCTTAAAAGAAGCAGTTTGTAGAATAGAATAGAATATAGGTACTTTATTGCACACCACAAAAACCGAAACATACAATACAAACTTAAGACTAAAATTCATTAGGAGTACAATGGGCGGCCTTATCGCTGTGAGCGATTTCTTCCAGGCAACCTATGTACGGACTGGACAGTTATAAATATATAGACAGTGGTGTTAAATAATGGATAACATAATAGAACAATAGTTGTAGTCGGTTTTTATATAGAAGAAGAATTTGGGTGAGTAAGGAGGTTAGGTTAGGTTAGCGCTTACGTGTCATCTTTGGTCTCGAACTCGCACACACATTTATCGAGCGGGCAGAGGCAGCAGTCACAGAACTCATCGCTACCGAACAGATTCGGAGTGGTGGACAGGCCCACAGGTGCTTTACACTCGCATACGCCTTCCTGTAATAAAGCATGATTTAGATGACCTCTGTGGAGGTCCGCCTGCGACCTCTATGGCACGGCCGACGAAAGTCTGCCTGTTCAGTTCGATTCCGACCTCTGTTATTAAGTATGCCTGGTGAGTTTGGTGTTTATCTATACCAAAGCTACTTAGACGTACCTATTATGAATTGGTTGGACCCGTACCCAGACCTGTTACAACTTCATACTGATAATGTAACAAGTTCTAACTTAAGCTTTATTTTGTGTTTATTAACTTTTAGTGAGATAAACTTGCATTATTCTACAGAATGTAGGTGAGTAATTTTGGTCTGTCCCTATAATCCAATAATTACTCCGTTTCACTAGTGTAAACATTTAAAAGGTAAGAAATACAGGGCACCCTAGTCTTTCCTAGTCTACCAAAGCGTTTGATTACCTGAGCAAAATGCTCATTCTTCCACATAAGACACGTCTCATTGTGGATCACGATGCCCAGCTGGTTCCTGGGGCACTGACAGTGCGGAGTCAGCACTGAGGACTCCGACGTCACTGTGTGAGTGCACGCACAGTCTATATCCTTCCTTTCCGAATCTCCTGATTCAGACATTGTAAACAATCTTGTAAAACTTTCAGAGATTGTTATTGTAAAATTCCCACAAATATAAATAAAAGAAGCGAAGCGGTTTGGCACGGTGAAGTTTCGAAAAACCAAAGATAATAATTGTTGCTTAGTAACGAAAAGTTCGGTATTGAAGTAATAATTTTTCTGTTGTTCCGGTGCGATCAAGGATCTCGCCTTGTATTTTTAGGATTTACTAGCGACCCGCCCTGGCTTCGCATCGGGTACCTATCCTATCAAAATCCGCGTTGCAAAGTTTTAACGATTTAGGCATACCTAGAAAGAAACATAGACAGCGGGAACGACTTTATTTTATATTTTGTACCTATTAAAAATATATAATGAGAGCAGTAAAAACAGCTTGAGGATGATGATGTATAAAACGAAAATAAATATTAAAAAATTCAAAGCATGGACAATTAGAGAATAACTATATTTTCAATATTATTCCATCAGGCATTCGATTTACTACTCCAATTCATGTTGAGAGACCACTGCTCGATCACTTGATGCATGGCAATCTAATTGATCGATCCCAAAAAGGTCGATTTCAAATAGGTGGCCTTACAACCTACTTGGTCAATACTGACTTTACCATAGCAGCAACCACACTTTTCTCCGCCAATAGTTCATGTTGCTGTCACGTTGCTATGGTAATGGAAACGTAAACGGAAAACATCAACAAAAATTAATAGCATGGGATATTTAAGTTACTTACAATAACAATAGTCTATTTGTTTTCATGTGGCTTGGCTAAGGATAAATGTGATTTAACCAGTTAAAACATTCCACATCTATAGTAAAATGGTAAGTACTTAGATTATAATAATTTTGCTACCAAAGTCTGTAAAATTTCATTGTGATCATTGATTTCATTAGCTATTATTATTTAATTAAACTTGGTGAGAATAAATAATAAATACTATGTAGGCTTCTATTTTAATTAGTTTCGTAGATCGATAAATGTAGCCTTATAATTAGTTATTGCTGCTTGGAATTCTAGTTATTGACTTTGTTAGGAGTACTCGAGATTTCGATATCTGCTCTATCATAATAATTGATGATTAAACGAACCTGTGTAGTTTATCATAATTATACGAAGCGTTTTCTCCGAAGAAATACAATTAGGTATAAATTTCAAGTTGTACCTACTTATATAGGTACTTTTAATTCTTGACTTCGGGATAATTATGTAGAGGAGAAGACGCGAGTATAATAACCCATAATGTATGTCCCTCTCTTAACAATGAAAGTTCCCATTTGAAAAGACAGTACAGCATTGCTGCCCGTCTTCTGACTTATTCCGTATTACTATTACTATAGGAACCTACTCGCGTAAATATCTACCTTAATGATCGTGTTATTTTAAGCAGTAGGAAGTTGCTTAGTTGTACAATTTTCAGATCCTCTCAAGGTCAAAACCAGCTGCTGACAACCGCGTCGGCTCCACCAGCTCAGCAAAAAAGAACTTCCCTGAACTAGCCGACTATATCATCAAGAGGGATTATGTCGGCGCACTTACCCTACTCGAGGTTTGCATCATTTGTCTATTGTAATATCAAACTAACCGATGAATTATATAGTAACTGAAGACATTTGCGAGTAGGCAAATATTCAGAAACAGTTACATAGGTACAACAGTGACACAATGGGCGGCCTTATCACTAAAAGCAATCTCTTCTAGGCAACCTTGGTATGAAAATATGTATTAAGCCGCGGGGCGAAAAGCTAGTAATAAATAAATCTTAGACCAAAACTATTGCAACCAAGTTGTAACGAGCGATTCATCTCGCATTTTCTGTTCAGTTCCTGAAGCACGAAGGGAACACAGACGTGTGGGTGGAGGTGTGGTCGGCGTGGTGCTGGTTCCACCTGGGGGACTACCGCACGGCCCTGGAGAGGTACACGGCCATTCGCGAGCGAACTGGCTTGGACGAAAAGGTGCAGGACACCATCGCACTGGATATAGCCGTCTGCTACTTCTACTTGGGTTAGTAGTTTCTTCATAGTTCTGTGATAACTCGGTGTATCGGTGTCGGCAAGTCTACCAACAAATTAAAAAACAGAATATATTTCCATTATCCAGTTAGATAGTCACCAGTCCAGTAATAATATGAATCTATACCATAATATTACAAAGCTGAAAAGTTTGTTTGTTTGAACTTGCTAATCTCAGAAACCGCTGGTCCGATTTGAAAAAAATATTTCAGTGTTAGAGTGGATAGAACATTTATCGAGAAACTTTCCTATTTCGTTTATATTTGTTTCAGGAATGTACAATGAGTCGCAAGAGACCGTGGAGGGGGCTCCGAAGTGCGCTCTCAAGGTATTTTCTCTTGAAATAGCTAGTCTTTGTCGCAATGCCTGTGTGGATCATAAATGAACAAATGCCATGCAATGAAATTTTATTTACTTTTAAAGTGAAATTTATTTGATAGTGATAAATTCCAGAACCGTCTGCTATTCCACCTGGCCCACAAGCTGGGAGACGAAGACGCGTTGATGGAGGCCCACGCCGCGCTGCGTGACGTCAGCGAGGACCAGCTCAGCCTGGCCTCCGTGCACTACCTGCGCGCGCACTACCAGGAGGCCATCGATGTTTATAAGAAACTGCTCTTGGATAGACGGTCAGATCAATATTCTAAATACTCTTCCTTCTTCCAAATACTATGTAGATTAGGATTCGACTACCGCTAGCTAAAGCCGCCTTTCCCAGTGACTGACCTTATTTATTTATTAAACAAAATCCACAGCCCATATACATATATAATATTATTCTTAACTTACGACCAAAAAAAGGATTTACTTTATATAAAATAAACCTTTTGGTTTTTATATTGATTGAAACTGATAATTGGCGGTTTTTTTTAATCTATCAGACTGAAAATGATTATTGAGATAATTTAACTTTTACAGATATAAAAGATATGAAAAAGACGATATGGATTGGATCAAAGTTCTGTCACATACGTCTGGGTATTTTGCTCTTGTAATTTTCGTTAGACTGGACTCTAAACATTCTTCTAGTAGTTATACATAATTCATAAGCTAGATATAGAACTCTCGCCTTGTACCATACTCGTAGCATTGGGATGCTTCTCTAAGTACATACTTAAGCTATTGCTGCGTTTTATGTCCATCAGTTAGAAAACCAATTTCCAACAACACATAAGTAATGAAGCTATTAGCTGCGATAGTTCGAACTCAAACGTAGCAACGCTCTAGTTGAAAAGCACTATAAACTTCATCAGTCAACACTCTCTTTTCACTCTCATCTCTCTTCTCTTTTCGAAACATTTCGTAATTCAGAGATCCTTTAACTTAATAAGAAACATTGTATTTCCAAATTGTATTAGATTGTACCAATTGCTGTACAAGTAGACCAATTTCGTGTGTAAAAGGTACTGTCAATAGATCCCTATTTTACACCACATAGTATTTTTTACAAGAAAATAGTCAGTTACAAAGAACATTGCAAAACATCCGTATTTCAGGAGTTAACCAGTTACAAAATACTTACCACTGAAAATAATAGAAAACATCCGTATTTCAGGAGCTAACCAGTTACAAAAACACCTACCACTGAAAATTATACGAACTATGCGTATTTCAGGAGTTACATGGCCCTGAACGTATACGTGGCCCTGTGCTACTACAAGCTGGACTACTACGACGTGTCTCAGGAGGTGCTGGGCGTGTACCTGGCGCAGCACCCCACCTCCACCGTCGCCAGCAATCTGAAGGCTTGCAATCTTTTTAAGTAAGTGCACTTACAGGTAGCATCTACCAGAGTTATCAGTTTTTAGTTTGTTCTTCGCATTTATCTTTAGTTTTAGATAAAAAAAGAAAAAGAAAAGAAAGAAAGAAAACCATTTATTTGGATTTATGCTTACATATTATTTAAAAAAATTAAACTAAAATAACTAAAGAGTGTCTCAAAAAGGTAGATCGAAAGTTGGTGTAGTAGGTACACTGAAAGAAATACTGGCGCCAATTTACCAGCGCTTATCTGGAGCAAGAAAATGACAACTACAACAGCCACATACCTAATTGAAAAAAAAGCATAATAACACAAAGAATTTCCTATAATCAAGGACTTACTTATACCAATTTTTTAAAGTTTGCTGTAATGTTTCTGACTAGATTGTATAACGGCAAAGCAGCTGAGAATGAGCTGCGGCAAATATCATCAGAACAGCACACCTTTGGACAGGACCTGGTGAAGCACAACCTGGTGGTCTTCAAGAATGGAGAAGGTGCATTAAAGGTATAATTCTTTTTAGTTCGCTGTTTGGGCATGGCCTTATTCACAATAAACCTTTAGGATTCATTAAAGGTATCATTCAGTTGGCTGTTTGGGCCTGGCCAACAAGAAACCTTTGGGTACACCTTACATGCATACTTGTACAAGTACATATTCACAATACCTTATTAAAATATCTTCAGACTTCGACAGAGGTTAACGATCATTAATTAGATATTATTTCTTAAAATCGGGAACCACGGACCTTATTTCGATCATTCATTAGCCACCATTTGCAGCTAAATAAATCATTTTGAATGATTGCAGACTCTACCAGAATTAGTAGACGTGGTTCCTGAAGCGCGGCTAAACCTGGCGGTATACCGGCTTCGGAACAGAGAACCGCTTGAAGCCAGAGCCTTGTTGGAACCACTACAGCCTACTTCCCCTCTTCACTACATATTGAGAGCTGTGGTGGCCGTGCGCCTCTACAATGAGACTAACGATGTAAGTAACCAGCTAGAGCTGATTGGTAATGTTAGGTTAAGAAGAGGTTAAAAAAAAATAAGTGATATATGCAACTTATAGTATGTATTATTTTACCAAGCACAGTCGCTGCTTGAAAGATCCACCTTGTATGTGAACCAAATGGGTAATGATACAATGCATGCACCCAATGCAACCCATTATTATTCTTCTTGCGAGATTTGGTAAATTCAGCCAGCATGCAAGGCTTGTTGATGAGTTGTTAAAGTCTACAGAAAAGAACGACCCTTCTGTCCGTCTCCTGGCATATAAATACCTCTGTGTCGTTTTAACGACACCCGCGACATAACATAATATGTTATTATATTATAATTACAGCATAAAATTGGGGAGTATAAATGGGGTTGAATTATTAGTTCAACACCATACAGTGTTGCGGAAGTTTTCCAATATATATTTCTGATATAATCTTACCTTCAGGAGGAACAAATGAAGATAGCCCAGCAGAGTTTCCACCTGGTCGGCAGCTCCACGTCCGAGTGCGACACCATCCCCGGCCGCCAGTGCATGTCCTCCTCCTACTTCCTCTCCGGACACTTCGAGGAGGTGCTGGTTTACCTCAACTCCATCAAGAGCTTCTTCGTTAACGATGACACATTCAACTTCAATTATGCTCAGGTGAGAAAAAGTTATCTGGTCTTGGAGTTCTTGGTGCGTATGTATACCTGGCGTTAATACTTAGTAACCCTATTACAATAAATCTCTTCAAACTTCAACTGCGATTATTGATCATTCACTAGTTGTATACAGGGACAATACAGTCACCTGAGGTTGGTCCATCTTTGAGGAGGTTAATCATCGAATCCAGTTCGGATGAACAGTGCTGAAACAAGTTGGTTTTGAAACACAAGTGTTTAAAAAAAATTAAATTAAAGAAAACGAAAATATCTAAACTTTGAAGCGTAAACCTACTACGGCGTAGACACGCTACGTAGTAGCTTAGAAAAGCTACGGCGTAGACATGCTACACGTTACGCACGCTACGCCATTCTCTGTTTGATCGATGTACTATTCATTGACACCTTATGCATGACACGTAGCATTTCAGTCCACGTCTTACGTCACATAAAACAAATAACTAACTAAGGCTTTAATCAAACATTCACAAAACACAGATTACACTTCTTTTACACTTGCTGGTGCGTTGTCAGGCGAAGGTGGCAACGGGCTTCTACCGCGAGGCAGAGGAGAGTCTGCTCGGCATCCAGGACGAGAGCATCCGCGGCTCCTTCACGTACCTGGCGTGCCTCTGCCGCGCCCACGTCATGAACAAGGACGCGCCTCTGGCTTGGGAGATCTGTCTGAAGGTATGAACAACCCATGTATATTATTGTCGGTTTGACTTTACCCACAGGTTATTTCAAGGCCTGAACAACACCGCCAAAACTGCTTTTAAAGGTTTGTTTACACTGAAGGAAACCTTTAGAAGTGTAACGGTTGTTACTATGAAACAGCCCTACGTAGAGGATTGTTAAGTACAAAGACCTAGGGTATTTATTCCAAGGCCTGAACCACACCGCCAAAACTGCTTTCTAAAGGTTTGTCTAAACTGAATTAGCTGGCTATACTTGTCCAGCTTCTTTTAGTTCTATTCGAGCTCGATGGTTTTGTCAAGTCTTGTCATGATTTTGAAAGACTGGTTTTCCGTAATTTGGCAGTTGTTTTATATATTATAGTATCTTCCAGAATGCAGGCACACCTGATAGCTTCGCGCTTCTCCAGCTGGTGGCCAACGACAGCTATCGGATGGGACAGTTCCTAGTCGCGGCCAAGGCGTTCCATATGCTTGACAGGTAACACAATACTTATATTTCTATATGTAATGTAATGTACATCTGTATAAAGTATACTTATCACAGCTTATGGATTGATCACTAGGTAGTAGCAAGTTATGATGTTTATTTTCCAGATTGGAAGGCGGTGCGGAGATGTGGGAAGGTCTCCGCGGTGCCGTGTGCGGCTGCGCGCAGGCGGCGGCGGCGGGGCGCGGCGGCGGCGGCGCGGACCTGCGCGAAGCCCTGGCGCTCCTCCGCGGGCCCAGGGCACATCCGCGCGCAGACCATATCGCCAAACCTATCATCAAGTGGGCGCAGCAGAATAAGATTCATGTTTAGTCGATTAAAGCTCTAACGAAAGTACTGTTTGTATACTTTGTATTAGTAATGCCGGCCATACACACTACGGTCTACCGGAGAGATCCACTTGCACAGGTCTATTCCCACACACATTCCGGTCCACTTACGCAGGCATACCCTACCTGCACAGGTGGACCTCTCCGGTAGACCGTAGTGTGTGTGGCCGGCATAACGGATTAAACTGAAAACTGTCATCAACTTAAAAATAGTAGCCCCCATTATTAGAAAATGGTATGGGAAAAATTACAAGATCACTACGTAACCTTGGTCCTCGAGTGGGAGCCATACCATTTTCTAATAATTAAGAAAACTTAAGTGAGAGTCAATCACTATATAAAATATTTAGAATAAGTAGGTACCTAATTAAGTAATTACATGCATGATTAAATTATTTTAATCGTTTAGAATTACTCTCAGCAACTGGACAAACTCGTTTTGTTTCCAGACGTTTGAAAATATCAAAGGATGCTGGTGGGTAGAAGTAGGTTTTATCATAACTTAGGTTAGGCCTCTTGATATGTTTCACTGTGGAGGTCAACGTACAGTTCAAGATAAATTAAACATAGGTACTACTTACAAAACCAAGGAGAAAAGCTTTGGGCAATACTGAACCTTCATTATAGACGAATAACTCGGTTTCTGCTTCAAACATCATTAGGTACTTTGTGACGGTTTTAACACATTCAATGCCCGAGCTCGGCGCAGAGCTACACCTTCACCAACAAAGGAAACAAGCCCGTGTGTCCTGGTACTGACAAAGTTAATTCTACTGTGCTTTTTACAAAAAAACTATGCCAAGTTATTGCGTTTTAGTCTTCTTCAATAAGAGAACTTTCATATACTAGGTACACAAAAATCATTACTAGTCTTAAATAATTTAATGTTTTTGGCAATGACTGTATTCTACACAACTGACAACTTTCATATACCTAGTTTTAAATTATAAATTCAATAATAATTTTTATCCATGTCAAGTCTAGAACCATGAACTCATACGGATTTGAAAGGATTGGATTAATGTAAGGAATTAGAAAAACGTATTTTTTTTAGGTACGTACCTAAATCAATAAATTTTTATACACCTTAACAGGTTAACTGAATTAATATGTTTATTGATTAGGTAATAGCCTACATAAAAATTGCTACCAGTTTTGGAAATTCAATGTTAAATCCATAGGTACAAGTTGTCTAAAAACATGGGTACATATATAATGTACATAATTATTATGGTTCATATATACTTAATTGTAGGCTAACTTACGTACCACGACCGCTCTCTAATTATGTAACGACTGTAGGTACCTGTAATACCTACCTATGGTATATCTACACTACAGGCAAATTGGGATGGGAACACACCAGCAAGAATTTTGTTTGTAAATTAGTTGGGAATAAAATGTTTTTAGAAGTGTGTAACAATATTTACGGGCGGTTGAAATACGAATACAATAGTCTACCTGATTGCTGTCAGATAAAAATAATAAAAATAAAAAAATACCTATACAAATAAAATACCTGTACAAAAAATTTTATAGGTACTATCACTATTCACTTAAAATTAGTTAAAATTAAATACGTACTAAGTTCAAATAACTAGGTAGCTACCATTTAAATTTGTGCATTAGTTGTGAATAAGCTAGAATTAAATAGACATAACGTATTGGTAACACTTACTGTAATGTTGTGGTTGTGATGTGATCTAATTTTTTAATAAACAATTAACAACCAAACCACATTTATGTAGGTCGAATTATTATTAAGTACATGTACCTACCTAGCAGGTATAATACGAACTTTGTCCAGTTAAAATAACATGACGTGTTTAACAGTCAATAAGGCTAGTGTGTCGATTAGTGGCAGTTGCAACTTGCTTTTTAGAATGTCCATATAAGACCTGTCTAGGCTATTGCTATGCTTACAGGCTCTAGGAAAAATGTGGGCCAAATCAACAGCAATTACTATAGACTTCCTTTTGCATTGGGGAAAAAACATTAACCTGCCAACTTTTGCTAAAACCAACCAATTTAAGGCTTACCTTGGAGGTTTTGAAGGGGCTTAGTTGTATAGGAATTTGTGTGCGTTAAAGGTCTTAGTTCATTTGTACGATAACTAACGAATATGTGTAGTTTATGTGATACATGACCTTATAATTATTCTTTACCTATTATTTCCAATCTATTTTTACAAAGTTTGCAAATGAAACTATTGACTGAACAGCGTTTCGCTTTTGTCTTTTATAGAACCGCCAGCAAGTTCAAAACAAAAATTGACAATATCGTACCTTTTTAATAATGCCTTGCCTGTAGGTACTAAATTACTTCATAGTCAAAATCATAAAGAAATTAAATAATAATTGTCATTATTATAATGATGCGGTCTTCAGTCAGCCTCTGATGTAAATTTTATTCAATCTAATGTTTAATCCACAAATTAACAGTGAGAAGTTTAATATATAAACCTTTGAACCTTTAATATCTACCTACTTTTATGTATAGATGTATGAGCGAGTTAGGTAAGTGTGTCTATTTTATATATTTGTATATATAAAATATGCCGCTAACGTGTTCAGCCCTTCCAAAGCCGATCTAATCTCTGATCACATACATGGCTAGCGTCCGGTGATTTAAATAAAACTTGTACGGTAGGCTTATAAAGCAATCAAATACTTAGTTGCGTGGAAAAAAATTAGGTATATATATCTTTTTCACCAGGTCAAAAAAACATGCTGGAAATGCGTTAGATAGAAAAACTCAAATGTGTACGCAAAACTTGCATTTATTAAAAACTTAACTATATTTACATAACGTAAATAGGTAAAATCGTCAAGATCGAGTCCGTTGGCAACAGTCAATAGCAATACATTAAATAAACAATTCATCATTCCGTTAGCAAAGCCGACACTGCTGAAAAGAACCATTCGAAAAACAACGACCAGATTGCAAAGGAATAAACAGACCTATCATTTGCGATGTAGCCGCTGTTTTACCAATCACAAAAACAACCCAGCCGATTCCTTCTAAACAAAAACAAGACTTGTAAAGTTGGTAAACCTAGTTCTATCCTATCCTAATGCACCTAACTAGTTTTTATTGCACGTGTGTATTTAAAACATGGTTGTCCATGCAATAAAAATCGCAAGCAGCACCTTCAAGCAACTCTTCAGCAATGTTTTGTGTCCGTTTGAGGTTATCCTAGAGGATGTGCGACCACTCCACCGAGGCCGTAGCCGCCGTAGGGGACTCCGCCCAAGCCCACGTGCACTCCGCCGTAGCCGAGGCCGAGGCGCGCCACGGGGGCTGCGACCGCGACTCTGGGCGCTGCCGCTACTACAGCCTGGAATATACCAAAACATAATTATATCAACTACCTAAAGAACCTTGCTTCGAGGCAGAGGAGACGGTAGAACATGTACTACTACACAGCCACTGAAGAGGACAATGCACAATACGCTCCATAGCGAGACGTCAGTGCAGATCCTAGTTCCCCCGCAACAAATTAGAATTAGAATTACCTAAAGAACCTGCTTGGCATTTCAAAAAAGATGTCCAACATAAGCCTGCTTAAACTTATAGTTTAAATAATTTGGGTCAATTACATTTCTGGTAATATTTCAACCTGAAATGCAAAGCTTATCAAGATTGTGAATAATTAAAATATTCTATACCTTTGAAATTAATGTAGAAGATTAGAAGGGAAGAAATACACAGCGGGAATTAACTCACAGGAATTAATCAACTGTCTGACTATCTTAGTAGTGAATGAACCAGTTACTTCCCATTCTAAAAAAACTCTTGAATAAATTCCTTACTTTTTTACCTCATGTGCTGCTGGCATCCTCTCCACCACCGCATTGAACTCGTTAACATTATCTACCATGTAAGTGGCCAACATTATAGGTAGTCACGAGACCAACATGCTCCACCAAGCTGTAGGAGCCGTGCGCCAACGTCTCCTAGAGCCTGGTGGAGCCTCTGAACATCAGTTGCTAAACAAACTTCAGCTGCTAAACAATACTTGCACCAATCTCTCACCCCATGAGCTCCTCCCGTCCTCTCCACGACCGCGTTGAACCCGTTAACGTTGTCGGCGGTGTAGGTGACCCTTCTCACGTGACCGTCAGGCTCCACCAGGCTGTAAGAGCCGTGTGTCACGCCGTTCTGAAGGGTCTCTGAGGCGTCCTTGCGGTCTCCCGTGCTGGGGTCCGCCACGCCGTATGAGAAGCTGTATGATGGGTTTGGATCTACTGGCTCTGCGCGAATCACCTGCGAACGAATAATTGATTTATTGCTGTCTTACGCACAAACTATGTGTAAGGGAGATGATCTGTGGTGTAAGGTAAGGTATAAACATAAACCCGGATGGACAAAACGTTTTTCAGACAAACTCGCTGCGCGCTATAACCATGGGTCATTTATGTATATCCCTTACCTTTCAGTTTGAAAATCGGGAATTACTCACGTCAACTATGACGATATTGTATTCGACATTTCTGTTTTCTATCATGAGGAACCATTTTCAGGAAAGCTTTCAATCTTCAAGGAAGGTGTTCCTAACCATTATTACATGTAAAATAACTAACCGGCGCGGCGACGCCGACAGGCGCGTGGTAGACCGGCGCGGCGACGGCGTGGGCGACCCCGACTCCCAGCCCCAGTCCGTCGTAGAGCCCCGGCGCCGCGCCGACCACCGCCAGCGCGCAGCAAGCCGCAAATAACTGCAGGGAAACAATATTTTAAACATTATGTACCTACTTTAGTAATTAGGTAATATAGGCCGGGATCCGTAGTACATGAAAATCAAGTGATTACTAACAAGCTAATTTTTGGTGAGTAGCTTCGTTTCGATGAGACGACTAAAAATATCCTATACCCAAATCTCGATTGTGGTAGCTAACAGAGATATCAAGGATTAAAAAAATCAAGGATGTAAAACCGGGATAACGGACCACGAAATTTGTCGGACAATATGTCCGTTAGATTTTATATATATTAATTAAGTATACAACAAACAATCAGCTGGTTAGTAATCATAGTAATCATTTAAATTGACCTCGTTTTCGATACATTTTCGAAATGGCGGACTCTTTTATCAAACCATAGGTTTTGTAGGACAAACATGTTTTTATATAATTTAGATAATTATCTTGAGATATAACATATTGTCCTACAAATTTCGTGGTCCGTTAGCCCAGTTTTACATCCTTGATTTTTTTAATTCTTGATATCTCTGTTAGCTACCACAATCGAGAGTTGGGTATAGGATATCTTTGGACGTCTCATCGAAACGAAGCTACTCACCAAAAATTAGCTTGTTAGTAATCACTTGATTTCCATGTACTACGGATCCCTGACTAATATTGCTAGACAATTTACACTTTACAGCTTTCAGGGATTTGAAATTCGAACGCTCGGAGCAGACCAGCAAATTTTTTACATGGGTAAGTTAAGGTTAACGCAAGCCGAAGCTTGTATTACGGTAAGCTCAGGACCTATGATTTGTCAATATTTTGTAATATAATGAAATCGTTAAATAAATAAAACTGAAATCTGTACATAGCTCGAAAGCTTACCACGGGACTGTGTTGCTGTGATTATGATAATCCAACGATTTTTTATTATTATTATTTCAGTAATTTAGAACCCAATGCTTGACACCAAGTTGAACCTTAGTTTGCCATCCGCATGGGGTAAAAATAACATTACTGAATTAGTATATTGGAAATATTAGAGTTATTTAATATATTACTATTACTAAAGTTTACAGAAAAAGCTGTATTTCTAAGAAAGCTTACGATTATTGAACATGTTACCTTAGCAAACATGATGGCGCGTTCACACGATAGGATCGAAGGCACGTGTGGCTGAGGCTGCCGCGGGACCCTTATATGTACCCGGACAGATGGCTAAGGGCCTCGCCACATTCACCGATAAGTTGTACATACATGAAGTTTCTGCAATATACAGTATTCTGATCAGATCTAAAGTTTAGAACAAACATTATATAGGTATCTATATACCTTCAAATGTCAGGTAGGTGTGGTGCCTAAGAACAGAACCATATCTTTTTCTAATTACCTACCTCCGCTGACTTTCAAAATACGGAGTAATAATGAGCGGCGGCTTAATCCTTGCAAATATTATAAATGCAAAAACTTCTAAATTGAAACTAAAAAATAAAATAAACACGAAGGCCTCTTCTTTTGAATATGATTTTATATCGCGAGCAAAGCCGCTATTGTGAAGATGAAGAAAGCCTTCTCGTGGCTCTATTTAATCTGGTAGTGTGGATTGAGCGTGTGAATCTGCACTTGATACAATTTCGCAACGTGCGATATGTGTTTGCAGCGGGCAAGTTTATCGAGCCAAGTTGAGGTGATTAGGTATCTATAATAGACCTAAGGTGTACATTTCAATATTTAATATATGGTAGACCGATTTTTTTTTGTATTTTATTGTATTTACTTACCTATTTATATCGTTAACTTTTCACAGATCATAATTTAGGTCATTTCATCAGTTGCTAATGATCTACAAATTTCCAGACCAGGAACATTGTGCTTACAGAATTCACAAAACTTCTTTTGCATCGCGGGATTCCGCGAGAATCGATCTCGCCACATCTTGTAGGGTCACCTTGGCAATCTACCTATATTAATAATTTCGTTAAGGGGTACGGTAGACGACTCGATCGAAACCTTATATGAATAACAAAACATAAAAAAAATATTGATTTTGAGTCGACAACATAATAATATACCTATCCCCAAAATTCGGATTATGGAGAATTCAAATTTCACTTACGGCTTTAGCGTTAGATTATTGTATAGTTTCACTTAAATTCTAATGTAAGTTTAAACATTTTTTTTTATAATCAGCTTTAACGCAAATGAAGCTATCTTTAGTTATATTTACTTACTTAATATTTAGGACTTTATTATTAAAAGTATGGCAGTCCTATCTTAACCTAATCTTCATCATCATCATCTCAGCCATTGGCGTCCAACTCTGCGTCGTAACGTAATCTTAATCTAATAATGAAATTAATCCCCAGGAACAGGTTCAGCTAGATATAACCTGCGCAATTAAAAGTGAATTCTGTAAATGGCGGCGGGTAGGTATGGTACGGTTGGCAAAACAATTTCTCAAACAGGCCGGCGTCACGACGAATTTCCCATACAAACATAATACCTACCAAAATTATTTGTAATTCGAGCATATTTCCACGGTATTATTGTATTATTATTATCTAAATAGTATTTTTATCTAGGTCCCTACAGAGTTTTTTTTACAAAATACTTATTTTAAATGAAATTATCTTTTTAGTAAAGTAAAGAGTTTAAACAACTTTGCGTTATAAACCCGGCGCTTTTATAAAGGTCCTCAATGTGATCATTCATACGAACGCTTTTAAATCACTTTCGTCTCGTCCCTCGCTTTAGAAAGCCGTGGGAATTTTTTTTTGCTAAATAACTAGCTAGGTATAGCGATTTGTGTTGCTAGAAGAAGAAAGAAAAAAAGGACATTCTGGGTACATCCTCTGAATGAACAGAGATACTTAAAATAACAGTTTGTGACACTGTACGAAGATTCGACAAGTATACAAGATTTGACGAATTATTGGAATATTTCTACTAATACTCATCGTACTAATCGCAGCGCCGGCGTTTTTTTAATAGTGTGAATAATAATAAAAAGTTTCATACGGCCTATTACCAGCACTTTTCGTTGAAAATGCAACACTGCTCGATAAAAAAGCGTCGCGTTCTAAAATCGCCGACGTGTGAACACGTACTTGGGTATGCCTAAAACGTTCAAATAGAACATAATTATTATGTTCTATTTGAACGCTTTTTTAACGGACGTTAAAAAAGCTCTCGTGCGAATTAGGCCTGACTGACTATTTTTTTGTAGCGCGTACTTCACTGTGTGAGTATAGACAGCGATAGAGAGTGAGCGAGAACGCATGCGAGCGGACGCCATTTATAATTCGCTTCTATATGTGCGCAGGTTATACAATTGTTTTGTTGTGGCGTTATCCATAGACAGATCGTGATCTTTTTAAGATGACAGGCTGTTGTAAAACAGTCTTCTGGTAAACTTATAAATTAGCCGAGTGGTGTTATACTTAGGCCTACACCACACGTCAAACAACTTCTCTATCAGATAAAACTAAACCAATTAATTTCCAGGTCTCGCAAGCGACACGTGTTAGTGATTAATCTTTGTACCTAAACCTGCATTATACTTAATATTGTGGAATTGCCGAAAGTGGGTCACATTCGCCCACAAGGTATGTGCATGCAAGTTTGAAGTGATATTAAATGTGCGACCGCGCCCTTCATGTACTAGATATACCAGACACATAATTCGCAAACTAGACTAACACAATTCTGATGCAATATACCTTAGCCCTATCAGGAATGAGTTACGATATAGTTTCGAATTGCACAGCTATATTGCCATTTTAATTTTAAAATTTTAGCAAGCATTAGAATTTTTTAGTGAGCAATAGCGACTTTCTTAGGCGGTGCTTTACTGTTCCAGTTTACTGAAGGGCATTATAGACTTTCCACTACAAGTATTAACTCCGGTGTTGCTTATCTACCAAAAACGTAACTTTTGTAAAAAAATGAGATTTCTTAACATTTAGTTAAACAAATATGGCACTTACCTACATATATAAAAGTGTAGAAAAATTATTACAAATTGACTAGGTAAAGGGAACTTTGTTCACGCGGTGAAAGAGGCACTTATGCATAGAACATAGATGTCTCGCCTTCTTTTGGTTAAATACTTAAAGGCCATAGTTAGGTCCACATATTTTCCCTATTCTGTATTACAGAAAGTGACAGATAGAACATAGACGAAATAAATTGAAGTGAGAATGATAGAATCAGTCAAGTCACTTAAAACGTAACTTGTTCCAAAGAATATAAACTTTATAGTTTTCTGAAGGTCGGTATAGGATGCCCGCCCGCCGAAGGTCCAGCGTGCTCAGCATCAGCAACCGGCGCACGAGCGTCGTCTCGCACGGCGGCGGCTCCGCGTCCGAACTGCAGATCCTGCGAGAGGAGACCCACACCGGCGACCACTTCCTCACTCCCGAACAACTAGAGGTCGTCTACAGAACCAACGTCACCAAAGGCCTCACCGACTCACTAGCCGCAGAACTCCTAGAAACTAACGGCCCTAATGCCCTCAAAGAACTCAAAGGTACCAGCGTATGGAAAATCTTCAGACACAATCTATTCGGATGGTTCCAATGCCTCCTGTGGGTCGGCGCGTTGCTCAACTTCGGTGCGTATTTCTTCACCAAATACGCGCCCAGTGAAGACGGTGGCGGCCACCAGGAAAAAGAATATCTCTATTTAGGAATAGTTATCACCAGCACAATAATCGGAACTGGGCTGTTCGGATTCTATCAAGAAGCTAAAAACTTGGCGGTCATGAGTGGGTTTGAGAAGCTAGTGCCGCCAGATGCAGTCGTCATCAGGGAAGGGGTTAAGAAGGTTATACCGAATAGTGAAGTGGTTCTTGGCGATATTGTGGAGATGTCGGGAGGCGAGATAGTGCCGGCGGACGTTCGAATACTGTACGAGAGCGGGTTTAAAACAGACATGTCGTCTCTGACAGGAGAGTCGATGGCCATCAAGCACACGGTGGAGTGGACGCACGTCAACCCGCTGGAGTCCAAGAACATGGTGTACTTCGGGTGTCCCATCACGGAGGGCACGGCGCGAGGCATCGTCGTCTCCACAGGAGAGATGACGCAATTCGGGAAGATCGCAGGCCTCGTCACAGGCCTCGAAAAAGAAGAAACACCCATCGCCAAAGAAATAACACATTTTATCAAACTGATTTGCGGCGTTGCTTTTGTCTTTGGTATTGTATTTTTCATTATGGTTATAGTCGTACAAAATAATTGGATTGCAGCTCTACAGTACATGCTTGGGATAATTTTGGCAAATGTGCCGGAAGGTTTAATCGTAACGTTAACTGTGTGCATGACGCTGTCAGCTAAACAGCTTAAGAAAAAAAACTGTCTCGCTAAGACCCTGCAAGCGGTGGAAACTTTGGGATCCACGTCGTGTATCTGTTCTGATAAAACTGGCACACTTACCGAGAATCAGATGACCGTGTCGCACTTGTTTGCCAATTTCAAAATTTATGAAAAAAATGATCACAGTCACGTCTCAGCCCCAACATACGCATCTCTTTGCTTAGCGGCGTCTCTCAACCTGAAGGCAGAATTTGACTTTTCCACTTTGAATCAACCAATCGAAAAGAGGAAGATTATTGGAGATGCGTCAGAATCTGCTATATTACGGTACATGGAGGCCAATCGGTCTGCTACTCAAACTCGTTTGGATAATCCAAGAGTAGCGATAATACCTTTCAATTCAGCGTATAAATACCAAGTTACTATTCACCAGATGGTGGAAACCCAAAGCTATTACCTGATCATGAAGGGTGCTCCAGAAGTTATTATAGAATTTTGTTCCTCTGTGCACACGGACGAAGGAGAGCAAAGTCTCAATCCGCAAACAAGGAAAGAATTGAAAGCAAGTTTCATTAAGCTGGCCAACATGGGCGAGCGAGTGATCGGGTACGCCGACTCGGCCCTGCCTGTGGAAAGCTACCCTATAGGTTATTATTTCGATACTCAGGATAAAAACTTTCCTGTCGAAAACTTGTGCTTTGTAGGTGCAATATCGATGATAGATCCGCCGAGACGCGACATAGAGAAGTCGATAGAAATGTGTAGACAAGCTGGCATCAAAGTGGTGATGGTGACCGGCGACCACCCCGTGACCGCGCTGGCGATCTCCCGGCAGTGCGGGACCATCACTCAACCCACTGCGTACGACTATGCCTTCGAACACCACATTGAACTTAACGATGTCCCGCCTCACATCAAAAGCATTTTCAAAGCTGCTGTGATCACCGGCGATGAACTCAGAAAGATGAGCGTCAACGACCTTATAACCGCACAAACGAGATATGAAGAAATCACCTTTGCTAGAACAAGTCCTCAACAGAAGCTGTTCATCGTGGAGACATATCAGCTGTGCAAGCACGTCGTCGCTGTGACAGGAGACGGCGTAAACGACTCACCAGCGCTGAAGAAAGCGGACATAGGGATAGCCATGGGCATTAACGGGACAGAAGTGTCCAAGCAAGCTGCCGATATGATTTTGCTGGACGATAACTTCTCTTCCATCGTTCTTGGAGTTCAAGAAGGTAGAAGGATCTTTGATAACTTAAAGAAGACAATTGCTTATACTCTGACATCGAACACTCCAGAAATGCTCCCATTCGTGGTATATGCGTGTGCCGGCATGCCGCTCCCGCTTACACTGATGTTGATTCTTATAATAAACGTCGGAACTGACTTGCTCCCAGCCATGAGTCTCGCTTACGAAACGTCTGAAGAGGACATCATGAAGATTCCGCCTCGGAAGCCGACCGACCACCTCGTGAACGGAGTTATGATCTTCATGGCGTATTTCCAGATAGGTCTGATACAGTTTATGGCTGGTATGTACGCGTACTTCGTGGTATACGCACAGGACGGGTTCTTTCCTTCGAGTCTGATGTTCGTGCGTGACGCGTGGGAGGCGCCGAACGCGGTGGTGCGCGACACGCTGGGCCGCCCCTGGTACTTCCGCGACAGGAAACGGATAGAACGTAAGGCACAGACTGCCTACTTCATCGCGGTGTGTATGACGCAGATCTCTGACGTCATCATCTGCAAGACTCGACGCATTTCGCTGATCAAGAAGGGGATGAAGAACCATGTCTTGAATATCGGTATTTTAGTTGAAATGCTTATTGCTGTGATTGTTACGTACCTTCCCTTTTGCCATGAACTGTTTAGCACAGAGCCCCTGGCTTGGTACGACTTCTTTCTGGCGACGCCATTTATGGTTCTGATGATAGCGGGTGACGAGTTGCGCAGGTACTTGATAAGAAATGATTATTCAAAATGGCTTGAACAGGAAACATACTATTAATACATTATATAAGTCATACAGTTTATATTGATATAGATTTACTTATTCTAATTTAATGTTTTAGATGCAAAAACACGAATTTTGATTACGTAGATCTAGGACCCAGTTTTATAGTACTAATTTTATTTTAATGTATTGTTTAAATCTCTTGTAGGTACAAAATGATATTTTTTTTACAAACATAGCTAGTACCTACCGATAAAGTTTAAATAACTGTTAGAGGATGATTTTAAGTTTTTATTATTTTGTTGCACTCACATCAACCCAATTAAATGTTTTACTTCTTAATAAACGTATTCTATATTTATAATAAAAATAAAAGAAATAGAACATGTTTAAAATAATTTTATTACAAAAAATACTTTTATGTACACGAAGAGTTATATATTTTTTACATAATAATAATAATCTATACTCGTGTACTTATATGACGTGTATTTACAATATTTATCTATTCATATAAAACTCTTGCACTTTATTACCCTATGCTTATCTAAAATTATGCACGTCTTAATAAATAATTAAAACTATTCTAGTTTAATGGTTAATTAGTAGAATAGTTTTAAGGACAGAGCAGACAGTAGATTTGTGTTTATATACAAATAAATAAAATTTAGTGTCTTTTGTAATGATAAAATAACGTCTTTTCAATAAAATATTTAATAATCCATAAAATATTTTAACATTCATGAATATCAACTGCTTTTGTTATTTATCTTGCTATTAATCTTACTATTTGGATCTTGGTAACGTCAACTTTGTACTTTTTAAATGTAAGTGTAAACACAAAGCTAAATATTACAGGTATATCATAAACATAGACTTATAAGTACTAAATAATTCTAAAATGAATTTTCTTATAAACGGGAAATACATGAATCATATTACTGTGTGATCTTTGGAAGGAAAACGTCAACAACCATGCATCCCTGAAGATGTCCTACGTGCTGGAATAAACTGTTGGCGTTCTCCAACATTTAAGGTTGTTTTACCGTTTATACAGATAAATAATTCGTAAAATCACTTAAAAGTTGTACATTATAATTAATAAAATAAACTAAAGGAATGCTATATTAAAATCGGAATGGTTTTTAAAACACAATAAGATAATATCTGTCTTTTTTCTATACATTTTCCTGAGTTTGTAGACATTTATTTTGAGATCATAAATTGATTATATTTTACATAGTAAATGATTAAAAACTGCATTAAAGTAACTTTTTACAATACTTTATACATACATAGTTAACCCTAAGTCTTAAAAACTATTGTGAAATACGTAGGTATCATAAATATTATAATTAAACAGATTATTAATCTTTGCTGATAAAAATCAGTTTTAATAAGCATATTTTAAGTAAAGCTGCGTTGGCATAGTTGGCAAGACTGTCAACTTTTAAGCCGAAGGGCGGTCGTGGGTTCGAAGTAGTTCGAACCATGCCGTGCACCTTTAGACCCCTCGCTAACTACAGACTTTCTATCGGCCGATATTTTGGTCGGGTTGGGCTGTTAGCGCGCACACTACGCCAACTAAACAGTTGGGTTGGTGGTGAGTGCGCAAACTAGGCAACAGTCGGCCGACGATATTCAGTTTTTAAGCTACCTGTTGAAGAGAGCTGTCTCATAATGGAAGTTTCTCGTAGTAAAATATTGTCCAGAAATATTATAATTGCTCTCATACAACGGAGGAGAAAAATCAAGAAGAGAGTCCGAGAGTATTGTGTGCATCCCATCTACAGTACTAGATTATTAAATGGAAAATTTTACACGATGCATTCAAAATTACTAGATTACCCGAAAATTAAAATTAGATTACGTTTCTACAACGAGCGATTGAGTAGAATTGGACATAATGAAAGAATGCACGACCTTCCGGCTCCAAAACTCGGAGCGAAGTGAACCATCGGCCGACTAAACAATCGGTCAGTGTGCGCGCTTGCAAGGAGCTCCATACTAATATAGCAGTCGGCCGATAGTTTGATCATCTTTCAGTTTGAACGCAGTTGAGAAGCCTATCAAACTTATTTATCGGCCGATACCAAATCGTTGTAGTATGCGGACTTGCATACATCTTCATACTGATTATAAGCCCGACCAAACTATCGGCCGATAGAAAGTCTGTAGTTTGCGAGGGCTCTTAGTGTTATTTTTAACTTGTTTAAAATTATGTGTAAACTCATTTTTGATTATGACTGTACATCTGGACGTAAAGTTAAATCTATTATGCTCGAATAACTAATTCTACAACTATATTTGTAAATTAAAGCAAAATAATTAGCATATGCATACTAATATTCGTAAAACATTTATGCAAGTCAAAACTGAGAATGTAATTGCAATCAAACAGCGCGCGGCGATTGTCAAGGCGTCGTGTTTTATACATTGCTGGTTTTTTTAAAATACTGTTTTGTAAATATGGAATGTGTAATTTGGTAATATATAATATTGCTGAACAATTCACAGAGAAACATCCAGCCCCGTGGTAAGCTTAAAACTTGTGTTATGAGTGCAAGGCAACTGATATATTTAATATAATATAAATACATAGATAGATGTTATTATTATACATAACTTTTTAAACTATCATGGTTTTTAACAATTATTATACATACCTATAAAACCCAAACACTCGGAACAAATATTTGTAGATGGTCTCCATACGGCAATACTCTTCGCATCGCGTCGCAGGCAGAACTTTGCCTTTGTGAGCTAGATAATGATCCTGCCTGTTAGACTGTGATAGAGCAACATATGTGTTATACATTGCTGGTTTTGTTTGATCCTCAGCACAACAGAGTGATGTTCCCGTTGTCGCTGCCCAGCAACAGCAGACGATTCAGCGGTAGCACTGCCATGCAGGTGAGGACTCCCTTGAAGGTGTCGGACCGCAGCTTGGTGCTAGAGAATGATCCTGTAGGACTGTGATAGAGCAACACATGTGTTATACATTGCTGGTTTTGTTAGATCCTCAGCACAAGAGAGTGATGTTCCCGTTGTCGCTGCCCAGCAACAGCAGACGGTTCAGCGGTAGCACTGCCATGCAGGTGAGGACTCCCTTGAAGGTGTCGGACCGCAGCTTGGTGCTAGAGAATGATCCTGTAGGACTGTGATAGAGCAACACATGTGTTATACATTGCTGGTTTTGTTAGATCCTCAGCACAAGAGAGTGATGTTCCCGTTGTCGCTGCCCAGCAACAGCAGACGGTTGAGCGGTAACACGGACATGCACGTGAGGACTCCCTTGAAGGTGTCGAAACCGCAGCTTGGTGCTAGAGAATGATCCTGTAGGACTGTGATAGAGCAACACATGTGTTATACATTGCTGGTTTTGTTAGATCCTCAGCACAAGAGAGTGATGTTCCCGTTGTCGCTGCCCAGCAACAGCAGACGGTTCAGCGGTAGCACTGCCATGCAGGTGAGGACTCCCTTGAAGGTGTCGGACCGCAGCTTGGTGCTAGAGAATGATCCTGTAGGACTGTGATAGAGCAACACATGTGTTATACATTGCTGGTTTTGTTAGATCCTCAGCACAAGAGAGTGATGTTCCCGTTGTCGCTGCCCAGCAACAGCAGACGGTTGAGCGGTAACACGGACATGCACGTGAGGACTCCCTTGAAGGTGTCGGACCGCAGCTTGGTGCTGGAGAATGATCATGTTGGACTGTGTTATACATTGCTGGTTTTGTTCGATCCTCAGCACAATAGAGTGATGTTTCCGTTGTCGCTGCCCAGCAATAGCAGGCGGTTGAGCGGTAACACTGACATACACGTAAGGACTCCCTTGAAGATGTCGGACCGCAGCTTGGTGCTGGAGAATGATCCTGTTGGACTGTGTTATACATTGCTGGGTTTGTTAAATCAGCACAACAGCGTGATGTTTCCGTTGTCGCTGCCCAGCAACAGCAGGCGGTTGAGCGGTAACACGGACATACACGTGAGGACTCCCTTGAAGGTGTCGGACCGCAGCTTGGTGCTGGAGAAGGAGGCGTGCTGGCCCAGCGCGGTGTGGACGCCGATGCGGTTGTTTGTGGTGCCGGAGATTAACTCGTTGTAGTATACTGATAGGCAGTGGACGGGCTCTGTTGTTCCCCTGGAAACAAAATGACAAGATTTTTATTTCTGGGTTTGCTTGGTTGCACGAGCAATGAGCGAGAAGGTATGGTTTTAAGTCTCACTTAAATCGATGGCTCACGTAGCATTTGCAAAACCACGTTATTTGTTGAATGTCATAAACTCAAAATCATTGACAATATTTTTACTTTTTCAACATTAATCATAAGCATTATTTAAATCCATTTACTGCGTGTTTTTTACTGTATTTTTTTTCTGGCGTGCAATAAAGTATATTCCATTGTATTGTAAAAGCCCCTCTGGCCACGATAAGTAAAATGAAATAAAGTTACTTGAGATGCGCGATGAGTTCCCCATCGTCCTGCCTCCACAGCGCGGTGACCTGGTCCAGCCCTGATGTTAGGATTCTTTTCTCGTCCACCGCCGCTACTCTTAGAACCTGAAATAACATTTATGTCAATATAGGTAGCATTTTTTCTCAAGTAAGTATGCCATATACATTTTAGTTCTAGGTATTATTATTATTCTAATGTTTATATAAACTACGCCACTGTCTTATTTCTCTTCTAATATTTGTTTTACCTACGGTTGCCTGGTAGAAATCGCTCTTGGCGATAAGGCCGCCCATTGTTTTACTGTATTTTTTTGGTGTATCTTTTTGTAATGTGGTGTAACGATGAATTTTGTATTGTATTGTATGCCTGCCCGCATATGTTGTGTACGTTACCTCAGAGTCATGCGCCTTCCATGCGTGCGTGGCCTGCCCCGTGCGCAGGTCCAGCACGGCCACGTGTCCGGACGCCAGCCCGCATATGTTGTGTACGTTACCTCAGAGTCATGCGCCTTCCATGCGTGCGTGGCCTGCCCCGTGCGCAGGTCCAGCACGGCCACGTGTCCGGACGCCAGCCCGCATATGCAGCGTGCGTCGGCCGACACCGCCATGCTACGCACGAACGTACTAGCGCTTAGCGGGACCTGGGGGGAAAACAACTGATAAAATCTATAGTTTATTTAAATTCATATTTGTACGCTTTTAAGATGTCATCCTTAACATAATGTATTAATAAAAATGTAATTTCAAATTATTTTCTGGTTCCAAATATGAATATTTTAATAGTCTTGATGTTTAGTGACTTAAAGTACCAAAATTACGTTGCTCTATAAAGACGTTTTGTGTCAATCACCTATAGGTTACGTTCCGTTCCTAGCGACCGCGACCAGAAGACACGACACGTCAATGGTCGCGACCTCACGACACGCGGATCTCTGGCCACGCCCACTGGTCGCGCGATACGGTCGCGGCATAAGTTTACAGCTCTATATAAATCCATACTGAGCAGAAGGTCGCTTGGTTGTGGTGAACACTACCTTTAAAATAAGGAGGTAGATGTTACCTTAAGTTCGTAGTTATGATGGGGAGCCCTCGCGTCTATAATCCTGATGGAATCTCCGCTGGCCGCTACAATAGCCGCTGAGCCGTCGCCGAGCGGACGGACTATACTCACAGGGGCTTTTATATGCTCCAACTGAAATATGTTTAATAACATGAAATATATGGTCAGCTATAAATAAAAAATACTTTGATTTGAATAATGCAGAGTCATTTGCATAAAAAAAGTTAAAAAACTTACACGTTATTTTCAACTGATTAGTTCTCACTAATAACGTGTACGTTTTTTTAAATTTTTTTAACCATAAATAATATAAATCACATGACTTCATAAAGTATACTGTTATCACATTTACCTGTGAAACTACACTCTCCATAAACGGATCCCATATATGGACCACTGAGTCGGTGGAGACGGCAAGACGCAATGACTCTATGAAAGAGAGAGACAGAACGCCTTTCTTGTGTCCCGTGTACGTCCAGTTACATTGTGTGGTTGCGTTGCCGTCGCCCTGTTTAAAAAATAAAAGACAATATAATAGTCGTTATAATTTTAAAGTGAAAAAAATGTACCGTCGTAAAACACTATTACACGCAACTTGACTGCAATAGGTTATTATATTTCCGCGGAATGGGGTGTAATTGCCAACTGCGTTCTAAAAGATTACCGGTCACGTAGGTAGGCCAAATATTGTTTTGGGGCACAATCCACCTTACTTATCTCAAATTAGAGGACCAATCCACTTTCCTCAAATAATTACGTAAAGTCGCTTTTGTTGCTTCAAGCAATGCGAGTGACCTACGAACGTGTTCAGTTTGACCTTTCAAGGACACATTCAAGATGGCGAACATTTCTCCACATCATATCTTTACCTGATTCCTGAGCGACCACAGCTTGACCGTCTTGTCCTTGGAGCCGCTCATGAAGGCGCTCTCGTTGTCGAGGCAGTGCACGGACTTGACGGAGTGCGAGTGGCCCAGGAACGTCTGCAGCTTGATCTGCTTCAGGTTGAACCGCGCGTCCTTGTCCGCGCGCCCGATCTCGTGCTCCCAGTATATCAGCCAGTCGCCGCGCAGGTGACTAGAAAAGTTAACGTATTACAAACGAGACGAGACTTCATTTTATGTTTTAGGGTAGTCAGCAAAAAATTTGGTCTACCACCCTAATTGAGATACGTGGTTGAGATTCGTTTGTACGTCAGATAATGATGTTAGAAAAGTCAACCGTATCGATCATTACATCATCGCACAGGAACTTTTGACAAGGTAGACTTTCTTGGCCGAATGTACATTATATTGTGTTAAATTATACAAAAAAGTAGCTGACCCGCCAGCGGCTACGCTTTATAATTACATTTAGCAATTTAGAACTGTAAAAGATTTCTACTAAAATATTTGAGTGCAAAAAGACAAAGGTACGAATTTCAGATAGAATTGCAAAGATTATTCGCCCTTTTATGTATGTTATGGAAATAAATGCCATAAAACTTTAATCTACAGGACTTCATGACTTCACTTCAAGTGGACTAGATGGGTTGACAGAGAGACGAATCTTTTTTTTTGGGATCCTTTACCATAACACTAAAATTTCATTTGTCCTTCAAGGTATTCAAAGGATTCGCTAACACAAAACTCAACACTATTTTACTCACCGGTTGCTCCTAACTCCGTTGTCCACTTTACAAGCCACGACATCAAACCCATCCTGACAGTTGGTTTCGCACGCGTCGCTGGCAACATCGATACGATTTCCCACCAGGGTAATGTTGGATCCAAAGCTGTTAGAGCTGGAAATGTGGTCGTTCACGATATCTGGCTTCGAATGGTGTAGAGGTTCATCGCTGAATGATGGTTGGAATCGCTTGGTGATCGACATTGGGGAACTGTAAGGGAAAATATCATCATAAAACCTATAATACGTTTCACTACTCGGATTCCACAATCTCAAGTCTCTAAAATAGAGTCCATTTTACGTTATAATGCAGTTCTTGAGAGATTTGGCATAAAACCAGAACTGATATCCTTTATAAGGTTGAATGGATAAGGGTTGTCTCAGAACAATTACAATTGACCACAGACAAGACATATTCGAAAAACACTCTCAATAAATAAAAAGACATCGAATTCAAATAGTATAAACCAGATACCTGATAGAATGATTCTGCTCATATTTCCTGCACATTTCCTTGATAGTGTCGGGGTTCTTAAGGCAGCGGTCCACCGCGTCAGAGCCGATGAGCTTGCTGAACGAATTGTAGGTTTGGTAGGCGAGTTCCTCGTCAAATACTAGGAGTAGCTCTTCTTGGGCCTGTAACAATTTTTGCAAACTGCAATGTTGAACTACTCACATTCAATTTGACGACGATATTGTATTGCGGCAAATTTGCGAAACATTAACTGAAATTGATTTAGTTAATGTTCGCCGTTGGTATTCTAGTATCTGGAAACAGTTTCGGTATTGACACATCCCTGGATTTTTTAAAAGAATTTTTTTAAAGTAGCTTTATGTGGTGGGTTTTTTCTTTGTTATTTTTTCTACTACAGACCGTGAGCGCGGCGCAGTCGGCGGGGCGGCCGGGCGGGCTGCAGGCCAGGTCGGGGAGGTCGGCTCGTAGCACGCGTCCGTCTCGCACGCACCACTCGCAAGTGCTGCCATCTCTCACAGCTCCTGTACTAGTGTGTTGTATACAGACCGTGAGCGCGGCGCAGTCGGCGGGGCGGCCGGGCGGGCTGCAGGCCAGGTCGGGGAGGTCGGCTCGTAGCACGCGTCCGTCTCGCACGCACCACTCGCAAGTGCTGCCATCTCTCACAGCTCCTGTACTAGTGTGTTGTATACAGACCGTGAGCGCGGCGCAGTCGGCGGGGCGGCCGGGCGGGCTGCAGGCCAGGTCGGGGAGGTCGGCTCGTAGCACGCGTCCGTCTCGCACGCACCACTCGCAAGTGCTGCCATCTCTCACAGCTCCTGTACTAGTGTGTTGTATACAGACCGTGAGCGCGGCGCAGTCGGCGGGGCGGCCGGGCGGGCTGCAGGCCAGGTCGGGGAGGTCGGCTCGTAGCACGCGTCCGTCTCGCACGCACCACTCGCAAGTGCTGCCATCTCTCACAGCTCCTGTACTAGTGTGTTGTATACAGACCGTGAGCGCGGCGCAGTCGGCGGGGCGGCCGGGCGGGCTGCAGGCCAGGTCGGGGAGGTCGGCTCGTAGCACGCGTCCGTCTCGCACGCACCACTCGCAAGTGCTGCCATCTCTCACAGCTCCTGTACTAGTGTGTTGTATACAGACCGTGAGCGCGGCGCAGTCGGCGGGGCGGCCGGGCGGGCTGCAGGCCAGGTCGGGGAGGTCGGCTCGTAGCACGCGTCCGTCTCGCACGCACCACTCGCAAGTGCTGCCATCTCTCACAGCTCCTGTACTAGTGTGTTGTATACAGACCGTGAGCGCGGCGCAGTCGGCGGGGCGGCCGGGCGGGCTGCAGGCCAGGTCGGGGAGGTCGGCTCGTAGCACGCGTCCGTCTCGCACGCACCACTCGCAAGTGCTGCCATCTCTCACAGCTCCTGTACTAGTGTGTTGTATACAGACCGTGAGCGCGGCGCAGTCGGCGGGGCGGCCGGGCGGGCTGCAGGCCAGGTCGGGGAGGTCGGCTCGTAGCACGCGTCCGTCTCGCACGCACCACTCGCAAGTGCTGCCATCTCTCACAGCTCCTGTACTAGTGTGTTGTATACAGACCGTGAGCGCGGCGCAGTCGGCGGGGCGGCCGGGCGGGCTGCAGGCCAGGTCGGGGAGGTCGGCTCGTAGCACGCGTCCGTCTCGCACGCACCACTCGCAAGTGCTGCCATCTCTCACAGCTCCTGTACTAGTGTGTTGTATACAGACCGTGAGCGCGGCGCAGTCGGCGGGGCGGCCGGGCGGGCAGCAGGCCAGGTCGGGGAGGTCGGCTCGTAGCACGCGTCCGTCTCGCACGCACCACTCGCAAGTGCTGCCATCTCTCACAGCTCCTGTACTAGTGTGTTGTATACAGACCGTGAGCGCGGCGCAGTCGGCGGGGCGGCCGGGCGGGCTGCAGGCCAGGTCGGGGAGGTCGGCTCGTAGCACGCGTCCGTCTCGCACGCACCACTCGCAAGTGCTGCCATCTCTCACAGCTCCTGTACTAGTGTGTTGTATACAGACCGTGAGCGCGGCGCAGTCGGCGGGGCGGCCGGGCGGGCTGCAGGCCAGGTCGGGGAGGTCGGCTCGTAGCACGCGTCCGTCTCGCACGCACCACTCGCAAGTGCTGCCATCTCTCACAGCTCCTGTACTAGTGTGTTGTATACAGACCGTGAGCGCGGCGCAGTCGGCGGGGCGGCCGGGCGGGCTGCAGGCCAGGTCGGGGAGGTCGGCTCGTAGCACGCGTCCGTCTCGCACGCACCACTCGCAAGTGCTGCCATCTCTCACAGCTCCTGTACTAGTGTGTTGTATACAGACCGTGAGCGCGGCGCAGTCGGCGGGGCGGCCGGGCGGGCTGCAGGCCAGGTCGGGGAGGTCGGCTCGTAGCACGCGTCCGTCTCGCACGCACCACTCGCAAGTGCTGCCATCTCTCACAGCTCCTGTACTAGTGTGTTGTATACAGACCGTGAGCGCGGCGCAGTCGGCGGGGCGGCCGGGCGGGCTGCAGGCCAGGTCGGGGAGGTCGGCTCGTAGCACGCGTCCGTCTCGCACGCACCACTCGCAAGTGCTGCCATCTCGACACAGTTCTAGGAAACCCTCCGTTTTAGAGTCTGCGCTTTCACTTTCGGATACCTGCGATGGAAAGATGTATTCATCATTTAAAGTGAGAGCCAGATTATGATGAAAAGGTGATGGACTGTGTAATCGTGGTGTAACGACCGTAGTTTACTGACCTTGTCCATTGCATTTTCGTCCTGTTTTGGCCAATTTTCTATCTTTCCCGTAGCCTTGTCGAATACCAAGAAAAACCTGAAATGTTTGATTTATAAATAAAATATATTAGAGTACCTATAGTTGCAGGTGGAGGGTGGTGTGAGACATGTCCTCACCTCTGCAGCGGCGGCACACACAGATGCTTCCTGGTCATCTCTGGCCCCACGCGCAGCGCCACGGCGTGCAGCGCGGCGGCCATCTTGCGCGTGAGAGCGGCCCGCGCGCGCGCCCCGCCGCCGCACGCGCGCCCGCTGCCGCACAGGCGCAGCGCGGGGGAGAGGATGCTTCGGAGGAATGTGTCCTGTAATGTTGTTCTTTTTATAAACCATTTGTATTTTTACAGACCATTTGTAATGAAAAATATCAAATATAGCTTATGTATTGTGTTGAATATTTATTATTTGATGTATTTGACTACCTACTCAAATTTTGACGATTTTTCGTTTTATTATTCCATTCCATTAACTTAATTTGATCTCATGACGAGAGTTGCTGTGAGAGACAATACCTTCTTGGCTAGCTTGCTTTCACTTGGCTTGCAGCTAGCGATACACTAGCAACTCTGAAAATTCCAACATAGTTTTCTGAAAACTAATAATAGAAAGAGCCTGTCAACCGCTTGTGTCAAAAGACCTAATGTGAGAAAGATATCACAAGTTAACAACGTTACCAGCTGTTTACACCTTACCTGCAGCTGCTCCATAATGTTGACATCGGTCATGAAAGGCAGGAGATGCTTGAGCAGTTGTAGGCAGGCGACGACACCGCCCTCTAGCGGGACTGACAGTCGTTTGCGACACGACGCGATCAGCTCGCTCATGTGAGGTAGGTATTGGAATATTATCAGCTGTTCCCCGTACATTGCTGAAAAATTACGTTCAATATCAATGAACAAACAATTTTAAATTTTTGCCAGGTTTCATTCGAGATTGAATAACAATAAATGTAACTATGTGACTTAAATATTGCGTTGGATATATTTAAAAACTTATAATCAACTTACCAACTATTGAGGTGAGGCAGTTTATGACTTTCGCAGCATTTTTATCTCCCACTACTTTGCTATTCACTATAGAAATCTCATCGAATTCGTCCTTTTCATCCGTCTCCCAAGGACATAAGTTCTCTTTTCCAATGTAGCAAAGAGTCAGCATTTTAAGTAGATTCCTTGTTATATATCTACATGTCAAAACTGGACCGAGTCTATGCGCAAGCCATATTAGGCTTTCTGAACTCATGTCTGAGATTTTGCAATTTTCTTTACAATCACTATCGTCGTCGTTTAGAATACAGTTAGTTTTCTCTTGGCTAGATTTGTTGAATTCAACATGATTCTGGCGTCCTGGTATCGTTCTCACCTCAATGTCTTCATTGTCATCAGCAAAGTGTATGTAACTTGTGAACATAGACTTAGGTATCTCAATTGACGGCGAGGTATTTTTCGTTTCTTCATCCTTAGTTATAACAACGTTGGGTTCTTTTAATGTGTTATATTTAGAGACAGGGAAATCTGCCAACGGTGAAGGTGTGTTATCTTGTGGAGCATTTGAAGAGTTGTAAGAACCGATAGATTCAGCAGGAGATTTGCTTCTACAGTTCCTACTTGGCAGTCTATCTTTATCAGTCTCAAAGTGGAACAACTCAGTTTCACTTCTATTATCGCTGTCTTTCAATGATTCATTCATAGTTTTATCGACACTGGGAGTTGTTACGTTCTCAGACCCGTATGAAGTGTCGGGTGAGAATATATCCGTGTTTGTTGATAGAGCAATTTTCACGTTAGCGTCTGAGTATCTTGGTTTTTTGTTGGCCATCAAACGATGGTGACATAAGTGACCTGGTGATCCAACTTCAGAACTGACGTCTTTGTAGCCTCCTACAGCTTCGACCAAATGCTGAGTAAAGTTATCTAAGAAGCATTGTAGCCCAAGTCGTACCATTAACTGCAGCAAGAATATATTGTGGTACAACTTGACGAACTTTTGTCTGCTTGCTATACTACCGTTGACAGTTACATCTTCTTCAGATAGCTTGTTTAGTTCAGTTTTATCCGTGACGTAGTCATCATCTTCATACAAATTAAGTATGTGCGTTAGCAATTTCTTCTTAGTCTGTTCCGGGCCTAGCGCTTTGCTGATTGTATCGAAGAGATACCACGCAGCTAATACAGATGTGTCTTTACTCTGAAGTAACTTTATGTAATACGCCAGAAAGATATCTAGTACATCGAATTGACTGGCTTTCGTCTGATTTAGAAGCACGTCTAAGTGAGCAACGCAAGCTTGTATCTTTCCTTCAGCTATTTTCTGCGTGAAGTACATTTTAGTTTTATCCAGATTTTGATACTTTTCGCATTGAGTGCCATCGCACTCGTACATGTATAGGATGTTTAGTTCGTTGCTCGTCAGTTCGTATTCATGGAGAGTACTGAGGAGGTTGTATAGTATGGTAAAGTTCTGGGGGAAAGGGACTAAATGCTGCATTAACAAAGGCTGGAGTAATTGCGATGGGCTCGGAGCAGGCAACCCTTTATCTGTGACCACAATTTTCTTTAGAGGTTCCTCCTTTTTAGGTGTTAATTCTCTGAAATTGGAGCTTGGGTGCGGCATATTTAATAGCAATGCTGCTAGATAGCTTACGCACTTCGGCATTGCGTGAAAATTGTGTTTAAGTACAACCCTGCAAGTGTTGAAGCGCTCTACAAAGTTATTGTTCGTGCTTCGTAGTGGTCTCATATGTGTATGGAGGAATATTTCTACAATCAAGCAACCTATGACTAGCATATCTTGCCGTCTGCTTTCTGTAACAAATTGTTTATAAACCGCTGCGTCTGTCGTATATCTTGTGTTAAAATTCCTATTTTTTCTCTCTTTAAGAACACTTTCAATGTGCGCTTCTTGAGACATCTTTTTGAAGTAACTCTGCTCATAAGATGCTAGGAATATGTGATTCGTAAACGCCGTATCATCGTTTACTTTCGGAGTCTCATGTTTAATTTCCTGCTGCATTGGGAAGAGGTTCAAAGTAGAAGCGTTTTCTTTTTGTTTTTCTCTGTCATCTGCTTTGCTGAAAAAGCATTTCGATCGGAAATTGTCGAGGGATTCTAGAGCCTGTATTGATGCGACTGGGTTGAATTCTTTGGGTAGATAGATTATGCCTTTTCCTAGTTCTGATCTTTGAACCCTGTAGTGTCTAGAATGTGATGACGCACGTCCTTCGTGGGACGTTGTTTGTTGTGAGTCGTCTACACATTTGGACAACGACCGCGCTCTACTGCTGCTATGCCTAGATCTAACTCTGTGGGTAGGAACGTGAAGGCGGGACACGTGTTGCGGAAGGTGCTGGCTAACTGATTCCTCTTCATCATCTGATATATCATCAGAACTATCGTTTTTTATTGATTTTCCTGTAAGAGAAAGAAATGTTTAACTTTATTCGAGCGTTCAAGGGGTAGTTCCTGTTGAACTATACATATTACATAAGTTTATGAGTTTATTTTCATGAGTTTAGTTACATTTTCACCAAAAAATACGAATTATAATAATATTTTTTTATCCAATCAATAACTGGTGTATAGTCATATGTATAAAACAAAAATAAATTGACAAAATTATTAAAATAATCGAGGAATACCACAAGGCTCAACATAGGGACTCTTTACATTCTATACAAAAACTTACGGTTACTTTGAAAAGTTCTGAAAGTAAAATCTTACTGGATTCTCTGTTGGTAGTCCAATGGAGCCTAGGCGGTGCTGGTGGTAACGGCTTGGAGCCCTTGGGCGGATGAGGAGCCGTCAGCAGCTGAACCATTCCACCTCGTCTGGCGCTCGTGTGACCGTCCACGAGCGAGAGACACACGTTTTTGGCCTTTATTGACGCTGCGCCTGATAACCTGGAAGATAATTTTCGTGTAACTGGGTTTGGATAAACATAAAGAGCATTCACCTGGTATATCCAGCCTAATAATATACCAGTTGAAGGCCAATGTCGTCTAGTGTACGTTGATAAATAGCGTGATGATTATACAAAATCCTCCAAGATCTAAAATAAGTTGTATTAGAGAGACCCGAGCCCAGAACGGAACGTAATATGGGTTGTAATGATGACAAAATAAAAAAAGTATGACTCAAGTATGTTTCAGTAATTGTAATCCATACCTTGATAGTAAACACTGTAAACATATGCCACTATTTATCAAGTCTTATCAAAGTATTTTTTTATTGATTTTAAAAATCTTTCACATTTGAGTTTGTTACAATTTTTACACTTTAAGTTACAGTGAGACAGTGCAAAGACAGACAACGACCCTACTACCCGTCGTTCGTTTAGTATACATATCTCTTGTTATAAATGACACACACGAAGAGACGGAGTGTTACTATTCTTAGGCCTTATTATACACTAGCTGTCCCGCCGTCAGCTTCGCTTGCGTTTTAAGGGTATCTTCATAAATATAGTTAATATAATATACCTTATAGCCTTCCTCGAACACTCAAAGAAGACCTCAAAGAAACCGTTCTTGGGATAGCGCGTTCAAACAAACAAACTCTTCCGGTTTATAATATAGATATTCTTTGTAAAACATGGTATATCAAAAACTTACTTGTAACCAAATGTGATATCAATCCAATGATGCAGGTTCTCGGATACGTGGGCGCTCTCCAACGACTCGCGATGCTTCGTTATGAAGTCTTCTGCGCACGTCGCCCATGTAGGTATTCCCAAGTCCTGAGGAATATTAAGACTTAATGAGGTGCAGTATAATTAAAATACTGTACTGAAATATTGTAAACCTTGTGGTAAATAGAGCATTAAAACGTCCACTGTAAGCTCATATCATAATAATGCATGGGAACGTTCATTGTTAAATACAGGGGAAGAGAAAAAAAGGGGGGTGATTGATAGTAATGACATTTCCAAGTTAATCTTTGTGATTTTACAGACAAAATCTGAATCAATAATATCAACAGTTGCATCGATTAATAACAGCAAGCAATGTGAACCTACAGGTTTGTACATTTTGTTACATTCCATCTCATTGGTGGAAGTCCTATGAACTTGGCGTATTGTGGCTTTTATTTTTTAAATATGATCAGCGTTATACATTTTGCGCTGTATGTGATGCAAGTCTGCTGGGATACTTTGGGTGAAATAGGTGTATTTCTTCTTATGATCTAGCCTAGGATCTATTCTTGCAAGCATTTAGAACAGTATTATACTGTTGTGTCAATACACGAACCTTATTTACGTTTACTTTTGATCAACCGTTTCGTCCCAGAACGTGGGACTTCATCAGGATCAAGGACACTGCAAGGACACGGATCACGACCGTTCGCCGGTCCGCAGTGCACTGAATAAGTCCCACGTTCTGGGACGAAACGGTTGATCAAAAGTCAACGTAAATTTAGAACAGTAGTTACCGGTAGATCTTCGTGTATGCTCTTGAAGACAGTGGGGTCGGTGTAGAACTCGGGCACGCACTCGTCCGGGGTCCACTCCTGCATGCGCTGGATGCTGGCGGGGTACTCCGCGGGCACCCAGTTGTTGCGCACGTGCTTGCAGAGCACCTCCTTTGCTGTTCTGGGGACAACAAGCTTCAAGTGAATCCAGAACTTTTTTTAAATAGGTGTTTTATAACATACTACAGTGTAATAAGGTTCCTAGTATACCTTATTTTATAAAATAAGATGAAGGCCACGCAACATAACACCTTATATTTATTTATTTATTTATCAAACAAAATCTAATACGAGTATAAGAATGTAACATGCAACACTAATTTATTGATGGATGGAATCACATACCAGTCTCTCTCAAAATTAAAGCTTAGTTTGAATTATAACAAATCACCACCAAGACATTCAGCCTTGAAATTAGAATAAGCGTCTATTCTTAATATCCTTAAAACTCGATTTTCCATTCTTCTGTCTTATGATTGAGCTGAATAAGGACATATCCAGCCTGCTTCTATTTCTTTTACTAGCAAAATAGATTTCCTAATGACATATTGATGAATACAGTAATAATGTACCCACCTCCTTGCGAGGTAGACGTAGCACGTGATGTCGGACAGCGCGTCTGACACGTGATGCGGGATCTGGTCCGGCGCGCTGACGTCATACGTCATGTCCAGCTGTCTGTCGCCTTTGTTCAGGCGGTATTTAGACCGGGATAGGTCGCGCCAGTTTCTACCTGGAATAAATAATTACATAACATTATTTACTTTTATGTATGTTTCTAGACAGTGAAATGAGAAATGATAGAAATGAGCCGTGTTGGCTAAGTGGGAGCACACCCGACTTTCATTCCGAAGGTCGTGGGTTCAAACCCCGCCGCGCACCTCTGATTTTTCTTCTTGGAAAATTATGTGTGCTTCAAAACACGTGCTCTAACGGTGAAGGCAAACATCGTGAGGAAACCGGCATGTTCTGAGAACTTTTCAAAGTTTGAAGAACATGTGTCATTCACCAACCCGCACTTGGCCAGCGTGGTGAATTAAGGCCTAATCTCTCTCGCCAAGAGAGAAGTCCCTGTGTCCCAGCAGTGGGAACGTGAATAGGGGTGTTATGGTATGGTATGTTTCTAGAATAAAGAATTTAAATTTGAAACTGAATCTTTCCCACTGCAGGGACTTCACTTTAATAAGAACTTTATTAAGATTAAAATATAGTTGCTTCTTCTCTTTTGTATCCTTAGATCCTCAAAATCTTCATTAAAATAATTTTGCTTGAGAATAAGCTTACATTACATAGTGAGTCTATTCTGAAAGGACATTTAAGTGAGGAGACAATAAATTACTTACCACACCTAGAAGAAAAATCAGTCACCCAAGGCACCATAAAATGAGCCTGAGGGTCATTGGCACTTCTTCCAGCCAAAACATTAAGATGGAGGATATAATCTAGGTTTGATATCCTGCCTCGAACCCACAGCATACACAGCTTTTCCAACTGCACTGCATCATTCCTCCACCAGTCTTCTTTCTTTCCTTGTTCTTTACTTCCTAGATTTCCCACTGCAGGGCTTGTCTTATTCCGATTTTGCTCATAAATAAGTGACGCATCCAAGCAGTGCACATTATTTGTAATCACTGGCATAACTTGTAACCACAGATCTTCAGATAAATATATGTCTTGCAATGTCAACATTCCCATACTCAAACCTCTGTCACTCAATGCTTTTGAGAGATGTAATAGTTGATACACAATAAATAAACCTCTGCCATAATTTAAATCTATGAGATTTGGACTAAAATTCAGACAATCTGATAGAGTATTTTCATAATGACCTCTGTATATTACAAATATGTTATTGTCAGTTTCTAAAGCAAATAAGGCTGCAAGTAAGTTTGTATGGGTTTCATAAGCTTTCAAGATGTTTTTATTTGTGATTTCTTTGTACTCTATGTGGTTACCCGCACTGTCAGTCTTAATTCTAATTAAATTACAGCCATACAACCGCAGCACGACCTCCGAAACTAGCTGGTCATGCTCTAATAGGTTGACTATTGTACTTTCCTTACTGCCTTCCACATTCTGGCAGTATTTCTTATATGATTCTTTCCATAGTGATCTTTGGTTACTATGTGAGACATACTGAAGGATTTGAGATATCGTTAGAGGTGTATCTGAGCTGTTTTCACCGAATTTGTACCTTGGAAGGGGCAGAACCTTTGAAACTTTCTTGCTTAAAACCTATAAGAAACACAAAGAAATTCCATTTAAAATCAATGAATGAGTTTTGCAAATTACGTAGAAATAATCAAAATTTGCATAGGTACCTTGATAAAAATCTTTTTCCATGGATAATACACACTTTCACCAGGTTTTAAATAATATTCTATGTTGTTTGCGAAATTATCAATTTCTAAATTTTTTAACCATTTTTTAAGCCAAGTCGTGTGAACTACCACAGAAAATATACTATCCGAAGCTGTAGAATTAATTTGCTTCACATTTAGGCCTAGTTCTTTAGCAATTTGATCCATTTCTTACAATGTTTTGTTTTGTATTGATTTCGTTTTCGCAGCCATTTCGCTTTATAATGACAATATGTCAAAAGTGTTGTACTCAACGACCGAAATTAATCGATTTGTGTTTATTCACTCATTCTTTTAAATACATAACCTAAATTTTATGCTTAATTACGAACGCACTTTTCTGTGGCATCTAGCAATTAATTATATATATTTTTTTTTTACATGTTTATCAACAATATTTGATGATGAGTTGAAGTCCAGATCAAGCTTCCGTAGCTATATCGTATTGTGTACAGAATTCATAATATTTTATTTATGAATTTATATGAGCAATGAATAAACAAATAGGTAATTACCTACAAAAGTAATAAAACATATTTTCAATTATGCAGCTAATTTCCGCAATATTTTTCAATAAAACACGTATTTTGACGATGAAAATTTTATTATCTTATTTTAAATAAATTGGTCCCAGAGTTTCTATAAGAAGTTTTAGGCTCAAACCTACTTAACGCATTTCATGCCTTAATCACCTGACACGTTTGTTTTGTTTTTATATAGTGTACTTATATAAATATAACAAGGAATGTTCAAACTATAAAAAATCAATATAATATAACATCTGCTTCAAGTTAATTCCCAGCAACACGCGTGAGATAATGTTCCCATAGAGTATTTTTGTACAGAACTGCTTCTGTCTCTGGATTTTTCGAAGCGAATATTCCTCTACCAACAACAATAATATCAGCGCCATTTTCCAACACTACTTTCTCAGGGCTATTATACACCTGTCCTAGATCGTCTTTTGAACTTTGAAGCTTCACCCCTGGTGTCAGTTGTATCTGGCCAGGGTCTTTAAACGTATTTTTATTTTGGCAGACGTATCCCGTTATGAGCTCCGGATACTTAGATACCATGTTCACTGTCGCATCTTTGTATTCTGGTGATATAAGATTACCCTGGAATCAATTTTTTTAAACATAATTTAATAAATAAGATAAAAATAAATGAATTGAAAAGTGAAACAGCTGGGAACTGCTTTCCCCATGTCGACCTTGGCCAATCAATTGAGTTCCAGAGGATGTTTTATTTAAATAGGCAGTATATATAAATCAATTGCAGGTCTCATTGTAATTTCGTTCAACAAGTAGGTACTTATATCATTCAGTAGCACGGTAACATACTAGTAATTTATTTTTGTTTATATTTGTAAAATATTTAAAGGTTAAATATAACTTAGAGTTATATTTAACCTTTAAATATTAGATAGGTAACTGAAAATATCTACAGTAATGTACCAACCTCACTGCTCATCTCAGCCAAAAGGAAGACACCACGACTATGTCCTTTGGAAACAACACTCAATGCTTTTAGTATTCCTTCGCCAGGCAAAGAGTGTACTGTTACACAATCAGCCCATTCAGAAACTTTGTACAATCCTTTTGAATACTGCAATGACACAGTGTTTCCAATATCCGCATATTTCCTATCTTCGCACAGAAGAAAGTTAAATCGAACTGCAAGCTCTTTGAGGCGAGAAATAAAATCAGAATTGAAGTCTTCAATAATATCAACGTGAGTTTTCACCAAGCACACATGTTCGCCAACTTTTTCTAAAAGATCAAGAATCTGTGTTGTTGTTGTCAAATCTACAGACAGGCACAGATTGCTTTTTTTAACGGCCATAATGTTAAACAGCTGTTTTGCAATAGAATTTGTTGCAAGTTCGGCTCGTTTTTCGTATGTAAGTGTAGTTCGGTCAACAGATTTTTCTGAAAAAAAAACGAGTTTTTGAAACAACTGTAAGTTAAAACTACATAGATCAAGAAATTATACCTAGTATTTATCATTTGTAGACTTACCAATGACAGGGGCTTGGGTTTCCTTCAAATAATCTTTAACTTTTTTTACTGTCTCTTTCGTAATTTTCCCATTTTCAAATAGGATTTCAATTAACGAAGACATTGTAAACAAAGCAGTTACATTTACGTCATTTGAACTTAAGTTCTTAATCCCACCTTGCTCTCTATCTAATATAACAATTGTATTTTTGACAACTAACCCTTCCTTGCGTAAATCTTTAACTGTTTCTAGTACGCTTGACCCAGAAGTCACTACGTCTTCTATGATAAGGCAGACTTCGCCTGCCTTATAATGTCCTTCAATTGACTTTTTGGTGCCATAAGCTTTTGTTTCTTTACGGCGCATCAGCATTGATTTCTTTACTTTTACTCCAAGAAGAGTTGCTATAGGGAGTGCTGTGTACGGCACGCCGCATACATGATCGTATTGGACGTCTTTTGTTCCATACTCGAGAAGTAAAGATGTTATTAGCTCCTGAAAAACAATGATCAGTGGTTGATTTGTAATTAAAATGATTTGTAATTAGGGTCAGTTTTGGCGAGGAGTCCATGACTATGTTTTTTACTACACAAACTTTGCCTATCCGTTGTATTTTAAAAAAAAACACATAATATAAATACATATTTTATTTTATTTTATCTGAACATTATCTGTACATTTAAATGTCTATAAGTCTTAATTACATGTCTCTACTTTTATGTTTATACATTATATATTTAAATATATAATGTTAATTACTTTATTTGTATGATAGAACTTCTATATACCATGCTACCTCATACCTACTGCATGTGGGAACCGGCGGAAGATCAGCGCTTCCTGTATTTGTTTTCAAAACAGGAACTTTATGCTGAGCTGTCTCCTAGTTTTTAGTTTCAATCTATATCTAGCGTGTTATTTTTAAGTTATTTTAAGTTTGTTTAAATTTAAGTTGGATTGTAACTAAAAATAAAAAAAAAATCTTTCTTTCTTTCTTTAATAACAAGGCTTTTCTTTCTTTTTCGCTTAGCAACTACTTCGCCTTTTCGGTATTATGGGTTAATTTTTTTATTAAAACACATAATAACACGGCTTTACTTTATTTTTCGCTTAGCAACTACTTCGCCTTTTCGGTATTAACGGTGAAGGCAAAACATCGTGAGGAAACCGGCATGTTCTGAGAACTTGAAAAAGTTTGAAGGACATGTGTCCTTCACCAACCCGCACTTGGCCAGGGTAGTGAATTAAGGCCTAATCTCTCTCGTCAAGTGAGAAGTCCCTGTGTCCCAGCAGTGGGAACGTGAATAGGGGTGCTTTATGATTATGATGATAACTTATAATAAGCCTCAACAACATAACTAATAATAGGTACTATTATAATATAGGTATGTACTATAACTAATAGTACTATTATTAGTTGGGCAACTACCTACTTATTACCAAATAACCAGTATAGAATTGTTAACTACCTAAGTATGATGGTTATGATTTTTTTTTTATTATTTTAATGTGTATAAAACAACCTTAACATTTACGTACAGTTTGATTACAATTAGTAAAAGTACTGTTTAAAATTAAATGAACAACTTTTATATACAATACAATTACTTAACTACTAACCATTACGTCCGGGTAACTCACTATGACTCTCAAATCAAAGTAAATTGGAGTTTTAATACCACTTTTTGTAGTAAATTCTCCAAACTTAACAGCATCTATTGAGAATAGCTTGTTCGCTAACTCAACCAATTGTTTTTCCGGGCTCATTTTCGTTTTTTTTTTCACAACTTTATTTAATGCACGTGATAACAGACTAACAACAATAACGACACCCTATCACTACTACAACTGTTTCCACACTGCTCGCCACCTTGCTGTCACGACATATCTAGGTTATAATTTATCGATGTTATTGATTTACAGACGATTAATCATCACTCGATTTTAAAACTGCAGTCAGTTTCAGTAACTTCACTAGAATCACAGAAATCTATTTGACAGTTCATGTTCTTCATTCAACTGTCAAAACTTAATCAATTCATTCTTTTCATTCATTTTCATTCGCGTGTGCGATTTACGGTGAGTGGATGTGTGCTGTTGTTGTGTTGAGTTTCGTGAGTTTATTTTGTGATTTTCTCCGAAACCCGAGTTTTCAAAGGATCCTGCAGTGTCTAAAAGTTTATTGCACATATCGTGCTACATCGCAAATCAGGTGAAAATACATTTGTCTAAGTATTGTTCGCAAAATTAAAAACAAAACCTTACGCGCGCAACATGTATCATAAAAAAAAGGTTTCATTAGCTTTATAGAACTTAAAATTGACCTCAAAGCAGCGTAGGAGCTGGTATTTTACCCATGTATTATTATAACATTATTCAAAGCTGGGTTTGGGATTCAGGTAGAGAGTATTTGAATCGATGTCGGCTCGCCACCCCTCTAATAATATCAGAGTGGGGTCCCCTCCCTTCCCATAGGGGATGTTAGGTAGACAAAGGGTAGTCGCCCCAAAACGGAGGGGAGCGCGGCTTAGGGGCGACTGTTGGTAGGGGAAGGTTCAACTCCAACTTTTTTTACTGAGTTACATGTCTTGGTGTCTGGTCTAACTTACTTTATTTTTAGCAGGTTTAAGTCATGGATATTGACGAAGAACACTCAGAAGGTAAGTCTATTATTTATAATTGTATATTTCAGTAAAATCTTATTTCAATCTTAATAGTGCTACATATAAAAATAATTAGGTATGTAAATCTTTTTTTTGGTCTTGGCCTATCAATTTAAAATCCACAGTAAATTTTATTCTATTGCAACTTCATAGAGAAAAAACTAAATAATACTCAACTAAGCTAATTCGCTGCTTCAAATTTCACTTATATAAATGGTTAAATGTGTTAAAACTAAATAATTTATGTACGGAACCTCAGTAGTCCTAAGGTGTTAACTATTACAAATACTTCATTATTCCTAAACAAGTATTTTAAGTCTCTAAATATTGTTGAGATATTTGACTATCCTGTAATGTTCTCTTCCAAATGATGAATTAATTTATTTACATGTGTATTGTGCATGTGATCAGTTGCCTAAATAAATAATTAGTATTATGACAAAGTGTTAACCCTTATTTACAAGTTGTAGTATTAGATTGAAGATTACTGAAACATCTTACTTAGAACTTCTCTTCATATAACATATTTTATTGCACACAGAAGTATTGATATTACATTGATATACACACACATTTATCACATGTTATCCCAATAATAAATATGTATCATTATCTACCTGTATTCTAGATATATTTCACCACACTTTGCCGAAATTCATGGACTTATAGTATGTCATGGATATAGTGCATTGGTATTTTTATTGTTATGTGATATTCTGTGTAAATAATAATTATATTGCTTACCCAGATGCCACATCAATGGAATACATGATGAAGCGCAGCCTGCTAGCGAAGAACAAGCTAGCCATCATCATCCGGCAGGGAGACGAGACGCAGTACTGTTGTGTGCAGTGTCCCGTCCGGAGCACCCTGAAGGAAGAACTGGAAAAGCACCTCCTCTCACACAATAATGAGTATAAGCATTTGTGTGGTATTTGCGGGACTGGGTAAGTATCATTCATCAGTGTCTTGAGTTGAGAGCATTGTGAGAGCATTTAATTGGTTAGTAGTTTTTTAAGAAGATTAGTTTCTAAGATTAAGTATAACTGTTTGTTCTATAAAAAAAAATCATCATAATAACTTAAGAGCAAAAGAACAGCAACTTGATTATAGCTGCAAGACTGATTGTATAGGTATAGAAAAAGGCAACTTTCTCACGCGAAAACTACTGAACCAATTTAATGAAACTACAAAAACGGACGTACTATTCTTTCTCGAAGCAGTTCAGACAATTTTCGACTCCCCTATAACTTTATCTATACTCATATGTAACAGCTATCGAGATTTGACAAATTATCTTAAGTATCTATTTAATCGGGAAAGACTTATCGGCCATGTTATATAAATACCTATATGCAGATAATGTAATAAAATGCAAGCGCAGCTGTCGGCGGGTCGGCTAGTTGTAGATATAACTATTTGTACGAATTTAGTTTAATTAAAACAAGTATAAAAGAACATTACAAATTTAGTAATTATGTATGCATTACAAAGTAACTTAAACAAGCTATAACGGGAAGAGCAAGATTCCCCTAACACAAGTATTATTATTACTTAAAAGGGGGTCTTAATGTTATGTAGACAAAGTAGATATTAAGTTACTGAAATAAATTTTTCATTTTCTTTTTTTTACTAGAAGCCTGAATGTTATTATTTCTGCACAGTTTGAAGCGCAAAGAGCACCTGGACCGCCACACGATGGAGCACCAGCAGGTCCGGCCGCATGTCTGCTCCATCTGCTCTAAGGCCTTCAAGCGGAAAGAGCACTTAAACGTTCACCTCAGCATCCACAGCGGAGACAAGACTGAAGTCTGCATGCTGTGCCAGAAATGTGAGTAATAAAGCCATAAGCCATATGATGTTGATGCCATGTAGATTTCAAAAGCCATATGCTTTCATAAGCTGTGTTGGCTAAATGGGAGCACACTCGACTTTCATTTCCAAGATCGTAAGTGTAAAGCACCTGTGGATTTTTCTTCTTGAAAAGTTTATGTGCGTAAATTTGAATTGTAAATTTGACGCTGTGTCAATATTGTGGTATATTGACACAGCGCTGGTTTTCAGTGCCACTATGTCAAATACAATACGATACAATATTCTTTATTGCACACCACAAAAACAAAAACACATAAAAAAAAATAGGTACATAAAAAAGTGTAACAATGGGCGGTCTTATCACTAAAAGCGATTTCTTCCAGAATAATGAAATAATAATAATAATAAATAAATGTTGCTGAACAATTCACATTTGCAACATTTAGCCCCGTGCCCCGTGATAAACCCGATAATTGTTTTACGGGTGCTAGATTTCTGATATTAAACACAGACTTAGTCAGTGAACTGTGTCTATCACCCTTGTATATATATATATATCATAACAACCCCTCATTATATTATTCAACCCCTATTTTGACCCACTCAGGGGGTTTATCTTTCTTTTTATTAAATCAGATCTGAAACATGAAATACAAATAACTATTGGAATCCGTTCCTGACTATTTTATGCTGGCGTCTATTTTAGCCAATGAATTAGCTTTGTCATTCAACTATTATGATTAGAATAATAACTTTATAAGAATAGAATAAGAATAATTTATTTAAACTTCTTAAGTAACATGAAAATAGGACCTTAAACTAGGTATAAACTTATACTAAACTAACTTATTTCTATTTTATTACTACTACTATATGAAAATTTTAATATTTTTTTAAATGTGTAAATACATGTAATGTTATGAATACATTTTAAGTATATAAAGTACGAATAAACTCTATTATAACACAACTCATACAATCGCAGTAGTTTCTACAATAAACAGTTAGCAAGTACTCGTACCAAGAATAACGCCTATTAGAGCCTCCGTAACTACCTACTCGGTCCCAGAGAAACCCTAAACCGGCAAACTTGCCTTCCCAGACCCCACCGACCCTCTTACAAAGGGACCAAACTGAAATTTCCCGGAAATCTGTTTTGGTCTCGCAAGGACTTTGAACAGTATTTGGAATAGGATCTTGTATTGTAATACAGCATGCAATCATAATTTATAATGCCGTATTGACGAAGATACGTCATAGCGTTTTTTCATGCATGTATCTTGGCCCTCTTGTAAAAGATAATGGCAACACCACCATTTGACCACCACATCAGAAAACTCGAGTTTTGTTTTAGCGCTGAATGAAGGCGGGCGATAATGATGATAGTACATATAATTATATTAGAACATATTCATAAAATGCTAATTGTATAAAAATCACTTTTTACGGATATTCGTTGATAATCTTAGTACCCATTCTTCGAACCTTAAAATCATATTTTTTTCCAAAATAAATCAAAGTACTACGATCATTATCTTCAATCAAGCATCCTTTCTCAAAAGTAACCGTTATACGACTCCTTACCCTTACTATGCCCTATTCTGGCTTAGCCAAAAATAAGGGTCGCGTCGGCGACTGTTATAGATATTTCCCAAAATAAATATAAAAGATATTCAAAGGGGATGGAGGGTATGGGACCTGCCCGGTGGGGTGCGTGATTTTTTGCCAGATTATTTTACAACACCCTTTTGCGTGGGTTAGGGGAGACGACGTATTCTCGTTGTATTATCTTGTACAGATATTCAGGTTATTTATGTGATATTCTCGAAATTGTCAGGATTGAACAATACTTTTCTCGAAGTGATAAACTTATTTAAGGGAATATAGAATGTCTCTTAAAAATTAAGGAGGATGATATCTTCTTACCGGATCGACTCATCTGGTCCACATACCTTTGGTTCTTCGACCGACTGTTTACGTGCGTTCTTGGCTTACGCGATCTAAAGTATTGTCTTTTGCAGTCGACTTTTTGCACTCTAGATAATATACTCTACTCTAGATATATATTTTTGAGACAGATCTCAAAAATATTCTCAATTGTCTCTCATATAGAGATCACATAGAGACTATTATAGAGTTAGAGGTCACCACAGTAAATAAGATTGTTAACAACAAGCTGTCCTTGCTTCTTTCTGTTAGTTTGCAGAATGATGAAATATAGGATTTTCTTTAAATTTATAAGATAAGTCACTTCAATTACTCCTACTGTACTTACTTATGAACATTTTCATAATATTGATGTTTTATCTAATACAACATCGTAACCTATAATATTTATAAACCTAAATATTTTCCATTTCAAACACGTTCATATGAACACACAAGCCTTAACACCCTTGTGAAATGGTAGGGGACCCCGAAAGGGACCTCAGGGTATTAACTACCTGCGTGTCCCCTCCCCCGCGCGGCCGTGGCTCTCTTGATGGGGGGCTGGATCCAGTGACAGCTACTTTACCCTGCCTGAAAAAAGATCGTTGCAAATAGTTTTTTTATTATTTTTATTACGTTTTGGATTGGTATACGAGTTTGTAGTTCTATTCAAGCTTTGAGCTTACCACGGGGCTAGATGTCGTTGTGTAAAATTGTCCAGCAATATTTATTTATTTATTGTAAAGTTTGCGTAAGACCTAATAATGTTAGTACCTATCTAAGTAGGGTTGATTTATTTAAGTATTTTGGTAATTAATTAAACGTATTTACGTTGGTACTAAAATTAGTACGATCTGCAATAAATTTGTTTCGGGTGTTCTGGGTGTTTAATATGCTGTATGTATAACATATATATTACATACATATTATATGAAGTAATATCAGAACTCTAGCTCCCGTAACACAAGCTTAGCCTTACCACGGGGGTAGATGTTGCTGTGTGAATCTTCCAGCAATATTTATTTATCATAAAGCTAGTCAGCTATGACAGACGACTGCAGACGACTAACATCTATAAAACTAACCCTTCAGTTTAACATGTGCATTAAGCAACCTCGCGGCGTCGCTATTGAGCAGATGTTCTAACTAAAGCCCCCCTCGCTCGGTATAATGAGCCCAACTAAAGGGTACCCCCCACTTTGTTCGTGTTCAATGCCGACGGGCTTTGCCCCGGCTACCACTTACGTTTGTTATTTTATTGTTAGGGATTGTTGTTTGATTCGTTGTTTTGGCTTTCTATTGATATTCGTCTAAATTTTGATTTATAAGCGTCTATTATGTTAGAACTTACATGATTTATAATAATCTATACTTATATTCTAAAGCTGAAAAGTTTGTTTGTACGCGCTAATCTTAGGAACCGTTGGTCTGATAATTATTTCAGTGTTGGATAGTACATTTGTCAAGGAAGGCTATAAGCTATATATTTATAAACTATAAATATGTAGATAACATAAAAAAACGCAAGCTAAGCTGTCGGCGGGTTAACTAGTCACCAAATAAATCGAAATAGTATTTACCTATAAAGTTTTGTTTAATTTTAAACAGCAATTAATAAATATAGATAGCTGTGGATGTGTATTGACTTTACCACGGGGCTAGATGTTACGTCAATCATACAGCATTTTTTCTTCAACAGCTTTCTACCGCAAAGACCACCTTCAGAAGCACCTGCAGACGCACGGCAAGATCCTCATGGAGCAGGGCATGCAGCTGCTGGGAGACAAGGACATCCTGGCGCTCAAGCACGAGCTGGTGGACGAAGACTACCAGAGCTCACCTTCCGATGTAAGTCACACAAACAGACAAGGCTTTACTGTAAAAACTGTCGTAGTTTGATTAATTGACGACCTCTGTGCGCAGCGGGCGAAGGTCTGCCTGCGATGCAAGAGGTTACGGGTTCAATTCCCGCCTCGGAACAAAAATCAGAGCGAAATTTTATAACACAAGTAATTATATTTACTTACCTACTTAAAAGAAGATTTCGGTCATTTAAGATACTTGCTTGTAAAAATATCCGTTAATGAAATAAACTTTTGTATTTTTTGTATTATTATTTGACTGTTGTTCATCATCAAAACAGAACATTACGTATATATTTTTGTAAAAAGTTTACATAACACTCCGAACATTATGTAAATCTGCAAATAAACTTTTCGTATTTGATTTGACTGTTGCGTACCATCATCAGAACAGAATATTACGTATATATTTCTCTAAAAACTATACAAAAAACTAGAACATTATAAATCCACAGGAGAGCGACAGACTAGACCCCCTATTCATCGGCGACGCACCGGTAAGAGACGAGGCGCGTCCGTTCGCGTGCAGCCTGTGTCCCAAGACGTACAAGCGGAAGGACCATCTCAAGCTGCATCTCAACACGCACTACAAGACGGGCGGACGACCCTGCTCGGAATGCGGGAAAGGTAACATATTAATAATAATAGTCATAATAGTTATTGATAAAACATTTTATAGGTCAATAGGGTTTACATTAAAGTGACTTTAAAATATGTAATAATAATACTCGTAGTAGAATCAATTAAGTAATGTCAATCATATTCAATTAGGTGGTTCAAAATGTCAAAATATGTACATTCTATAAGTTATTACATGGGTACACATCACTCTGTACGAAAGGATAAAGTTATTAATGCGTTTTATACGCAAGGGAATAGGGTTATCAAAGAAAATAACCAATGACAGCTGTATGAATGAAGTTAATTTTAGTTTTATTAGTACCATCTACTGAAATACTTAAATTGTATGATTAATTACTTAAAATTGTGACGGTATGTACCTTTTCCTATTTTTTTTTATATTTTGTTCGATGAGATTCTAATCTTGTTTGAATTATATGTTAAATTTAATATAATAATACCTATCTATTTCAATCAATAATTTCGTTATCGTTTCCATTATTAAGCACGACTACGACTAACGAAAGGCTAACTTAATACCCCGGAAAAAATATTTTTACAATAAATTTTAGTTAGAAGATACAAACAACAACAAAACACAAACAGTATCTTATAAAAACGTAAATTCGTAACAACGTAAAACTTAATTTTCGAACTTATACTATCTACGTCTAAAGTTTAAAGGTTATAATTCGTTACGTTGCTGTTTATACATCTAACGGAAAAAAATCTTATAATCCTAATTGCAAATCAAACGTAGATAAATTGAATCTACGTATCGAAGTTAATCTCTAATACATCGCTATTAATAAAAGCTAACTTACAAAATAGGATAAAGATTTAACCGAAAAATTCTTAAAACCCGAACCTCTGCCAGCAACCCAGCAATATCGACCGTGCAAGCTTAAAATACCCCTCGCCCAAATTGGATTCTATCCCCCCTAACCTAAGCCCCTCAGAGCGTCGATCCCCTAGAAAAGGGAGGGTTGGGTAAAGTGTACGTACACGAGCTAGTGGGAGTGTGACCTTTATGTCCCTCGTGTAGGGTCGACGTTTGCATGTACGTCTCGGCTTATTGATTTCGAAACTTATCGGTATTGTGTAGTTGGGAATTTGAACTGGATTCAATAAGTTAATTAACATTAATAGTGAAGATTAAGGCGTAAAAGGAAAATTTATCTTGAACGGATTAGTTATTCAATAAACTTAAAATGCCCCAATAAAAAGCTTAAAGTTAGCCGTGTAACATTCGACAAGTGGGCTATCAAACAAAACATTATTTTGGAAATTGAAACACAGAATTCGATGCTTAGCTTAATTTAGATTCTACCAGAACTAAATATATGTACCTATACTATTCTAAGTTGTCAATAGTCAATACGACTCGTTATAACCTGCGCGTAAAGAGAATTGATATATAAATGGCGTCCTCTCGCATGCGTTCTCGCTCACTCTCTATCGCTGTCTATACTCACACAGTGAAGTACGCGCTACAAAAAAATAGTTAGTCAGGCCTAATTCGCACGAGAGCTTTTTTAACGTCCGTTTAAAAAGCGTTCAAATAGAACATTTGCATACCCAAGTACGTGTTCACACGTCGGCACTTTTAGAACGCGACGCTTTTTAGGGTTCCGTAGTCAAATGGCAAAAACGGAACCCTTATAGATTCGTCATGTCCGTCCGTCCGTCCGTATCTTAGATAATAGAAACTAATTCTATATTCCTCGTTTCTGAGGTCCGTATGTCCATCCGTCCGTCTGTATGTCATAGCCGTTTTACTCCGAAACTATAATAGCTATAAAGCTGAAATTTGGTAAGTAGATGTAATCCGTGAACCGCACTAGGATTTCATAAAATAAGTTTAAAAATTCAATTAAAATTAATTTTTGATTTAAAAGCGTTCGTATGAATGATCATATTGAAGACGTTATAAAAGCGCCGACGCCGGGTTTATAACGCAAAGCTGTTTAAACTCTTTACTTTACTTTACTAAAAAAATAATTTTATTTAAAATAAGTATTTTGTAAAAAAAACTCTGTAGGGACCTAGATAAAAATACTATTTAAATAATAATAATAATACAACAATACCGTGGAAATATGCTCGAATTACAAATCATTTTGCTATTACGTTTTTATGGAAAATTCGTCGTGACGCCGGCCTGTTTGAGAATTTGTTTTGCCAACCGTACCATACGTACCCGCCGCCATTGCCAAATATCATTTCTAATTGCGCAGGTTATACAAGCTTTCAATAGCAAATGATATCAATCGGGCAATCATAATCACTGCTATTTACATTCCCACTGCACAAAGATTTGTTTCTACCTATGTCTGTGTTCGTTGAATAAAAACGCAACTTTGTCGATGGCTTGATGAATGTAGACAAAAGAATTTAACATTTGCTGTGGCGTTATTTATGGGTAGATCGTGATGATTTTTGAGTGCTCACAAGTTGAAAAAATATAATTAACGGTAACACTGTACGATGCTTGAAAAATTACGTGTGTTTTAAAACCACTTGCTCACCTTGAAGCTATACAGCGTGAGGAAACCGGCATGTTCTTAGAAATTTGGACAGTTTGAAAGACATGTGTCATTCACCGAACCGCACTTGGCCAGGCGTGGTGAATTAAGGCCTAATCTCCCTCGTATAAATGTGGAAATGTAAGGGGTGATGATGATGTATATTATGTATTGTATACACAAAACTTATCCATATTCCTGTATCCAGTGTTTCAGAAAGAAGAGCAACTATTGTCGCACATGAGCGTGCACCTCAACCCCGCCTTCCCCGCGGACTACGACGACAACAAAACGGAACTACACAACATGCTGGCTGAAAACGCCATCGATCCTTCCACATTCGTGAGTACCTATTTCACTTATAATCCAAGTAGGTATATAATTAAAAGAAAGTCGTGTTAGTTACACCACTATAACTCAAGAACGGCTGAACAGATTTGGCTGAAAATTTGTGGGGAGGTAGCTTAGATACAGGAAAAGGACATAGGATATTTTTTACCGCTGGAAAATCTAATATAATGCGGGCGAAGCCGCGGGCGGAAAGTTAGTTTTAAATACAAAAAAAGAGAAAATAAAAAAAATATAATGTTGAAGCTTTTTGATTTGCAGCTTTTCCTGCAGAATAATTTACCATAGCAAAAACTGCTTACCTGCGTTAAAAAGTCTAGCCATTACGTTTTTGCATTTGTAAAGTTTTGTTTCACGTCAATTTTACTCCAGTTGACAGAAAACAGCCTACTAGTAGAGAGACAGATCGTCCCAGCGAACACTAACTACCAGTTGTCCCGCGACGACCCGACGCGGCGCCACGAGTGCGACGTGTGCCAGCGCCGCTTCAAGCGCAGGCAGCACCTCAAAGTGCACTACAACACGCACACCAAGATAGAGCCGCTGCTGAGGTGCATACAGTGTAATAAAGGTGAGTGGCTACTTGGTATAGACTAGTCTGGAGACACGTGGACTAGTTTAGAGACTCGTGGACTAGTTTAGAGACATGTGGACTAGTCTAGATACACGTGGACTAGACTGTTCTAGAGATACATGGACCATTTTAAAGACACGTGTACCATTCTAGAGACACGTGACTAGACCGTTCTAGAGACACATGGACCATTATAGAGACACGTGGACCAGTCTGGGGACACTTGGACCAGTCTAGAGACACGTGGAACAGTCTATGAACATTATAAGAGATTTTATAACAACGGGAATTACTCGCGTATTTACAAAGAAGTTTAAATACTCTCGAACATCGAAAAGTAAGAACCGCGCGCGCGAGCAGATGGAAACGGAGCACGGTGGGACGCTGACTAGTCCTAAAATGCTCTTGTCGTGGTCGAAACGTCGAGAGTGTTTAAACTCCTTTGTAAATACGTGAGTAATTCATGTTGCCATAAAACGAATAGTTTAACTCACGAACATTTTGAAACTAAATAATTAAAAGAGATATGTATATAAACCCACGTTCTAGGACGAAACAGTTGATCAATAGTCAACGTAAATAAGGTTCGTGTATTGCCCGTTTATCTCAATATGAATATGTATATAAAAAATGTATTTTTGTAATAGGATTCAACTCTGACGCAGACCTAGACAGTCACGAGTGCCGCCCCGCGCCGTCGCTGCCGCAGTTCGGCATCAAGATCGAGCCCGCGCCCGACAACCGCAAGGAGAACCAGTATCCGGTCGGCACCACCATACTGCCTGTAAGTACATTTACGATCAATGGTCTAATTAACAAAAACCCTAGTAATATTAAAAATTCTAAAAAATTATGACACAGAATCATCGGACTACTGATACTAAAAAAGTATCAACCGTCCGATGATCGGACTACCACACTATATCATAAAAAAATTACATCTTTTATTGGCTTTAAGGATGTTTATTTATGGTGTTCCGTGTAATAAATAAAAATTTCATTACAATCTATTTGTAACAAGATAGCACCGCACCGCATACAGCTATGCAGCTACGTCTATGGGCAAAGTTAGGAATTCAGAAAATCTTACCAGTCGTTTTGGTAACATGTTCGGACCGCCCAGATCACCTGATCTACCTCAATCTGACTTTTTGCTCTAGGGACTTCATCAGGTAGCGTATGTATATTGAAACTCTTAAAAAACATACGGTCTATAATAAAAATTTCGCCGGAACTTTAACAGAGCTTTTTTTTGCACGTTTTTCATGTAGAATTCCTGAATCCACAGATGGAGCAGCCGACAGAAGACGAGACCCAGTACATGATCCGCGACGAGAGCGCCATCCCGGTGCCGCAGAAGGTGTTCGTGTGCAAGTGGTGCAACAAGCCCTTCAAGCGCAAGGACCACTACAAGATACACCTGCACATACACACCGGGGTCAAGTCATTCTTCTGTCCGGAGTGCGGGAAAGGTAACAGTATATTGTACACGTGGACTAGTCTAGAGACACTTGGAATACTCTAGAGACACTTGGACTAGTCTAGAGACACGTGGACCAGTCTAGATACACGTGGACCAGTCTAGATACACGTGGACCAGTCTAGATACACGTGGACCAGTCTAGATACACGTGGACCAGTCTAGAGACACGTGGACTAGTCTAGAGACACAGTCTAGAGAGAGATATGATGGGTGAAGGTAGTATGTTAGTAGCAAAGTTAAAGGAAGGTTTTACAGAAGCTCTTACCGACAGACAGTTTTATTGAGAAATCCTATTTAGAATAAGTGCGGTTTGATTTTGCCGTTAACATTCGACGTTTTACACTTTAAAACATATTTCGGGAAGTAGTTATTAGTTCTATCATAGTAGCGATAGATGTCGCCACACTAATTAATATAACTTTAGGAAGTAAATATAGATTTTCCTGCGAAAGAAATTTTTGTTCACAATAAATGGTTCTATTCTTGGTTATAATTTTTGTATATTCCAATATATTATACCACATGGACTGTACATTTCGCGAAATTATCTATAATCTATCATTCCGGGGGGTAAGGCCTCAAGGTCAAGGTCGTAATGTCAATCTCATCATTACTAAAGGACGTGTAACAATATCGTCAGGTTTCTACCGCAAGGACCACCTCCAGAAGCACCTGCTGGTGCACTCCGGCAAGCCCAAGGCCAAGAAGCCCGTGCCCGCGCTGCTGTCGCTCGACGCGCTCGCGAGGAGGAAGGAGGCGCCGGACTTCACACCAGAGATTACCATCACTGTGAGTTCTATTCACTATACTATATTGTGTTTGAGCTTTATTTAACTTTCAGTCGGGTACTCGAAACATCTATGAATAACATACTCGTAAATATCACCAGGAAATAACAAGAACAGCAAATAATTTCCGTGAGAATAGAAATTAAAAAAAAAAAGATTAAAAGGTCCTTCGCCCGCTGCGCCACAGAGGTCGTCTTATAATAGTACTAGCGATCCACCCTCGCTTCGCCCTGGTTGAAGCTCAAGTTTTATCAAAATCGTTGCTAATTTAAAGATTTTTCCATACAAATTTGCAACCCCTATTTATTCCCTTAGGGGGTGAATTTCGCAAAACCCCTTCTTGGTGACCCATCACAAATGAAAGCCACGGTCCAAATTTCACGTTTCTATCGTTTGCGGTTACGGCAGTGCGTTCGTCTATAATTATGTCAGTCAGTCAGAGGGAACTTGTCATTTTATATAATATAGATAGAAGATATTCTATCTTCTAACATAAATCTTGGTATAAAGAACCAATGAATTCAGTAATTTAATAATATTTAATCTGTTTCAGGCGCCATCTAGTTCTAAACTGCGGGTGCCGCTGCAGATCAAAGTGCCGTATCAAATGGTGATGTTGGACAACGGAGAGAAGAAAGCGATCACATACGACCCTACTCAGGAGAGCTCTTAGGGTGAACCAGGTATTTTATAACCAACAGGTTAACACCCCTATTTACTTCCCCACTGCTGGGACACAGGGACTTCTCTCGTAGCAAGAGAGATTAGGTCTTTATTCACTGTCACATGTCCATCAAACTTCTCAAATTAATTTAATTTTGGCACAAAATAACAGTATGGTAGCACAAACAATTTTTTTTTTCATTATATTTTTACACTTATTATTTTGTAATCATGTTAAAATAATTTTCTTATTGCTCACTAATAGTTTATACTAGTGGAGAAAGTATTGTTTGTTAGAAAGAGACAAAACTTAATGAATTCCTATTTAATGTTTATAGTTATGCCAACCAATGTGTTAACATAAGTTGGTTTTAATATACTTAATGTAAAAAATATAATTGCAAAAAATAAAATAAGTATGATAAGATAATAATATTATTTAGTAATTTATATGTTGTCGCAAGATTTTAATAGTACATAATATTTGTAGATAGTCATTTAATAAGGATCTCTAATACAGTGTTTAAGTTTAATACACAGTTTATATAGTTAAACAGGAAAATGTAAATTATAATAATACATCAGTAAATAGTACAAATAGTAAATCACTTATCCTTATACCACTAATCTAACTTGAGTTAAAAACAGTAAGAATCATTAAAAAAGTATGTCAAGTAAAAAAAAGTTATGATTCTTAGAAGTCACTTTGTATTCCGGAATTTTATCCATAGCTATTTATTTTGTAATTGGGTCCAATAATTAATAATTAAACAAAAATCGATATTATGCATTCTAACCTCTGACGACATCTGTGGCGCAGCGGGTGAATGCCTCCTGCGACCCAAGACGTTGCGGGTTCGATTCCCGCCTCGGGACAAAAATTCGTACGATCTTAAAATATTTTTCAGAGTGTCTGGGTGTTATATGTTTTATAAAACATATCTAAATATGTATGCATAAAATTAAGAATATCATAATATTCTTTACATAAATAATTCAAACATATTTGTTGTACTTATGTCCTAGTATTGTTTAAGTTACTTTTGTATTTGTAAATAGTTGTAGTTTCACATATCGTGCCATGGAAATCATAGAATGTTTTATAGTTATTTCATAAGTATCTTTTTCTTGCACTTAAATGCATTTCAATTAAGGTGTAAGTTTTATTAATTATGATGTTGAGAATTTTATAGTGAAGCGAATCTAAGGCGAAACTTAGAATTGACCAAAAATGTGTATTATATAGTGGTAATTACATATTATGTTTACTGAACCGATTTTTAGTATCAAAGATATCTTGAGCTATACTAGTATTATGAAGCTGAAGAGTTTGTTTGTACGCGCTAATAGCAGGAACAACTGATTTGAGAAATTCTTTCAGTGTTGTATAGTACATTTATCGAGGAAAGCTATAGCTATAGGCTATATTATATAAACTACCTTTAAGTAGATAATGTAAAAACGCAAGTAAAGTTGTCGGCGGGTCCGCTAGTTAGCATATATGGCTAATCTGATATACACTGAGGAATTCCCTTATATTAGTACCTACTATAAGTATATAGTAGTTGATCTCATTTGTTTATGAGACTTGTATTCCGAAAATGTTAATTGTTACTTTACCAAAAAATTATGTAGTATTAATACTTTTGGGGTTTGTAAAGTTCCTCGTCTCTCGTAAATTAAGATATTGTGATTTTATTGTAAGTCCATAGTATGTAACAAAAGTACAAAATAAATAAAGTATTTTGCACACTTAACAACTAATTTTATTTATACACATCTTACACATATTTTGTAAGTAATATAAAGGTGTTTGTATCTATACAATAAAATTCAATGACACTATTTGTTGTAATTTTATAACTCAAGAACCGCTGAGCCGATTTAGTTGCTTTTGATTTTAAAATAGTCGTAGTAGACCAGGGAACGTTTAGAAGGTGATACAACATGGAAATAATGGGGGCGAAGCCGCGGGCAGGTCAGCTAGTCAGGTCAGTAAGAACATAATGTTTACTGCATCTTCATAGAGTTGGCCAATTTGAGAAGATGGTTGACTTTCATTCCCACGTAGTCATTAATAATATTAAAGTACATAATGAGTTGCCTTACAGGAACGCCTAAATACAAAACACATTTAATTCAATAATCATTATATATTTTCTTCTCTAGTTTTGGATAGATTAGTAAACAGATTATAATTGGAAGCTATTTCTATAAGTGTTCGTACAAATGAGTTGTCTGTAACTATTGACTATGCTGTACTTAGATATTAGTATGTAGGTTCTTTTATCTGACTAGTAAAAAGCAATGCAAAATTACGAGTTGGTAATAATTAATTAATTAACTTGCTTGTAAAATGTTTTTACAATATTAGTATAAAAAGGAAAACTGGTGTACGTACAACCTTTCGTTGAAATTAATTGTACTTATATAATATAAAATAATCTAAGGCAGTAAACATACACGAACAACTATTAATAAAATAATCTAAGGCAGTATTTAAAGATCCACGAACAACTATTAAACAATTTCCCAACTAACAGAATAAACCATTCTGATTATAACGTAGGTATATAAGTACTTACTGTTTTTTGCAAGTCAATTATTTTTGACGATCTTTTTGAACATATCTAGGTATAACTTTTTAAACTATCACTAATAATTTTGAAAGATAATTCATAATAATAAACAAAATTCAACAATTTTTATAAAACAACGCCTAATATCAACATGGAACTTCGAAAAACGAATTTTGATCACAATGGAAGTAATAGAAGTAGGTCACCTACTTACATATTTTAATATAATCTATGCTAAACTTTTTTATATAAGTAATATATAAGCTAAGAAGAAAATTAATTCATCGTAATGCTTATTATAATGTCGGTGAGTATTGTATGACATTTTCTTTGGTTTAATTCCCAACAAAATGTGCGTTGTATAAATTTTTAAGCCTAAATAATATCATTGGCCGATAGTTTGGTCTGATTCTTAATATCATCTTACTATAACTAAACTATGTATTTAAGATCACAAAACATATTTAAATACAAATTCTTACTACTAATATTTTAAATAAATTTAATGAATACAAGTTGGAATGAAATTTAATTCTGAATTTGTTGATTATCAAGTTAACGCCAAACTCTTAAATTTAACAGCTATTATTATGATCTTTCCTAATTTTGACAAACAATTGTTATTTACATTGTAACCAAAAATCAACACTTTCTACACCCATACCAAAATGTTTACAATCCACACAGGCACAGCCTGAGCCTTAAAGTCCCCAACGAGCACACAACACTTTCTTGAACATAACGTTTACAATCCACATAGCAGGCAAAATCTTAGCCTAAGTTTGTCCCACCGGGCACAATATGAGCCTAAAGGTAACACAACACTTTATCTACCATAACGTTTACGATCCACACAGGCAGGGACAATCTTAGCCCTATAAGTTTGTCCCACCAGGCACAATCAGAGCCGAAAAGTTTGTCATACAGGGCACAATCTGAGCCTAAAAGTCTGTTCCACCGGGCACAATCTGCGCCTAAAAGTCTGTTCCACCGGGCACAATCAGAGCCTAAAAGTTTGTCCCACCGGGCACAATCTGCGCCTAAAAGTTTGTCCCACCGGGCACAATCTGCGCCTAAAAGTCTGCCCCACCGGGCACAATCTGAGCCTAAAAGTCGAAGAACGGACTTGTACACACTCTAAGCACACTCTGAGCCCAAGGAACTAAAAGTCCGCACTAGCGATGACGCTGACCACGTCAGCCTTCTCTCGTCAGGAGGGCGCCGCCTCGTCCGGCGCCGCGCCCTGCTGCGACAGCTCGGCCTTCACGCGCCGCGCTATGTGCGACCGGGTGTGCTTCCGGAGGTGGTCCTTGCGGTAGAAACCTGGGAAGGGCACAACATTTATATATTTGTAGAAGTTAGAATGAAATGTTAAGAAGAATGGTGGCAAACTGCTTTAGACAGACTGCTGGACGGAGTGAGAGGAGGCTCTGTGCAGCAGCTGGAAAATACAGGCTCAATAAAAAAAAGTTTAAGAAGCTACGCGTAGATTAAGTCGTTTCGTGACTCGGTGATGGATTGCAATGCAGCTAGCATTATTGCCTTGATAAATTTCGTTATGACCAGAGACAAATCTTGTCTCTACAATCTGCTTTAGAACAAGCTGCCGCACACAAGAGCAGAGAACACGATAATTGGTATCGTAAGTAGTAGCATAATTCTAACCTGTGTGGTCGGTAAACTTACCTTTAGGTACCATCATTACAGATATGCTTCTGCTCTTTTCGCCGACCAAAGTGAGGGATGAAGTTTAGAATGAGATGTTATTTAGGCACTCTTAATTGCCTTGAGTTAGACTTAGCACGCGTGTCCCGAGACTGAGGTAATCTCTCAACGTACCTTTACCACACTCGTTACAAATATGCCTCTTCTCGCCGGAGTGTATGACGAAGTGCAGAGTGAGTTGTTCCTTCCTCTTGAACGCCTTGAGACAGACTGAGCAGACGTGCGGTCGCTCGGGATTGTGCGATTGTTTGTGGCGGGTGAGATGGTCCTTGCGTTTCAAGGCGGCGTTGCAGATGTCACAGATGAATCTGAATATTTAGAATTAGTTTAATCATAGTGCAAAAAATAGTAGGAGGTACCTTAATATTTAAGTCAATAACATAGAGAGTACCTAATTGCTAAGCAGATTATAATAAAAATTGTGCTGTCAAAGTTGTGTTACGGATACTATGTTTCTGATATATAGACTTAATAGATTATACATACACAGAGAGATATCATATTTTTTACATAGAAAACACCTACAAAACCCGGAACAAATATTTTCACACATTTTTATTCCGAGGCGAGAATTGAACCCGCAAACTCTTGGGTTGCTGGCAGACCCTCGCCCGCTGCGCCACAGAGGTCGACAGTTATGGTTTAGTGATCTGCTTTGTACTAACTTCCTCTCCATGGTGTGTCCGACGAGGTGCTGCTCTAGTAGGCCGCGCTCCGGGTACGCCATGTGGCACTCCGGACAGCAGTATAACGTGCTGCCATCTGAAAACACTTGCACCTGTTAATTAACTTAGTTAGACAATATACACTTAGTAGTAAAAGAAGGCCTTAAATATGGGTTTAGTCAGGGCTGGATTTGGGGGAGGGCAAACGAGGACCACAATAATTTCCACTAGGCTAGAGGAGCTTAGGCTTTAGAAAGATTAGGTTTTAGTTTTCCATGCTGATCAAGAGCGGATAAAAAACACATTTCCTTCTTCACATTTCCTGTTGAAAAGATTTTCAAAGTTGTCAGAACATATCGGTTTCTTCAAGCTGTTTGCCTTTACCGTTAGCATGTGTTTTTTATGCACATACATTTTTCAAGTAGAAAAATTATCAGAGATGCACGGAGGGTGAACCCACGACCTTCGGAATAAAAAACGAGTGAGCTCCCACTTAGCCAAAACGGCTACCAGAGGACAAGACCTTCGGAATTAAAGTCGAGTGTGCCGCACTTAGCCAACTGGGCTACCAGAGGAGCCACAATGACTTGAAGATTTATATAAGATTATGTTTATAGATGTAGACCGTACCTAAAGCAGTCGTGAGCCGTATCTCTCCCGGCTTCAGTCTCTCCTTGACCACCTTTCCCGTGGTAACTTTCTTCTTCTTCTTCTTGATGACAGTGGGTTTCGCGGGCTCAATGTTGCTCATGTTAGTTGGCGGGTTCAGCACCGTCGCCGTTTGGACTACTACACTATTTGCTGGTACCTAGAACACCAAATAATAAAGAAAATAAAGCCTTTGTCAAGCAGACGTTTAACAGCTAAAGTTACATTGCTTCTATTAAGTTAACAAGAGACAGAGTATTCAGTGGTTGGTTACCCATTCAAAACTCAGGTTGTTATTTATTTATTTATTTAATTTAGGCACAGCCAACAGCACACAATTACACATCACTTGTAAACGGTATTATACTCAGTCTTTTAACTGTAACATGTGCCTATAATAGGCCAGCACAACAATGATTAATAACATTGACATATAAAACTATAAAACTAAGTATTAAATTAAATAAAATTAAAATTAATTAGTAATGAGAAAGAAAAAATTAATGAGAAAGAAAAAACAATAATAATAATAAATTATAACTAAAAATTTTAAATAAGATAAAGAATGTCCATAAATATAAGGAGGTCTTACAATTAATCAATGTCACGATTTGTTGTGTGCTGAAAATGTTTCAGCACTGTTTGTTTGAATTCAAATATGTTATCACTGAAGATGTCCAAATTAGGAAGCTGTTTAATAATGTAGTTATATTGGTTACAAAGTTGAATAATAGGGGCTCGTATTCCAATGTTAGTTTTACAGAATGGTGTGTTAAATATCTTATTAATTGGTTGTCTAGGAATTCTAGTGGGGACAGATAAACCAATGTTATCAAGAATGTCACTACAGTCGGTTTTTCTGTTAACTACTTTATGTAAAAATGTTAACTGTTGTGTGATCCGTCGGTTATAGAGCGAATGCATGTTAAAATAATTAAGTCGTTGTAAGTAAGGAGATCTATGTGAGATTTGTGGAGATATGTAAGCTAGATGACGGGTGAAGGAACGTTGAATGCTTTCCAATCTTTGTGAATGAATTGCGTAGAATGGGTTCCAAACTATACAAGTATATTCCAAAATGCTTCTTACAAGTGAATTGAACAGAATAATTTTAGTGGTAATCTTTTTGAAGTCTCTTGTGTTGCGTTTTAGGAATCCAAGCATTTGAGCAGCTTTTTTAGTAATTTTATCATAGTGAGTGGTAAAACTTAATTTACTATCTAGCGTTACACCAAGGTCGCGTATTTCACTGACTTGAACAATTTGTGTATTATTTATGTGATAGTCTGATTTAAGGGAATTTTTTTTTCTTGTAAATTTCATGAAAAAGCATTTGGCGGGATTAAGTACCATTAGGTTATCTCTACACCATGAAGAGATGGAGTCTATATCGTCTTGGATTAGTTTAATATCAGATATTGACTTTACGGTGTGATAAATTTTTAGGTCGTCAGCAAATAGGGAATAGCTACAGTGTTTTATTTTGAAAGTTATGTCATTAATAAATATGGTAAAAAGAATTGGTCCTAGATGGGAACCTTGAGGTACACCTGATTTAGCATAATAAACCTCAGACTCATATCCTTTTACCGATACAATCTGGGGTCTATTCTTTAAGTAGCTTGTGAACCAACCTAGGAATGATCCATGAATTCCCTGCTCATTAAGCTTTCGTAATAGCAAAGTGTGATTGACCTTATCAAATGCACTGCTGAAATCAGTATAAATTGCATCAGTTTCATAACCTTTGTCCAGATTGTGAGTTACATTAGAGATGTAAGTGACTAGATTGGTATCAACGGAACGGCCCAATCTAAACCCATGCTGTGAACTGGAAATAGAAAAATTTGTGTGGCGTGTGATGACTGGTGTGATAAGTGACTCAAATATTTTAGAAAAACAAGATAGAACGGATATCGGTCTATAATTTTGCACTTGGTTTTGGTCACCTTTTTTAAAAACTGGTACAACCCTGGCTTTTTTCCACTCGTCAGGAAATGTAGCTTCTGCTAGTGATTGGTTGATAATGAGAGATAATGGTAAACTAAGTTCTTTGGCACAACGTTTAATGAAGAGAGGTGGTATCCCGTCTGGACCAGCACCTTTAGAGGTGTCTAGTGATTTAAGTTGTTTAAGAACTTCTGATTCAGTGAAACTTAATTTGCCAATACAGTTAATAGATGTTGATAAAGATGACGTTAATATATTATTATATATATTATATATATATATTATATATATTATATATATATATTACGTTATTTGTTTTTTTTTTTTTTTGTTACAGATACAATTGTACATAAGCGGTTAATCAAGTAGGTACGGTTAATTTTTGGTCTTAATGATGATTATAATGACAAGATACTAGAGTATAACGTGCGCAATTAGAAATGAGTTCTGTAAATGGCGTCCGCTCGCATGCGTTCTCGCTCACTCTCTATCGCTGTCTATACTTTTATCCTTGTTTTGCCAATCGTACCATACCTACCCGCCGCTATTTACAGAATTCATTTTCAATTGCGCACGTTATACCTACCTACTTAGAGTGCGCGCCACCACTGAAGTATTACGGTTAATGCGGGAACTACAGTGTTAGAAACGTAAATATCTAAGCAAGCAGCGCCACGTCTAACGGACTTGAGTGGCGGCGCGTAGTCTACTACAATATTAGCCCCCCATAGACTAACGTCCATTCCTTACGGCTTATCCCGTCTGTCAAACTGTACAGAAAAGTCTTTCCTCTGAAATTTTCACCACACGCCACCGTATGCGGAAAAACAATCCTTTAGTGACCATACACACGTTTAGGTACATTCCTGTCAGTTTGCATCATGTCAGTCAAACCGAGAGATTGCGTGTCTGTGGATGGTTAGAATCCTAACATTTTATGACGATTGTTGATCGCCAAAAATAAAAGAAGAAGAAGAAGAAGACGATTTTTTGTATAATCTTTATGGATTCATTTTGCGCGACAAAACCCGTAAGCAAAAGATTGGTATTGCTTTGAGTTTTATTGCGAGTGAACATCTATTTAAACCTAAAAGGACACGTAGAATGTGGAATGTTAATAAGAAAATGCCCAGAGGGGCATTTTAAATTTATTGTAGAATCTGCAACAACATTGTATATTGTAAAGGAATCATAATTTAAAAAAAAATATTAATTTGATTTATTATTAATAAAATAAATAAATAAATATTACTGGACAATTTTACACAGCGACATCTAGCCCCGTGGTAAGCTCGAAGCTTGTGTTACGGGTGCTAGATTTCTGATATCTTCACTTATAAATAAAAGAAAGTAGTGTTAGTTACTTCACTTATAACTCGAGAACGGCTGAATAGATTTGGCTGAAAATTGGTGGAGAGGTAGCTTAGAGCCAGGAGAAGGACATAGGATACTTTTTACGGCTTTTTTAAAATCTAATATAATGCGGGCGAAGCCGCGGGCGGAAAGCTAGTACTTATTATAATATACATACATAGATAGATATTTTTTTTAATAATAAGATTGTTTATAAGAGGTCATGGTACGAAATCACAAAATAAGATTAGAATAATACTGCTCTAAGAGATCATGGTAGGCCTGAAGTAAGTATCAAAGTACAATCATAGACAAATATACAAATGAAGTAAGTATCTATTCTTTATTCTAAGCTGTCTCTTATCTGTGGAGACGACGGACACAAACAAAATGACTACAAGCGCGCGCTCCATCACGCCGGACAAATGAACAGCCACTAACTTGATCACAGAGCGCGTCGCGTCCTTCACGACGGGAAGGATCGCGGGGTTATAATACCGTCATTCCTTCTCGCTATTGCACATACACTAGCGTTCATTCCGTAAGGATTGTACATTCCGGCAGGAATGGACGTTAGTCTATGGGGGGTTATTGTACCAATGGGGACAGGAATACAAAACCTTTAAAATGTTGATTCACCTGTGTGATGGTAGTGACAGGTATGACGTTGTGATTGACAGCTGTCAAAGTGGCCGGCTCCTCGCGCTTGTCTGGCGGCGCGTACTTGAGCAGCTGGTGGAGAGGCAGAGGCAGCGCGGAGAGGTAGTCAGCCACTCCGTTACCTGTGAGAGTCTGCCAGGTAGCCGTGTCTGTGACGTCTCCTATACCTGGTGGTTAACATGGTTCTTAGTTCAAAATTCAATAACAGTAGGTATTCATTTTATAACAACAGGAATTACTAACGTTTTAATTAAGGAGTTTATTCACTCTCGACGTTTCGACCACGACAAGAGTCTTATTTACGAGGAGTGAGCGTCCCGCCCCGTGCTCCGTCTCCGATCTGCTCGCGCGCGCGTTTCTCACCGAACCGACCCAGAGAGTGAGAGTGGCTAGAGTCTGTCTGTCTAACGAAAGCTGGCACTGGGCATTTTTGCGAAACTTTTCACATGGCAATACATCATGTGTTTCCACCTACGGACATTATGCTCTATAACGGGGTAAAGTCAGGGTGATAAAAAATAATAATACTTGCTAACGAATTATAGTTCACTTTAATGAACACAAGAAGTAATTCTTTAATTTTTTATAAATCATAAATCGGATAAATATACAATTACGTGTGGTACATCCATAAAAATTTGACTTTAAAAGATTAGGGAAAATTGGTCTCGGTGTGTGGCAATACTATTCCTTGATGTTTTGGTGGATATTAAAAATACATTTTGAGAATTTTGCGTGTTAAAATGCCTCAAACAATCAACGGTAGCGAGCGAAGGCTGTTATTCTGTATGATATCTAAGTATCAGGAGAAGCAGCAGGAAAAAGAAGCTGAATTTCTGCAGAAACAGGATTGTTTACATAATGTGGTTGATTTCCTAAGTTTGTAGTGCACAAACATTTTGATACTTTGATCCCATTTTTGTGGTTCTCGACTTTTATTTTCTTTTTATAATACTGTTGCCTTCTTTTATGATAGCTAAATAGCATTACTACATATTTGGAAAAAGAAACATTTTATTGAAGTAAATTTATGAATTATGATTCAAAATTCTGATTTTGATTACGATGAATAAAAAAAAACTTAAATAATTGAGACTTTTATTTATTACTTACACTAAGATATTTCTAAGATGCACCCTAGGCGTGTAGGTAATCTGAAGAATATTACTTGTTTATATCGGAGTAAAAAAAATATGTAAGGATATTTATTTAGAATAATAGAAAAGTATCAAATTATGTTATTCCAAGTTATCACATTATTTAATGTATTGCCATACTAAATTTTTTTGAATTTGCCGGGGTTTTTCAGGACCATCTTTCGTTAGACAAACTATAATTCCCGTTGTTATAAAATGAATAGTGTAACTCACGAACATTTTGAAAGTTCAATAACTGTTTGAAATATCGGGGAACTTATAAACATTTAAATCATGGCATGTTAATGTTACCTGTTTTCTGTTCTAATAGTCTTTGAAAAGTCGTCACGTTCTCATTCCCAATGTTTATTCCTGGTGACATTCTCAGCCTTACAAAAATGATGGCTTCCTTCCTGGTTATGCTAAGTAAATCTGACTACATGTTTTTACATGTAAGTATAAAATAGATCCTGCGGTACAATGATAAAATGTTGGAGTAACAGATAGTTTATATATTCTCACTGATAAACTCGTGCGTGGCGACGGCGCGGTCCTGCCGGCCCTCCTGCTTGATGGCGCGCGCGATGGCCGCCGCGTCCTTCGGCTCGTGGAGCACCACTAGGAGCTGCTGGCCTTGCTGCAGCGGCTGGCTTACTGAAACCGCATATACCCTTATATGTTTGAAATTAATTTATATGATTCAATAAGTAGATTATTTAAGTGGTAGGTATACCTAATAGTTTTCTATTAGGTATACCTACCGCGCGAATACCATCGCGAACCAAAGCGTAAATATTAAAAAAGGGCCAATGTTGTTAGTTTGTTTAGATGTGTTTTAATTTAGAATATATTAGGGAAAATTTGCATTGAAAGAATAGTAAAACCTACCTTGGTGCTGCTGCATCATCGTCGCCAATACGTCGTGTTGCAGCTCCTCGCGGAACTCCCTCCGGTCGATCCTTTGCTCCTTCATCTGCAGCGTCTCCACCTGCCCGTAGGCCGGGCCGCCGTACGCGATGTTGCCCACGTTCACCGACGAGACCGCCTGGTACTTGACGCCCGTGTTGACGTAGCCGCTGTCCACCTCCACGCACTTCCCCATATCCTTATCGAAGGATATCTCGAAGGAGGGCAGCTTCTTGCGGTACTGCCCGACCTGCAGCGGCGCCAGCCCCGCCAGCGTGACGGTGCCGGGCTGCGCGCCGCTGACGACCACCACGCTCTCCGCCTGACGGAACTTGACGCCCTCCACGGTGAGGTGCCCCGCCGACGGGCTGACCGCGAACTGCAGGTTGTTGGTCGCGTTGTACCGCGTCTCCTGCAGCACGCCGCCGCCATTGTTGTCGTAGCCCAGCTTCGCGAACTGGTGGATGGGCACCGCCGCCGGAGCGTGCCCGTTGAACGGCGCGAAGTTCATCTCTCAGACCTGAAAGAGCGGGAGACATTGCAGTCGAGCGCGCCGTCAGCGGTGCACTGGCAGCGGTAGGCGAGGGCGCGGCATGGCGCCTCAACCCCCGCCATTCTGCCTCACCCCAGTCGTCGTAACGCTTTATTTTTGCCGGCCCGTCTCACACCATCGGTGCGGACGCGGGCTCCGGGCGGCCGGCCGCGCGCGATCAACTCACGTGTGAGGCGGTTACCTTCGCGAGCTCCTCACTGTGGGTTTCCATAGCTTTTTAATTGTTCTCGTAGGCTGAATAGGGATTGTGGAGGATTGCCGATGTGCGCGGCCTCAATGCGCAGTGGGGTGGCGACTGCGCGCTGCCGCTGCGAGGCGGGCGGGGCGGAGCGGGGTGGGGCGCCCGCCCTGCGCCGTGGACCCGCGCGTTGTTGTGGTTCATCGATCTTTACACAGAGAGAAGGTTTTACTCTTTGTAATTTTAAATATATGTCGTGGCGGTCGAGGTGCGGGTCAGATTTCTGCGCTGGGACAAAATTTTCGTATGATCTGCTGATATTTGCCGGGTGTTTTCAATATTCAAATTTACTTAGTAGGTATGTCAGATATCTTTAGCTTTTGCGCTACCACGGGGCTAGATTACATAACATCTAGCCCCGTAGGTACTGTGTGATTTGTCCAACAATATTTATTTATGCACCTAGGTAGCCAAAACGAATTAGATAAAAAATCAAACCGTTCCTTTCTTCAAGACCAATACAAAACATAGACTACCAGTCCATGCAACCCGCTTTCTATCTAAATATCAAACAGCTGTTATACGTGGTCGTAACACTTGGCATGGTGTGAGGCGCCCTCAGCCCTCCGAGCTCCTTGCCCCATCCTTCAGTCCTACTCGCAGGGCATAGGACCTAGTTAGGTTCGTTCAGACTGCCAGTGTTTCACCGGCCACGTGCTTGGGTGGAACGAGGTTTTAATTCGCTTCCAAATTCGAAAAACAATTTAGTATTTAACGTACTCTAGGTACTACTACATTTCTTTCAGTGTAAACGTAGATATAATAGTATAGTAAAACCATTTTTAAACTGAACGCCCCTCCACCGCGGTTACACGTACATGCAAAAAGGTGTATAGATACAACACACATAAATTGATCTTTGTCATTGGATGTTCAATGACGTATAAACAAACGGGCCCCATAGACATGTGGCAATAGCTTAGACCATAATGATAATAGGTTTATGTCAAATCCATACATTTTGTACTTTTTTACTAACGATGTCGACGAACGCCAAATGTCTAGCCTTCACGGTGTCACTATGAGAGAAAGGCTGGATCTGTCGGCCAACTTCGGCATTAATGAGCCGAACGCGCGACTGAACGGACGTGTCACTCAAACAAAGAGCGCGCTCCCCGCCATACAAATGCCTACACGGGATTGGTCGCACAACTTATTGACAACGCAGTGCGCGGATGAGTCCATGTTTACAGTAAAGTTGTAGCACGCACACAAGTATACTGATGCAATACGTATTTCCTCTCACACGTTGAAATTATCACGGTTTTGTGGAGGGGAGTTCATTTTAAGATTAGATCATCTATACCTACATTAAAGTTTCTTTATAACGAAACGGTTCAGAATTAATTATTATGTTATGTATGTACCTATGTTCTGTGCCATATATTTTCTTCACATCATGCACTCTATCCTCTAGGGATATTAAGCCAGACCAGAAGACGGACATCAGCGTCGTGTTGAACTTACTTCTTACACCAATAAGATACGATCGTGTGTCATGGGCGTTCATCATGTTTGATCTTGACCTTGACTGTACCACCTAGCTCTTACACGCACACTATCAGTAGAGAACTTAACTTGTTATTCCAAATGTCTTTTTTCCTCAATAGTGTGTTGAAAAACATCGTATGTTACACTTGCGTATTTATAATTACTGTCTTCGGCTCTCTAAGACCCTCATTTTAAGTTTTTGCCCTCGTTACCAAACTACAAATGAAATACAGTTTTAGAAATCAGTATTTATTTAATCTCAGTATAGGGATACTAATAAGTTAAAATCTTCATACAAAAGTTTCCTTAGCCTATCTCCAATCACGATACGATCACAAGATCCATTTCAAGTTAATACTTGCCACTACAATTTCGAAAAAAGTACAAAAATATCGATCTACCTACATTATTTAAAACTAAACTAAAACAAAGTACCACGAATTATGGATAGGTACTTAATGCTAACTTAAATAAAATCTTAAAAGGCTTAATATAGGAGAAAGTTTTTTCTTAAACTCCACAATTTGGGTACTTTTTTAGGTACTTTGTGCAAATAACACGGCAAAAACATTATCATAATAAAATATTGGAGCACCACCTAAGAAGATACAAACTTTTGGATATCTAAAGAGTTTACAGCTAAACTTAAATAATAACAAAAATAATACCATATGATTATTTACTAGACACAAAAATCATCAAAAATAGAGTTGCAACTCACTAAGTCTTAAGTCTCTAGAGTCTGAAAATTAAATTATTTAGACATCTGAACCCCTGAAACTTAAGGTGAGTTCCCATCATTATCGCGAAGGTCAAAATAAAAGTTTAAGCATGTGCCAATGGTTTTTAGATACTTAAGATCTTTCTTTAAAATACCCTTCTTATCCCTCATCTAGAATACGATTTTACCCCAAAACATGTACTTTAAGAAAATACATAACTAAAAACAACAAACATACATTAAAGCTGATAATCTTAATAACTATGCATCACTGCATACCGCAACTACTGAGAAATTGCAATTTGATAACATTCATAAAATATTACCACAACTTGCAACTTGATACAAAAACATTCCAAAAATAAAGCGTTATGTTTAAAAGTACAAACTTATGTTTCAATTACACGATCATAGAGTTATCTTAATTGTCTTTACATTCTTACCGATATAATGTTAAACGGTACGGTAAACATACGTAAAAAAAAAAGATTCCGACGAATTGAGAACCTCCACCTTTTGATTTGATTGAAGTCGGTTTAAAAGAAATATTTTCTAGTTGTTGATAGGCCTATGCTCACACATTTATACTATAGAATTATACATATCACAGTAACAATGATATTTACAATGGAGTGATTATGATTTCTACAGTAAACACGACTTATTACTTGCATACATTGACCCAATAATCCAAATAAGTTCCCTGTATTCCACGATATACTTTTTATTGTGAATTATGTAAAGTGGACTTATGTATAGTGGACATTAAGGAAGACAATTTGCAGCAAATGTTTGCGCTAGGAAGGAAGGTAGAAAAACCTTGAATAATACAATAATGTGGTTATAGATAACCATTGTCGATTCTCGAGGCCACTGTTGGCAGTGTTTAAGGCGTTAATTCCCGCCAAGTTTCTACACACTATCTTAGTTTATCTTAAAAACACAGTATCAAAAACAGCATTATGAACCTACAAAATTCATCGTTCCAATGCATAGATGTTAAAATACTATCTGTCATATTTTTATGATATCCTTCTCTACGTTGTCTCAACCTCACACGATGTGAATAATCTTAATAATTAATTATTAAAATCAAAACTCCATTAAGTAATAAGTCCACAATGATATGTTGTTAGATATAAACATATCAAAAACTAAGCATTGATAGAGTAATTCAACTAATAGTCACTATTAGGCCGAATACATCTGACGTAAACATGCGCTTATGTATAAAGGATGGATAACTGTACGTTTTTTTTCATAGAAATAGATGACAACAATGATCTTACGTTGTCATCTATTTCTATATAAAAATTTTGATAGTTGTAAAAATTTCAGGAAAAGCTAAAAATAAATTGTTCTCTACACCGTTACGAAGTTTATGTAAAAGTAGCATTCCGTTCATAGCGAATGCAACCAGACGACTACTTAGTATGAATTTATATGTTGTACTAAACAAAGGCGGTCGCAGTGGGCAAACCGCGCGTCGCGACCGTTGACGTGTGGTTTAGGGATGAATTATATTAGTCCGGGCCGTGTCCGGGGCGTGCCATGACCGTGGCCCGGACGGGACCCGGACGGGGCACGTTACATACATTTTATATGAACCATTTTATATTACACCGTGTATGATCCGTGTCCCGTCCGGGCCGGTGTAATAGAAACTGGCCACGAACACGGCACGCCCCGGTCTAATATAATTCATCCCTAAGTCTAGTCGCGGTCGCTTAATCGGAAATCTTCAAGGGTGAACTGTCCGGTCCTTTTTCGAGTATAACAGTTAAATTCTTGTAGGAATTCTCGATTTAAAAAAGTAAGTATTTGACGAGTTGTCTGTTAGTTAGTATACATGGTGTGGGCCGGTGTGTCCGTCCGTTAGTGTACAAGGTCCGCGCGAGGTCACGTGTGTTGCGCCAACAGCGCCTCTAGCTGCGCCTGCGCGTCGCCGTGTTGTTGTTGTTGTTGTTGTTGTTGGTGCGTGTGGTCCAGCGACGACACCACGTGCGGCGGGATGTTGATCTGCACGGGCAGGTGCGAGTTCAAACTTGTCGGCACCTGCAATCACAATAATAAAATAAAGTAAAATACATAACATGACATACAAATTTCGACTTTAATACAATATTGAAGTACAAATTAAAGATTGTCCTGCAGGATGCTGTTGGTGCTGCAACACACTCTCTCAATGACATAGGCGACCACTATTATTATTAAAAGTTGCCAACAACACCAACACAGCTTGGAATGAATATGCTAGAATTCTAAATCATATTGGTTACATGCACAACATTATATTGAATGTTTAAACTATCTTGATTTTTAACAATTTTTAAACGGAACGGGTGACATACTATGATTTAAATGTTTCTAAAAGTTGTATGTTTGTAACTAACAATATCAGCAGCTATGATGACGCACGTCCTTATCTACTGGACGGTATGTGGTCATAATCATAATAATTTTATTGTTTCAACATATTGGTACAGGGTTCTTAATTATTGTCACAATATGTCCCTGGGGCACTACAACAATTTAAACTTATAACTAACTTAAATGTGTCGCCCCCACCATGGGCGACACGCAGATCTGGCACGTCTGGCTCAGGTGGCGTGTGCGCGCGTGGCGTCGCGTCGCGTGTTCAAAGTGTGATTCTAGTCTATAGAAAACCATACATTTGGTTCGACTCAACACGCATCGCGTTTCATCGGGTCGCGTCGCGTTTTAATAATGTGCCTTTAATGTTATAACTCACGTGTATGGTGATCTCCGCGGCGGCGGGCTCGCTCTTGAAGGTCTGCGGCGCGTTCTGCGACTCGTCGCGCGCTCGCTTCGTCTCGTGCGAACGCGCGTGCTTGCGGAGATGGTCTTTTCTGTAGAATCCTGGAAATAAATAAGTTTACGTTTATTTAAGCAACGCTAATAAATGCTTGAAAATGTAACACTCGGTTAGCAGTGGTTAAAGTGATGCTACGACCTGCGCTTGAACTGGGTAGACAAATTATTATCTTCCTTTCGGAAATTCTCTCTCTTCTTGCCAAGCGAAAACTTTTTTTACTTACAAAATTTTCGTGAGTTACACTATTCACACTACACTATTCACAATTACGGTTACGGGTACTAGATTTCTGATATACTTAATATAATATACATTCATAGATAGATATTTTTTTTCATACATTATATGTATATAACACCCAGACACCCGAAACAAATATCTGCACTCTCACACTCTCTACGTTTCGACTACAACGCGAGCAGTCACTTTCATTGTTACCTTTCCCGCACTCGGTGCACATCTCCGTCTTGACGCCGGAGTGTATGACGGTGTGCAGGTTGAGGTGCTCGCGGCGCTTGAAGCCCTTGCGACAGACGCCGCACACGTACGGCCGCTCGGGGTTGTGCCCCAGCTTGTGACACTCTCTACGTTTCGACTACAACGCGAGCAGTGACATGCGTTGTTACCTTTCCCGCACTCGGTGCACATCTCCGTCTTGACGCCGGAGTGTATGACGGTGTGCAGGTTGAGGTGCTCGCGGCGCTTGAAGCCCTTGCGACAGACGCCGCACACGTACGGCCGCTCGGGGTTGTGCCCCAGCTTGTGACACTCTCTACGTTTCGACTACAACGCGAGCAGTCACTTTCATTGTTACCTTTCCCGCACTCGGTGCACATCTCCGTCTTGACGCCGGAGTGTATGACGGTGTGCAGGTTGAGGTGCTCGCGGCGCTTGAAGCCCTTGCGACAGACGCCGCACACGTACGGCCGCTCGGGGTTGTGCCCCAGCTTGTGCCGCTCCAAGTGCTCCTTGCGTTTCAATCTGATAAGATAAGATAATTCTTTATTACACCACACCAATAATAAATATTTACACAAGAACTGAAAAACTACAAAAACGTATGCTTGCTTTAAGCAATAAGACCGCCCATTACGCATACGTAATGATACAACAACAACAAATATAATTCATAATTTCATCAAGGGGTACGGTGGACTCGATTGAAACCTTATATGAATAACAAAACATATTTTTTACTATCAAGTTGGCAGACAAGCATGCGGCCCACTTGGTGGAGAACTGTTACCGCAGCCTCCGAACCCTTTAAATGCATCAGAATACCCTTTTTGAATAAACCCATGCTATAGCCCTATGGGAAAACCTTGTGCATCTAGGTGCCTTCTCGGGGTTTGCCATGTAGCATTCCGGGCACAGATATGTAGATAAAATTGAGATACGCTTAGTGCCTTAGTCTTACACCCATATTCTTAGTCGTTTCCTCCAGACTCGACTCAACCTCGCTTCGTATTGTTGACAAAAACGTCCTCCACTCGATTTTTTCGGCTAACCTCAAGTTCGAGATAAGGTGGGAACTGTCAAACGTAAGGTACCTCATAACTAACCTTGAAACTCCCTCAAGACCACCAAGACGATGAACGCTTGTTTATTTTTGAGTGGAGGGATATTATGAGGAAACGACTAAGAATATGGGTGTTAGTCTTAGTAAGAGTGGATACTAACCCGGCCCCACAAATCCCGCAGATGAACCTCCGGACAATTTTATGCACCCCGAGGTGTAGCTCGAGCTGTTCCTTCTCCGTGTATGTCATCTGGCACTCGGGGCAGCAGTAGAGCGGCGTCCCGTCCTGGGCGGTGGTGATGACGACCTGCCCCGGCTTCGGCCGCGCCGGCTTGGGCGGCTTCTTCTTGTACTTCTTCTTCTTCTTACTTTGTATCCGGATCGAACCGTCTGCAAGTATTTTATCATGACTTAACACCGTTAAAAACATAAATATTCTAAAATAGTATGTAAAAATTTATTGAAACTTAAATAAATTGGCGGTATTTTACAAGCATTTTCTGATGCTTATTAAATTATTCAATCAGGTGAGATTGTGGTCAAGCAAGGGTCTATCATCAATAAAAATAAAATTAATATTGCACGGCAACATCGTGGTTTTACATTTCGAGGTGTTGAAGAGGACGATTACATGCACTCCAATCAGAAACCAAATCCATGTCTCTCTGGTGTATCCAGAGTATCCATACAGATAACTGTCGGATACACCAGAGAGACATCGATTGTTGCGCACAGCACTGTACAGCTTCAGACCAACAGCAAATAAGAGACATTTAGATAGTTCAATGACAGTAGGAAGATCATTTATCATCAGAAGAAATAGAGTGGGACCTAGTGTGCTACCCTGACTAACACCTGATCTAGTATAATAAGATTCCGATTATGGCCGAATCTTTTTCGTCAAGTGAGAAGTCCCTGTATCCCAGCAGTGGGAACGTCATAGTGGTTATATTATGGGTATGTATTTGTGTATACCTTCTCCGATAATGGCTTCAGCGACTGCCTCCTGGTCTTTTTTCTCCTCCATGTCGACTTCAATCTCAATCTTGTCGCCGCTGGACGTCGGGTTCAGGCGCAGGAACTGCTGCAACGATATCGGCAGTGCTTGCGCTTGCTAAAATAAAAGATAATCAATAAATTTTGCTGGACAATTCACAAAGCAACAAAAACAAGAACATTTTCATATACTCGTAAGCGCAAAATCTGGGAAATAGTGGGTCTTAGAGAAAAATTATGAGGCCATTTTATAGAGAATTTTAAGATCTACACTTTGACTTTGCTCTGAGGTACTTTTTCAATAAAACTTGCCGTTTTCGAGAAAAATAAAAAAAAATCTAAAATTTTGACCTTTGAATTCCGAATAACTCCCTGAATGGGACTAATGGGGACTTTTGACACTTAATGCCTTGTGGTAAACCTAAGATCTCTACCAGGATGACCGGACTGTTACGGGTGATAGATTTCTGATATAGGTACTTAATATAATATACATACCTATGAAGATATTTTTCATCACATTTAAAATACTCATACACTCGGAACAAATATTTGCTCATAATATTTTGTCCAGAGGCGGGAATCAAACCCGCAACCTGTCTCGCAGGGGGAACTTCACCCGCTGCGCCACCAAGGTCGTCCAAAATATTATTAGACCTTTGTATTGACAAAAAGCTAGTTATTTACTTTTTATTAAGTATTATTGTTCCTATTATTATTCCTCTTAATTCATTTTGTTTTTGTCTTCTTCTGTTTTTATTAAGAATAAATATAAGAATATGATGTCACTAGCAAGTGGTTTAAAAAAACGAAAATTGATTTACCTTTGGCGGTAAGGATTGGATGTATTTGTTAAGATCTGAGTAAGGATCCAGCGCCCAAGATATTTCACTGACATCTGTGCCTTGCGAGCTTTCCTGAAATAACATTAGATAGATAATAACTATATTGTGCGCATAAATAAACAAAACTAACTGTACAATTGGCGGCCTTATCGCTAAAAGTGATCTCTTCCAGGCAACCTTTGGATGGATAGGAACTATTGAATCATGAAGTACGCTAAGTTTAAGAGCTCAAAAACGTTATCCTCGATAGCGTAGTGGTTTAGCGCGGCCAGGGCTAAACTGAGAGGCGTGGGTTCGACTCCCACTGGAACAACGGTTTAGTTGTGATCTTGTAATTTTATAGCATTTTTCTAATAAGTTAATAAGGTTAACCTTAATTGTGTAAGATTTTCTTTGATTTTTTAATAAACTGTGCTGAAGAGTGTTATTGTTTGTTTGAACAATATTTCCCACAGCTGGACTTAATATTATTGTAAATAATAGGTTTGGTTTCTTACATCGTCATTAGTAATGTCATGGGTCTCCTCCTTGATGATGACGTCATCGTCATTGTTGTTCAACTTGTTGGTGTTCGGAGAGTTGATTATGATCTGTTGGTTTGGCGTTATGAAAACCTGCAATATATCAAAATAATATATTGTATAAATGATTGATTTTGCTGTATGTTTCATTGACGTGTCCAAGTAAATAGTTTAAATAATAATAATAAATATTGCTGGACAATTCAAACTAGGGATGCATCCGATACCGATACCGATACCGATATATCGGCGATATTCGAAGTTTGCCGATATATCGGCATCGGCGATATTTTTATGGCCGATTCAACGATACTTTTCAAATTTCGCGCTTTAAAAATGTAATGTAAACGGGCGGGCTTTGGAGCGTTTGTGAAAATATTATTAGAGAGTTCGAGGAAGATGAGCCCCTGTCTACCCTGAGCTGCAATTCTCGAGAGATGATGTCGAGAGATACCTTAGGTCTCCTAATATATCGAGAGGCGCATATCCGTTTGTTTTCTGGCGCAATGACGTCTTATACCCAAACTTGAAAAAAAAGCGCAGAAGTACTTTAGTTTCTAAATGAGTTCTGTCGCATCGGAGAGACTATTTTCCACCGCAGGTCTTATTCAAACAGATTTGCGAAATCTCCTTTCTCTGCAAAACTTAAGAATACTTTGTTTTTTAAACAAAAATCTCATCAATGTTAATTTTAATTACAAAATCTAGCGACTACTTAATCTTAACCTGTCTATAGTTTTAAACGGTGTTATTTCGTCTGTTCTGTTATATTTTGTTCTTTTTATAATCATTAAAAAAAAATCTGACTAGTGTTATATTTATTTTACCTTCATTTTTGAATTTAATAAGCGTATCGGTATCGGCATCGGTATCGCCGATATTTTTACAAGAGTATCGGTATCGGTATCGTATCGGCAAAAAGGTGTATCGGGGCATCCCTAATTCAAACAGCACATTTAGCTCTGTGGTAAGCTCGAAGATTGTGTTACGGTTGCTAGATTTCTGATACCTATACTTAATACATACATATACCATGCAGGTATTAAGTACATCAGTAAAAAATATCTATCTATGTAATACATAGATTCAACTTACATTGTTATTTTATATTAACACCCAGACACTCGGAACAATTATTTGCAGATCGTACAAATTCTTGTTCCTAGGCGGGTATCGAACCCGCAAACTACTAAAAAAAGTACTGAAGCTTGCGTCGCAGGTCGGCTTCAAGCTTATCACAGGGTTGTTCCTGTGTGAATTATCCAGCAATATTTTTTTTCACAATATTTTTGTTCTGTAACCCGTTTCATGTTCAAATAATTCTAGGTCTCTAGGTCTATGGTACTAGGTACTAATACTAGGTTTATCACCTGCTGTATGTTGTTCTTGTCGTCCACTTGCGGCTGCACGAGCTGCATCTCGTGTGGAATCGTCGTCACTATCATATCTACGAAAAAAGTAAAATATATTTCATTAGTTTAATAAGACCCCAGTCTAGATAATAAATAAATAAAAAAAATTGTATAAAAATAATAAGTAACAAATAAAAAAAATCTAACTTTTAAGTGAAATGTAAGTTTCTTTATGAGAATATATTTAAACTGAAATTATAATGATTTTTTTTTTGCTGAAATAAATGTTTATGTGTTGAATTTTTACTAGATAAGTTAGATACTACATTGATCGCGGAACATTAAATATTCCGTTTTGCCGAGAAAGAGCAACAAACATTTACACATTATATACATTAGTATAACTCGTCATACTTGTACACTCGAATAGTATTTAAGAATGTAGGTATGTAGAGATAAACCATTTTTAAAATGAACGCCCCTCCACCGCGGTTTCACGTACATGCAAAAAGGTGTATAGATACAACACACATAAATTGATCTTTGTCATTGGATGTTCATTAACGTATAAAAAAACGGTATCACTATGACAGACAGATGAGCCAATGTTTTTAGTAAAGTTGTAGCACGCACACAAGTATAGTGATGCAATAAGTATTTCCTCTCACACGTTGAAATTATCACGGTTTGTGGAGGGGAGTTCATTTTAAGAATGGTTTATCTCTACTTGTTTATGTGTTTCTTGTATGACAATAAACGATCTATCTATCTAGTATTAGTAAGTTGTGGTACTCACTCTCCGGCACCGTGTTCTGGCTCAGGAGCTGCATGGTGTCGTTGTTGTCCTGCGAGTAGGCCACTGTCAGAACTGCACCACCTTCCAAATAACAAAAGTTTAATAATAGTCATAATAGTAATCATTACATGTCAGCCATCGGATGTCCACTACTGGACATAGACCTCCCTATATGACTTCCAGTTATTACGTTCGGATGCAGCTTGCATCCACCGTGAACCGGCAGCTTTTACAAGATTATATAATATAAAATATATGTATATTTTGTATAATAGTACTTATGATCTAAATTAAATTTGTTGTAACCTTAGGTTGTAAGGATAACATGAAGGGTACCTTAGGATAAAGTACATCAGTTGACGGTACAAGCACATTCATGATTTGATTCAACATCACCCCTATTTACGTTCCCACTGCTGGGATATGGGTTCCCTCTTGACTAGCTAGAGGGATTAGGACTTAATTTGTCACGCTGGTCAAGTGCGGGTTGGTGAATAACACATGTTCTTCAAACTTTTCAAAGTTCTCACAGAATGCCGGTTTCATCACGATGTTGTTATAAGTACACCGTTAGAGCAAGTGAATTATTTTATTGAATCTTTTTTGTAGTGTTCGTTATATTAGTGTATTTTAAGTTCTTACTTCCTCCATATCCCTGAATCGGTATCTGCATTTGATACTTCTGTTGCTGTTGTAATATATTTGGGTTCAGCACTTGTATCTGCACCATTGGCTGAGGATCGCCTGTAACGATAAAATACATATTATTATTGAATTAAAAATGAACATAATCACCCATTCATATTGAAATAAACGGGCAATACACGAACCTTATTTACGTAGACTATTGATCAACCGATTTCGTCCCAGAACGTGGGACATCTTCAGGATCAAGGACACTGCAAGGACACCCCCCGCCCCGCCAGGAGCTGTCAGCGCGCGCGCAACGCGCCGCGCGCCGCAGTGCATTGCGGACCGGCGAGCGGGCGTGATCCGTGTCCTTGCAGTGTCCTTGATCCTGAAGATGTCCCACGTTCTGGGACGAAATCGGTTGATCAATAGTCTACGTAAATAAGGTTCGTGTATTGCCCGTTTATTTCAATATGAATTTATCAAACCACGACAGTTTTTATAGTAAAATAATCACCCATATTTAAGTTCAGACACACACCCTTTTACCATTTATGATATTAGTATAAATATTTGATAACAAGATACTGACGTCCTAAAAGGTAATGAAAATATGTAACTATGTAGTAAAGCATTTTTCGATTGACCATTTCTATAAATTGTGCAATGGTTATTAGCTAATAGCTTTCCCTAACCACAGCAAGTTTGGTTAATTGTTGAGAATTCACTTCCATAATTCCACGTTATACAAATTGTTTTACAAAAAAATTATCATATCATTAATCTGCAGCGGGCGAAGGTCCGCCTGCGACGCAAGTTGCGGGTTCGATTCATGCCACGTTGCTGTGTGAATTGTCCAGCAATATTTATTTATCTAGATCTTTAGAGGTTGCCTGGAAGAGGTCGCTTTTAGCGATAAGGCCGCCAATCGTCCCATTATCTTATTTTGTATCTACCTACTTTTTATGTTATTATTTTAATGGTGTACCATAATAAAGTAATTCTTTTCTTTCTTTCTTTTTTCTATAATAATTTTTAACAATAATTATTATTTATTTATTTACCTGGCTTGACCCCCGGCAGTGAGATAGGCACGGATATGAACTGCGGCGCGGCCTGCATGCCGCCGTACTGCACGCCGTCGCCGCCGACGACGCTCACCATCTGCAGAAAGCAAGCATCGATGCATCAAAATCTTGTTATTTTTTATCTATTTCGAGGGTGGACGTCGGAAGGCCGAAATTATGAATCATGAATCATGACACAAACAAACAAACAAAATAACTTAATTCAAAAATTAAATTTTACAAAGATAAATTGTACAATCATACAAAGGCAGCTTGTAAACCGAACATATTAAAACGGACACTACTCAGCATTGATATTACCAGTATTGATAGCTAGCAACCAACGCTGATCTTCCGCCAGTGACACACAAGGAGTGTTCTATTCTTTTTCTTCCTTCCTTCCTGGGCTCATGTTGATACTTTTGTTATTTTAGAAGACCTTTATATGTAGGTAGGTACACATAAAATGAATGAGTTCATTAGAGGTAGTGTGAAAGTAGCGCCAGTGACGGATAAGGTGATGAGCAATAGGTTATCTTGGTATGGTCATGTTATGAGAAGGAATGAATATCATGTGACGAGAAGGACGTTAAGTATGAGAGTAGATGGGTATGTCAGGAGAGGTAGGCCAAAGAAAAGATGGATGGACTGTGTGAAGGATGATATGTGTAAGAAAGGAGTGAGTGTAGATCTAGATATGACGGCTGACAGAGACAAGTGGAGAGGTGTTGTGCCGACCCCACATAATATGGGAAAAGGTCAAAAAGAAGATATGTACACATAAAAACAATAAATAACTTTGACTGTATTCACCTGCGGCATGGAGGTAGTGGGCACCCCCTGCTGCACTTTAGCGACGGGCACCTGCCCGCTCGTGGTCATGTAGTGCGTGCCGGCGGCGGAAAACGCCGCGAAATTCATCTCGCCCTCCTCCTCACTGGAAACAAACATGACATTACGTTAAACATAAACATCTAGATATTTTTGGTGTTCTTATCTTGCGATCAGTCGTTGAGACTATAAGCAGATGGGTTGAGTAATTTGGCGTGTAAGGCTCTGTTCCCTTTGGAGCAGACCTCTTGGTCGAACCTCTAGAAATAAATAACAAACGCAACGTTAGCCCCATATGGTAAGCTCGACGATTTAGGATCTATTAGTGGCCGTTTGGTATCGGTCAAAGGATGGTGCTACATAATTGGGATCGTTAAACTAACAAGGGGATTTATCCAAACCAGACTAGCTGGGTAACACCCGCGGCTACGCCCACCATTTTCCCATATTTTTTCATCTTATAATCCAAACTTGTGAATAGGTACATCATTGGCCAATTCTTCGTGTAATATTTATACATATATTATATTTTACTTTATGTGTGAATAGTCCAGCAATATTTAATTCTTTACACAAATATTCTCAGGTTCGCATATTTCCTTACGATGTTTTAAAGCAAGTAAATGTGATGATTCAGATAAAGGTAGGTATCTCTCAAATACTCATAGACAGCAAGTAATTTGGCCAACACAATTGGTATAGAACTGCTTTACATGCAGTCATTAAACTACATAGACATTACAATAGATAGACTGTTCAACTGATAAGCAGTTACATTTCATTCATTTTTCTAATAAGTACCTACATCAATCAGAAATCTAGCACCCGTAACACAAGCTTCGAGCTTAACCACGGGGCAAGATGTTGTGAAATGTCCAACAATATTATTTATTGCTATGAATATATTATTATTGCATATAGTGTTAACCAGTATAAGTACTTAACTATAGTTATCTATATCAAAATCTGTTTAAAAATCGGCCGCGTCCCTCAAAGCCGCGGGGCGGTAGTTAGTAAATACCTATATAAACTGGAATGTTTCTTCCACATTTGCGTGGTTTCTTATATAATAGTGAAAGCAGGAAGCAGTCATTGCGGTAATATACGTCTAGGTAGGTACTGCATGCTTGTGCTGCTAGCTTACCGCCTAACTTGAAATCCAGGTCCAGTGAGATTTGTGTCAAACTTTATGTGTATCTATATATCAGCTTTTAAATCAATATAGATTTAAATAATATAGTGTTTGACAGCTGTCAAATAATGTACTAAAATGACAGTTGCAGTCCATGCTAGGCTTCAATTGAGCTACCCTTGAATAAAATATTTTTGGCGAATAAGTCCAACACAAACGTTATAATATTTAATTCAATTAATAACAACAGTTTTAGTGACACATATTATGATAAGACATGAGTTATTCTATATTTATTTTATAACTGATACTAAAAAATACCCTGATGCCTCCGGACATGACCATTATTAATATAAGTAATTACTACTACTAGAGTTCAGCACCTACATACCAGCAACCATGCCATTAAATAGAACCTACTTGTGTAATATATTATAGATTTAAAAAAATAAGTTCTACCGCCTGCACCTCTACAAGAAGTAGAAAACAGAACATTCAAAACAAATCCCCATTACCAATCATCTCTCGGCATCTTCTGCATGTCACACATCGTTCAACGTCGGGAGACCGAATACGAAAAAAAGCACTTTCCCACTTCCGTCACTCACTATCCCCACACGCATCCCACGATTCCCACTCCCTGGGGTTGGGACATGGTAGGGTATAGGGTACCAGCGGACACCGCAAGCAGAAGAGCACTAACCAGCGCCGCGGCGGCCGACCGCCTCGCCCAAGAAAGTGGGTTAAAGAAAGTTTTTTATGAAGGCTCGATCTTGGATACTCGAATGACGGGTATGCTATACGCTCGTATGCCTAACGTGCTCACTTTCTCTTTGTACTTTCACAAGATGTGAATGCTTGGCTGCCTCTGGGAATCCTGAGATTGGGATTGTTTTAGTTTCGCGTGAGTTTAATTCGAGGTTCGTTAGCGTTCTACATTCGAAATCTAATGGCCAGAGAATGCAGCGTCATTTGATATTTAGTAGGTACCTACCTTTACACTCGAATCTAATCATCATTATCATTTCATCCGGCAACATAGGCCTTCCTTATTTTCAGTTGTTTTGTGGTCAGTTTTCAGTCAGTTTTGGTGGTAGCTGCCTGCATTCCCCATGAACCAGTAGCTTTCATTGTATCCATTGATCCAATGCCATGTTGGAAATAGATGTTAAACTATTTCTTCTTGATGAGGAAAAGTGCATTAAACCTATATACTTACTACTTATGAATAATAATAGCATGGCCTCCAGTGTAGGGAATAGGGGCAGACTAGAAATGCACTATTATCAGAATTAGTAGTTATAAAGTACCTACATACCTAACTACCTTACCTTGTTTTACTTGATTCTTTTTTTTGGGATTTTAAACCCTTAATTTATACTTATAATTGTATTTAAATTGTGGAAGGCCAAGGATGTGATGGAGGGACGACCTTGACACCTAACATCCTAGCCTGAGGGAGCTCTAGAATGGGAAGAAAGGAAGAAATAAATGGAGCCTATAGCCAGCAGTGGGACAGTATGGCTAATAAATAAATAGTTCGTATCATAGCAACATTTTATTATTAATAGACACAGGTCGCCCAACACCTGGGTTGGTGATTCCTATAAGTTACAGTTCATCATTAATAAGCCAAAACAAATTAAAGAATCTCATCTCGGATCTACACTACATGATAAACTGATTAACTTGATTGATTATATTTATTTAAAACAAATTCAGTAATATTTCTAAAAATAAAACCATATAGGTAGTTGAATAATGTGACAAAACAGCTGAGATTTTTACTCTTAATCCGATCAAATGAATTAAGTATTATTTAATTATTTTTCATTAAATAAATAATAACTGTTTAAATCACTCTACAATTTAATTAAAATTGTTTTAAACAAAGTGCAGACACTTTTTTCAAATTTTCATTTAATATGTCTAAGAAATTTTTATTTGTTCAAGTTTGTTTTTTGCAAAAGACCTTGATTGTAAATGAGGTCATTCAAAATGTCAGTGACCTCAAAACCTATTAATAAATACAGATGGATTAATAATGCAATTATCTGCATTGTAATGGATTAGAAATGAAGCAATCAGGCTATACTTCAGAGGAAATAAATTGGGGTCAAGATTATGACAAGACAAAGAACTGCAACAATATGGCGGTGTTTTATTCAGCCTTATTCTACTTCAAAAATACTTTGTAAAAAAGTTTAGCAAACAAATTCATGAAAGTTCTGAAAGCACATGTAGTGGGCGGGTCCAGACGCAGATCGGGAGGTTGTTCACCCCTACCAGTTCCTCTCGACCGATGACAGAGTGGAACGCATCCCCTCCAAACCTCGGGATCCCCTCCATGTGCCATTTTACTCCCGCTCCCGGCGCCTTCCACCACCGGGAGACCGAGAGGAGGGGTGCCCCGGCCCTCCGAGTCTCCACGGCACTCACACCGAGCCCGGGGCCACGCGCCCCGAGTAACGGTACACTGTACCGTTTCACAAAATAAGGTCACGGAAATCACACGTTGTAAACAAATATACAATAACACTCACCTGATTTTATGACGAAAATCAGCGGGAATACTAACAAAAAATATATGCACACTTTACAGATGATTTCTTATTTTACTCAAATAAACATAATTTAAATTGTAAGCCCCCTTCACTTTTACAATTTACAACAAATGAGTAGCCATATTGTTTTTTTTTGTTTGTTTGACGTTCTCCACCAGATGGCGCAAAAATTCGCCAATATGATTGGTTGGTTGGTTTGACAGCTAGGTACAATGTTGCTATTACAGAAAATAATTATTACAGTTTAGAGCAAACAGTCGAGAGCAAATAGAGCAAATAGGCAGTCCAATAGAAAATAATAAACTTTTAATCGTTAAAAATATATTTTGAAATCTATTTGTATTATAGGTTTAGATTTATTTCTATTCAATTATATTTCTGCAAACAATGCCCACCTCATAAAATAAAAGTTCCACCTCTCGAGTAGAGATGGAGTTGCGAGTGCCTATTATGTCTTAGTGTTGGCGATATAGATGGCAGCACAGACTACCGAAAACAGTAAAGTAGGTTTGGATGAATTGTATGGAATAAAAGCACATAGTAACTCAAAAGATACATAATAACATAAATCATAAAAGTGAATTTTATCCTGTAAACATATACAAGCTACTACATGCGTCATATTTATAAATATAAGTACCAACAACAAACTCTTAGTACGATAAGTAAATGATGTTTTTATGAGGCTATTAACCCGATTTATTTTATATTCCCTCAATTATTTTTGTTCTTGCCCAGCCTCCCAGTATAGTAGAGATGGGTTGAAATTTCCGGGCCTGAAGGAAATCTTACTGTGTTGCGTAGTAGGTAATTATTTATGTTCTTTGCCGTGGATGATTCTTCACCTCATTTCAATGATTTTTTCTCATTTTCATTCATACTTAATAAAAAAAAAATTAATTAATTTATAATTCTTATAAACAATAAGTAGGTAATTAATTAATAAAAATATCTATCTATGTATGTATATTATATTAAGTTTATCAGAAATCTAGCACCCGTAACACAAGCTTCGAGCTTACCACGGGGCTAGATGTCGCTGTGTAAAGATTGTCCAGTAATATTTATTTATATTTTATTTAATTTTGGGCTTTGTGGCGCGGTGGGCGAAGGTCCTCCTGCGTCGCGGGAGGTTGCTGGTTGTATTCCCGCTCCGGAACAAATGTTTAAGTATACAATTTGCAGATATTTGTACCCGGTTCAGGGTGTTTCTCATGTAAAAATTTATATTAAAATTATCTCCATATACCAGTACCTGATGTAGGTAAGTACTTAACATAGGTAGGTACTAACTGTTTTAAAAGTACCTACGCGGATAGATGTTGTGTGATTTGTCCAGCAATATTATTATTTAAGTGTAACTTATGGGTTGTGTGTAGTGATAAAGACGATATTGACATTGCCTCGTATAGGTACTAAGCAGAAATGCAGCATTGCCATATAAGGTCTTACAGCCGCAGCGGATTGGGAGGTTCCGCTTTGATGCTTCTCCAATTATATCACGCATGCCTCACATTCTACATAATATTGCTTATCTATGTATACCATCATTTTTATAACAATGTTCTATCTTAATAAATCACATACTTATTTAATACACTAACAATATACCGTAAAACACTCCAACATTGCCACCGAGGGTAATTTTGCCCGAAGACCAATTTTTAAGCAAAACTTTTAATAGCAAAAATATCTGAATACTATGGTAACATTTATTGACTTTGGTAGAAAATAGGTTTTGTGTTTAGCACCACTGTCTATTGGATGTAACGCTAACGTCACTCAGTAACTTGTTGGAACTCGTCAAAGACAGAGTGTATTTTTGCGGGCAAATTTTGGTGAAAATTCAAAAGTGGATTGTGCGTGATGGAGAAAACACAGATGAGTTTAATTTATATTATGTTGTACAAAAAACTTAAGGTATTATTATAACGTTATTGTCATTGATGCAGCTCTTGTATAACTAAAGTTATAATGGTGGGCAAAGTTATCTAGTATTTTTGCGATCTACTATTGACAACATTGCCCGCAGTCAAAATGAGCTTAGGGTTGACACATCCGAGTTTTTTTTTTTTGCTAATTATTATTATCTTGATTATTTAGATTTATTTTTATTTTTATTATTTCTTAAAAGCAAGAACAAATCTCGAATTCGTCAAAGAAAGTCAAGACGAAAGATTGGAACCAGAATGTATTAAAAATAACACGGAATAAATGTTAATACTTGCATATGAATCTGTTGAATCAAACATGTTACTCGAAAGTTTTTTAAATAATTCAATAGAAGATAATCCTGTTTTTTTATTAACATAAAAAGAAATAAAAAGTCAAGAACAGTTTACTGAGATGTACCAACCCTATCACTTTACTAAAGGCGAAAAGCGAATTGTATGGAAAATGCTAACAAGGTCAGGGTAATTTTGCCCAACTAGCCTAACATGGATTTTGGTAGGAAACCTGTCATGGATTCGCTTTAGTTTTAAAGTAAAGGCCAGTTTTGGTCAGAATTCTTCTACAGGTTTTGCTGTCAGCTGATTAGAGGCCGGAGAGGAGATATTTGCGTCAAAAATCAACGTGGGCAATGTTGGCAATAAGTCGAGATAACATTGCCCGCCTTTAAAAATAATAAAATACTTGATTTAATATTGACGAATAACAAAATCTTATAAAATAATACATGCAAAATATCCTATAGTTGCAGATGCTAATAGAAAATACTTGTGTCCCCATACAAAAAAATAACAAAAATTGTAATTATTCGAAAAATGTGGGCAATGTTGGAGTGTTTTACGGTAAGTACTTAACGTGTAATTGTTAGGAGGTAGGTAGTAGGTTAGGTACCTCTATGTGTCACATGCAATTCACATTTTTATCATCTTCGTATAAATTTTCAAGGTTTAGTCTAATTTAAGAAAAATAGTCAATCGTGTTCATGCTTATAATAATCTATTTCGTATTAGTAACTATGTAGTGTTAAGATAGTTAAATAAATATTGCAGGGCAATTTACACAGCCATAGCCCCTTGGTTTTTGGCCCCCCAATTTTTTTCTATGCATGCAATTCTAATTTTTCAAGCGTAGGTTATATTGTATATACCTACTTAGATTATTTAAAATCAAAGTGATGACTTGTTCAATAAAAGTTATGAATTATAAAGTGTAGACTAGCTTCCGACAATGAGATGTTACTTTCATAAAGTTCCGTTCTCCACATACTTTCTCTATTCATAGACAAGTAAACACTTTCATGTGAAGTCTTCAAAAAACTAGAGATAGTCGGATACCTACTTACATTGTAATTGTAACTGATATGATCTATCGTTGCATGGGATTGTGTAAGGCAAAAACCTTCGATGTAGGTGGTTTACATTACACACGAGTATGTAGTATTGTGTAGGTATCTAAGTAGGTACGTTTAATGTGAATGAAATTTTCATTTAGGAAATTAGCATTTAATTTTCAGGGAATATATTTAAATTAAATAAATAGGTAGGCTCCTCTGTATGCGTATATCTTATCTAATAACAGGTCACGTAAGCTGGTAGTTGGTGTGTATTGTTAAACTAAATTAATTGACTAGCTTTATTTATGCTTAACTTGGGCTGTCATGAATTAAGACTTTTGTCTCTCTCTAATCTCTTTTTTCAAGAGATAACTGAAGGTATACTTATGATTAAACCTTTGTTTTTGTTAAAAACTTAATTGTTTATCTACTAAATGAATGGCTATAGAATTCTTTGAAGCAGGTAATAATTGATTATCTAACAACAATCAATAAATTCCTGTAATTTTATGATGTAAGTACATAATCAGTTTACGATATCGACATTTTTAAGATAACGACTGGTATCTACTAAATTCAACGTGAAATAATGTGTATCATACATGGTAATCGTAAAATTCATATGAAATTATTTGATTAATGCTATGAATTAAGGTAAATATTTTTTATCCTGTTTTGTCAACCTTTAGAAGACTAACCTATGGTAGTTTTTTTTCTCCTTGAAACACCATTATTCACAATTCTAAATTATTCATATTAAATCTCTAATTTACATCATGCCAACCTTTATCTCAAACTTTCACATTATAAGTATCAGTGTTTACACTAAAAGTAATAATTTAATTTTATATGAAAGTAATAACATTAAAAGAATATTATAAATTCAATAAAACTATTGTATGGTCTGTATCCGGTAAGTTGGTAACTATGTACTTATCGGATTTTCCGTTGGCCAATTTCGTCGGTTACGTCAACGAGCCAATACTCGTATCTCTGCGCGTGCGACTTGAATTTAAACTTTAACCGACCGAGACGCGTCGGGGCCAAGGACCTAGGCTTCGGAAGTTTAACGCAAGTTTTTGTTAATTGCCGAGTTTGTAATTGTAACCCACATCTATAATGTGATTTGTCAAGTTTAGACTACCTATGGCGCAGAGGGTGAAGGTCCGCCTGCGACGCAAGAGGTTGCGGATTCGATTCCCGCCTCAGGACAAAAAAATTGTACGATCGATTTGTACCGAGGCAGGTGTTACATACCTACCTATTATGTTGCCAAACTATAAGTTTATTAGAAATATTTATCCATGTATATTGTACATGTATAGTAAGTATTTCAATAAGAAGATCTAGCTCCCGTAAAGCTTCGAGCTTAACACGGGCACAGAACATAATATAATTAGTAATTAGCCACGGCTAGCCCCGGCTAAAAATGTTGCTGTGTGAATTATCCAGCAATATTTATTTCATTTGGTGTTTCATTCTTCATTACTGTGGTAGATACTTATCTTCTTACTAGTCTTTGACCAGGTTTCATCCACTGGCATGTTCCTCAGAACTGAAACTGGTTTGTTGAAGGTTAAAACGTCTAGACTTCACCGCTCTATATATCTAGACACTCAGTCAGTCCTCTTAACACAAGCGAATCTCAAGGACGTTAATGTATACTTCTAATATTATCTTATATAATATGTTTATTATCTAACTTAACATAACTATAAAAATATATTTTGTTCTAAATAACATACAAAACTCCATAAAATGTAAGTAAGTACTTACAAGTACCGCAGTTTAAACTTTGGAGGAAAAATCTATTTTTACAGCTTACATAGTCAGTTTTCCTAGCAACTTACCAACATATAAATTATTTAATGTTATTTCCTTCCGACTATGATTCAAATTATTGTTTTCCCTAGTTCACTGCCAGCCAGTATGTTATTGAAGATAAGGCCACAGAATGGTAGGTAGCGTTTCAACAAATATACTTCAACTCACAATACAGGATATTCCCATTTATAGCATAGGGACGACATACTAAGTAGGTAACACCTTGAACGCTACCTGCAAATAAAGAGTTGGTAAGTAGAACCTATAAGTGTAGATACCTATGTAGTTAGATGGATGTTCAAATATATTTTGCGAAACCCATATTGTTTTTTTTTTTGGAAATCATGGCGAAAACTAATTCTATCTTGCCCAACTTACCCTAGAAGTTTGGTTATAGGTTAGTAAAACAAATATTAAAATCAAAAGTGTCAGTTGGGACAATGTGTCCCAAGAAATTTTGTCCGAAACGTTAGCAACCCGGTTATAGTAGGTATAGGTTTTTTAATTTATGCAAAGTATTTATTAATTATTCAAACCAAAATGTTATTTCGCTTTCGCTGCGACAAAAACATGCAGCTTGACAAGTTAACCTTGACTCAGTGCAGAGTGGATGGATGTTTACGATTGCCAGCAACTTCCGGTTCCGTTTTCTTCTGGCAGATGTTCAATGTGTCAAGTGTCAGATTTTTTACATAGTGATTGTGAGAATGTCTGTACTCAATTCAACTCAATTTCAATAACTTTTTTGCACCTGTTCTTGTTGGGACGGCGAAGAAGGCACGGGGGCAGATTGCGGATTTAGAGCCGTGCGTGATAAGAGTGATACATACATCTTCATACCAGAAAAGAAAGAAAACCAGCCGGAATAGAAAATCTATTGATATTTTATTGTTACCTATCTCTTAATAAGTACCTAGTATAGTAAAACCATTCTAAAAATGAACTCCTCTCCACAAAACCGTGATGATTTCAACGTGTGAGAGGAAATACAGAAAAACAGAATACACAGAAAAAAAATACAGAATTCGGTGGAGGGGCGTTCATTTTAGAAATGGTTTTACTATACCTACCTAAGTACCTATGTACAGGTGACGAACCTTTTCATTCCGCGACTGTACTTAAATATTTATAATGGTCACCTATAATAATTATTACTACGAGTAGAAGATAAGACAAACGTATACAGTAACAGTATGAACTATGAACATGATCAGTAAAAATTAAATAAGGTCAGGTGGGGTAAGAGAAACATACTTTATTATATATCAAGATCAACGAGTCCCAGCACCTTACCTAAACCAGCTACGTTAATATTGCTATATCCAAATAAATATTCGGTTCATTAGCTGTCTATGACTTTGATACATAATCTTCTGGTACCATTATCTTCAAAAATAAATGGCAAAATACTTTCGTAGTGCTAATGTTCCTCTTACCCCATGGTTTGGGGTAAGAGAAACACTTTTAATATCTATGTAAATATAATAGATATAAGCATAATAAAGAGACTCTGAGATTGGCAAAACTGGTGGCAATCGAGTATGAGCCATATTCCATTCAAATAGAGCTTAATTTACTGTTACAGTAGAAAAAATTAAATTTGGGGTAAGAGAAACATATACACCAAAGCAGAGATAAAAAACAGTTTTAAATTTTTTAATCAGCACAATTTATTTACGAATACTCGTACAAACTACTTAATAATAATAACTGAAACATTTTACTTCTTTACCTTGAATAAACATTTATACAACGTGTGACGAAATATATGTACTATGAAAAAAGGGTGTGATTCTGGACATCGAGGGAGTCAACTTTTGTTCTAAGATTTTATAAATTTCGTTGAACAAACGTTGTCGATGTCCAGAATCACCCCCTTTCGGCATAGTACACATATTTTTTTACACGTTGTATAGGTACCCGTAATCACGATTACTTTACTTTACTTTAAATAATCAGTCATAAAAGCAAAGCAACCTTAAACATTTTGTTATTTTTCCTTACATTAAATAAGTGTGTGAGCTGCGCGCGGTCTGTGCCGCTGTGACGTCACAATCGTAAAAACCGTGCGCGGCATGAGCCCGCGAAAACTCAGAAATTTAAACTTCTCGTCGTTATAACTTCGGAAATACTGCATGTATTGAAGTGAAATAAAAACTAATGTAATGTACATGATCTACGCTCCGATGTTAGGTGTATTTTATAGTAATATTTTGACCCTTTTGTCATCTCCATTCTAGCAGTGTAAATAGATAGATAGATAATATTTTATTGTACCACACAAGACAGAAAACAATACAGAAATAGATGCTAAAAGTTAACAGTATAAAAGCGGCCTTATCGCTATGAGCGATCTCTTCCAGGCAACCTTGGGATGGACTGGACATGTAAGAATAAAATAGACAGTGGTAAAAGCAGCAGCAGCACTAGAAAAAGGTTTACCATTCCTGACATGGGGCAAGAGAAACATATGTTTCTCTTACCTCGTATGTGACTGTTCCTCTTGCCCCAACAAAGATTTTATATGTTATGATTTTGATAGCAACAAAACTCGTATTATCTGTATTAATAGACCGTAAATACTTGGTAAGGAGTATAGATTACCTTTCACTTGTTATTGAGGTGAAAACAAACAGTCTAAAACAGCTTTATTTCACAAAGTTATACCGAGGCAAAGACAACGCATCCAACTCGTCTTCGCGGGGTTATGAACTGTCAAATTTGTTTTGGTTTTTTCTCGACACTGGGACATCGTAGCGACATCTATGTATGAACGGCGGAACTCATAACTGTAACTGTTTTATCGACAGAGCTACTCTAAGACTTAAAGCTTATAGTTTACGAAATATAGCCTCTCGTTTCTCTTACCCCGGTGTTTCTCTTACCCCATCTGACCTTATTACCTATATAGTAGGTATAATATATGCCGTGTGGTGCCGGCTTAAGAGCACTACATCCCAATCTATTGCCGTGTGATGATGGCCTATGAATATCCTACCACCACATCCCTTTGTCAAGGCTTAGGATTCTATCGTGATGACTGTGCCGATAGTGGGACTTCATAATGGTTTATGATGATGATTAACTGTTGTGGTATAACAAATGTATAACAACAAGCCATGTGGATACACAAAGTCACCAAGGTTGGAACAGCTCTCCCAAAATGGTTAGCATTCGATCCGCTTCGGCGCGCCTCGCCTAGGCCTTTTATGGTTGCCAGGGTAGGGTAGACTGGGTACGGTTGAAACGGGGGACGGTTGAAACAGAGTGAATAACTTGTGAACAGTGCACGATAGGGGGAGGGGTACAAGGGGAGAACGAAGCGGGCGACAGGGCGAAACATGAATTTTAGTATTGCTTCACTCTTCGGGCGGTGTGCTTGTCTGTAGGAGGCCCCATTGTGTTTTTTAACGGCAAAGTAAGTATTTCGATGTCTACATTTTTGCAATTATTTAGATTTCATTTATGGTTAGAGTATTGATAGTTTTGTTACAGTTCAATTAAAGGTTGTCCAATATCTTAGTATGATTAGTTTTTATTAACATTTACTGACATTCTTACTATGAACCGTTTTATACAAAGATGGGGGGTGGGGACAGTTGAAACAATTTTTTTGGGTACGGTTGAAACAGTTTATTTATTAAACTTTCTTGTTTTTTAGATACCGAGGGTACGCTAAAGGGAGACAAAAGGTATAAAAGGTCAAGCCGACATATAAAGCGAGATCTTCGTTGAGAACAGCCGCAGAAAAAAAAGGCAAAAAAAAAAATTTTGTTCAAGTCATAGGGACTTAAACTAAATAATAATTAGATGTTGTTATACTTAATATTTATCTGAAGGCTGATTAAAAGAATGATATATTATAAGTATAGCCAAAGAATTGTCGCTACCAACATCTCATTATAATTTAGTTTAGGTTGTACTTAATATAAGGCTGATTAAAAACAATGTTTGATTATAAATATAGTCAAAGACTATTGTGATTAGTCACTACCATTCGAAGATGTTATTAGAAGGTTAATAAAAGATAATAATTGATTATATTTTGTATTATTTGTATGTGTTTCAATTGACCCCAGACACTGTTTCAACCGACCCTGACATGGGGACGGTTGAAACAAAAAACTGTTTTTTTTTAATTTGATTTTTCTCAGAAATGACTATACATTGACCTTAAATAACATTGCCCTATTGTAGACAAATATAAGGTCTTTTATTTAGTATGTTTCCGATATCGCTCACATGACTAATCCCGATGCTATGCATGATAAATGCCAAAATGTTTCAACCGTACCCAGTCTACCCTACTTTTAGATGGCTAACAGCTACGACCTATTCAGTCTAGCGAAGGTAATCGTCAAATAGAGCGGAAATTATCTTAGAAAATGTATCGCGAACGCTTCTTATTTGGTAGGGTAATTCTTTAGAAGGCGCCTGAGTTGCTCTCTATAATCAGCTCGTATTTTGTGTTTGGAAGGCAACATATTTTCTATTTCCATTATTATTGTTTGTCCCTAGAAAACAACAACAACTGAAAATAATTGCAGTATCCCGATCGGCAAAATGCGAGTCTACGGGTTAAACCGGATAGATTAATAGGTAAATAAGAAATGATTAGGTACTATTAAAATAGTTATGAAGTTAATTATTGAATGGCGTTAAACACATACCTAATCTCCCTTATTCACTTGACCACTGCTGGGACACAGGAACTTCTCTCTTGCGTTAATAAATACATAGAAAACAAATTAAAGTTTGTACTAAAATCAAAGTAGGTGCTTATTTCATTAGGAGGAAAAATAATAGCTTCAACCAGAACAACAAATTACAGGAATATCTAATTATAAATACGGTAATTACCGCCGATGGGCTACTGCTAACTAGGTAACTATGATTTACTCAAACTCAATGCCATATATGGATGGGTAAAATGAATATCCTTAACAATATACAATACCTACCTATCATAGTAATTTTAATATGACTAAATTGTAATTCTAACACTCGTCATGATCATCCACAGATAACGTGTCATCATCATACTGTATCGCTGTAAGATAACCAAATAAATAAATGAATAAGTGCGATTGAGAGGTGTTATGACTGTGTAGGTGATATGATAATCGTCTCGATGATCGATGCTATACTATAAATCTACTTTTGATCTAGCATTGACCAATAGCTATAGGTAGGTAACATTAGAACTCGTATGTAAACATGTACATATCTTTCAAAATTTTCGTGAGTATACTAATACTATACTACCGCGCGCGCGGTTCTCACCGGTGAGAACCGCGCGCGCGACCTGAGAGGAGACGGGGCACGGCGGGACGCTCACTCCTCCTGATAAAGACTGCTCTTGTTGTGGTCGAAACGTCGAGAGTTGTTTAACTCCTATATAAATACGTGAGTAATTCCCGTTGTACAAAATGAATGTACATATCTGTGGAATAGAACCTATTATAAAATAGGGCCCCATCACTGACGTCAAGCTTTAATCGATGATCAAATAATCGAGACACGTCGTCTCGTCACTGAGGCGATCAATTCTTCAGTTTGGTGTGTGACTCACACTTACCATAACATTGTTGACTATTTTTCTTAGAAACCTGTCGGATTACGTTGGAAGATAACAAACTGAGTCATGTGGTTCAAGATTTTTCCGATAAAGTGGAAAACACACGATACTCGTAATTTTTAAAATTTCTCAATACATACATTCAGAATTAAGTTGATTCATCACTTTCTCTGCAATGATTGGATGTTTTGCAAATTAAATTATGCTAAGCATAGAAAGAAACTAAAGAAAGTTGTACCCAGTTACCAATTTGTCTGTCCAATTTGTGTTGTTGTTGTAACTATTAGCATAGACGAATTAGTCTATTCTATGCTATTAGTTTTTATGCAATAACCTATAATATGTAGTAGGTATGTATTTTTAAATGTTGTATATAACTATTAAATTTCTTAGAATTAAAAAAATACCAATACGTTATATATATCTCGTAAGACATAACGTATTGGTTATTTAATTTGTCGATTAGCGACCACACCATCCCATGAAAACTTCAAAAACGTATTGATATAGTACCTAATTGATATGTATTGTTGGGTTCTATTAACAAGCCTACCATCGTTTTGTTAAAAACCATCATGTCCCGGAACCATCATAATAGTAGATACCTAAGCTGAAAACAATAAATATGTACCTACTTTAATTGGTAGGTACCATGAAGTTCAAGCAATAATACTGTAGTGGAAGTAAAGGTACAAATAGTTCTATGGATTGAACATGATGCGAGGGTGCGTCAGATGAGTCACTTGCACCCCTGATCCCGCGCCCCTCCAGACAGGGTGCGGCGCTGCACTGGGGGAGCAGAAATCGATAAACGCAGCCAGCCAGACATTCCGAGTGTGATCCAATACAGACTTTCTGCTCTCTATATTGGATTATATAAATTCATGAATTCTTACTAAGACAGATAAATATTCTAATAATAAATTTTTCATAAATTTTATTAGAGGCCTGTACTTGCTTGCTTACAAGCTAGAAGCTTATGTATGTATGTATGTTACGGGTGCTAGATTTCTGATATACTCCAGTTCAAAGAATCTTTATTTCTCATTAAAAACAATTGTCACCTAGACACTCGGAACAAATATTTTGCAGATCCTGTGTGCAGATCATAAAAATTTTTGTCCCGAGGCCGTGATCGAACGAACGCAACGCAACCTCTAGCGTCGTAGGCGGACCGCCACACAAAATTACATTATTGTAGACAAAAAATAGATCGTTACCTAACATCATAGTTCATCAGAGAGTCATTGTTGTAGGACACTAGAATAATTATATTATGTAATTGCATGTTTTAAATATTCATCTGTGACAATAAACAATCTATCATACCACTTCGCTTGCAACAACTAATTAGATGTGCATTTTATTAAGACATTTAGAATCTGTTTGATAAAGAGAATTTTCTTCAAACTACTATCACGTATTACAAAGAATATCCAAATATATATTGATGCAATATATTATGCCATACAATTTGCGTGATCGCCAGTCTTCAAATCACACGTCGGAATCACCATCTCTCCGAGAATTACGAGTTCTGACGATATAATAGAGATCTTAAATCTTTCCCTCAGTTTGTAATGCTTTCTGATCTCTTCATAATTATAGCGATAATGTTCTCCAACGCTTACTGTAATTACGCGGCAGACGGTGCAGTGAATTCTAAGCTAATTAAATATTTTTAGGTTAATCTCAGCATTTGCGGCTCGTGGCAATTAGCGCGAAACAGCCGACTCACACTAGAGAAAGCAACGAACGAAACTTCAAAATCGTCAGTTTTTACGGAGAAGGAATGCGATCACTGAATTAGCTGTAATCGAATCACAATAATACCCATTTTATTCCACGTGAGCAGCTACGCGTATCGTAATCAGTTATCGGCGCGTTATCAGATGTGCTGTATGTACATTGTGATAAAATCGAGTAGCCTTACCATATATGGTGACATAAATTGAGGCTGAAACATAAACCTCCCGATTGGTGGAAACGCTTTTGACGATGTTATGTGAACTCTGATAAGGCACGCATTATATAGTTTATCCTCGCCAGAACGTATTCATTTAGTGAGCTGTGCTCGGACGAAGCACAACGGAGTATTTACTAGTCACTTTAATTTAATAAACTGTAAGTTAATTTGTACATTTGATTTGTGAATTAATTTATTTAATGCAGTGATAATTTAACTCGTTACCTTTTTTGTTAAAGTGGATTATGACTTAAATAGAATACAGAAGTGTTACATAATAACTTTTAACATTAATGTTGCGTAATCAATTCAGTTTTCATTTATCACTTAGATATCAGTCGCGTTATCGACTTGCAAACTTATTAGTGCATAGCAACCACCAAGATTGTTCTGGAATCATTTTACTATAGGAATTGCTAACGGGATTTTTTTTTCCAGACTAATTCAAAATGTGCGACGAAGAAGTTGCCGCGTTGGTAGTAGACAATGGCTCCGGTATGTGCAAGGCCGGTTTCGCCGGAGACGACGCTCCCCGCGCCGTCTTCCCCTCGATCGTCGGCAGACCCCGCCACCAGGGTGTCATGGTCGGCATGGGCCAGAAAGACTCCTACGTAGGAGACGAGGCCCAGAGCAAGAGAGGCATCCTCACACTGAAGTACCCCATCGAGCACGGCATCGTCACCAACTGGGACGATATGGAGAAGATCTGGCACCACACCTTCTACAACGAGCTGCGTGTGGCGCCCGAGGAGCACCCCGTGCTGCTCACTGAGGCCCCCCTCAACCCCAAGGCCAACAGGTAAGCGTCCGGTTGAAGCACCCTGCCTCCCGTCCAAGCACTGCCTGAGCTGCCGTCTGCGGCCTCTCGCCGGAGCGCCTTCTGACCCTCGCCTTCTGTTTCAGAGAGAAGATGACACAGATCATGTTCGAGACCTTCAACACGCCCGCCATGTACGTCGCCATCCAGGCCGTGCTCTCCCTGTACGCCTCCGGTCGTACCACCGGTATCGTGCTGGACTCCGGCGACGGCGTGTCCCACACCGTGCCCATCTACGAGGGCTACGCACTGCCGCACGCCATCCTCCGTCTGGACTTGGCCGGCCGCGACCTCACCGACTACCTCATGAAGATCCTCACCGAGCGCGGTTACTCCTTCACCACCACCGCCGAGCGAGAAATCGTGCGCGATATCAAGGAGAAGCTCTGCTACGTCGCCCTCGACTTCGAGCAGGAGATGGCCACCGCCGCCTCCAGCAGCTCGCTCGAGAAGTCCTACGAGCTTCCCGACGGACAGGTCATCACCATCGGAAACGAGAGATTCCGTTGCCCCGAAGCTCTGTTCCAGCCTTCATTCCTGGGTATGGAAGCCAACGGCATCCACGAGACCACTTACAACTCCATCATGAAGTGCGACGTGGACATCCGTAAGGACTTGTACGCCAACACAGTATTGTCCGGCGGTACCACCATGTACCCCGGCATCGCCGACCGCATGCAGAAGGAGATCACCGCCCTCGCTCCCTCCACGATGAAGATCAAGATCATCGCGCCCCCGGAGAGGAAGTACTCCGTATGGATCGGAGGATCCATCCTCGCCTCCCTCTCGACCTTCCAACAGATGTGGATCTCCAAACAGGAGTACGATGAGTCCGGCCCCTCCATTGTGCACAGGAAGTGCTTCTAAGCTTCTTGTTCTCCATCTAAGACTTAAAAATAATTTATGATGCCCTACACCAAGCCCCTGAAAGGGCGGCTCAAATTACGCTTGTGATCTTAAATGTGTAAGTTCAGTATTTAAATAGGTAGTAAGGTATCGTAATATGCATATTACGTAGTTACGTGTAACGTTGCCGTTGCCGTTTTTGACAAAGATTTTTATTATTTATTTTTAATCGTTACTTGCTAACATAACATTTGTAATAAAATATAAATTATACCGGTATAAATTTGTAGTTTTTTTGGTACCTAAGTACGTAATCACGTCAATAATCATTCATCATTTCGAGCTTTACTACCAAGACAATACATACCTACAATACAATACTGTACGAGTAGGTAGGTAAGGTACCTAACCTACGTTATCTGGTTACTGTGTTCAATGACCGCAGTTGGCAGTTATTTGCGTGGTTTTCCTCAGATAAGCCTTCATTATTAATGTTTTTACAAAATACTTACATAATAATTAAATTATTTTATAGTAGGTATATTAACCAACTCTCGTCTGCCTTTACTTTAGTATTCAGTAGGTATTTACTTGGCTCAAATAAATTAATTTGATAACCTAGGCAGTAGGCACATACCTAGGGTTCAATAAGTGGTTCAGCCCATACAGGGAAAAATATAAGTACTTAAATAAAATCTTTACCTTTGTCAGTCAGTACCTACACGATGTAGGCATATTTATGTCGCTTGGTCATTTTAATTTAATTTTTCCTCTTTCTTATTTACATTTACAGTCATCCTCCATAACATACCTAACTACTTGTTATAACTGATTTCAACAATCGTGATGAGTCATACAAAAATATTTTACTATTGACGTAAACATTGAGAAGCTAACGTAAGCCATTACTGTTGTTAGGGTGTAGCTATTTTATTATGGTGACTTGAAGACATGTAGCATGCAGGTAAGGTACCTACTACCTGTACTGTAGGTAGGTACCTTACCTACTATACATTTTTAATATAAGTAGGTAGACCCTACTTAAATTTATTTACGCATTAATGATAGGAGCGACGGAAATACTATCGCATTCGACAATTAAAGTAGGTAGGTACTATACTTAAACTATTTATATCAGTCCAGTTATGTTGAACGGTTGAACGTTTTAGAATTGGAACTACGTGGTTCCAATTTTGAATGGTTGATTGTGATTGGCCATCGTTCAAACGAAGATTGAGATACCTAACGCTTTGATTTATTTATTTATTTATATAGGAACATCAACAGAATCAACATGGACACAATGAAAACATTCGCTATTTAGGAGTTTTATAAATTCATGTTATTCTAATTAAAGATGAACACAGCATGCTTATAATTTAAGGCATAAACATGATTTAAATTGATCTGTATAAAAATCAAAGTGATAACCGTACATAACTATTTCCCACACATGCCAATGTTAGTTTTACTTGGTTTTGTAATTAAATTCCATGTAAAACCTACCTGTATTGCCAAAATAGCGATTACACAAGTAACCTCATAATAATGTAAAAAGTGGCCAAGTGCGAGTCGGACTCGCCCATGTAGGCTTCCGCAGCAATTGTTTATATGAAATAGTTTATGACGTATTATAAAAAAACTACTTGATAGATTTCGTTCAAACCAATTTTCGTTGTTAGTTTTTATGGTTATGTACAATATATATTTTTTGTAGATTTATCATCTTCTTATTTTAGAAATTAGAGGGGGGGGGACACTCTGTTTTCCACTTTGGAAGAGTCTCACGTCCAAACTATTAAGTTTAGAATTAAATGGTGTTAGAAACTTTTACATGATTTTTAAAGACCTATTCATAGATACCCCACACGTATGGGTTCGATTAAAAAAAAGTTTTTAAGTTTCAGTCCTATGTATGGGGACCCCCAAATGTAATTTATTTTTTTTCAATTTTTTTATGAAATCTTAGTGCGGTTCACGGAATACATCTACTTACCAAATTTTAGCTTTATAGCTTTTATAGTTTCGGAGAAAAACGGCTGTGACATACGGACGGACGGACGGACGGACGGACGGACGGACGGACGGACGGACGGACGGACGGACGGACGGACATGACGAATCTATAAGGGTTCCGTTTTTGCCATTTGGCTACGGAACCCTAAAAAACACTTGACACCATAGATGTAAATCACATATTACCCCCAATTGGGGGTAATCTGTAATGTAAATACTATGCTTGACACTGGCCATAGAGATCTGGCAAATTGCTTAGTTTAGCGTAGGGTAGGGTCCATTTTAAATACCTAGGTACCTACTAGAACTAGAAATGCCATCTATATAGTCTAGCTATAGTGTATGCATTATGTTTTTCTTCGTCACATAAGTAACGTCACAGAGATTTCTATTTATGCCATAATTTTGTTTGCAAGTAGGTAATTTTGTTTTGTTTTGTGACCTGTGACAGAGGGAGGTAACGTAACGTGTCGTTCAGTTCACTCAGGGTCAAGGGCGGGGCCTAGGGTTGTTCTCGGAACGAAAATCGATATCGAGACTTCGAGAATGCTTAAAACGGAACCCGAATAAGATGTGGACGGAAGTATTATAACCATAATTTGCGTCGATATACGACAAAGCAATGATTTTATATAGTATAGATTTGTTACAAGCACGCGCATTGTAAAGACTCAAATAAAACCCAATTGTAACTTTTAGTTGTCAGTCTGCGTCGAGCGCAATCACGAGCTTGACATGCCGTAGGTTATTGTGTCCTTGCTAAAACAAATTAAAAATGCCATCGTGTGTGTTTCGGAAGGGGTGCTTACCCGTTCAACCCACGATTTTTCTACCCAATAATATTTTTACCCGTTCAACCCAAAAAATATGGCCCGTTCTACCCAGAGCAAAAATTTGAGTCACAGTGTATTCTAAATAGTACAGACACCGTAATATTTATAAAAAAATCGAACTTGACGATATTATTACAGTAGCTTCAAATTTTGTTAATAAGATATGGAGGTAATAAAAGTTCATGATATCTTCAAACGAGTGCACGTGCAATTCCTAGAGAAATTTAAGGTTGAGTTTATGATATCTTCAAACGAGTGCACGTGCAATTCCTAGAGAAATTTAAGGTGGAGAACTTATTGTATGTACAATAGATTATCCAATCAGTTTTTTTATAGATTGATTATTTTTATTGCTAGACTAGTAGACTAATATTTATCTGAACAAGACTGATTCTAAAAATAAAAAATTTTATACTGAATTTCTGCATTTTTTTTCTAATGAATGACCCTGCTCTTTAGTGTTTCACTGTGTCATTTATTTGAATTTAAACAATAGAAATTAGGGATAAGTAGGTGTGGGTAGAACGGGTAACTGGAATCTAATCTTTTGGGATGAGCGGAGAAAAATACCTACTGGGTAGAAAAATCTTGGGTTGAACGGGTAAGCACCCTTCGGAAGTGTACCAATTACGATGCTAAAGTAAACAAAACACAAGGAATCTCGTATCACATGCGAGTATGCAAAGATACTTAGATTATTTATTTTTCCAAATATTTATAATAATAATTGAGGCGCGGACATAGATTAGTTAGTGTAGATGCGAATATTGATGGCGATGTAAATTCGATGTAAATGTAAATTCTGATCGAACATTCAACACATTAGGTACCTATTTTTAATCATCGCGTATATTTGATTAAAACCATAATTCATAAATACACAAATATTCGTCTCCATTCCGCACATAAAAATAACCCCGAATTAAAAAAACTTTTAAAGAGACAGAAAAGAAATAATTTAAATCTTTTTGAAGGTATTTAGAAAGTGTGTTTTACTAATTTATCATTAATTATTTCAATTTCAATAAATATGATTTACTTTTGTAAAGTGTTTTATTTCTTACCTATTACTATACATTTCACTCAAGTGTCCACTCTTCGAATATAAATGTTACTCTATGAACTAGTAAACATTTGACATCTTATGTCAGTTTTGGATTCGCGGAACAGATTTCAAACTGCAATTACATGAAGGTAACATATCTATACTATATAAAATCATTGCGACAAAGTCATTAATATATTTTTACATTAGAATATACTCAGGTAAGTATTTAATAAGTACCTACCTACTTCAATGTAAGAATATGAAAAAAACATAGCTAATCGATCCCGGTTGTAAAATACAATAAAAAACTTGGACAAATTATATTATCAAACTTACAAAAAAAAAATTTCGTAGGTATATCTGTGTTGTTATTTCATCAATATTAAGTTCCTTAAAAACACTTAAATTAATTAACGTGTCCCAATTAATTGATTAAAAAATTTATAATTCGTCCGTTTACTGTCCACAAAAATTAAGGCTTAGTCTTATAAATCTTTAATAATCAGCAACTGCAAACCCTTGCCACAGAACATATTATAACAGAAAACTCTGGATTATCTGATCTGAGAATTCGATCAAACCACTTTCAAAATGAAAGTCGATTTTCCTTTCAATTATAACAGTAATTATTATCGAATTAAACACTTTAGCAGGTATCTCACATAATAATTAGCATTGTAATCGGAGCTAAGATGACCCTATTTGGTTTCATATACAACGTAGGCACCTCACCATATTCAATTCTATCTTGACTAGATGCCAAGGATTTTATATGCACCTGACCTTATAAGCCTGAGAGCGTTTTATGGACATCACGCTGTAGCCCGATACGGCCTTACCTAAGTTAGCTCGTTTATGCTTTGACCATCTAAAAGCGATTTACTTACCTAATAAAATAAAATAATAAAAATAGCTTTATTTTTCTTACACAAATTTTTCACTGGTTTTATTTACATTTTAGATATTATGTGCAAGTACCACATATAGCGGTGAAAGCCTCCTCCATTTTGCTCCAAGTCTCCCGGTCTCTAGCAAGTCTGCTCCAGGTTGCTCCAGCCATCTTTTGGATGATACTTACCTAAGCACTTATCAAATCTTTGTGTAATAAATGAGTATGTTTATGAAGGTGATGTGAACTTATTTTTATTAGATTTAGGAAACATCACATCGAACGATAAATCTATGGATTTATTTTAATTAACTTAACTATAAAGAGTCTATACTATAGTATAGACCGTTATTACGGCTAGGCTACGTAGCTAGTCCTTGTCAGTTTGGCCCCGAGTAACCCGTGCGCAGTTCAGATAGTAGAGTAGGTAGCTACCTAGACCTCGTAGCCTCCCGTACCGTCGCGAGGTGGGTGGGATGGGATGGGACCGATCGATCATTTACCTCTCCTAAGCCCGCACGATGCGTCTGTCTGCTCCATAATAATTTGAATCGGTAAACTAAATGAATTATTTTAATATTACTTTATTAAAATAATTCATTTTATTTTACCTTGTGTTACATTCAGGTGGTAATGGCGAATGTTATGTGAATATGTATCAACAATTTAATTTTTAAAACCTAACAATTAGCAAGATAATTACGATAAATTATAAAACTAAATTTATTTCTGGTCTAATTTGTTTGTAAAAAGTGTCGTGGCTTGTGGGCCAAAAAATAAGAAAATAAAATAGACAAAGAAAAGTTTACAAATTTAAGTTAAATTTTGCACTCAGCATGAAGAATTAATAAAAGGACAAAAGGTGAACCTGTTTCAACAGTCCTTTTCCAGAATCGTCCCTTTATTTTTTTAAACCGATCGAAACGCTGCGTTTTAAAATACATTCTTCAATGAAAGGTATTGGGTGTAAAATGGCTTGCATGGTAGTCATACAAAATTCCATGCACATAAATGGTAAAGCCACAAGGGTTCTATATTTTTAGTAAGTAGGCCAGTTTGCATCAGATCACAGACAAATGATGCGATCACTTGTGAAATGTGATCGTGAACAATTAATGATCTAGTTACAGTTGCCTCGCCTCCATTGTGTATAGACTGTATAGCTACTCCAGTCGTGTGTAGGCAGGCATACAGTAGCTGTAATCCGATTTTCCAGTTGCATAACTATCACGCGAGGTAATTATTCCGAGCTTCATTTGTTTTCTTCGGTGGCTTCATTTTCAAAATTATCCAATAACTCTCCGTCCTTATCATGTAAATAGCCAATTTAAATGATGCTTTAAATACCTAATAGCATCGTCACAGAGGACGACGAGGAGGTAACGAACGACCTTTGTGGCCCGCCAGGGAGGGTCTGCCGGTGAAGCAGCAGGTTGCTTGTTTGATTCTCGCCCCGAAATAAACATTTGTAAGATATGCATATCAAATTGTTACTAGTATTCTGGATGCTATGTATGTATAATAAAAAATATATAGTTATGTAGTTAATTGTATAAGGTAAAGTATAAGGTAAAATACCAATAGGTAACTTTTACACTACTAAAGCTTTGTGGGTATTGTCGATCTTATCTAAATATGAGGATAAAAAAAATGTGTGGAAAATCATAAAGACTCTTTTACAGGACTACTGTGTACAGGAGTCAAGAATAAAACAATGAATCATCTAAGTACCAGTTGGGTTAACCTTTTTTACACTATTATCTTTACTAGTGAATAATATTAATAACTTTATTATCATTCCACATGCAACACACATTGTATGAGTGTTTCCTTTGAGTCATGTTTTTTTTTATCCTTTTACGATAGTAATATACAACAACATCCTTAATGTGCATTACGAATTAGTGTCAGTGTGAGTAAACCCATAATTTTATACTATTATTATAGAAAAAAAACGATATTATAAGTTTACAGCAGTCGTTTGTTCAAAAACAGAAATAACACATTATTTTGTTATTTATGCATACTATTATTTTTAACCTCTAGGTGATGTGATCACGAATATATATTTTACTAGCTTTCCGCCCGCGGCTTCGCCCGCATTATATTAGATTTGAAAAAAAAAAAAAAAGTAAAAAGTACCCTATGTCCTTCTCCTGGCTCTAAACTACCCCCCTGCCAACTTTCAGGCAAATCCGTTCAGCCGTTCTCGAGTTATAAGTTCAGGCACTAACACGACTTTCTTTTATATATATAGATTAGTAAAAATATTATTTATGTTAAAAATCAAATACATCAAAGTTTTTTTGAGTTGGGATAGATGTGAACTGAAATAGTTTTTATTGATACCTGATGTGATGATACAAACAAAAGTCATGCTTCTACTTCTTGCCACTTCTTCCAATAGAACTTAATAAATATCTTGGGAAATAGGTGTATGTTGTATTACCTAAGATAGTAAAATAGGTTCCCAACGAGCCAAACCACACTGACTCAATAACCTAAGTCCTTATTTCCAAAACAGAAGACAAGTAAGCAGTATTGTATTAGTCATGGTAAGTGACAGAGAAGTGAATAAGTGCCGCCTGTCCCCTACACGCGGTTTGACTCACCGACATAGTACGCCAGTCGCATCGTGGCATGAACTGGTTATGGATGACTCATCACCGGGGACACTGATTGTGCCGTCGTTAATATCAAAAACTTATCAGCGTGTTTTATAAACATCTGAAGGTTAACGGTCAGGAAACGATGAACTCATGCTTATTGACAGTTTCACTTTGTATCTAAATGTAGTTAAGTACATATCCAACATACCTACCTATGTCATTCAACGGAAAATAAATGAACAATAAAAAAATATTTATCTTTCAAAATTTCAACATTCATTTTATAACAACGGGAATTACTTACGTATTTACTTACACAGGACTTAAATAAAAACATTGTCATTATTTCTTAAATAAGACATTTTATTTATATAAATCTATAAAAACCATTAGGAATGTTTTTATAATTCAAGAATGGCTAAGCTGATTCAGGTGCTTTATTTTAACCTACCTAAAATAAAGCAACTGAATCAGGGTAGGCAACAGCGAAAGAACATAATTGAATAGTTGTAAACTTATACGACTTGTGTAACGGACTTGTGTACCTACTTAGGTTTGACTTAGGTACTCAAATTTTACACAAAATATTTTTAAATAAATTTATATATTTTATTATTTCAGAAGTTCTTATTTGCTGTGCTGCTTAGCACATTAAGTACCTGCTTACGCAGTCAGGTATTTTGATTCAGCGAAAGTTTATAAGAAGCCATATGAATCGATTATTTTATCTATGCATACTATACCTACCTACCTCTCAGAACCTTTCATATTTTTATACATAATTTAAGAGTTTCTCTTTAAGTAGGTAAAAGTAAATATATTCATATGAAACTCACCAAACCACCAGGACTGGGTAGTGTTTATCTAAATTCTAAATGCGCATTTTAATGGCCTTAATAAATACCTATAAACTTTTTGCCTTGCCCAAGTGATCTGTAGGATTTTATGGAAAGAAATGACATAAATCTCTAAATCATTATACTTACTTTTCAGAAAAATATACTTACACAAGCTATGTATTCAATCAAATTTATTCAATCAAAAAAAATAATGTTAAAATCAAAATTTCATCGATACTTTTCAATACCAATTCATTACTTGACGCACTCTTTGCCGCCCAGTTGAAGAGGGACCGACGACGCTCGCTCGGTTCACTATAATATTGAATGGAACGTTTGTTACAACCACAAGTAAAAATTGTTCGTTTTGTCTATGTGTGCGCCTTGTACGAACAGTGACCGTTTCTACCATCAACCAATCAGAATCCAAGATTTCACTGATGCCCATATATGGTAAGGCCATCGGTTGCGCCAAGTGGGGAGGTAGGACGAGTCCACAATATCGTTGATGTTTTTTTTAACCTTCCTCTTTCGAAAAAAGAATAATTTTGACATTGTTGGTCATTTATGACATAAGCTTATTTTCGTATGTGGTTTTGGTAACCCTGTCAGGTGTATTTTGTGTTAAAATTACGTTATTTGTAGCACACGCAGAGGTCTGTTGGACGAGTCCATTGCGTTGCGGGGCGCCGGCGTAGGGTACGGATTCTAGTGAAGCAAATCGACCGACCTCTACGTGCGAGCGAGTAGCAGAAGTAAACCGGCCGGCATTTATCACGGTTCGTTCGCGATCGCTCCAGTGCTATTAATCTTCTCTCTTGTGTCATATTTCATTGGTAAGTCAATTTATTTTTTATTATCAATATAATCAATAGAATTACTGCCCAAATTAGGAATAATTTACTGTTTGTCTTGTTAAATAGGTAACCATCTCGTGTACCTACTCGTCTAACCTCTCTTCTATTTCACGGTCAAGTCTACGATGCGTCTGTATATTCGTGATTATTTTTAGATGCATACAAACACTACCGGGGGTATCCCCGTGATATTATTAGATGCGTCATCCCTTATCGCCTCCTAGCCGTTGTAACGGTTTTTGGAAGGTAGCCAAGATACCGTTGAGATTTAAATTTCAGGTAGGGTAGACCAAGAGAGTTATAATATAATGAGTGTTGTTATGATAGTAACCATAATGTAGTTTGGAATGTGTTTTGTCTGTGTGTCTGAATGGGTCGAAGTCGCGAATGCAGTGGGGTTTCGATGGAGATGCCGGGCGTTATCAAGTCGCGCGCTATCACAGACGGCGGCGCGGGGTGAGGGAGGGTGACGCAGTCTCCTGCAGCGGAATACCATATAAGGCCACGAAACCTCACGTTTCGAGCCGCACCGCTGCCATTGGTCGATCCGAGCTGAGGCGGGGGTAGGGGGGCCTCGACAAGCAGCCTCATTTATATACTCCCGACTGCCTCTGAAGCCGACATTCCACTGAGTGAGCTCGAGTTGAGGCATTGTACAGCGATCTAGGCTGTGCAATAGCAAGTTAATTTATTTATTAATTTAGGACTATTTAAATAAAAAGTAAGTTGATGAATCGTGACGTTAATTGTGTGAAATAGTTTTAGTGATAAGTGGTTTTGTGCGAATTCAGTGATTGCGTTACGGGTCAGTGACATAGGGTTGGGACATCGATCCGGGATTCGGGATAGACGGTTGCGGTAGGGCGTGGCTGAAACAACGTGTGCGATATTCTAGTTGGATCATTTGTATATTATTCTTAAATTTAATGCAACCAATTAGAAAGTCTTTCATCTCGCAAACTACTTTCTATAGCGGTTTATGTCGTCTCTTGAAACGTAGTCGCGATTGCCACGTTCACGCCCTGCCGTGTCTCCACCGAGCCTTATTTGGTTACAATTTGAGAGTTCGCCCACTTAGCACTGTCCTGCAATGCCTGCGTAGGCCAGCTGCCCACTTCGCTCTCTTTATAAGGGAACCTCGAGGACTATTACCTAACTTGAAATGGAATCTTGTGACTTATTAATTTCCGCAACCCACATTCAACTTAGTGCTTTTTTAAAATCATAAGTGAATTCTGGGTCATAAAGTAGTGATTAAGTTTAATTAATGATAATAAGTTTAATTAGTGATAGTAAGATACTACGACTTTAATTTACTCTATGCCTATCGCGTAGATTTTCTAGTGGTCAGAATTTTAAGACAGTGTTTTAATTGTTTATTTTCCTCTATTTCAGACTAATTCAATATGTGCGACGAAGAAGTTGCCGCGTTGGTAGTGGACAATGGCTCCGGTATGTGCAAGGCCGGTTTCGCCGGAGACGACGCTCCCCGCGCCGTCTTCCCCTCGATCGTCGGCAGACCCCGCCACCAGGGTGTCATGGTCGGCATGGGCCAGAAAGACTCCTACGTAGGAGACGAGGCCCAGAGCAAGAGAGGCATCCTCACACTGAAGTACCCCATCGAGCACGGCATCGTCACCAACTGGGACGATATGGAGAAGATCTGGCACCACACCTTCTACAACGAGCTGCGTGTGGCGCCCGAGGAGCACCCCGTGCTGCTCACTGAGGCCCCCCTCAACCCCAAGGCCAACAGGTAAGTGTCCGGGTGAAGCACCCTGTCTCCCGTCCAAGCACTGCCTAAGCTGCCGTCTGCGGCCTCTCGCCGGAGCGCCTTCTGACCCGCGCCTTCTGTTTCAGAGAGAAGATGACACAGATAATGTTCGAGACCTTCAACACGCCCGCCATGTACGTCGCCATCCAGGCCGTGCTCTCCCTGTACGCCTCCGGTCGTACCACCGGTATCGTGCTGGACTCCGGCGACGGCGTGTCCCACACCGTGCCCATCTACGAGGGCTACGCGCTGCCGCACGCCATCCTCCGTCTGGACTTGGCCGGCCGCGACCTCACCGACTACCTCATGAAGATCCTCACCGAGCGCGGTTACTCCTTCACCACCACCGCCGAACGAGAAATCGTGCGCGACATCAAGGAGAAGCTCTGCTACGTCGCCCTCGACTTCGAGCAGGAGATGGCCACCGCCGCCTCCAGCAGCTCGCTCGAGAAGTCCTACGAGCTTCCCGACGGACAGGTCATCACCATCGGAAACGAGAGATTCCGTTGCCCTGAGGCCCTGTTCCAGCCCTCATTCCTGGGTATGGAAGCTTGCGGAATCCACGAGACCACTTACAACTCCATCATGAAGTGCGACGTGGACATCCGTAAGGACTTGTACGCCAACACAGTATTGTCCGGCGGTACCACCATGTACCCCGGCATCGCCGACCGCATGCAAAAGGAGATCACCGCCCTCGCTCCCTCCACGATGAAGATCAAGATCATCGCGCCCCCGGAGAGGAAGTACTCCGTATGGATCGGAGGATCCATCCTCGCCTCCCTCTCGACCTTCCAACAGATGTGGATCTCGAAACAGGAGTACGATGAGTCCGGCCCCTCCATTGTGCACAGGAAGTGCTTCTAAGCGACTCGTGAAGCTGCCCCCGCAGCCCGCGGCCCGGCCGTTCCGCGGCCGGCTGCTCAACTCAGGCTTGTAATCTCCGTTAATTTAATTGTACGTAAGATATTATTATGTAATGAAACGTAATAGTGACGGCAGGACGGCGCGCGGCGCCGCGGGCGCGCCTCGCCCTCCTCGGTACTGCACTCGCCAAAGGATTTTTTGTAATCTCAAGAATGATGATTGTATGTGCTGAAACGGATAAGACTACTTTCTTACTAGGTCATTTATAAATTATAAAAAATGTGAAAATTAAAAAAAACTGAAAAATGCATGCATCTTTCATTCTATAAGTACCTTGTACTCGCTTACCACATTACCCTCAGTCGTAAAGATCGTTGAGAAGCAATTAAATAGGTAGTTACTAGATTTATCTCTTGTAGGTATAGATAGGTAGTTTGACATTATGATAATGGGTTATGAAAATGAATGAATGGGTCGTGAATGAAATCGATTCGAGATTTCTATAAAAGAAAAAAAAAAAAAAATTCTATAAAGTCAATCTCGTTATATAGTAATTGGATTATGTTTTTCTTGATCACGACAATCACTAATATTATCCTTTGTCATTGAAACAGTTCCAAAAACTGATCGTGTCAACTGTCAACGCAATAAAGGGCCGAATATCCGGCGCTCCGGCCTAGTAGCTTGCCGAATATCCGGTTTCCGGCCAAACTACTATCCGTTACATCTCTAATCAAGATCAAATTGGTTTTTCTGAGAAAACTTTTTCTCTTTAGATCCATTTCTGATGGTTTGGTTCTAACAATAACTTTTATCAAAATTACTTTTTATCCTTTGCATGTTGGATATCCTATCGGTACACCTAGGGAAACAAATGTTAAAACCTAGATAGCTAGGTACCTACCTAATACACATCATATCTGTTGTTTCTTTGCCCATTCTTAATAAATAATTTAAATTAAATTGTTACATACTCAGACTACCTAAGTTAAATTGTTATTGTTACGTAGTGTGTTAAGAATTAAAAGACAATGGTCACATTTGACTTTTATTATGAACATCACAAATATTTTGCACATAATTAAGATTCAATACATTTAATGGTTAGTAAAAAAAGTTCAATTTAAAATACTCAACATGCAAGTCAGTTTTATAAAACCACTCACTCCTATTGAGTTCTAAATAAATACTTAAATAAAGGAAATATTAGACATACAACTCAAAACTTAGTTCATTTAAAATTTTCACTTTTGGTAGACATTTTATTATAGTTTTTTAAGAATTAAGTATATAAAACAAATTAGGCCTGCCTGACTTACATAAATATATAATAAAAACTATAAATATGTAATAAAACTGGATCGCTCAATTAATTGGTATTTTTTTTATCAAATATAGTCAGCTTTGGTGTCTCAAATTTTCTAGATTCAAGTCCAAAAGCAGTACTCGAATAGCAACACTTATTTCTAGTAGGACAGTTACCTATTTTTCAGTGAGACTTAAGTCTTGAGTTACATGGATTAAACCCTGTTATTATGTAACGAACAGCGTCACCTTTTGGTAGATCCACATTTGTGCCAAATTTTAAAAACAGTTAGAACATAAAATATGAAGACAATTTATTTTAAACCGCAAATCACAATAAAATAGCCTAGTCGCCTAGAAGCATTGAAAGTACCAAAGGCCGATGATAGCAAATGAATAAGTTCAGATACATACTTATATTGTTTGAGTAGGTAATTAGTATTGTGCGGTTATGTAGCTATCTCTGGAACCTAATCAAAAAGTATAAAAAAATTACATTGTACAATATAATTGATGATTAAAGAAGTAATTTCAGTTGAAGTGTGATTGGTAAACCATCGGCCCATAGATAGGATATTTAAAACAACGTAGTTCGAGTTAGTAAGGACGATGGGATTCCACTAAGTACTCACTATGTTATGTTATTAGAGACATACGTGTACCTACTAAAACTTTAACATCTAAAGTAGACTAGCTGCTTTTAAACCTAGAGATAAAATATATTTATGAAAAGTGGACGAAGCACTTATAAATAATATTTAATAGTAAAAATCGCAAGCATATTTTAGTAAAGGAAAAACTAAGAAATATTTACAAAATAAACTATCATTGTTATATAAAGAAGAATAATAAGTGATAAGTATGAAGTATAAAAACCAATATACCTCGTCCACAATTCAAATAAAAATACTAAATAATTAAAACCTAATATTTAAATATAAGAAAATCAGGATGCATGATCTATAAACTAACTTAAATTTCGGTAAAAACGATTACAGCTAAGCGTATTTTGACGGCATTTGTGCAGTATAAATATACATAATTATTTATTAAAAGTTTATATCAGATATTAAAAAGAAGGAGAATAAAAACAGAACTATAAAGATACAGATATTTGGACCCATGTTATTACTTCTGTGGTACAATTTATTGAGAGGACCACACAATATAATCATTTGACCAAATATTAGCGTATTTTTTACTATGTTTTGTACCAGCAAATATTTCTAACATGATTACTTATTGATTTGTAGTAAAATAGTTTATGCATTAATAACTATTAGAGACACAATTCCATGGACTAAAGCTAAACTAATTACAGTCATTATATTAGGATCATTTGATAAATAATTAAGAACTTTTATGATTTGTACTCATTTCAAATCTAGTACTAGTACGTAATATTAAGGCAACAGTTGTTTATTTTATACCTATTTAATCTAGATAATGAAGCTTTAATTAACATTCTACATGATTATTTACAATAACATGATATCATTTTTGTGCATCCACGCCGAAGTTATTGACTGTTTTAAATTATTTTAAAAACAAGTGTTTTAAAATTTTTCTGTGAACCCATACTAAATCCTATGTTACATTTGAGATAAAAATGATTGATAAAATTTAAACTAATAATGATGGTTTTCAATTCATATACATACAACATTTAATGATAAAACGATTATTGTGCAATTACCACATTTAGAATTATGGATAAGTGAGTTTATTTGTATTCGAGACCGTGTTAAAAGGACACATTTTTACAAAAACTCATCACTTCCAGAAAAAAGTGATTATATAGCGCAAATCTTTAACTCAGTCACTCTGTTCATTATTAGGCTGTCCAGTGTATCTCGTAGATTGCATTGATGAGACCATATTTCTTTGACTGCTATTTTTGCAAATAGAATATAACATTAGCATTAAGATGCTTTTCCACTACACATAGCACACCTTAGGTGGAAAAGCACCCTAATTCGAATAAATGTTTAACTTGACCTTACCCAATATGTTACCATTTAAGCTCTACACAATTTCATCAAATTCTATTTTAATTCTCGCATGCTCTAAAACCAGATTCTGTCACTTTCACATCAATATAATTTGTGACGTTATAGAAAGTCTAAAAAAGAATTAAAATTAGTAAAAATTTACATAATAGTCCAGTTCCTAATATAATTTATTATAAATGAGGTGACATTTCTAAAACTGTACCTTTGTTGTTGTGCTGGAAAACGGTATTATTCGATATCTAAACTACAAAAATTTCTTAATATACATCTTTATAGAACAAATTAATACATTGCCAACCGATCGCATCAATACTTCTAGTCAAATTTATCCTCAATTTATCCCACATTTGTAGTTTAATTTAAAATAACACACAAAGTATTTCTATATAATATTAACTGTTATTGTTATGTCTATATTACAACAGCTTGTGGTACGTTTTAAGATTTTTAGGATTTAGGATTTTTAGGATGTTTGGATTTTTATTTTTTCTCCTATCAAGCCCCTTAATAAGGTAAACCTTTTATGAAAAGGTTGGTAAAAGCCCAGTGTTGTTGTGTTTCCATTTTCAAAAAATCTTTAAATCTAAATCTTTGTTAGTCTCAATCACTTCACTTAGTCCATCTCACTATCCAATATACTATCTTCTGTCGCCTGTCGGATATCACTGAGGGGGTTCCCATGGACCCTGAATCTGTAGACACAGGTGTAGGTGGGGTTGCCATGGTTACTCTCGACCCGCAGCTCTATAATGTCGAAGGCTACGGGGTAGGGGTTTCCCCCGATGAGGGTAGTTTTGGGGTATTTGACGGGGAAGTTTTGTATGGCTGTGCCGTTTGCTTCGTACATGTAGTTGCCGAAGAGATGCGGTTCTGGGTCTTGCTCACCGTGGAGGCCCTGGAAATTATTTATTTGTTTATTAATGATAACATTACAGGTTTATCTCTAAAGCTTAAATAATAAAATATAATGACTGTAATAAGAAATAAACAATTAATTATTTGGTTAAGGTGGCCTTTGTCTATGTATAAATCGTACATTAATGTAATAAACTCCTGTGTGTATAAGTCACAAAGAGCAAATACTTATAGAACTTACAAGCTTTGGTAAACAAAATAATAGAAGCAATGCTGTACAAATTATGACTGATATTAATGTTTTGGAATGGGTACAAAGATTATTTATGACAATGCACAATACGCTCCACAGCGTCAGCGAGTCATCAGTGCAGATACAAAAACACTTTATTTTACACCAAAAACAAAACACATGATTATAACACAAAAAGAGACACGTGTACAATGTGCGGCCTTATCGCTAAAGAGCGATCTCTTCCAGGCAACCTTTATATTTTAGATCATAGTTCCTCCACGGTAAATAAGAATTATACACCCATATTCTTAGTCGTTTCCTCCAGACTCGACTCAACCTCACTTGTGCAAATTCGTATTCAAAAACGTCCTCCACTTGATTTTTTCGGCTCACCTCAAGTTCGAGGCAAGGTGGGAACTGTCAAACGTAAGGTACCTCATAACCAACCTTGTAATTCTCTTAAGACCACTCAAGACGATCAACGCTTGTTTATTTTCGAGTGGAGGAATATTATGAGGAAACGACTGAGAATATGGGTGTTAGACTTACATAGACGGAGAAGTTCTTGGGCGCCGACTCGATCTTGCCCTCGACCGCCAGCAGCCGCGACATGTGCTCCAGGGAGAAGCCCGTCACTTCTATTATCGCGTAAGTTTGTACCACTGGAATTATAAACATATCTATAGATTGTCTTACAGGTAAAGTATACTTTCTGAGGTCTGCTAGTTTCTATTAGACATCGTTTTTGCCAAACAGTGTAATTTTTTATATGAGTAAAAACAGTTAAATGTAGCATAACATAATGTACTTAAATGTACCTTTATATATATGTTAAAATTGTAAAATGCCAACAATATAATATAGCTTAGGGATTGTTACACATTGTTATTTTAAAGCTATTTGCAACTTATGTGACCAATATTATCTTTGTCCCAATGATCCCCTCCCCTCTCAAAAAAATCTGACAAGGGTATCGTTTCCGAGTAATATAGAAGGTGAGGATTACGAATTTGATGACGTTGAGCGTGGGTCGGATTGCGGCGAGCGAAGCGAACCGCAATACGGCCCCGGTCGTGCTGCCACGAGCGAAGCGAGCCGTGCTGTGAACCCACGCCCCCTTGCCTCCCTGAATGCCATCCCCCATCAAAAAAATTTACATAAATGTCGATTCCTATCGCAGTCTCCACTCTTGTAGGCAACCCCCCCCCCCCCTTTTTTTAAAGAATATATGCGATCATTTTGATTACCTAGATACATGCAAGCAGCTCGCACACTCACGACATACTAGTCTATAATTATAATATATATTATTTTTTTCTTACCTAGATACCCCGGGAAGCCCTGGAAGGCCCAGCACTCGGCCGGCATGGCGCCCGGCGTCAGCGCGTACCGCGGCGACGTGTACACCCACCACACGGGCAGGCCCAGGATCGAATACTGCTTCGTCTTTATCTGGTACAGCTCCGTGCATTTTGTTGAGATCACTTGCCCGCCTGCAATTAAATAGTCAACTTGCTAGCTAGTGACTATCTAGCGCTCCACCTCCACTAAATACTAGCTATCTACACTGTGGCTTCGCCCGTGTTATAATAGATTTTCCCCGCAGTAAAAAGCCTATGTGTTAATCCAGAATATCAGGTTTTCGTCGTTCAGCGTCATCTTTCGCCTTTATGATATAATATGTGTGATAGAGTGATAACTCGACTGTTACAATATATAGGTACACAGAAACATATATATGTAGCCTAGTTTTTACTTTTTGTTTAGATGTGTTACATACTTTCGGTTTTATAATATGAGTAAGTAAATATAGAATCTAGACTTACCTGCAGACTCCAACGCATAATCCACAAGCCCAGTCTTATCAGCATCATACACATTCAGCATTCCAGCGACTATTCTCTTCACGGCCTCCAAATCCGTGCCAGAAACATCATGTGCATTGGACACTTCAACTTCACTCACGTATTCCTTCAATCTCTCAGTTATAACCACCATCTGTTTCCTCTCAAACACTAACATGTATTCCTGAATAAGTCTACGTATAGCATCCTCATCCATTTCAGGTTTCCACGTAGAAATCAAGCGCTCGTGGACTTCTTGACTTAGTATCTGCAATTGCTCACTGTTCATATAATATTTATCGAAGTAAACCTTCAATTTCTGCGCTAATTCTTCAGTGTTTTCATTGTTGAATATCTGAATTAGATTCTGCTGAAGATACTTGAAGGAATACTGCTCGATTTGTGCTTCTAGATTGTCTATTTTGGACAGTTTTTGATCGAAGAACTTCATGCGATTATCGACATTCAACGCCCAGTCTTCAAGAGCTGCGACGCGCTTCGATAGATCAACATCTTGTATGATAACTGGTGATTTATACGTGTCTACGATGACTGGTTTTTCAGGGAACTGTGGTATGATTTCGTAGTTGTAACCTGGAAAAGAAAATGGCGGTTTAATTTTGTTGCTCGCGCTCTGTCCTTCCCACATGGCTGTAAAGAGATAAGAGTTCGGGGAAGGACAGAGATGATTTAATTATACGATTATAGAAATGAAAAACTCACCTAAAAGTGTAGCGTCCTTGAGTACGTCCACTTTGTTAGGTGATTCCTCTATCCTTCCCCAACTTAGCCTATTTACACGATGCAACATTGTGACTATAAGATCTACATGATACCTGATTTTCTGAGCTCTTTCACAATTGAGGTAGTACCAATATCTTATGTTTGTCTTATACTTTACCATTTCCAAAATTATTACGTATTTCATATACCTACACACGGCATTGAAATTTAAACATGTAAATTGTTCCAAATAACATCCTTGCACAAAATTTTATGTATTGGTTATTTTTTTCAGTTCAATCAATGAAGATATTTCTAGTCTAATATAAATAATTTATTCAATAAACATTTTAAAAACTATTTTGAAAAAATTGTTGCATCGCGTAAAACATCTTCACAACAAGTGCCCAGGGAAGAATAAAATGGGTTGGAAATAAAATAATTGTCATATTGTATTACAAATTATTATTAGCACAAATTACACGAAAAATAATTAAAATTACATTCGTACATATAAATAGCTTACTTTACTATCCATACCCCAATAATATAAGTAGAGCTATGCATGCCGTCGAATTTGTGACCATATAAATGTATAGATATCTAGTGATGAATTTCAAAATGCTTTTATAGTCTGCTATATTGTATTAAACATTAAAAGACAATTAAAAAATTATAAAATACTTATGTAATATATAAAATTGACGTCGCACTAACTTTGTACCCACTTTAATATCGCTGAAATAAAAATACAATCCAAAACTTTATAAATAAATTTTGGAAAAACGAGTAGCATATAAATCACAATAGATTTCTATACATTTAATCTGACCTATCGAAGACATTACAGAAAAAAACTAATTTAGAATTTGGATTAAAGCTTTATACTAAAGCAAACCGAACACATAGAATTATGACTAGGTGTTAGTCTTTTTATAAACACGAATACTTTGAACCAATTCTTTTAATAACTTAATACTTCAATATGGCCACATTTTAATGGTTCCACTAAGATTTCTTTGCCACTTTGGAACAAGCCAAAAACCTCGTGAATCCACTATAAGGTACGAATGACATAAACATCAATTGTGATGCAAAATATAATTAAAATAAATTGTATTAAAACTGGTAGACAAAATAAAAAGAATTCTTCATAAATATTTGTACTCCATTATTGGAACTATTGAATCACATAAGATTATAGAGAATGAGTAAATTATATAATATTTTGAGCTTAACATCAGGAGGTGAAACTGCATATGAAGCTAAGAGAAATGTATTGAAACTTTAAGTAAGTATATAAGCCCTATCTCTTTATATTTCATTATGTTCTCTGAATAATGTATTAATATGAAGCAATGTTAAATGAATATGAATATACAGGGTTATTCGAAAAATCAACAACAACCTAAACCACAGGATTTAGATACATTTTTTAAAGGTGGCGCTAAATAGAAATAATATTTTCAATAACCCTGTATAATATCCGATTACATATCATTGAAAGAGACAAGACGTTGCTTAGTAACAGGTTTTAATTAGTAAGGATTACAAGTCATTTCGGCAGTTAAATTTCACTTCGAAAAATAAAGAAATTATATAAGTAATATGTTTTGCTAAGCTCATTATTAATAACCACTGTTTTACTTTTTGTTAACATTAATTGTATTAGTCTAAGTACAGTAACTGTATGTTGCTTTAATATAATCATACAATTATATTTAAAAACGCTCAGAAATTATATAAAAATTATATATGTATTACAATTGGACGCACTTCTGTGCTGGATATTTAATATTTAAGGCGGATCTATGTAGATATAAAATTCAAAATTCAATTTAAGAAATGTTTAATTAAATATATATAATTATGAATTGACGCATTTAAATAACATTAATAATCTATTCAGTTGCATGCATTAAATATTATTTGAACATTCAAAAACAATAATTAAAATTACATTTATTCAGTTGCAGCTATCACACCCTTTAAACATTAAAAATATTAAAATCATAAAATATTACTGATTTTTCAGTTAAATGACATTAAGTAAATAATAATCTAAAATTTAAAAAATTGTATGGAAGAATATAATCAAGTAACTTACTTTAACCTATAATTATATTTTTATCAGGTGTTCTAGGCTTTGACTCTGGGAACATTCCTCTATCAATATGTTCCATATTTTAGCACTGTATATTTAAATAGGCTTTCTTGTATATATTTAGCGTGGTTTCAACTTGCAAAAATCAAAATAGTAAGAAGGAATAAAATAGTAGTTTGCACGTCAGACGGCTAATATTGCTAAAAGTCTCAAGAAAAACATTAATTTAATAAAAAAATCTAACTAATTTCAGAGAAGTCTTAATAAAATAAACAGCAAAACACAAAACAGAAAGATGGAAAACGTAAATTTTAAGGAAAGAGAGAGAAAATAGCTTATAGATCTTGCTCACATTTTTTTATTAGTAAATCTGCAAACGGTTATTCAGACATAATCAGATAAGGTGGTTTTGTTTAGTAACGCTGCTCAAAAGATTTATCGAGCATTTTCTTTAGAACGAAAGAAGAGAGTACCCATTATCTATCTCTTTCTATAAAATTCCCAGTATTAAACCAGCAGAGTCAAAGCCTTTATATGAACCCAGTATCAAATGACACCGCGCCAAAATCGACGAATCTCTTCATAGCAGCTATCGGCCACAACCTTCACATAATCCGAAGCATCACCCATTCTATTCTGCACTATATCTTTATACTCATTATATGTTTTGGTAACTTCGGGCAGATTCTGACGAATGTTCGGCAAAGTGATATTTATATCGGGGATAATGTTGGGTATTGCGATTTTGTTGGAGAACTCTTTGAGGTCTAGTTGGAAGTCCGTAAGGTTGGGGGCTATGTTATCCCAGTTTTCGTACGTGTAGTGTGCTGCAAGGAATCTATTATTATATTGTGCCTTATGTACTACAATTTGTAACTTTATTTATCCATAAAGCTTAAGAACCTTCTCCAGATTTATGGGTAAGATTAAGTCACTTGTATTTACATCGAAATTGATAGAACTTGGCAATTTTTAGTCAGTAAAGGCTTGTCTAAGTCAATTTAGAAAAGTCATCATAATTTGAACCGTTTTCCTGACATGAACCCATGAGAGGTAGTTTTTCAGTAGTAGGGTTTCAACTGTCCCAAATAGTCGTTTTTACTTTGACTTATCGTGACATACACATAATCATCGAGTTGTCGTCACTATAGTTGTGGGCACTATCCTCGTTCCGTGGACAGTACAAACTTACTGCGATCCCCAACCCGTGTAAGCGTGCTAAATATAATCTCCTAATACCTATTAGACCGTTTTGCCCGTAAAGTCACGAAGATTAACTTAGATATGAATCTCCTAATACCTATTAGACCGTTTTGCCCGTAAAGTCACGAAGATTAACTTAGATATGAATCTCCTAATACCTATTAGACCGTTTTGCCCGTAAAGTCACGAAGATTAACTTAGATATGTTATCACATCACCCCCATTTGTTTCCATGAAAGTTTCATTGGTAAATTCAGGGGCAGACCCATGCATTATTAACATTTAAGTTTTAAATAATCCGATATTCTATAATAACTCTTAATTATGATGATATTAGTACTCCTAAAGAATCTTAAATATTTAGGGCATGTATTTAGTGAGACACAGTATGGTCATGATAATGAACGGGTTCTATTCTAAGAAGTGTGACGTAAAATGTCTTGTGAATGGTACTTACATCCGTACCCCAGGACGGGCAGCAGCAGCAGCAGCAGTAGCCAGGGCCAGCGACGACGCGAAGGGGGCGCGCGGGTTTCACCCACGTGGTTTGAACTTATCTGAAATACATAATAAATAAAATAAATATTATTATTATTTATTTATAGTCAGGCAGCCTACGTGTCTACATCAAAAAGTTATGAGTCTAGTATATTTTATTTTATATTGCTGTAAAAAGTAGCACATGTGTTATTCTCATACATAAGCTACTGTTTTAACTCCTTTATAAATACGTGAGTAATGGGTCCGTTGCATTTCGTGCGTCGTCATTTTGGAGTAAACAGCCAAATAAGTAGCATTTCGTGCGTTTTGAAAAGCGGCGAAAAAAAAAACTCAACCGTTTGTCGCATTTCAGGCGTCGAGTAACTTAGTTTTAACCATAGAGCAGCAGAATTTTAGAAGCCTCATTATAATTATTAGATGATAATTTGTTGTATTTTTGAGGGATTCAATACTAGAAACTAAAACTTCTATAAATCCCCGTTGTTATAAAATGAATAAGCTACATCATTTTAAATTTTCATCACAATCCATTCATTATTTTTTGCGTGACAGAGTAACAAACATCCATACATTTATACAAAATATGAAGGACTGACCGTTTCAGTGACCGTAGTGACGGTGGTGGTCACAACCTTCTTCATGGCGATGTAGATCCAGTTGAATGGAGCCGCGGCCGCCGACGCCGTCCGGGATAATAAATTGGCTGTAAACAAATAACATATTTAAATATTGGCTCAACAATTCACAGAAAGAAAACACACGACAATACGCTCTACAGCGAGTCGTCAGTGCAGATCATAGTGCCTAGTTATTAATAATTGAACTTAGCCAACGCGCCTTTTTTCCCCACGTCTACGTCGAATTTCTTCAAGACATCATTCAAATATACCGTCATTTAACTTCTTAGTTACAAGTTTTTAAGTAAGTTTAAGAAGTTAAATGAAGATAATAAATCTACGAAGATTATAACGTTACACAAACAGAATCAATCCCAATACACATCGCTGCCCTCAACAAATACTGCTTAATATTTTGACAGTTAACATTATTATTATTTTATTTTCAGCCATAGTTGTCCCACTGTAGGGCAAAGGCCTCCCATGTTTCACGATGTTGATGACAATTTTTCACGATCTTGTCCTATTGTGGAGGTTGGTCCACAATAGCAAAAGGTGGAAGGGATATACATGGTAGGGGGATCCATAAAGAAAACAAGGTCATTTCATTGATAAAATGATTACCTTTAGCAGGTCTCCGGTCAGTATAAGGGTAGCGATGCGGCGGCCCGACCACTTTCCTGTATGCGTCGCGGGTGCTCGTCACCACCGTGGTGATGATGCTGATGATGAGCCGCGTGAGCCACCAGCGCCGCGCGGGCTGCTGCTTCTCGTAGCACAGACCTTCGTCATCAGAGCTTTCTACGGTCTGGGGGCAATCATAATTACATTATAACGTTATATCGATATTCCCTAGGCATGTTTGTGTAACTGCCAGATACACACTTATACGTTTGGTGCAATTTTCTGTATGTTTTTCTTGGTCGTATAACTGTCTAAATTCATAGATATAAAAAGTTTATAAAATTTCTGTGTATTGTAAAACTACTAAAATGGATTTATATATACGAGTAAGAAGCGCTGCAGCTTTTATAAAACCTAATTACTGCGATCACCAACCGGCCTGATAAGTATGATAACCTATAATGGAATCTAGGTATTTAATATATCGATTCGTATATAGCTTATGATTAATTCTTTGAAGCTATATAAATAAATTAATCTAGCTGCAAAGTTTATAAATGCTATCGAATTATTGACGAAATTGACAAAACATGATTTCAACTCTTATCATTATCATAGCATAGATAGGACCTGCATGCTAGACTACAACATCCTGATAACACAATACCGTTTACATTATATCTAGGTCTTGTTAGTATTACGGTGAATACGTGACTGTTTGTGAACCGATCGCAGTCAACAATCAGTACTTTTATTAATTTACATATTAACGGTATCAGCATTACCTTGACTTTTGCCGTTTGGTGCCATTTCATTAAATACATAAAATTGCGCAAAAAGCACACGATGATTAGATAAGTTAAGTTAATTCTTAATAATAAACCACTTTTATTAAGCTTAAGAGAATATTTATCAGGCAAGGTTAAGTTTTTTGTCCAGGTAAAAAAATACATATTTTATTATTGATGACAAAAAACATTCAAAGCAGCGTATATTTATTTCATCATAATCTTATCAGCTGTCAAGATGCAAGTTTCTTTTCTAACCAAAGTCATCTCATACAACCCTCTCTGCCCTTTTTACTTGAGAAGAACAGAGGTTCAACTAGTTCATCTAGTCGCTCAAGCAATAGTCGCACCAGCGCAGCGTCTACAGCGAGATCAAGAGGACACTTACAGAATACCACGTTCTGCATTCTGTATCATCTAATCCCATGAGAGCGACAGAGATAGCCACGAGAACCTACATTAGATCAAGAGGACACTTACAGAATACCGTTTCCTGAGCGTGGAGGTAGTCCACGTGGAGGTGGCGGCGAGGCGGTCCACCTCGTCGGCGCTGACGTTGGGCCCCGTCAGGCGGAACTGCGTGAGCGAGCGCCGCGACATGTTGGGCATCGCGACCTGACCCGGGGCCAGCTCCACACGGTCTTTTGATAGGTGGGAGTATGTGTAGTCCGTTTTGGGGTATTTGCTGCGAAAGAATGGTACGCTCTTAGTAACGTATTGATTGATCACGGTCGGCGGATGCAGCGCTGCCACACCATGCTTTAGAAACAAACTAAATGAAAACCCGGCTTCGCTCGGGTGAAATTTGATGAAATTCTCCATAATCCGAATTTTGCGGAATATGTTTTCGACTCAAAATCAATATTTTTTTATGTTTTATTATTCATATAAGGTATCGATCGAGTCTACCGTACCCCTTGACGAAAGTATTAATATAGATGTGTGTCGCTGACACTGATAGTGCTACGGATGGTATTTCCCAGCTGTATGTTGCTGTATTAATTAATTACACTGTGATGTAATGATGTGTTTGACATGTTTATTCGTTATATGGTTCAAACTTAAGAATACCATAATATTCGTGTGTCCAACTAACTGATTCATACACCAAATATGAGGACAGCAGAGTCCTTCTGTGTACAGTACCAACTAACTGCAATCACCAACCCGCCTGGTAAGCATAGTGATTATACTAAATCCCCCAAAATCTATAAAGGGTTCTACTAGGGATATTCAGATACATTTTAGCGAGATTTACATTTCTCGCATCAAGAGCGAATAAAGGTGATGAAAAGTGAAGTTAACAAAAACATAAAAAGTTGAATGGTTGTGTAAATCACTCTAAGATCAACAAAGGAAGTTGATTATCTTCGACAACAATAACCTGAAGGTGATAAAATCTGTATCTGTGGTCTAACAATGAACCGAGGCTGCCCTACGCAACTGATGACTTATAGTTATAGTTACAAATGATTAAACTGAAATATTAGCATATTAATAATAAAGGATTATAAGGAAAATTAAACAAAATTAATGTTACTTCAACCCAGATAGATTCTATAGGTATAATGTGTAAATAGAGGAAGGTCATAGACATAAGATATTGCTAATAATAATCTATATAACATTTTTATAGTTAAAATAATAGTAATAAAAGCTATTTACGTTCCCACTACTAGGACACTGGGACTTTTCTCTTGGCGAGATAAAGAAAAAAGTTTTTCGCACCAACCATAGTAAAGTTAAAGTTTTTAAAATATATTTTTTAATATTTAAAGCCACTGTACCACTTTTGTTATTTTATTTTGCAACACCAATAAAGGTTAGGCTTTTATGTTTAGTTATGGATAGTAACAAGTTTATAAGCAAAATTGTTTATTATTAAACATTTAAAATTTTGCGAATAACCCATTAATAGCCGTGAATTGTACCTTAACTTAACATATTTGTAGACTCACCGGATTATTTCAGAAAACCTTATCTCTTCATACATTTTTGCACATTTTTACCGTATGAATTGTCCAATAATTATATACAATTCACTTCTCATAACCACAAGAACTTAAACTTAAAACCACTTTATACACCAATGGCTGAATTGTTCGCTGAATTGTTCACTACTAGGCCGGGATCCGTAGTACATGGAAATCAAGTGATTACTAACAAGCTAATTTTTGGTGAGTAGCTTCGTTTCGATGAGACGTCCAAAGATATCCTATACCCAACTCTCGATTGTGGTAGCTAACAGAGATATCAAGGATTAAAAAATTCAAGGATGTAAAACCGGGATAACGGACCACGAAATTTGTCGGACAATATGTCCGTTAGATTTTATAAGTATTAATTAAGTATACAACAAAAAATCAACTGGTTAGTAATCATAGTAATCATTTAAATTGACCTCGTTTTCGACACATTTTGGAAATGGCGGACTCTTTGATCTAACCATAGGTTTTGTAGGACAAACATGTTTTTATATAATTTAGATAATTATCTTGAGATATAACATATTGTCCTACAAATTTCGTGGTCCGTTATCCCGGTTTTACATCCTTGAATTTTTTAATCCTTGATATCTCTGTTAGCTACCACAATCGAGAGTTGGGTATAGGATATCTTTGGACGTCTCATCGAAACGAAGCTACTCACATAAAATTAGCTTGTTAGTAATCACTTGATTTCCATGTACTACGGATCCCTGACTATTCATATTTCACAAGTTAAAAACAAAATAATTTTAAGATATTTTCATTATAAATTTAGTTTAATTCAATTTACACCAAATTTTAATTAGTCTGCCCAATGCAGACTGTTAGTAAACTAAGGCACTTCTGATCTGAGCGCTATCTTTGAGAACACAGTTTTTTTTATCACAAAGTAAACATGTTATAAATCTACATATACACCGTTCTTTTTATCACTTTTTAAAACTTTTCTGATACAATTTTGATACAAACTCAGACAAATACGTTTGGCATTTGACTGGGCGACCGATGCGGTGCAAATATAGAAGCATTATGTCTAATAATATCACTCTAGTTAGCTTTGTTTTCCTTGTTTACCGCGGGGATTACGGAGATCCTAAATATTTACGTAGTTATTGAGTCTTATGATTTAGTAGCAGATAAATAGCTATAGTTGCAAAAGTTGACATTTTGATCGCATATTTTTCAAATTGGCATCGTACCAATGAATTCGTTATATCCTTAGAAACATTGTGTTAGGTCGTGAGCATGAATATTTAACAATTTTACGATAACTCATTACATAGTGGTTTCTTCCCAATATGTTCGTGATTTTGTCAAAGTGCCTGTACATACCTTAGTATCACAACACTTTCTACTTCGTTTATTTCCACTTCAGTCACCGTTTCATTCGTCATTTTGTTAAAGTATTAGAATAAAATATCAATAAATTCACATTAATAATTATAAAATATTAAAACATTAAAATAAAATCACGTAATCATGAACACACTGCTAATTTGTCCCGTTATTTATAACTGATTCCTTTTACTAATCTACCCTCATAAGGATTATTTAATTTTTGTCATCGTTTATCAAATTATGTTCCATGTTTACCGTTGCATACAAATATTTTTTAGCATAAAAACTGTTGAAAATTAAGGGAATAAAGTAATGAGTTTTATTTAACACACAAATTAAATATTTGGTTTACTAAATATGCTGCATAATTGGCCAACTAAATTGTGGCTCTTAATAACATCGTCATCAATCAATCTTAATACATAAATATCTTTGTAGATTGTATTGTTCGATTGCAATCTAGTGTTTGTTAATCTAATACTGTGTTTTAGTTATCACTTTTTAGGCCGCGCCATAGTGAGGCCTAAGTAGGAGGGAGTAATATTGGTGGTTAGTTATGAATTTAGAGGAGGCCTTCACCTGATGAATCACAACCACAATATTCCAAACATACCATCTACATCTACATAAGCTATCTTAAATAAATGTACTAACTTTTGAGTACTAACATAATCAATAAGTTTGTAAATTACTCTTCTGGACAAGGCTTTTTTGTAGGGTAATAAATAATGTAGCGACTTACTTCCAGTACTCGCCTGCCATCTTGTAGAGCCTGGAGGGTAGGTGGTCGTTGTTGGGGTTCACGTTGAGCAGCACGCTCGTGTCCGCCAGCGCCTGCTCCGCGAACGAGCTGTCCGTGGAACAGATGGACGTTGCGGGGCTGCCGAAGCGTCGCGACCTAACGAACAATTAATATAATCTAAGAGCAAATTAAGTACAATATACAATAAACTTATTGTTTTTCGGTGTTCTGATTGTATTTATCTAATTATAAAATACTAGCTTTCCGACCTGCGGCTTCGCCCGCGTTTTACACTTTCCCGCAATTTTCTTTGCTATAAACCACACACAGCCCGAGACCTTTCCAAAGAATGCAAAATTGTGGAAATCAGTTTGTGCGTTCTGGAGTTATAGCGTCAGGAAGGAAATCCAGACTTATTTTATATAGTAGGTAGATAAATGCCAATTCAATTATCGTTGTTTTTGGTTTTAAAATGGCCAATTAAGGGTTAAAAGGTGAGAAAACATGGAAATAAAGCGGGACAAGCTATAGTTGTTTTGTGTTTGAAACATATTTACAGAAGGCTCGCTTGCATAACAAATTCCAGGCAAGCCAGTGCAAGCGTAACTTTAGATTTGAATTATTTAAACATTCACGGTCGAAAATCATTAACATCATCACAGGACTGACGTAGTTCAACGTCAGAAAACGTAAATAAAATGTAACTATATAATCTGGAAAGGAGCCAAGTGTGTTACTTTGTCTGTCCGTGTGGCTTCATAACGATTGTGTTGTCTGTAATCGATCTGTTGCGCAAGCGACCTTTACAGATTCTATTCAGTTTGTTGTTTGCATTTTATCGTAGTTTTAATTAGTAGTGAGGAAATTAGTTGGTCTGGCTAGTAATAAATGCTAAATGGCACCACCGGTTTGTGGATAGCACCAGCACCACCTTATCTCAATGTTAAGATCTAAATTTTAATGATCAATCTATAGCTTTATGTCTTACCGCGATAAAGCTGAAGAGTTTGTTTGTTTGTTTTAACGAACTAATCTCAGGAATTGCTGATCCGATTTGAATTGATGATTTCTATTAGTATTGAATAGTACATTTATTGAGGGAAGCTATAAATTACATTATGTAACTAATATAGGTTTGTAGATAAGATAAAAAACGCAAGCAAAGCTGTCGGCGGTACGGCTAGTAAAACAAAAATAAATATTGTTGGACCGCATACGTATCAACCACCCTCCTTAGCGTAGTGATAATACCAAATCCTGAAGACCTACAGTTTAGTAGCACTTACGTAGGGTTGTTATGTTACTTGTTATGGTGTTGTCAAGGATAAACACTATTAACGCCCATGAACATATTATAGCTTCAGCGCGATGTAGCGACAGCTTCGCCCTGCAACCTGCACCGCCGAGGCAGGGTGGGTAATGTGTTAACAATTTGCTCCACTCACCTCTCGTGGCTCAAGTTGAACGACTGTTGTATGGGACTGAGCGTGACGTCATCGAGTGCGCTGTAGTGCTGCGTGCTCGTCGACACCCTCTCATATTGGCTGTTGATCTCGTTCTGTCAAAAGGAAAATAACATATCAAACTATGTGTGTACCATAATCTAAATAATATATCATTACAAATCTAGCACCCGTAACACAAGCTTCCAAATATACCTATTCCTAGAATGTATTTCTTTCTTTCGCACCTGGGCATCTCACCACGGCGCGCGCCTGTCGATATTTTCTATATAGCTCAACCGACAACGTTTTTGTATTTTATGACCAAAATAGTAGTTCATAAAAACTTCTTCCGGCAAGGAATTGTAGAATTAATTTTTGCACCACGAAAACTATCTTGATATCATATAGGCACGCATTATGTTAAGTGTCCTAATTAGTCTTATAGTAGGTGGTCTTGTACCTACCTACTCGTGAATTCGATACTTGCTTGTTTCGTAAAGTGCGTTCTTATTTTTTCTGATTTATTATAAGTATCTCAATGTTTACGTTTTCTATCTTAAAATATGGATGAATGTTTAGAGTGCCGCATACTAGGTGTGGTTGCGGCGCGGTTGGCGCCTGCGGTAGCATTGTAATATCGTTTGCAGGTTGCAGTTGTGGTGAAACCGGATATAGGTATTTGGTAAATCTTATGTTTGACCTGACCGGTCATATAAACCACTTGAAGACTTTGAGACCCCAACATTTTAACACTCAACAAGAATTTTCCTAGTTAAGCTATAATCATGTCAGTTTTCAGCCTTCAGTGAAAAAAAGAGTATAAAGTAATTCAGAATTAGTCTTCGCCAGACATCGTAATTCCGTCGTTATCTTGTACAGAAAGGAAGTTGTTGCGTATTTTGCACCAAGGTGCACGCGCATTAATTAGCCACCAATAAATGTCAGATGGTATATGCTATGCATCTGCATAAACTACGGTAATTTAAAACAAAATACAAAATAATTTAAGATATGTTTTTGGAGAATATCGCTTACCTACTTTTTAGGTTCAAATAAAGAGGCGTCTTTTAAATCTGCCAATTTATGTGGAGGTTTGATTCGCACCAAGGAATGTTTAAAGACACATAGCTAAGAAATAAGTCCATAAGATTATAGGGTAAACAACAACAACCATGCACCATTATTTTATCCTTAAAATGGTAGGTAATCACGCTCTGATTTTATGGATAAAGATACCAATGCCAAATAACAACAATTATTTGGCATTTATTGGCATTATTGTTAGATAAACACTAAAATAATTTTACAAATCGGACCAACGGTTCCTGAGATTAGCGCGTTCAAGCAAATGCGAAAGCTCTATAAAAGTGGTACAATAAAACCTCATCAGTCGCCACAAGGCCGTCAAACATGACATCATCAGTGAACAAGAAGCCAATCTGTACGTGTTCAAGCAAAAACATCCTGCAACATTTCTTACAGGCCAATTGTAAAGCGTAGCGAGCAGACCGTTGTGTGTGAATCATCAGGGGTGTTGACTTCGGTAGCCTATCTTTAATCAGTAGACGCAAGTTTGTGGAGTTTTATTAATTAATTTGTCTGTTAATTTAGGGATTGTTCCAATGCCACTGGGTGGTATTGGTAGGTCCATACATTGGTTGTTGGGAACGAAAAGTAGTGGATATAGACCGCGAAAAGTATGGATGATCTAGTTAGAAGCTGTTTTACGGTGGATTCAAATGCTTTAACGTAAAAACTCTTTGTGATTATGTAAGATTTGTGGCACGTCTAACCTTGAAACAAATAATTGGCAATCAAAAAAGTTGTATGAAATGAATTAATACAGTATAACAGATAATAATATTAACAAAAAAATCCCAGTATCGACCAAAAAAATAAATGGCTAAACTCTGTTGGCGTGTCTCATTCGTATAAACAACGGAAGTCCAATATCATTGCACGCGATATCGACCAAATAAAATGAACGCGATAAGAATTTGGTTCTCATCAATAAAATGTACGTAATATACATACATAATATGTACGTAGGACAGATGTTTTGGAGGTCAATATTACATTTTATGGGCAGCTGCTATGCAGTCAAAGTGCGTTATGTACTGTGGCCTTCACGAAATACGCAGTACCATAGTCAATACACAACTTCTAGTAAACAATAGCACTTGTAGCGATAGTTCAATGAACGGGCGCGACAAATTATGAAATATTACTGACCTTGAGAAAACGGCAAAACATATCCGACAAACACAAGATTCCGACTGAAACACGACAAAGATTTCCATAGCAACTATGTTACCTACCTCCCGCTTGTAGATCCTCTAATAGAAATCAGGTCAAGATCCCAAATTCACGTTAAATACACGAATTGAACCAAAACTGGTGAAACCGACCGGCCGCGCTGAGTCAGTTAGCTTCTAACGACTGAAAGTCGGCAGATGGCTTGGAATAATAATGCCCATATGTAGGACTTCAGAAATAAACAGTGCGGGGGGATGTTGGCTTGTATCGGAACTTGGCGGGAACACTGTGGTGACGACAGTATCAATGGCGGAAAGATTGTGTCCAAACTTCGATCAACACTGATCAAAATATTGGTAAAACTTTTGTTCTTGCTGTAGCTTTGATGGTGTTTAGAAAGAATTAACCATGTACTTCTTACTATTACCATATCAAAATTGAGGAACTCTGCTCAATAGCTAGATATTTTTTAGCAATTCGAATGCCAACGACCATCAACTTATAAAATAGCATTATAGTGGTGAAATATTTTTCCCATCGGTCCAGTAGTTTCGGGGCCTATTTCTCATCTCTCTCATCAAACATACAGAATGTTGTTTGATAAGACGACAATTAAATGATTACTCTTAGACGATATAATATTTCCAGCACTTAATGGTTTAATTTACAATTATGTAACCTAGTTTGTTCTTTTCATGAACTTTCAAGCGGTTCTGAGTACTTTGTTTCAAATAGACACAGCATTCTAATAGGTGCATTATCTTCCGTAAGTGGATAGGATACGTTATCTATTAAGAGCAATGCATCCGCAAACCATGCTGTCCTTTAAATTAGACCTAGCGGTGGGAACTTTAGAGTCTAGTTCAATTTGTGCAGGTAAGTAGGGTTTCTGGTGGGCGTCTGTTAAAATACAATATTCTTTATTGATATTTATGTAAGTACTTAGGTTATAATTGTAATACTATTAAGATTAGGTATGGGTATTTTCTGTAACAGTCAGTACAAGGCAATAGCAATTAAACTAACACTATCAACGCCAATGACACAATCTCGTAACATAGGTCGGTATCGGGGCGGCCGGTCGGCCCTGCTTCGCGAGCTGCTACGCCGAGTGTGGGCATTGAATGTGTTAAGAGGTGAATGGCCGTCAAAGAGATTAGTTAGTTAAAGTGGCTCAATCTTATCTTTTTGATGATGAAATGCTTTTTTATCAGTTAGAAAAAGTTCTGGAGGTTGGTTTTAGTAAGTTACACAGCAATTTGCATTAATTTGATATAATTAGTAATGAAATAAACTGTTGCTTATACCACGAGATCATACACAATTCTTTATTTAAATAATAATACGCTAATCATTATTTCCAAAAAAATATCGTAAAATAGATCTATCAAATCGATACATATGCATATGCATGTTCTAATACTTCTAATATTAAAGGATTTTTATATTTGTAAATTAATTTGAAATACAAAAACCCATGATATCTATTAATTATGTTGATGGAAACCTAATTAACCCTGGCCTCGATACTAACACAGTTGCAAGTGTGAATGACGTTAAGCGGGGTTTCGGTTCGCAAGGTTAATATGAAACTTCTAAAAACTGCTGCATTACATAAATTTCCTTAAGTATTTTTTTAATCTATACTGTGTCGTCCACGTCAGAACTTAAAATTGGATTAAGCGAAGCCATATTTCAAGATGGATTACGTAATAGACTACCTATGCGACAATTAAAACTATATGACAATTAAATTAAATTAAATTGCTGGACAATTTTACACAACGACATCTAGCCCCGTGGTAAGCTCAAAGCTTGTGTTATGGGTGCTAGATTTCTGATATACTTAATATAATATACATACATAGATAGATTTTTTTATTATACATACATAACACCCAGACACCCGAAACAAATATATGTAGATCATACAAATAGTTGTTCCGAGGCGGGAATCGAACCCGCAACCTCTTGCGTCGCAGGCGGACCTTCGCCCGCTGCGCCACTGAGGTCGTCAAATCCTGAATAAGTGTTTGGAACTATGTATGGATAGTTGTAGTGTGATGGAAAACGTCAATTTAATAGTCCCCACGGTCACGTATAACTGATACTTTAATCGGGTCTAAAAGCCCACTTATTTCATATATTTTTGACAGTTATTACGAAACGGTTTTATAGATTTTTGAAGACGAGACGGTTTGAAGTACTAGTTTATTTTACAAGACAAGAATAGTCCGCAGGGTATCGTTATTTGATAATTAATTTAAGACAACTTTTTATAGCTTCGAATTGTCACCTGTTATGCTAAACAGCTCGCATTGAGAGCGACATTTTATCAGCTCACTTTGTACTCGGTATGTGAAGGTGTGCTGCGCATGCCGTTGGCATTAATGTAGTTTTGCTATGTTTTTGAAACTGACGACGCGGTGTGCTTTTTATTTTTTTTAATAATTATAATTTGGTACACAAGACGAAGCGAGAGTAGGTCGCTAATCGCATAAATTTATTAATCATTTTACCCGCGTTATAATAGACTAGCCGACCGCCGACAGTATCGCTTGAGTTTTTTACGTTATTTACAAACATGTAGTTTATATAATATAGCCTATAGCCTTCCTCGATAAATGTACCATCCAAAACTGAAAAATTTTTCAAATCGGACCGCGCTTATCTCATAAACCACTTCCTGAGATTAGCGCGTTCAAACAAACAAACTCTTCAGCTTTATAATATTAGTAAAGATATATCATACGGTAATATGTATGTGTTTTAAAACAGACAGACGCACAGACACTTTCTCATTTATAATATCAGTAAGAATGGATTGTCAGATGGTCAGGCACAAAAGCTCACCTGAATAATCTCCTTCCGATGACCTCTGACCCTGTCTGGTCCATCCGTAGAGTCGGATCTGCCCTCAGCCCGGAGGGAGGCGCGGGTGCGGTGCGCGGGAGGGGTGGTGTACTCCTCAATGGTCTCTATGGTTGTTTTTGTCGTGAGTTGTCTGGGGACAAGGAAGATATAATAAATAAGATGGTTTTATTGGATACCTAACTAAGGCGTTCTTAGCAACAGCGACCAGGCGAACTATTTCTTAGCATTAGTTTATATGAATCACTAAACAAATACCTTTGGTTAGACAATAAAAAATTGAATAACACCTCATTTTACCTTCAAAATTTGAAGGACTTGTATAATAGGTATATTTAAAGTGAAACATCACTGAAAACGTAAAGTGATCATAGTCTTTAATTAAATCAGAGTTATTCCCTCCACCCCCGACTAACTAAACAGTATTCTCTTAGCAAAATAGTAGTAGCAAAATATTGCCTGAAAATGTTGTTGCACATACCATAGGCTAGAGAGAACAATAGTAACAACTCACAGAATTAACAAAAATAGACCCCTAAAACATGCCTACTGCTTAACATAAACACATCAGTCTTTGGCTGCTTGTCTATTAACAAATTGTAATAATAAGTAAGTAATGAGTTTTAAAAAGTTGTTTATGCTTAGTCTCATTAAAGAAATGTTCAATAACAACTTTAGTAAATTATTAGTAATTATTAGCATTAGCTTAACTCAATCTCAATTACAATGCACAACATTGTGTTATCAATTAGCAAATTTATATTACATTCCCTTATCAATAGACGAAAGTGGCACAAAATTATTTACATTATTAACATTTTATGCAAGATAATGTGAGCAAATATTTTATAATCAACATCCATTTAGACTTTATTAACTCCCCAAGACCTATAATCGCTAAAGGGATGGCTCCTCAGCAATAAGCCAACCAATGTATGGTATATATTTTTTTATGTTAGTACTTGTTATATGGTGAACAATAAAATGTTTTCACTGTGGTTTTGATGGAAAGACCCATTTTCAGTAGTGGGACAGAATATAATTATTATGACAATGATTGCTGAAAACTGGCTGATCTAGTTGTTTCTTATCACTTACACTTAGCCATTGATTTATACATATAATAATAATTTTACTATTTGATACTAAAATTCAACCAAAAATTAACATATAAATACAAACAAGTAATAAAATTGCCACAGAGCCTGCATGCCCAAGGTTTATTGGGTATGAGCGAAGGCCACCATAGACTTATGACCTCATTTGGCTATGTGATGTGACATCATTGTACACAAATATGTCCTTTCTTAGTATCAACCTTGGACTCTATGGTTTAACCTACTTGAAAATTTCGATTAAAGTAGGTTATTGTTGATCAGGTAAGCAATATTTGAACGAATGAAGAAGCTCGCAATACTCTTATATGTATAAATAAATAAATATTGCAGAACAACTGTCTATCAGAATGCGTAATCTATACTTACTTACTTATTAATATATATTGGAAAACTTGGAGAGTGTATAATAAAATAATTTATGAGTCAAATGAATACACATTTTTTAACATTAATGAATCTTGTCATAATGCTGATTATTATTTTAATAAATAAAAATAAGAGTTTAACACACAAATCACACAATGTCACCTTTTTGTTACAATTTTCATCTTCATTTTGGAAATCTTAACACAGGTTATCTTTTCACTTGTATTAAATTTAAAATTTGTAAAATAATTAAAATATCTAATGAGCAGAGTACTGAATTGTATGTTACACATGCACATACTGAATAAATTCGGGAATTTATTTTATGTTAGTTATACTATCACTGGCAACAGGGGCATTTCCCTATCACAAGCTAACGTTTGCTTAAAAAGGGTATTCCCAATATATTATGAAATTTAAAATAAGTACTGCAATAAACAGTATGTACCTATATTAATTTCAAAATTTTCATGAGTTATTTCCCTATCACAAGCTAATGTTTGCTTAAAAGGGTATTCCCAATATATTATGAAATTTAAAATAAGTACTGCAATAAACAGTATGTATGTATATTATTTTCAAAATTTTCATGAGTTACACTATTCAAGTAAGTCAAGAGTATTTTAAGTCCTTTGTAAATGTGTGAGTAATTCTGTTGTAATAAGATATATTTTTATTTATGTATTTATTGATGGGATTATATCAAAAATGATGAAGCAGTCTAAGTAGTTGATGATTTTATGAGTCAAATTGAAAAGTTTAGTCTATATTATTCACATTTCACATGAAAATCAATAGACTTTACAAACTCTATAGAAACTAAGAATTCATTTTCTACTGTGTTTACTCATTATTACATGTTATAACACAGTACACAATCCCCCTAACTTTGTAAATGTTGTTTTCTATTTCAATTAGAAAATGGGTTAAGCACACCCATTGTGAATGAAATATTTTATTTGTCCAGTGTTTAAAATGTCTGTATTTGTGTGTACAATAAAGAATTTATGATTGTTTATTTGCACAGAGACTTCCAAAGAATATACTTACTTTAGGGGAGTGCTCCGTTTGATGGGGGTTTTTCTTCCAGATTTGTGCGTATGTTCCTCGGTCTCCGTGCAGCTCTCGTGGTCACAAGTCGAGCGCAAGAAGGGAGTCTTTGAGCGAGACCTTGACCGCAATCCAGGTGTTGGGTTATCCATTATTCAGGGCACAACAAAACTATCCTTCTAAACCCTTTTCACTATCATATTAACTTGCACTTCCATCCCTTCATGTAACAAATAATAACCTTGTCCGAATTAGAACACCAGATTAAACTAAAATCTATTTCTGTGACTGTGTCTTAAACGATGCCGCCAAAACTAATGAACGCTTACAAATAAAATCTTAACACAGGTTATCTTTTCACTTGTAATACGTTTTTAATATAATATTTATAAAATAATTAAAACCGCCAATATGCTGAGTACAAAATTGTACGTTACACGCGCGTTACGAATAAATTCGGGGATTTCGTAAGTTCGTAACGTTATTTCACTAAACATAAACTGATGACGTCATCAAAAAGACGTTATGTTATTCATGTATAGGGATGGCTGTATGTGTTGACTCTCAGATGCTGGACTGGACATTTTCTGTTCACCTCGTGAAAATTTTATAAGGTATATTGTGATAATTTATTTAATTCCTATAGAATATGCTAAGAAATTTATTTGTATGTTTTTTTCTAAACTTCAGAAAAACCGTACAAGTTTTATAATTTCTATAAAAATAATATTGACTCGTCCAAGAAATCAATATTACATCTTTAAAATCTTTACCTACTGTTAAAATTATTTAGACAACTCTTGATATTAATTTTTTTTCAACAACGTTGTTGAACAAGTTCAACAAATAAACATTTTCTTGATTTTAAAGTCATCATTTCAGTCTTGTTTAATTTTAACATTTATAGATGAAAACATCACTATGGTTTTTTTTGTGGCGATGTCAGTGCCTTTCAAATGTCAATGACAATTAAATTGACACTGACATATTTATTTACTTCATTACTTCCCCGCGCTGTTTGTATTTGTTTACATTTACCATTTACAAAAACATTTTTCCGTAGACGTCGTTATTCGTAATTGTAATAATTGAAATTTACTAGAAGTTCATAATGAATGAAGATATATTCATAAAAATAAAACAATTAGGACGAATTAACAGCAAGCGAGAAGAGCTACAGGAATTGTGTATGCAAAATTTTGAACAGGTAAAAGTTATGAAATAAATTATGAACTAATAATAAACTTTTTAAAACCAAGTGTAAACTTAAATTTTTAAACAACTTATTACAGATCGTGAAACTAATATCAAGACGTATCCTAAATAGCGATGGCGAATGTGTATTGGATTGTGTTCTTAATGGGCTGCCAAATAGTTCAACCACACTTTTAAAAAACAAAGCTAAGGTAGGTACCTACTTATAAACGTCTAATAGTAGTATTTTAATTAGCATACCTATCGCAAATATTCCTCCTAACTGGCTTCCCAGAAAGCTGTCTTTATTTTTAGTCATTTAAATTCTTGGTAACCAAAAAAAAGATAAATAAAAGAAGTTCCATTATTTGTTGTACCTAGTATCGATTGTACTTATCAAAATGTTGTTCAAACCGTTTATTATTTCATTAAAGATTATAAACATAGTGCTTAAAACCATGAGAAAGGAATCAACATCACTGACTCACTGTGGAGGAGTCATCAGCAGATTATGTTTGGAGCTGACAAGAATGCCTGTCGAAGATCTAGTCACATGGAGTAATGACTGTGTGCAGTCCATTGTTGATGATGATGACGTTAATATGATGTAAGCTAATATTATTTACTATCCGCCGCCAACAACTTCACTTTCTTTTTTTCATAAAGTATAGCCTATAAGCCTTCCTTTAGGAGTCCACTCTGTGACTATTTTAGCCCATCTCTCGGGATCCATCTGCTAAATATGACCCGCTCAGTTCCATTTGAGTTTGGCAACTTTGGAGCCTAAATCATTACCAATTCAAAATCCAGAATATCATTATGAAAACCAAGGCTCTTTATTTATTTGGAAATCCCAAAAAATGATTCTTGTCACACCTTTGGGAGAGCACAGGGGTCGATTTTAAAGGAACTTCATTTGTTTTAGTTGGCATGATGTTCTACCTGAATGCATCAATGTTCTTACTTCAGCACATGACTTGGTGAAACATTGTGAGACTGAGATGACCAGTACTGAGTTCAAAGAGCAATCCATCACAACTCTGTGCCAGTGTCGGTGGAGCGAGCGTCAGCTTGTGCAGCTTGTCTCTATGTTCAAGTAAGTCATTACAAAATATCACAGTATCTAAACTCTTGGATCTAGATTCTAAAGGATTATTCTGAATGGGATGGAATCTGCTCCAATATCTTAAAGAAAAGACAAACTAACAAATTTTGCACTTTAATTAAAATTAGCAGTAAGTTTGTTATGGTGGTAGTAAAAATATTATTATGGCTTTTAATGTATTTAACAGCTACCTACACCTATACAAATGTAAATGAAGATAAACTAATAATATGTGCAAACTGTGTAGTTTAGAAAGTCATATTTCTTCTTTATTTTATTTCTATTATCTATACTCAAAATAATAAACTTCTTCTTGTGGCTTCATATGGATTAACATCATCAAGCAAGCTCCTATCACTGGAGTCAAACCACCGAAGATAAAAGGCATTCTATAGGTATTTGTTCTCTCATAGATTTTCCCAGCAACTGCAGGTCCCATTGATAGCGGGATCGATATCAACCCTAGCATAAAGCCGATCCCCTGAGCTGCGTTCTTACTCCCCACCATCCTACACACTATCGGCCCCACCAGGGTGACGAACACTCCGTCGCAAATCCCCATTCCCGCAGTCATCACCCCCAGCAAAGAGAACGACTTCACGAAAGTCAGCGTCATAGTTATCAGCCCCAGTAACAAAAACGCAAACTGCTGCAAAACAATCGTATTCAACTTAGGCCAGTCTGCCAATACTCCGATAACAAGCGGACTTATCGTAGACGAAAAGGACATAGTAAAATACGGCATATTGTAATTGACATCTTCAAATGTTTCCATCATAAACATCCTCAAGAGCACGGAAGGCACGTAGTAGCCGAAAACAGCGATCGGCATACATAACACCCATATAGTGTATCTTTTATTCTCCCACACTTTCAAATTTATAGCGTGTCTCAGTTGGTATAAAACGCTTTCTTCCGGGTCCACGGGAGGTGGCTGTAAGGGTTTGAACAGCAAACAGCATAGTGCTACTATCACGCTCGTCACAGTCAGCAGTTCGAAAAGGTGTGAGATTGAGTAGTATTTGAGTATATAATCAAAGATATAGGGGGTGATTATGGTGAATAATGAGCCGCCGCTGCAAACGATACCGTTGACGAGGCCAAGGCGCCTTTTGAAGTAGTGTCCGAGAATGGCAAGAGACGGAGTGTAGATGAACGACACGCCTACCCCGTACATGATGCCGTATGTGAAGCAGAGAGCCTTCACGTCTTCTGTCACGAAGGAGGATAGAAAGCAGCCAGCTACAGCGAGGGTGCCACCGAAGAAAGATAAGGAGCGGAACCCGAACATGTCCGTTAGCACGCCTGATAAAGGCGATATGAGGAACGACATGCCCATCGTCAAGATTCCTAGCAAAGCTGAAACAAACAATACATTTAGGCCGGGATCCGTAGTACATGGAAATCAAGTGATTACTAACAAGCTAATTTTTGGTGAGTAGCTTCGTTTCGATGAGACGACTAGAAATATCCTATACCCAAATCTCGATTGTGGTAGCTAACAGAGATATCAAGGATTAAAAAAATCAAGGATGTAAAACCGGGATAACGGACCACGAAATTTGTCGGACAATATGTCCGTTAGATTTTATACATATTAATTAAGTATACAACAAAAAATCAGCTGGTTAGTAATCATAGTAATCATTTAAATTGACCTCGTTTTCGATACATTTTCGAAATGGCGGACTCTTTGATCAAACCATAGGTTTTGTAGGACAAACATGTTTTTATATAATTTAGATAATTATCTTGAGATATTACATATTGTCCTACAAATTTCGTGGTCCGTTATCCCAGTTTTACATCCTTGATTTTTTTAATCCTTGATATCTCTGTTAGCTACCACAATCGAGAGTTGGGTATAGGATATCTTTGGACGTCTCATCGAAACGAAGCTACTCACCAAAAATTAGCTTGTTAGTAATCACTTGATTTCCATGTACTACGGATCCCTGACTAATTAGCTTGGTGCATACAAAAACATTAAAACAAGATATATATCTGTATTTTTTCCTCGTATCATATTCAGTGAACAAGCGTACTAAATATATGATCCGTATTGCTTGCTGCTAGCAGTAGCATGATAACAGAAATATAAATTTTGCTTGTATACGAGATTGGATGAACCTCTACCGACAATGAAAGATATACATTTAAAACTTACTAGCCGTAAGTTCGGGTTTTTCTTCGCCTTGTTCTAGTAACTGATGGACCAGGAATGGATAGAGTACACTGAAAGAGTTGATGGGTCCAAAAATGAGGCCGTTGATAAGAAAACTACCGATCACTACGCTGTAAGCTCTAAGACCTCCATCAGGTGGTTGCTCTTCAGACTTTATATTTGGATCGTTAAGAGACTGTCGTGATTTTCCTGATCGACGATTATCCCCTGTTTTTGTGCTGGTCGGTGTATCGCCTGTATCTTTGAAGATCTGGCCCGAAGATAGCTTAGCAGGTTCAATAATATTAGACGCAGACACCTTATTATTCGCTTGGGACGTTTGAAGAGTTGCTACAGTTTTCTCATTATAAGGTGCTGAGGTTAGAGGAAAAAGTGCATCAATGCTATCAATACTTCGTTCGGTGTTTACGTCAGTTCTATATTCATCTTGTTGTGTGGTTTTAGGAGCTGCTTTTGATTCATACATAGAAATAAAACTTAATGAATCTGCCTCGTTTGATAGACGTCTTTTACCTTCACTTTCCTCGGGAATGGGATTTAAAGAAAGATTGGTTACTTTGTTCCCTTTTTTGGTAGATTCTGATTTTTCTTGGTTACTGCTTGGTTCCTTATCGTCTGACATTTCCAAAATAGCCGATGCATACGTTTGTCCTGTATAATCTAATAAATAATCGTCACAGTTTCATACAAATTCGTAATATCATTTCCATAATCCATTCAATATTTTACAATCTATCAGATAAAAGGCATCTTGGAAAAGTTGTTATTAATAAATAACATTAACAGCACGCGTTTCAAAAGAGTCTTCTACTAGACATTGATCTTCGTCTTTAAAACATCTTATCTTTGAGCTAAAATTATAATAAATTAAATTATGTAAAAACAACCTTTGATTGTCAAAGATTGTAAATAAATAATAATACGTTGTCTTTGATCTTTCTTTGATTCATAGATTTTTATCTATCTTATGGTTTTCTTCTACTTCATATTTTTTATAGCAGACAAGTGTCGACCTACATTAAAGTCACAAGTTTTGACTATGGCCGTAGTTTCCCTTTGCGCATTACTGCTAAGGCCCATTCTCTCAGGGCCGGATCATGAATAAGTGGGGCCCTGGGCTGAAACTTGGGGGGGGGGGGCATATCTTAGTACTCAATTTGAGTTGAAAAATCTACGCATATAAAAATAAGTCGGGTTTTCCTTCCTGACGCTAATTCCAGAACGCACGAACCGATTTCCACGGTTTTGCATTCGTTGGAAAGCTCTCGGGCTCCGTGAGGTTTATAGCAAAAAAAATTGCGGGAAGGTGTAAAACACAGGCGAAGCCACAGGGCGGATAGCTATTTTTTTATAAAAATATATATAATTTTTATAAGTTTATCTAATTTTTTGTCTCGAGTTTCGCCATTTTCATGTATAAATTTCGTGCCTTTTTCCCAAAATCATCTTTCTCCACCTCACTTTCACTGAAACTTTTCGAAAATTTCATGATATTATCATAACTATTATTTAACGCTTTGGCAGCATCATAGTGGCAAGACCATCTGGTCTGGCTTAAACTTTTTTACTGTGTGAATTATAATTTTATTTCACAATTCACGCAAGTAAAAATATCCTCCGTAAACCGACTTTACAGACAACTATTTTTTTTTTCAAATTATGGCCTACTTTTTAGCGGGATTTGGGGGCCCCTTGTAACCGCGGGGCCCTGGGCTGCAGCCCAATCAGCCCATAGGTAGATCCGGCCCTGCATTCTCTAATAATTTTGTAGTTATAATCATCATGATCATTATTAGAAAGTGGTATGGGAAAAATTACAAGATCACAACGTAACCTTGGTCCTCGACTGGGATTCGAACCCGAGGGATAAATTATTGCTCTTACGTAAGTGAGAGTCAATCACTATGAATTAGGATATGGATCTGAAGGTGGGCGTTAACTGTGTCGTGAGTAACACAGTTTTTTTTAAACTACTGCGTGTATTATCGTTCCCTGTTATATCTGTACACCATGTCGATTATTCCAAACTAGCTTTCCGCCCTGCGGCTTCGCCCGCTGCTATATTATAGCCTATGTTACTCGGGGATAATAATGTAGCTTTCCAAAGGTGAAAGAATTTTTGAAATCGGTCCAGTAGTTTCGGAGCCTATTCATTACAAACAAACAAATCTTTCCTCTTTATAATATTAGTATAGATAAAATTTATTTGATTTTTTTATTTGTATTCACACCGGTTTTCTTTCCAGAGACATGCATCTGTCGAAGAACTCTCACTTGCTGGTGGTGAACAAGATATGCACATATATTATAGATATACCGCCTGATACTCTGCCTCCTTTGGTGCATCAATTAATGAAGTAAGTACAAATAATAAAATAAATAATGCTGCTGGACAATTCACACAGCAACATCTAGCCCTATTATAAACTCTAAGCTTGCTTGGGTGCTAGAATACTCTACATAGATAAATATTTTTTTTATTTACACATATATAACACCTGGATACATTGTCTACAGATTATGCAAGACGTATAACTTGGATGTGGTATTATCACAGTTGAGTAAGTACTTCAACGTGCGGCTGTACAGCAAGCTGGAGCCGCCGCCGCAGGACTCTGAGTCCACCACCATGGATATAGATGATATCGGTGAGTAAACACGCAGATTACTAACAGAGTTTAATTAAATTAATTAAATAAATAAATAAATTGGTGAATTTGTATAAGCTTTATGTTATGTAAAAATAGGAAGAGCGAAAGCACCTAGCACAAGTATTTCACTATTACTTAAAAGGTGTAGAATATCAGAAATTTAGCAACCGTACACAAGCTTAGTAGCTTATTACGGGGCTAGATGTTGCTGTGTGTCAATTACTCAATTGGATTGCTGATGTTACTCAAGTAAAGAGTTCAATACTAGCTGCCTTATCTATCAAGCAGGACCAAGACAAGTAGATGGAAAATTTACAAATCGGCTGAAAGGACAAAGTCTATATTAATCCTCCTCTACGGCGCCCTATGTGGCTGTCTCTAAGTATATTACAAATCTAGCACCCGTAACACAAGCTTAGAGCGTATCACGGGGCTGTTGTTGATTTAATATTTATTTAATGTGTAACGTTTCAGTCCCGCACAGTCCTGAAGAACTGAGCCGTTGCCTGTCGACGTGCGTGTACCACATCTCGCAGGGCGCGGAGCTGGAGCTGGTGAGGAGGCACATCCGCGCGTGGCCGCGGACGCAGCTGCTGCGGGCGCCCTTCGTTATAGACCTGGCGCTCGCTGTGGCCGACAAGGGCAGGGAGTTCAGGACTGTGTGCTTGGATGTGAGTCAATTAATGTAATGTTACTGAAGAACTGAGCCGTTGCCTGTCGACGTGCGTGTACCACATCTCGCAGGGCGCGGAGCTGGAGCTGGTGAGGAGGCACATCCGCGCGTGGCCGCGGACGCAGCTGCTGCGGGCGCCCTTCGTTATAGACCTGGCGCTCGCTGTGGCCGACAAGGGCAGGGAGTTCAGGACTGTGTGCTTGGATGTGAGTCAATTAATGTAATGTTACTGAAGAACTGAGCCGTTGCCTGTCGACGTGCGTGTACCACATCTCGCAGGGCGCGGAGCTGGAGCTGGTGAGGAGGCACATCCGCGCGTGGCCGCGGACGCAGCTGCTGCGGGCGCCCTTCGTTATAGACCTGGCGCTCGCTGTGGCCGACAAGGGCAGGGAGTTCAGGACTGTGTGCTTGGATGTGAGTCAATTAATGTAATGTTACTGAAGAACTGAGCCGTTGCCTGTCGACGTGCGTGTACCACATCTCGCAGGGCGCGGAGCTGGAGCTGGTGAGGAGGCACATCCGCGCGTGGCCGCGGACGCAGCTGCTGCGGGCGCCCTTCGTTATAGACCTGGCGCTCGCTGTGGCCGACAAGGGCAGGGAGTTCAGGACTGTGTGCTTGGATGTGAGTCAATTAATGTAATGTTACTGAAGAACTGAGCCGTTGCCTGTCGACGTGCGTGTACCACATCTCGCAGGGCGCGGAGCTGGAGCTGGTGAGGAGGCACATCCGCGCGTGGCCGCGGACGCAGCTGCTGCGGGCGCCCTTCGTTATAGACCTGGCGCTCGCTGTGGCCGACAAGGGCAGGGAGTTCAGGACTGTGTGCTTGGATGTGAGTCAATTAATGTAATGTTACTGAAGAACTGAGCCGTTGCCTGTCGACGTGCGTGTACCACATCTCGCAGGGCGCGGAGCTGGAGCTGGTGAGGAGGCACATCCGCGCGTGGCCGCGGACGCAGCTGCTGCGGGCGCCCTTCGTTATAGACCTGGCGCTCGCTGTGGCCGACAAGGGCAGGGAGTTCAGGACTGTGTGCTTGGATGTGAGTCAATTAATGTAATGTTACTGAAGAACTGAGCCGTTGCCTGTCGACGTGCGTGTACCACATCTCGCAGGGCGCGGAGCTGGAGCTGGTGAGGAGGCACATCCGCGCGTGGCCGCGGACGCAGCTGCTGCGGGCGCCCTTCGTTATAGACCTGGCGCTCGCTGTGGCCGACAAGGGCAGGGAGTTCAGGACTGTGTGCTTGGATGTGAGTTAATAAATATAGACATTGTCATTTCAGCCGTCATTTTTCCTTTTTCTTTGGGAGTCAATAAATATAAACATTGTCATTTCAGCCGTAAATTTTCCTTTTATTTGTCTTGGTCCTTCTCGATGGTAAAGGCAGCAGGTTTCGAACTGTTGAGGAACATCAGCAATCAATCCAATTAAATAAATAAATCTAAACATCTAGCCCCGTGGTAAGCTTGTGTTATTTATGTCTATGTGTAGGTCTAATTTACTTCTCTTTGGGAAGGTAAGTTTTTGTGCAATAGAACTAAAAGACTGAGGGATATGATCACTTAACTGCTAGGTCAGTGTAATACTGACCTAGCAGCTAAGTGATCGCAGCTAGTTGGCAATGTACTCATAACAACGCTGCTGACAACTCATACTGACCCAGGATCTTAACACATTCAATCAATTCATGCTCAGCGGTACAGCTCGAAGCTGGGTCGCCGCTACACAGCCTTGCATATCAAAAGCCTTGCAAATATACAATACAAGATTGTGTCATGATATAAAACACAAAATACAAAAGACGAACGAAGTGCCAATGGACACTGATAGTGTTCCACGGTCGTATTTTCGGCCACCTACTTAAATAATTTGCCATTATGTCATTAACTGCATTGATCTGTTTTTTATTTCAGGCTATAAGATCAGCCATAGAGCAGCGTGTGATGGACGAGCTACAAGTGAAGGAGTCTGCGTGGGTCCGCTCCGTGCTACCGCCCGACGTGGATGTCGCCAGCCTTCTCAAGGTCCTGACGACTGAGAGGTGAGTGAAGATAGTATAAATATTCTACTATCTTCTGGTAGTAGTTAAATGGAGTACTTATAAGTATACAACTACCACAGGTTGAACATTTTTCAACCACCCAGAAAAAATATTTGCAGATCGTACAAACGAGTACCTAACATAAATTAAAATTAAATTTGTAAAAGACGTACCAAAGGCTAAATGCTTTTGGTACGTCTTTTACACAGTCCTAATTAGGATCCTGGCGAGGAAATGTTTTTAATCTTTGCCAAAAGTCAAATTTCTACAAATTATCTCCAGCGCCAACCACCGGCAACTAACCGTGGTCGGGCTCATCCACCTCGCGTTCTCACTGCTCGCGGTGTCGCGCGCGAAGCCGTCCGCGCCGGCGTGTTGGTCGCACGGCAAGCTGGTGCTGGTGCGGCTCTGCAAGGCGCAGCCGGAGACGGCGCCGCATGTGCTGAGGCAACTGGCCGATCGACTGGCTACGGATTGTAGTTTGAGGCAGTATGCTGGTATGTTCATATTTATATTCTAACAATCGGTATAAAATGTAATTGTGCTGTGTGAATTGTCCAGAAATATTTATTAATTTATTTAAAAAGTCACCCTTAAATAAATTAATAACATTATTTTTTTACTGAAGTTATAAGAAGAAAAGGTGTCAAAAGAAAAGGAAATTCGTGGTAAATGGAAGCTATTTTTGTATGTTCTATCTATACGATTTAAGAAATTCAAATACTACGAGACAGTGGGTAATTTATTTTTTTTTTTTTTTGTAATTTTTTTTGGTAATTTTTTATTTTATTTTTTTACACACACTTCAATGCCATAGTTACAAATGCTACGGCGGACGTGTTCTTAATAGAACTGATGAAAACAGCATTTCTTTTCCAGCACTTTGATTTTGGTCCAAAATGGAGATTGTCCATAAAAAATTACTAAGATTTAAATTAAATGCGTCTGTTCTAGATTGCCTCTACATCCTATGCAAACTAAGCCCGGTATCAATAGAGCGTTGCAGCGAGCTCGCCGCCATCCTGGACAGCTGCCGCCCCGCCGCCTCCTTCTGGTCCGCGGCCACGGTGCTCGACTCTGTGCATCCACTCATCAACTTCAGTACTAGGACACGGGACAGGCTGTTCATGGTCTGCAGGAAAGGATTGTATTCTAGGTGATATTTTTGATTAATTTCTGGTAGATATAACTTTTTAAACTATCATGGTTTTTGACTATATTTGAATATGAAACGGGTAACATACCACGATTTAAATGTTTTTGAGTTTTCCGATATTTATTCACTGTTGCAAGCGCCATGTTCATTAAACATAATACCGGAAAACTCAAAAACATTTAAATCATGGTATGGTACCCGTTTCATGTTCAAATATAATTTCTGGGAGGTCAAATGCATCTACATAGATTCGGCACATACATAGCTTCGCTGAACTTATATCATTGAAAATTAGACTTTATTTATTAACGTTCATGATGTACTTATTATGTTTACTTGATTGATGATAAATGAAGAAGTAAGAAAGAAAGAAGAAAGGAAATATATTTATTAAGAATTATGACAAATTATAATTTTTTTAGAGATTCCCAACACCGCTGCCTCGCTCTCTCCGGCTTCCTCACCGTACTACGTCACATGCGACTGTCACGTAGTACGTTCACCAGCAGTCAATGCAGCAGCGAGTACTCCAACTCCACTACGTCGTATCTCACGCAGCTCACTGTGGACTTGCACTCTGCGGACCAAGGAGCGGATACGTGAGTGTCTTACGTAGTGCTACGTCACATGCGACTGTCACGTAGTACGTTCACCAGCAGTCAATGCAGCAGCGAGTACTCCAACTCCACTACGTCGTATCTCACGCAGCTCACTGTGGACTTGCACTCTGCGGACCAAGGAGCGGATACGTGAGTGTCTTACGTAGTGCTACGTCACATGCGACTGTCACGTAGTACGTTCACCAGCAGTCAATGCAGCAGCGAGTACTCCAACTCCACTACGTCGTATCTCACGCAGCTCACTGTGGACTTGCACTCTGCGGACCAAGGAGCGGATACGTGAGTGTCTTACGTAGTGCTACGTCACATGCGACTGTCACGTAGTACGTTCACCAGCAGTCAATGCAGCAGCGAGTACTCCAACTCCACTACGTCGTATCTCACGCAGCTCACTGTGGACTTGCACTCTGCGGACCAAGGAGCGGATACGTGAGTGTCTTACGTAGTGCTACGTCATATGCGACTGTCACGTAGTACGTTCACCAGCAGTCAATGCAGCAGCGAGTACTCCAACTCCACTACGTCGTATCTCACGCAGCTCACTGTGGACTTGCACTCTGCGGACCAAGGAGCGGATACGTGAGTGTCTTACGTACTACGTCACATGCGACTGTCACGTAGTACGTTCACCAGCAGTCAATGCAGCAGCGAGTACTCCAACTCCACTACGTCGTATCTCACGCAGCTCACTGTGGACTTTCACTCTGCGGATCAAGGAGCGGATACGTGAGTGTCTTACGTACTACGTCACATGCGACTGTCACGTAGTACGTTCACCAGCAGTCAATGCAGCAGCGAGTACTCCAACTCCACTACGTCGTATCTCACGCAGCTCACTGTGGACTTGCACTCTGCGGACCAAGGAGCGGATACGTGAGTGTCTTACGTAGTGCTACGTCACATGCGACTGTCACGTAGTACGTTCACCAGCAGTCAATGCAGCAGCGAGTACTCCAACTCCACTACGTCGTATCTCACGCAGCTCACTGTGGACTTGCACTCTGCGGACCAAGGAGCGGATACGTGAGTGTCTTACGTACTACGTCACATGCGACTGTCACGTAGTACGTTCACCAGCAGTCAATGCAGCAGCGAGTACTCCAACTCCACTACGTCGTATCTCACGCAGCTCACTGTGGACTTGCACTCTGCGGACCAAGGAGCGGATACGTGAGTGTCTTACGTAGTGCTACGTCACATGCGACTGTCACGTAGTACGTTCACCAGCAGTCAATGCAGCAGCGAGTACTCCAACTCCACTACGTCGTATCTTACGCAGCTCACTGTGGACTTGCACTCTGCGGACCAAGGAGCGGATACGTGAGTGTCTTACGTAGTGCTACGTCACATGCGACTGTCACGTAGTACGTTCACCAGCAGTCAATGCAGCAGCGAGTACTCCAACTCCACTACGTCGTATCTCACGCAGCTCACTGTGGACTTGCACTCTGCGGATCAAGGAGCGGATACGTGAGTGTCTTACGTACTACGTCACATGCGACTGTCACGTAGTACGTTCACCAGCAGTCAATGCAGCAGCGAGTACTCCAACTCCACTACGTCGTATCTCACGCAGCTCACTGTGGACTTGCACTCTGCGGACCAAGGAGCGGATACGTGAGTGTCTTACGTAGTACGTCACATGCGACTGTCATGTAGTACGTTCTTATAGCTGGTTTTGAGAATAAAACTAAAATCAAGGTTAGATTTTAGCGCTTCTGCGGCCGCTACTGCGACACGCTCGCTACGCTCGCTCGCTTTGTGCGTACTTTTTCATATACGAACATAACTTAACCATTTTTTTTTTCAATATTTACCTGCCTGCCAGTATACCAAAGTATTCAGTAACATGCACACAGAATGCGCAAAAAATATTTTAATGTCAACGTACCTTAAGCTACTTTTAATTATGTCTTTTACTAATGTATTTCCTATTAAAATTATGCATAATTATGCTTATTCTAAGACTTAAATAGGTTTGAATTTATTTATTAACTAATTGAATCATTTCTGTTTTCCTTTATACAGGGTTTCAAGAGTTCACAATGAGGCTGTCTGTATGGAAGTTGTTTCTATACTACGCCGCTGCCTCATGCAAGACGCATCCGTCAAACATCTACTATATACCAGTAAGCAGAAATAGTACATGAGCTCTTTGTACAACACTTTATTTTGATTTGTTCGCGTTAATTTATTTTATTTTTTCCGTGTATTTTAGATCGTTCTAGCTATCTTAAGTTCGCTTTTACTAGGTACTAATTAAAATTTATTTGGTAGCCCTATATGAAAATGATTTGTTTAAGGTATTTACGACTGTGCCAAAGAGAAGCCAGCGCTACACGAATGCATTCTGGAAATGTTCCACGAACACCTCTGCAAGTACCTGCCTGAGAGCGAACATGTTCACTCTCAGCCGCCGCTGTGGAACAAGTGTGTTCAGATGACCGGCGCCACTGCTGTATTAACGGTAGTATTTATACATAAATAAATAAATATTGCTGAACAATTCACATATCGTCTAGTTATCTGATACATTATAATGTTTTGAATGTTTTCTATGTGGATTAGAAATCGTACAAACATTTGCAAACGAATATAATTATTTAGTTTTTATGTAACTAGATTAATAAGTGTTTATGATTTTGGTAACAATGATACATATGAAACCCTAAATTATTGAAATAAAAAATATAAAGTTTTGACATGACAACCAATGTTATCTATGGTCCCATTTATGTAAAATATATTTGTATTAAAACAAAGTAACCCTATTATTTGTAGGAACCCCTACCATACCTCGTGTACGCAATATCTCAATTCCTTCAATCAACCGAAGAGGACTCTTTAGAGGACATTCTAGCGAGCCAGACTGTGGACACGGCCAGCGCTCACTTAAAGAGCTCACTCAATATTCTGTTGGACAAACTGTGCTCTAACGAGACCCTTGGAAACATTAGCTTGGTAAGAGACACTCTATTTAGAAGACTATTTTATAAGAAGACATTTCGCACACTCAAAAAAAAAGCTCATGCTACATATTATTGGATTTGTGCTGTAACTGTGCTCTAACAAAACCCTTGAAAACACCAGCACAGTCAAAGACTTACTAAGGAATTCTGTTTGGCTTATTGCTGATTAAATAGTCATCGCTTCTGCAAAGTCTCTTATTCTTGCAGGAGCATCTATTTTAAAACGTGAACAATCTTCAAATGAATTTACTTAACTTTTTGAGAGCGTCCACAATTTTTTATTTGTAGGATGACCTCGGCCTTACAGACTTGACCCCAGAATCCAAGGCCAAGTGTATAAAGGTTCAGCAAATGATCCAGTTGTACGAAGCTCTAATAGCTTACAAGGTCATGATGTGGACCGCTAACAGTCTATCTGCGGAGGCTGTCAATAAGTTGTTCAAGGATTCTACACAACTTTTGGAGTTAACTAAGGTAGACTTTTGAGCAAATTTCGCAACAAATTATTTTTCAATTCTTAATATGTAGTTATAATATTTTGTGTATGTTATTATGATGGCTATAAATTATGGTGCTAAAAAAAGCATATTTTTCATCCTTTGACTTTTTAAAATATACAGGGTGGAATTTTGTAATGCCACCTGGAGGGAAAGCGTACATCACTCGAGCGTACATCAAGTGTACTCGAGTCGAGGAACCACTCCAAACCTTAGCTTTGTGTCTAAGAATACCGATTTCAAGGTTATTCTTGAGGTATACTCCAAGTCTCCTTGGCCGAGTTGGAGTGAAGGAATATTATGAGGAAACGACTAAGAATATGGGTGTTAATGCTGTAGATACAAAATTTTACTCAAAGAAAACATTCCTTTATTTTTGAAAAGAAACAAAACTGCATTTCAAGATTTTCCTTAATTCGCTTGTCACACCCGGGAATCGAACCGACTAAAATCTGTAAAAATTACACCCTGTACTTTTATTGCATCGATCGTTAGGGTCAATTATTAGGAGGATGACATTCTGTATTTTAATAATTATTTAATTGTGTGTGTTTTGTGTACTAGTTTTTGACATTTTATGTAAATCTGACATTATTCAATTTTGTTTAATTATTTTGGTTTTGACATTATTTATGAACGACATTTGACTCTATTCTTTTTTGTTCTGATAATTTAATTTAGATTTTACTATGTATCTATGTAATTGACTTCTCTATTGAATTGGGTGTAACCTGTAATAATAGATAAGTTGTGTGAAATATATAAATAAATAAATAAATAAATAAATATTATATTATGTTATCCTTCTAACAAACAAGATAAATTAAATGAAAGGAAAACCATGAAGTTTTAAATAATTTTATTTATTTACAAGAAATGGTGAACTAACTAATTAGTTGCTCGAAATGGGCTCCGTTTTCTTGGATACACAAATTTATTCTCCTAACGAATTAATTTCTAGTTACCTTTAATAAGGTGTTGTGGTGAATAGTATGAATCGTATTCTGAACTTCCACTCTAAACTCGTTTACATTAGCATAGGATTTAATGTAAATTTGATTTTTTACATATTAAAAAAAATCTAAAGGGGTGAGATCTAGTGATCTCGCAGGCCATCTGAATGTGCCGTTTGTACCAATCCATGTATTAAAATGGTGATTAATGTAGGCAGTAGTAATTCTGCTGTTATGGGCTGGACCACCATCCTTAACCAAACCCATTGAATTTTCCAGATTTCATGGTGTTCCTTTCATTTAATTTATCTTGTTTGTTAGGGGGATTACATCCTTATAATTGACCCTAACGATCGATGCAATAAAAGTACAGGGTGTAATTTTTACAGATTTTAGTCGGTTCGATTCCCGGGTGAGACAAGCGAATTTAGGAAAATCTTGAAATGCAGTTTTGTTTCTTTTCAAAAATAAAGGAATGTTTTCTTTGAGTAAAATTTTATATCTACAGCATTAAGAGTACTTTCCCTCCAGGTGGCATTACAAAATTCCACCCTGTATAATTCTAGGTTTATCCAATAATATTTTTCATATTGTAGGGCGCACCAAAAACCGGGAAGAAGGGTAAATCCCTGAACGAAACTAAAGAAACAGTGAAATCTCAAAAGAGCCAGAAATCGCAGAAGGAGAACAAGGGCGCCACGAAAGTCGGCAATTTGGTTAAGGACAGGGCGGGGCCGTTCAAGCCATTGCCCTGCGTTTGGGACGCCAGGTTCTGTGTGAGGATGTTGCAGCTACTCTATAGGTGTGTGCAATCAGTGTTCAGTGTGGAGTCGTGTTATTTCTAAGAAGACATCATGAAAATAGCAACAATAAATTAAAGAAAAATGTAGCAGGTCTACTCGATAGGAAGCTTTTATAAGTGGTGTGAAAGAGAAAAAGAGAGTTCTAAGCTGAGCAGTTTGACAGCGTGCTGTTTGAGCTTTGGAGATTTTGCCACCTCTCTCCAAAATGTCTTGTGTTACAGTGAGGATGTCCCATGGTGTCCACCAGAACAGCGACAACAGCTGATAGGCAAGCGAGAGTTCCACCACTGGACGCTAAACCGCGCCGCGTCTGCGCTGACTGAGCTCCGCGAGCCCAGACAACTCTCACACATACTGACCATCGCCACTCTGCTCTACCAGAGATGTCTCTGCAGGTGAGTGTCTATGTCTAAAACAGCGACAACAGCTGATAGGCAAGCGAGAGTTCCACCACTGGACGCTAAACCGCGCCGCGTCTGCGCTGACTGAGCTCCGCGAGCCCAGACAACTCTCACACATACTGACCATCGCCACTCTGCTCTACCAGAGATGTCTCTGCAGGTGAGTGTCTATGTCTAAAACAGCGACAACAGCTGATAGGCAAGCGAGAGTTCCACCACTGGACGCTAAACCGCGCCGCGTCTGCCCTGACTGAGCTCCGCGAGCCCAGACAACTCTCACACATACTGACCATCGCCACTCTGCTCTACCAGAGATGTCTCTGCAGGTGAGTGTCTATGTCTAAAACAGCGACAACAGCTGATAGGCAAGCGAGAGTTCCACCACTGGACGCTAAACCGCGCCGCGTCTGCCCTGACTGAGCTCCGCGAGCCCAGACAACTCTCACACATACTGACCATCGCCACTCTGCTCTACCAGAGATGTCTCTGCAGGTGAGTGTCTATGTCTAAAACAGCGACAACAGCTGATAGGCAAGCGAGAGTTCCACCACTGGACGCTAAACCGCGCCGCGTCTGCCCTGACTGAGCTCCGCGAGCCCAGACAACTCTCACACATACTGACCATCGCCACTCTGCTCTACCAGAGATGTCTCTGCAGGTGAGTGTCTATGTCTAAAACAGCGACAACAGCTGATAGGCAAGCGAGAGTTCCACCACTGGACGCTAAACCGCGCCGCGTCTGCCCTGACTGAGCTCCGCGAGCCCAGACAACTCTCACACATACTGACCATCGCCACTCTGCTCTACCAGAGATGTCTCTGCAGGTGAGTGTCTATGTCTAAAACAGCGACAACAGCTGATAGGCAAGCGAGAGTTCCACCACTGGACGCTAAACCGCGCCGCGTCTGCCCTGACTGAGCTCCGCGAGCCCAGACAACTCTCACACATACTGACCATCGCCACTCTGCTCTACCAGAGATGTCTCTGCAGGTGAGTGTCTATGTCTAGAACAGCGACAACAGCTGATAGGCAAGCGAGAGTTCCACACCAAAATGTACTTTTTCCTACCCTGGTTGTGGTTAGAATTACCGTCAATGTGGTGTGTTTCTAATTCCAGGTTCCAATCGATGTGCGAATTCGACGATCAAACTGCACTAAGTTGTCTGGAACTGTTCAAGACGTGTCTCACCTTGCTGCTCTCGCCTAACTCCAAGATCACGATGGAGAATGTGTTCCCCAAAATAAGTTAGTGTTAACAAAAAATTCTTATTTTTTATCTGTTCAACCCATCTTTGGCGGTTGATGGCAAATTACGAATAGCCAATCACAGCCAAGAACACATAAATCTTTAATATCTTAATCTAATAAATGTTTTTATTTTTATAGCCGACACAATAAACGAAACACCAATACCCACCTCCATAGCAAAGATACTAGAGCACATTTACACAGCACTAATGCACATTGAGTTGGAGAGTGAGTTAGAAGAGAGAGATGTTATGGTGAAAAAGTTGCTAACAGCTCTCGTTTCCATAGCAACCGTGCTACTAGAGGTGCCAACGTGTGGTTGTGCTGATATGTGTAATGTAAGTATTAGATTAGAATAGAAAAGAAAATATTTTATTGCACACCACAAAACATTAACAAATAATACAAATTTAAAACTAAATATTTGGGAGTACAAAGGGAGGTCTTATGTCTTATAGCAGATTGTGTGATAATTCCAGGTGATAGTAAAACTAGAAGACTACGTGCGCACAAGCAAGCTGGACTGGCTGTCGTTGTTATCGCCGTTGCTAATAGCAACGAGCCGCGAGCAGCAAGAGGCACAGCTACTGGACGAGTTGCTGACCAAACTCACCGCTGTGTTGGGCAGGATCGATGTAAGTAGTCGTGACATTGAGAATTTGTGTTGTGTTTACAGTAAACTTTGACTTGATCTCTCATTTCTTTGCACCGACGTATAGAGAGATGAGGTGCAAACTATGTTTGTGGATTTTTTGTGTAAAGTTAGATTACCAGCTTTGAAACTGAACTAGCTATAAACCGTAAATCATCAAACCCATTTTCTACAGGAGGAAGACACATCAGTAGGTGGGGAAGTGACCGCGTTCCCGTACCTAGACAGTCGCACCGCACACGCCGCGCTCTCCGTCCTGTGCGCGCACATAGGGCACCGCGCGCGCCCGCCCGCCCGCCTCCTGGCGCGCGCGGCATACCTCCTCCCGCAGGCACACTCCTCAGGTACATACATCGACAGTTGTGTCAATTGTTAAGAAAATACCGCATTTCACACAACAATATATAATTCTGTATTTTCAGAAGGATAATTTCGCCTTTGTGTACGATAAACAAAAGTTTATCGTATATTGTGATATTTGTGATCGAATCCCGCAAATCTAGGTATTATTTTCACAAACATCTTTCTTACTCCTCCAGAACATAGAGACCTGTACAAATCCATCGTGATCCAACTCTGCCAGCTCACCAACTGGACCTCCAGATGCGCCAAACTCCGCTGCTCCATCGGCGCCGGCAGCGACAAGGTGCTCAGTGCTTGCGTGAGGCTGTACTCGCTGCTGGGCGCGCTCGCGAAGCAGATAGATGTCGCCACTGCGCAGGTTGTCAGGTATATACTATACTATTAAATAACTGTTCTCTCCATCTCCATCTGTAAACTTTGTATTCTGAAAGTTTTTGGAAAATTCACATGATCTGCTTTATGCAGTACTGACAAACATTTTAGTCCCAGCAACATGGTTACCTTCATGGATTCTGTCACAGCAGGAATAGAAGCTGGAGGTTATGTAGATGCAATTAACATGGACTACAGTAAGGCCTTTGATCGAATTGACCATAATCTACTCCTAGGTAAACTATCTGCCGCTGGCATGAGGTGACCTACACAGATGATTAACTTTATGAAGTGTCGGAGATAGATGTAAAACCGTGGTTCTGGGAGGCTATGCGTCGTCCGTGTATCTTTTTCCTTCAGGAGTACCACAAGGATCAATTCTAGGTCCCTTGTTATTTATATTTTTTTCATTGACATTCATGCCATCTAGAAAAAAAAGCCAAAGCCATTAAGTAAAATACGTGATTTTATTCATATATTTTATTTTTTATCAACAGTTATACAGTTTCAGATTATCAAATATCAGATTAATTAATTGTATTATAGTTAATTTAAATTTGTGCTTTATTCTGGTATTCTTTTTTGGTACATTTATACAATTGTAGTTATTTCACGTCTTGTTAGTAAATCTGATACCTGACCCAAGATTCGCGCGATAAAAACTTAAGTTACACCGCAGCACAGAAGTCGTTCACCCTTTACAAATATGTACAAGATAACGTAGACACTTTTAACTTTAATCGTGCACCTTACAAACTCCTTTCCAGATTCGAACGCCTTCTAAAACTGAGCGGCAAAAAGCTATCAGCGATCATAGACAACTTCATCACTTACTTAGAAGCGTCTCAGGCTAGCGACAAGCAGAGCGCGAGCAAGGTGCTGCGCGACACCAAACTGATCCCGCGCGCCGTGCTGCAGGCCGAGCTATACACCAAACACGTCATACAGCTGGCGCAGAGGGGGAAGGTCTCTGTCACTTTATTTATCACTAAGCAGTATGAATTGTGTCTTTATTTATCACTTAGAAGCGTCTCTAGCTACAGCAAACATGGTCTTACAGCTTGTGCAAAGAAGGTCTCAAGCTACATCAAACGTGTAATGCAGATTGCACACAAGGGGAGGTAGAATTGTGTCCTTATTTATCACTTAGAAGCGAAGGGGCAAGTGGAATTGTGTCTTTATTTATCACTTAGATGCGAAGGGTAAAGTGGAATTGTGTCTTTATTAGATGGATAGATAGATAGATCATTTATTGTCATACAAGAAACACTTAAACAGGTAGAGATGAACCATTTTACAACACACATAAATTGATCTTTGTCATTGAATGTTCATTAACGTATAAGCAAACGGTATCACTTTGACAGACAGATGAGCCAATGTTACAGTAAAGTTGTAGCATGTAGTATAGTGATGCAATAAGTATTTCCTCTCACACGTTGAAATTATCACGATTTTGTGGAGGGGAGTTCATTTTTAGAATGGATTATCTCTACATACATTTTAAATACTATTCAAGTGTACAAGTATGACTCGTCAATTTTTTTTTACGATTATAGTAATTTCTATTAAATTAACAATAACAATATTTACAAATATTTATCACTTAGAAGTGAAGGGGAAAGTGGTATGTGTAGTTTATTATCACTTATGTAAAATGTCTCAAGCTACAGAAGACATGTGTCATACAGCTCGCACAAACGAAGAAGATTAAACTTTTACCATTTAATGCCATAATGTGTGTTTTAATTCCAGTTGGATTGGCAGCACTACATGTCGCTGGGGACGGCTCGGGATTTCAGAATAAAGACGAATGTTCTAGAAGAAGTTCTGAACGCAAGAGATCGTCCGGACACTGATGTTGATGAGACCAGAGATGAAGGTATAATAGAAGAATAAATAAAATAAATATTGCTGGACAATTCACACAGCATCATCTAGCCCCGTGATAAGCTTGAAGCTTGTGTTATGGGTGCTATAAATTTTAGATAGTTTTTTTTTATTATACACTAGCTTTCTGCCCCGCGGCTTCGCCCGCTTTTTAGTATTTTCCCGTTGAAAAAATATCCTTTGCCCATCTACTGGTTCTAAGATATTTCTCCACCAATTTTAAGACAAATTGATTCAGCCGTTCTTGACTTATAAAAAGTGTAACACATATATAGATATAAAACCCAGGCACTCGCTACAAATATTTGCAGATAATAATAATTATCATCATATTAAACCATAATTATTGCGTTATTCCTGGCCACGGGTCTCTCCAGTAAAGCAAAAGTTAGTATCAAAATAACACATAGGCTATACGCAAAAGCAAAGCTGGTCGAAATATTATTAAATAAATATTTTTGTCCACAGAGGATGTTATCAACGATGCGTCGACGGAGCTTGTATCCCCCGTGACTTCTGAAGAAGACAATGGAGTTAGAAGGAAGAAGAGACGTGTGTCCTAATGATGATGATTATAACAACTTAAGTTACCAAATATTCCATTAAGTTACTGATTAAACTCGATTATGTACATTCATAAAATAAACGTGTTTTTATGTGTTACCTTTTTTAGTTGTTAGAATCAAAGAGAACATAATCACTATAAAAAAAAATACATTATAATATCCAAGAAATAGAATATGTTTCGTACATCCAAACTTTTGATGCCCATATCTACTCAACCGTCATTGGGTTCTCTTGTACAATTGTACTCTTGTTCTCTCGAATTATTTTATTCGTACTTTGGTATAGTAAAACCATTTCTAAAATGAACGCCCCTCCACCGAATTCTGTATTTTTTTTCTGTGTATTCTGTTTTTCTGTATTTCCTCTCACACCTTGAAATCATCACGGTTTTGTGGAGGGGAGTTCATTTTTAGAATGGTTTTACTATACCAAAGTACGAATAAAATAATTCGATATCTGTGGCTCATGTAGTCTATTCAGTCTATTGTGTTATCATCTCAATAAAATCTCTAAGTAGCGTAGAACCCTCCTTGGAAGATTCATTAAAAACTATTTTATTGCATAAGCGATAGCTTAGTTTGCATATTCCATTCACAAAAAGTGTTTTAAAAATTAGAATTGATTAACCAAAGAGGTTTATTCTGAAGTCCATTCAGTCAAAAAGGTTACATTACGTTAAAACCTTAGATTATTACCAATAGATTTGTTGCAAAATTGTCTATGGAATTAGTTTATAAGATGACTAAAATAAAAATGATGACATCTCTGTCTAATGTATGCAATTAAAAAGAGCCTAACTATATACACCACAGTTTCGCTTGGTTGCCAATATTTACCGTGACGTCATGCACGTGCCTTGCTTCGATGCCTTCGATATCATTTACTGTCACTTTGGATATCATTTACTGTCACTTTTTGGTTTTGTTTACATCGATAGTGGTGTTCTTGTATATTGCACGAGTTATCGATATTTTGATTTTAGACTTAGGTAAAAAATTATAGACCATGATAATTTGAATAAATGTTGATTATATATTGTGTTTTTGCAGAATAGCATGAATCGTAGAATGAAATGACGGATTAGATTTTAGGTTTTTTATAGAATATTATATTATTTTGAAATATAAATTATTTTGATATATAATAATATACTAAATATAAGTAAGTATATTGTATTAAGTATATTGTGTTTTATAATTATCTAAAACATTTGGCTTATTCAGGTCTTTCATTCGTTTAGTTATATTCTGTGGGTATATTAATTTAGTTAAAATGAACTTTAAGTAGAACTCAAACTAGTTAAAATAAGGTTAAAAGTTCATTTTCACTAAATTAATATGCCCACAGAATATAACTAAACGAATGTTTGAGTTTGAGTTCTACTTAAGTACCTATTTTTTTTTGTTCTAGTTAAAATGTTTTTTGTTTTGCTTGGTTTTATAACTGTATTAATTAATTCTATAATTTAATATTTACGGACTTCAATTTACAATAAATACATTATCATAAAAAAAAGTTCAGTTGAAAACAAACTCTATCGATAAATTATTATAATATACCTACCTCGTACAACACTAATTTATGTTAGTGTAGGTATACACGATGTATTCGTGGTTAGGGCCATTCCATAGATTCGTTCTTCTGAGGTTAAAACTCAATGATCATGCAGGTAACCTATTTTCGTTTAAAATAAAAAACTAAATCTGAATTTTAGAATTAGAAACCAAAAAATTCAAATCTAGAATCTTCTTTATAGATGATTTCCCCAGAGTCTAGCATACAATCTTCAAACTTCAAACCTTCAACACCAAAGTAATAGACGTACAAAAGATCCATCCTCAACAGTTTCGTGACTTGTCAGATAGCTCTCTCGGCCTGCCAAGATGCCTTGCTACCCGTGTTGCAACCCCTGCTACAGCCCATGCTGTAGCCCATGTTGCTACCCCTGCTGCGGGCCTTGCTACTCTTCGTGCTGTGGCCCGTAAGTAATACCTGTAAATTGTGAATACTCCTAGTTATGTAACACCCTATTTCCTGCTAGTTTTCACGGAGATTGGAACAGCAACTTCTACGTATACGTAAAACAGCATCTTGAACGCGACTTACTGCGATCACCAACCCGATTGGTAAGCGTGGATCGTAAGGTAAGGGTGGTATCGCAAGTCGCGTATATTTTATTTCTCTGCCACATCAATGCCAATCTACATGACCCGGGAAACTGATAATTTTTACTATATTTCGCGCTTTAGCGATAAGGTTGCTTGTTCGTGTTTCTGTTATCATATAGTTTGTTCTTTCAGATGCGGGGGATGTTGCGGCCCGTGCTAAACTAAGATGTTGGCCGAGAGTGACGCGGCCGCCTCCGCAGCCGTAGAACAGGTCTGCCTGTCGCCATCCAGGTCATCTCGTCAGCCGGCTGGGATGACCTCCCGGCGGTCGCGTCTCGCTGCGGCAGTGTTGTCACGACTTCCGTACCGATCCAGTGTTCATGTTTTCAAATAAAATAGATACTAATATCAATATTTCTTTAATTTCTTTTTGAAACAAATTGCCTTCAGGCCCGGAATGTTGAATTTGGCAAAATGTTGTATTCTTATAATGTTGAATATACCAAAACGTTGAGTCCTAAAATGTTGTCATGGCAAAAAAGTTGAGTCCCAAAACGTTGAATTCTCATAACGTTAAATATAACCAAACGACATCTAGCCCCGTGGTAAGCTCGAAGATTGTGTTACGGATGCTAGATTTCTGATATACTTAATATAATGGCCTCTACACACCAAAGCCGGCGGCCCGCCGGCACAGCCCGGCGGCCTAACCCGCCGGCCTTATTTTGTACTAAATAAAGCCGGCGGCCTACAAAATAAGGCCGGCGGGCTGGGCCGCCGGGCTGTGCCGGCGGGCGGTGTGTAGAGCGCTTTATATACATACATAGATATTTTTTATTATACATATAATGGCCTCTACACACCAAAGCCGGCGGCCCGCCGGCACAGCCCGGCGGCCTAACCCGCCGGCCTTATTTTGTACTAAATAAAGCCGGCGGCCTACAAAATAAGGCCGGCGGGTTGGGCCGCCGGGCTGTGCCGGCGGGCGGTGTGTAGAGCGCTTAACACCCATAAGACTTAAGTTAGGCTTTTAAGATAATTTAACGATAGTTAGATAATTTTTAAGAAGTTGAATAAAAATTTAAGTTGGGTTTAGTATTATTTTGTTTTCACTTATGTAATGCGATGAAGAAGTTGAATAAAAATTTAAGTTGGGTTTAGTATTATTTTGTTTTCACTTATGTAATGCGATGATAGGTAGCTCATTGGTGTGACAGTGACGTCGACTTCCGATCCGTGAGTCGTGGACCATGCATACAGACATACTGTGGTTGGTAGGCTGTTTTCTATAGACATGATGATGGTAATTAATAAATATCGTCTCACTGAGCTCAACTTTACAACATTATGAAAATTCAACAATTTGGGACTCAACATTTTGGAAATTCAACATTAAAGGAATTGTAACTTCAACATTATAGTACGGGAGGCGACGATGCTAAATGGGGATTTACTCGAGCGTCGGCGAGACCTATTGGGTTGCATTTGGTAGATGATAAGAAGAAAAAAATTGTATGAGACCAATGTGTTTCATCAGTGGGGGAAGCGACCATAGATAAATAAAAACTTATTTAAAAAAATACTGTTGTATGGACGTACTTAAGCGCGTCAGTTAGTGATAGATTCTATGAATCAGATTCAATAAATTGAAAATCAGCTTAACATACTTACATACTTAAAAATAATTTAGGAAATATGATTGATAATAAACGTTTGTAAATCTGATTGTTTACACGATAGGGGTGAAAGTACGTAAAAGTTAAAAAAATAAAAATCGCATCGCATAAAAACTCATTTTTTATCAAAAAAAAGAACAAAAAAACTGGCATTTCTAAAGGTGTTAGAGCGTCAGATTTAGATGTATATGGTTCATCTCTATGTTCTGATTCTACCATATCTTAATCTGACAATTATCTAAAGTGATGCGCCTAATATGACAAAAGTAAATTTTGTTCCCTTATAATTCACGTTCGAACATAGATAGATTTTTTATATTTGGTGGAGGTACTTATCTGGGTACTAGTTATCTCCAGTATCTTAATCTGACGCGCTCGAGTAAATCCCGAAATCCCCTCTTCGGCTCCCCTACTATTATGAGAATTCAACGTTTTGGGACTCAACTTTTTTGCCATGTCAACATTTTAGGACTCAACGTTTTGGTATATTCAACATTATAAGAATACAACATTTTGCCAAATTCAACATTCCGGGCCTGAAGGACAAATTGGGATAAGACGGATGGTTAGGTCTGAATTAGGTATAAAGTACGTAGGTATTTCGAACTTTTCCCGAAATGACGATTTTCTATAGGTCTTCATTGAAATGAAAACTGTCAATTATGTAGTCACGCTCTTTTTACTATTAAATTGGAACGACAACTTCCTAAAATGATCAACTTCCGAAAACTACAATTTCAGACCCCAGGCCCTCAGGGTCCCTCAGGGTGACAACGACAACTTCCTAAAATGACAACTTCCGAAAACGACAATTTCAGAGAACGTCTATTCTAAACTCGGCTAAGGCGGCCCAACCCGCCGGCCTTATTTTGTAAGCGCTCTACACACCGCCCGCCGGCACAGCCCGGCGGCCCAACCCGCCGTCCTTATTTTTTAAGCGCTCTACACACCGCCCGCCGGCACAGCCCGGCGGCCCAACCCGCCGGCCTTATTTTGTAGGCCGCCGGCTTTATTTAGTACAAAATAAGGCCGGCGGGTTAGGCCGCCGGGCTGTGCCGGCGGGCCGCCGGCTTTGGTGTGTAGAGGCCATTACAATCATGCCGGCGGGTTGGGCCGCCGTGCTGTGCCGGCGGGCGGTGTGTAGAGCTCTTAAAAAATAAGGACGGCGGGTTGGGCCGCCGGGCTGTGCCGGCGGGCGGTGTGTAGAGCGCATCCCTCTCCACTCACTCAGTCAGTTGCCCGCCGGCTTTCATAGAGTAGTGACGTATTTGGCAATAAAGAATGTTACCTAATTTTGATTATTAGCACTCCATATTCTATGTCAAATATAAAAAATACGCGTGAAAGAATTACTTCGATACATCAATTAGTTTCCGATTTAGAAGTAAAACAAGTTGTAACCGTACGACGACGATAACACATAGGTTACTTTTAATCCTATGAAAATGTACAGTTCTTGAGGAAAACGGGGCCGAAGGCTGGAGGAAGCTAGTTTGCAATAAATCAATATATTGTTCATTTAAATTTACTAAGAAGCTAGTTTGCCATAAATCAATGTATTGTTCATTTAAATTTACTAAGAAGAGCGGTACCTACCTATATATAAATAAATACTTACGTACCTACCAATAGCAACAAAACTTTAATACATATTTAATGTCTTTAACGTCAAAGTTTAATGGTAGGTACTTCTACTATTTGAGTTATCTTCATCCATTTTATCAATCGAATAATATTTAAGTACTACTATTAAACTATTAATTTAATACGCGGACGAAAACACATCAAAATACTGCGCAAGCTGTTGCACTACTACTATAATCTGCTGGCGATACTAAGCGGGCCGTAGGCCGCGCGAAGTTGTGGTATTACGTCACAAGCGCTCACGTGACTGTTAGCGAGACTCGATATTTTTCGAAACTTTGAATGCCTATAAAATCAAAACTACTAGGTACTTTTTAACTAAACAAAAACTAGTATATTTGTATACATACAGGCTTTACTGATACAACATTTCAAGCGATTTGGCATACCTAGTAACATTCTTCATTACTAGAACACCACATGCCGGGGCTGTCGTGCCGCCGGCATTGCCGCCGGCAAAGTCGTGCGGCTTGGACATTCTGAAGCCGGCGGGTTAACCCGCCGGCATTAAGCCGGCGGGCTGTGCCGGCGGGCCGCCGGCTTTGGTGTGTAGAGGCCAGTACAATCATGCCGCCGGCTTGCGCCCGCGCGGGCAAGCCGGCGGGCCCTCAGGGTGAGAACGACAACTTCCTAAAATGACAACTTCCGAAAACGACAACTTCCGAGAACGTCTATTCTAAAATCGTCAATTTCCTAAAATTACAAATTCCGAAAATGACAACTTCCTAAAATGACAACTTCCAAAAATGATACCTTCCGAAAATACTAAGGGGCTGACTAATTTCGGTTGTGAAATGTCAAAAATTTCTAATTTATACGTTATAAACTTTGCTCTGTTACTCATCTTTTAATTAAAATCTATATAATAATAACTTTTTTTTAAAGTAAAACAACTAAAACTTGGCTTTATTATTTATTCTATAGATAAAGTAATTATAAAGTAATCTAATTTCCATTTTAATTTCAACAACAAAACTGCAGTAAAGTTGACATTCTAAAAAGTTGTCGTTTTCGGAAGTTGTTGTTTTCGGAAGTTGACATTCTAAAAAGTTGTCGTTTTCGGAAGTTGTCGTTTTCGGAAGTTGACATTCTAAAAAGTTGTCGTTCTCGGAAGTTGTCGTTTTCGGAAGTTGTCATTTTAGGAAGTTGTCGTTCTCACCCTGAGGGAAGTTTATAACGTATAAATTAGAAATTTTTGACATTTCACAACCGAAATTAGTCAGCCCCTTAAGCGCTCTACACACCAAAGCCGGCGGCCCGCCGGCACAGCCCGGCGGCCCAACCCGCCGGCCTTATTTTGTACCATGATTGTACCATGATTGTACAAAATAAGGCCGGCGGGTTGGGCCGCCGGGCTGTGCCGGCGGGCCGCCGGCTTTGGTGTGTAGACGCCATTAGTATTTTCGGAAGGTATCATTTTTGGAAGTTGTCATTTTAGGAAGTTGTCATTTTAGGAAGTTGTCATTTTCGGAATTTGTCATTTTAGGAAATTGACGATTTTAGAATAGACGTTCTCGGAAGTTGTCATTTTAGGAAGTTGTCGTTCTCACCCTGAGGGCCTGGAAGAGATCGCTGTTAGCGATAAGGCCGCCTATTGTACATTTAGTTTAGTTTGTGTTCTTATTATATATATTGTTTTGTCTTTTATAAAGTGTGCAATAAAGTTATTATCTATCTATCTATACCTACCTTCCGAAAAAGGGGCTCACTAATTTCGGTTGTAATTAATTTAATTTTAGCTGACGATTTAAGGACTACGGAACCGTGGTCCCACTGTGATGTCCCACCGGTGGGTCAAAAGATGTTGTCGTTTTTGAAAGTAGACATTCTAAAAAGTTGTCGTTTTCGGAATTTGTCGTTTTTGAAAGTTGACATTCTAAAAAGTTGTCGTCTTCGGAAGTTGTCGTTTTTGAAAGTTGACATTCTAAAAAGTTGTCGTCTTCGGAAGTTGTCGTTTTCGGAAGTTGTCATTTTTAGGAAGTTGTCGTTCTCACCCTGAGGGATTTTAGAAACTGTCGAGTAGTGATCTAATTCGCGGTCCGATACGAAACGCATAAATTGAAAGAGCCCTCCGTCGTCACACAGTGCATGATCCGTGTCCCGTCCGAGCCGGTGTAATATAAACTGGTTCATGAATATTTGCAGTGCAGATCATACAAATTGTTGTTTCGAGGCGGGAATCGAACCCGCAACTCTGCAACCTCTTGCGTCACAGGCGGACCTTCGCCTGCTGCGCCATAGATGTCGTCAATGGTGCGAACGAGTGCCCTAGGCTAGGATATAAATCTCTTGCAACTAGCGCGAGCAAATGACCAATAAACAATAATTAAATAAAACCATCACATTTATTAATTGACTGAACTGATTTAAATACAATATTCAAGTGTACACCAAAAATTACTGAAGCGTGGGTTTGAGGTCTAACAGCACCCCCCGGGTCTGTACCGCCAGCTGTAGGTCCCGAATGGCCGGCCGCAGGGGCCGCAGCAGACCCCGCAGCACGGTCCGCAAAACGGCGCCGGGTAGTGGCGCCCGGCCACTTGACCGGAACACGGCACTCCGCAGCTTGGCCAGCACATTATTTGTATTTCTCTTAAAATGTATATTTATAACAAAAGCTAGTGGTGTTTTTTTAGGCTTTTCTTGGTTTTTATTACAAAAGATCAATGGACAGTGAAGTCAAAACATCTTCTGGAATTTCTGTTGTCATTAATCAAGATTGGTTTATTTTTTTTTGGAAATAAGGTTTGATTATGTTTTGGAAGTTATATTCATAGATAACCTGGTATTCAAGCGCGTGTCTATTAAATTGTTGATTATTACGTATTAAGAACTCAAGTTGGCAACTTTTATTCTGTGGAAATTAGCATGTAGGTAATTAGTAATTTTTGTTCGGTAAAGACTCCTTTGGTAAGATAAGCTCTCGTCTTCTCTATAGGCGCATTCTTATCCAACAAAACAAACTTTAATAGGACATGTTTTTATTCATAAAGAGAGACAGATATTCACAATATTTATCACAAATTTTGTCAAACCACAGTTCAATCGCAGCACGGTTCTCGACACGGTCCAAAGCACTGTCCTCGGCACATACAGCTGGGAATGCGCGGCCCACACGTGGGGTCGTAGCAGGAGCCACAGCCCGGCGGGGGCAGGGCGTCGGGGCACACGCCACTCACGGTGGGCGGGGGACATCTGCCCCCGATCGGCCCGGGTGGGCAACACGCGCTTCCGCAACTGGAAGGAAGTATTCTACTAATATTGGAAGTTCTGGACAATTATTAATAACATGTTGGTTGTTATAAAGATTATACAACCTCATAAGATCCCTTCATCAGCACGGGTAGCAACAAAATAGATAACTACACTATACTTTGGGTCTGAAGTGATCTTACAACAAAATAGAGATACCTACACTACACTATACTTCGGGTCTGAGGTATACATACCCACAAGGGTTACAACAGAAGGCAGGCGGGCAGCAGCGCCGTGGCCAGATGCAGCCGGGTCCGACCGGCGGCGTGCAGCAGCGCCGTGGCACAGAGCAATACCCGCACGGACCCGTGTAGCGCTGGCAAGTGCCGCGCCCGAGGGGACTGTGGCAGACCATCCTCAATAGGGAAGCTGCGAATACTATACAGAAATGTAAGATTTGTTTATATGCTTGCTTGGACAGGGTAGTGTGGTAGCGACGGGTTCTGTTGATATATTTTTATGTATACTTTGTTCGGTAGTTTTATCTTTGACGATACTCTCTTTTCTATAGTAAATTGTTTGGTATTGGATAATATTTTAAAATAATTTTGTTTTTTACAAAATACTTTTATAAAATTTTGTTTTGATAGAAATGCTGCCAATATGCTGAAACAGGTAAGAAATATAGATAGGTAGGTATTTTTATATACATGTTCCCCATTTCTTTATCTGTGTGCTTGATAGACTTCGGTATTCTCTCCTAAAACAAAAATAGTATTTAATCGGCTCTACGAAAACCATAGAACCATTTTGGAAACGAAACGTCAAAAACACTAATAATTTCTATCAAAACAGAGGACACAAAATCAAAATTATCCAAGTATTTTAATCTAAAATATATTAATATTTCCAAAAAAATACAAAAATACAATATTACCAAACCTAAATTAAGATTTAAAGCCAGTTACCCCGTAAAAATGTCTTGCTACTGCGGCTACCCAAACTACATGCGATACGGCTGCGGGCCCTGCTGCCCAGGCACCGGGCCATTCTGCTCGCACTTCCCCCCGTGCTGTAACCCGTGCGGTCCGCCCAAGCCGTGCTGCGGGTGTTCGACCCCGTGCGCCCGCGGGTGTAGATCCGTGCCACCGTCGTTCGGGGTCTGCCCTGACCCCCTGCCGCCGGCTTCGTGCGGCTCCTGCTATGACCCCACCTGTGGACCGTGTATACCCGCCTGCGCCCCGCCGCCGCGGTGTCCCGATATCGTGCCGTGTCGAGGGTTCAATTGCTCACCGAGATGCTGTTAGACTTTAATCTCATTGTGGTTGTGTTGTCAGTATATTGAAATAAAAAGTGTTCTTGCTTATTAGCTTATTTCAATTAAATTTATTTAAGTATAACAATTTCGTTCCGTGGAATTAATTAATTAATAAATTTGTCGTCAAGTCGACCAACGGATTTACGACCTTGAGATGGGATGGGAGTGATATCAGGGTTCGTGACAACCCATTCTAGGCACAGCTATAATCGGTTAACGAGCGCCAATCTTAAGCGCTCTACACACCGCCCGCCGGCATAGCCCGGCGGCCCAACCCGCCGGCCTTATTTTGTAGGCCGCCGGCTTTTTTTAGAACAAAATAAGGCCGGCGGGTTAGGCCGCCGGGCTATGCCGGCGGGCCGCCGGCTTTGGTGTGTAGAGGCCATTAGCTTCCTACACAATGCTCCGAGCTATGTAAATTGCTTTATGTGCATAAATTACCAGCGCTCTACGAAACTTCCAACGTGAAACTTCGCCGCAATAAGAACAGAGCGAATTGGAGAGCTAGACCAAATTGAAGTTCTGCATAGTACCTAGTCTAGCAATAAAGAACTTTGTATTGTATTCTACCTAATAAAAAAAAGCAAAAATTAAATTTAAACAGCCAACATTTATTTCTTAAATTACATTCACGGGAGACACCACTTCTTTTTCTACAATACACGATTCAGCTTCAGCGGGACATACCAGGCGAACAGGGACCTTCAGACCAAAGCCCGTTTCTTGAGTTGCCTTCCGTGGACATTCTTTGACCTGAGCACATTCCTCCTTGACAAGGAGGTCCACTTGAGTAGGATCCCTGGCATGGTCTGCCGCACTGGCCACTAGGACACGCGCCTCCTTGGCACTGCCTGCTTGGACAAAAACCTCCTTGGCACGGCCCGCTTGGGCTAAACCCTCCTTGGCACGGCCCGTTTGGACTAAATCCTCCTTGGAATGGTCCGCTTGAACAGAAGCCCCCTTGGCACTGCCCACCAGAGCAAGGCCCCCGGGAACCTGGGTTTGAGCAGAAGGGAGATGAGTTTCCACTGAAGGAAGGAAAGCATTGACCAGGGTTGGAGCACGGCATACACGGCGAGCACGAAGGGAAACACGACCCGCCAGGAAAACAACCTCCGTAGGAACACATTTCTACCACGTTTTCTTTATTTATTATTTATGGATAATATTACAAGAAATTTATATTTTTTTGAGGTTTAATATTTTTTTGGTTTTTGGTGTCTTTGTCCTGTATACAGTAAAAAAGTGATTTGATAATGTTCTCGTTTAATGTCAGTTGGAAAATTTGAATTTTGAGAGTGTTCCAAAATATGTCATAGAGATTTTATCCACCGGGGGACAATATTTGTGAGGTAGGTACAGAATATTTTGAACCTTTTTCAAAATACTTATGTGCCTACGTAGAAACAAATAATTAAAAAAAACTTCCTTTCCGCTGCCAAATACTTAGAACCTTCTTGCTCTGCTATAAATGGAAGCACACACCATGCACCGGTGCGTTTTCCGGTGCGTTTCTACAAATTGTGCGAGTGCATATTTCGTAGAAAAAAAAACCGCCATAGCCTGCACGCATTAAGCGTGAATACTAGAAATTCTGAGAGCGCTCATTGTGCAACAAACTAATGTGAGATACTTATGTGGAAAATAGTAGTTAGGCAGAAACAGTTTCTTTACAGTAAGCTTGGGTCGGTGACATTATTATAGTTTAATTTTGAGTGTGATTTAATAATAAGTGTAGCACATGGTCATGTAAGCACGCGCACCCAATAAAAAATGTCTCTAAATATTATATTAATCAATTCTAGAAACAAAACTTTCCTAACCTAGAAAACTATTATTTTGCTCGCTATTTCCGTATTATTTCTCAGAAGCGGAAAGTTGAAATACCACCGCGACGCTTGTGTTAAAAGCGCGTGAGATTGCTTTTCGGAAATAATCATGACGTTTCGCAAAAAGAAATGAATTATTAGTACGTACCTACTACGTTCGTAAATTATATTTCTACCTACTTCAATGTATATAAAAACATTACCAGACGCAAATACCTAATAGGTCACGAAGTATGTATACGAAAAACTTACAAATGCATTAGTCGCCCGTAGTCGTAGTCGGTCTGCCATCGTCAAACCCTGATTTCCTTATAACCTTGGAAAAATAATTAACGAAATCGGTTCATAAACGACGAAGTGATCTGCAAATAAACACAAGCATAAAATATCGGACGAATCGATAAACCGCCTTTTTTGAAGTCGGTTTAAAATCGCTCGTCTGCGCTCTGCTATACGACATTTCGACGCCAAGGCTTAGTTACGAAAATAAACCAGAAATGAATTTCTGAGAAGCTTTACATCTGTTTACAGATTTGTTAGCTATTTTCGTTTTCAGGCGCCCTTGAAATACCTGATGCGTGTCTGGACTTCAGAATAATTAGGATTGATAACATGCTCTCTGGATCTAGACTGCTTGTGATCTGTGGAACTAGATGTAGTAATAATAATAAATAAATACTGCTGAGCAATTCACACAGCAGCCCTGTGATAAGCTCTAAGCTTGTGTTACGGGTGCTAGATTTCTGATACCTAGGTACTTACTTAATATAACATTCATACATAGATAGATATTTTTTATTAAGTACCTATACATAATAACATCCGGACACCCGGAACAAATATTTGCAGGTCATACAAATAGTTATACCGAGGCGGGAATCGAACCCGCAACCTCTTGCGTCGCAGGCGAGCCTTCGCCCGCTGCGCCACAGAGGTCGTCGAATGTCGTAAATGCAAATTATGTGTTGGGATTTAAGTAAGTCGCGAGTATCTAGAATGCATTCGCGTTATTTCCTTAATTATAATAAAAAACCGGTGAAGGTGATTAAGATGATATCTTAAATGTTCTGAATGGGATTACTAAGCGCTTTGGGAATCCATTGAGACGTTTCTGCGTACGCGCATGCTGGCTCATTCGTGTAGTGAATGACGCTAAAGATTTTTTTTTAATATGGGATACACTTTAAAAGTCGTATTGACTATCTACGTTTCCGTTTTTCTGTATTCTGCCAGTGGGTTTTACATGATTAAAATTCATTGTAATTTGTCTCCTTCTCCTACCAGGAAAACGGTGTAACCCGTAGCAGAGTCGAGCGGTGGCCGTTCTACGAACTCCCACGCAGCTTTCTATAGCGCGGCGACAACGCGTTCTGATAAAGATAATTATTTATTTTATTTTTAGAAACTACATATATTTTTTGAGGCCGAAAAGGTCTCAAACGCACTGCAAAGAAGTTCAATCTTGACTCGAAAAGACCTCATACGCACTAGCTGTACCTACCTAAGTCTACGAAAAATGATGCCGCAGTGAGCTTGTTAACGAGTTCACAATTTTGTCCAAAATTCAAATTTTTGAATATTTTAAATAATATAGGTTTTTAAACCTATTCGAAGTTATCACGGTTTTAAATATACATATATTGAAATATACATATATTTAAAAGATATCTACAAAATTCAATAAAACTTCATCATCAAATTATATGAATCTACTAAACACAAATTGCTTTTATTTGAACCTAAAGGGGTTCAAATAAAAGCAAATTGAGTTTATCAAGAACTGACAGACCGATAGAATACAAGCTTATTGAAAATTGACTCAAAGCTACATGTCATGGTCTCCCTATGAATAATGAAAATAAATTGAAATGGCGCATACTCATACGGGCATATTTGTATGGTTTTCCATCGATTCTAAGAATGAGGGTTCATTTAGTAATTTAAGGAAATAAGTTTATAAATAACTTTGTAGGATATTTGGCGAGAATTGGCCAATGTAGAACGGTAGGTACAGTGAGCTAAGAAAGTGGTCTACCAGTTTTGACAAAAGTTTCTGTGAGATGTAATGATTGCTAAGGTTGACTTTTCACATAATTTAACTGACATACAAACGAATCACAACCGTAGGGTGGTAGATCACATTTTTGGCTGACTGTACCTACCATCACCCATATTCCGTGATCCCATGATCCGTGGAACTATTCGACCCCATCGGCCATTTGTTCTACGCGCCATAAGGCCTGCCCATTGCCACTTCAAAGAGCTAATCCGCTGGGCTAGGTCGTTGACCCGCGCACAAATAACTTAGGTTACATTTATTTATTTATTGAACTTATTAGTATCATGACGACTTCGTATCACAATGGACTTTATAAGTAGGTAAGGTAATGAAAACCCATTACCTTACCGTTCGGTAATTCCACGACGTCACTCACAGTATCACAGTCAGTTACGTACGATCGAAAAAGGAAAATGGTCAAGGAAAATGTAATCTAATGTGTTTTATTTTGAGATTACCAGTTACGTCATAGGTTTTAATAAATAGAGCCGTGTTGGCCTGGTAGCAATCTCGATCGCTCGTGTGAAAAGTTTGAATTAAATGTGTCCTTCACCAACCCGCACTTGGCCAGCGTGTTGAATCTCTCTCGTCAAGGGAGTTGTCCTTGTGTCCCAGTAGTGGGAACGTAGGGGTGATGATGACCTCATAAATCCGATAGTTAATCACTGAACAAAATTATATTAAATTATTTCTAGGTATAACTTAGTTAACCTTCCTAATAAATTGATTGTATTGTTGGTTTATCTCTAACATGAGAGAACAGAAGCATTTCCATGAATAGTACTTAAAACAAAGCATGTTACGACCACGCCTTATCTTATCGGCGGATTAATTAGCAAAATGACAAACAGCCGTATTATCCGGAAATCACAAATAAAAGCGATAACTTTGAGTTTACTACTTTTCCACGAATTCTTAATTCATTATCATTTCAGTCGTCGTTTCAGCCGGGGCTTCCACTACTGGAAAATGGACTAAAACTTGATTAACTATTACCTATTTGATTAATTATAAATTTGTATGATAAGTTTACTGTATGTATTATCCAAAAACACATTTACAGAATTATCATGATAGTCAGACGGAAAGTTTTATCATAATTAGACACCATAACATTAAGTTTGATTATAGAATGATGGTCTTCAAATTAATACTGTGGATCAAAATTTACCTACTTCACTTCTCGCATTACAAATGTTTGTATAAATACTGACTACCAATCTCGATTAGACCGACATAAGGAGGACCCACTCATAAGGATAAAGATTTCGTTTGCACGGAAGCACATTGACATGTCCCAAGTGTCTGCAAGTGCGGTCCACCATAACATAATATACTTTATCATCATGTGGCTCATGGTCCGTGCCTACTTAAAGTTTGCCGACCCCTGACTAGAGGAATTAATTTACTATTCGATTGCTTCGGTTATGTTATGGGAGTTGATAAGGCTCTCGGAATAACTTCTGTTTGCTCTCTGTCGAAGTCAAGGCTGCCGTTTGACATTGTCAGTGTATTGACCGCGCGTCCGCGACATTGTACCGCTATATCCAGTCGTTCAACTTCACCAAAGCAATTAAAAAAAATGTAAACTAGGTAAGTACCTACCTTATCTTTTCCGACGTTCTGATACACACGGAAAGAGCTAGGGTGGTATGTATTTTTAAAGATAAGGATAAATAATTTATTTATCCGATATAAAAACACTGTTGTTAGACATCACTCGGCCAAAATTTATGATTATAATATATAAATATATATATATATATATTGCTGGACAATTTACACAGTTGGTGACTCCATAATAACTACGTAAGCTCGCAGTTTGTGTTACACCCTGAACATACCGAACCGATCCTTGTAAGAGAAGCGGAAATTAAACCCCATTCTTACTTTGCCTTACCCTAACCTCTCTTACCTCGCAGGTGGCTAAGAGAAAGGTAAGGTTTTGCTCGCCAAGCTACAGAGCTCGTCCAATTATTAAATAAGTAAAATATAATTGAGGTAGGTAATGCATCCCCTGAACTTGCGCTACTGCATGAAGTCTACGTTGACACGGCTTCCACAGAAATGCTCACAACGATAATGACGGGCACATTACGGCAATCATTGTATTCCTAGAAAGTAACATTACATAGTATTATTAGTTCTAGGATTACTGCGGGCCGATGTTTCCTTTGAATTGCGGAGGAAGTCAATTAGTTGCTCTACTGAATTTGTTTATTGTGTCCCCTGTACCGTAACGTAATATGATAGATATAACCTGTGTAAGTACCTTGTCTATTGTTTATTTTCATCCTGAACATAACATTACAGTGGGTAATGTACCAATAAGTTATGCCTTGTTAATTATAACTTATTCACTAATTACCCTAAAAACTTAAAATCTACTTATTTCACAATATGTAATGTACAGTCACAATGTTATTTTCTGATCAAGAACCAAAGACTCTCAAGATTTTTTATCGCTTCAAACTAAGAGAAAAGTAAAAATAATGCAATAATCATAATCACCCCATATTTACGTTCCCAAGTACCTGGGACATGCGACTTCTAGACGAGAGAGATCAGGCCTCAATTCACCACGCTGGGGCCAAGTGCGAGATGGTGAATGTCCAGGTTCTCGCAGAACATGCCGTTTTCCTAACAATGTTTGCCTTCACCGTTAGAGGACGTGTTTTTACAGCGTTCATAAATTTTCGTGAAGCGCGTTTCGGGGTTTAAACCCACGACCTTAGGTGCGCTCCCACTAAGCCAACACGGCTCTAATAACCTCCTTAGAAGCAGTCATATTCTCTGAAACAAACGAAGGGAAAAAACCTCTGAGATACCGCGAAAGGCAATACAATAGTTACTGAGAATACCTACTCTTACAGCTGCAACATTGCACCAAGCCCCGTTTTCGATTACAAGTGGCCTATAAATAGTACCATCTCATTTTTCCGCAGATGTCTTCATATCGACTAAGGGATTCACACACGGAGACTTACTGCAATTGTCAAATCGGATGGTTAGTAAGATTATGGCAATTTCACCAAGATCTATAATATTTTTTATTCTGTCGTGGAGACGCCTATTAGTCATCATCATTATCGTAACAACCCAGATTCTGAACTAATTCAGAACTTCCTAATATAGCATGCTAAGTTAAATAATAAATAAATATTGCTGTACAATTTACACAGCAACATCTAGCCCCGTGGTAAGCTCTAAGCTTGTGTTAAGGATCTCTTAAATGGGCATCACGCGTATAGATACTGGTTTTTCCCAAAAATCTTTAGTGCTGTAACTTCCTTAAGTTTTGCGCTTCAGGAATACAACGTAGTATCTACTTTTTATTTCGATAATCAATTATCATCGTGTTAAAATAACTTTACGGAGCTCAAGTCTATAAATGCTGTTTGATCATCACGTAAAGATTTATCTGATCTCGTACGTTCAATCTTTAAAACTACGCAACAGATTAATACGGTTTTTTTAATAGGCAGAGTGATTCAAGAGGAAAGTTTAAAAGGTTAATTATGACCCATTCACGCTGAGTGGGTACCATTTTATGTTTAGTTTTTAACCTATTTCATTCAATATGCGACATTCACAACATGCACATGGCCAGCATGGTGAATCTCTTTCGTCAAGAGAAAATCCCTGTGTTCCAGGAGATCAAACGTAATTAATTAGGCGTGATTATGTAGAAGTCTCGGTGCGGGAATAAAAATATTTCGATATAATAATTTAAGATAAGCCTTCCCCGAAGTCTTTCACAAACACCTTCGTAATTATAATTACAGTGAGAGGTCTGCGGTACCGCGAACTCGATAATTAGTCCTCCATTACTTGCTACGCAGAAACGCTCGGATCAGATGTAAAAACGAAATCGTTATAAACGAGTTTAGGATTTCAATAAAGTGATAGGTACATTTTTGGCGCTAACATAATACTTGATTGTAACCCCCAGATATTCTGCCCGTCTTATATAAGAGCTCTGCCTTACAAGGACGCCATGGCAACGTAGCCCGCCTACGTCTCCAAGCAGTTAATATTGAATTTGGCGACTTGTGTAAGTTAGGTAACATACATTTCAATATTAACTGCTTGGAGACGTAGCCGGGCCATGGCATCCTAGTGCAGAGTACCCGCCGACAGCTTCGCTTACGTTGTTTTACGTTATCTACACAAATAATAAGATATGTATGTATGATTAGCCTTCCTCGATAGAATACCTACTATCTAAGACTGAAATCATTTTTGAAATCGGACCAGCGGTTCCTGACATGTTCAAACAAGTACCTAAAGATTTATAAATCAATATAAATAAATCAAAAATATGTAGGTATACAAGGCATTTAAGCCTTACGTGCATAGCTGTAGCTAGAAGTTTTTCTCGGAAAAAGCATTGTTAAATAAAACATTTAAAACATTTTAGATTAACGTCGAACAGACTAGACTGCACATGTTTCTATGGATTTTGGGAGCGTTAATAGCTGTTGTTTATTAAACTCGTAGGAACCCGGCATAAGAAAACAAGTTTCAATTGAAACAAAACAGTTGCTAATAAATAAATTCTTGGCAAGACTCATAACGTCTTCTAGATCATTAAAACGTTGTTCAGTTGCAAAGCTCTTCTGAAGATTCGAAGCAGTAATGGCTTATAATTACACGTTATCTATACTAATATTATAAAGAGGAAAGATTTGTTTGTTTGTTTGTTTGTTTGTAACGAATAGGCTCCGAAACTACTGGACCGATTTCAAAAATTCTTTCGCCTTTGGAAAGCTACATTATCCCCGAGTAACATAGGCTATATTATATTTTTAAAAAAATTAGGGATCCTTACTAAAACTCCAATAATGTAACATAAGGTGTAAAAAAATGACCTGAAAAATTCCTTACGTCGCGTGCGCTGCGAAAACTATTGATGATAGAACAAAATCATGTACTACGACTTTGCAGAACTCATCATTATCTACAAAAAATGTCGCGACAGCATATGTCTAAATATTATAGTTATGTCACAGTAAGCAGTTTTTTATTCTAAAATATTAATTTATATATGCCGCCTCTTGAAAGGGTCTTTATTTGTACCTTGGTATTAATCCTTATCAAAATAAATTACTTTATATTCAAGACGGCTTTAATACCTTTTTATAACTTTTTGAATTATTCAATTCGGACATTTCATTCGGAAGATATCACGAGTTTAAAAATGCAAGTATTAGAAAAAAGTCGCGAGGTTGTCGCTCACCGCGCTCAGCTAGCCAGCATGCGATGTAGGCTCCATGTAAGCGTCACTGGGGTACGGGGGGGGAGTCAATGTAATGTAATATAATATGTAATATCCTAATCCTAACGTAGGCTACTTTTTACCGCGGAAAAATACATACTTCGGCGGAAAAATATATGCTTACGCGGAAAAAATCGATTTAGATAAAATTTATTATGCAGAAGATAGTTGCAAATAAAAGTATATGGCGAGAGACCTTTCACCGCGGAAAATACATGCTTCCACGGGAAAATATATGCTTACGTGGGAAATTCGTTTTTCGATGAAATTTAGTATGTAGATAGTTGCAAATAAAAGTATATGGCGAGAGACTTTTTACCGCGTAAAAATTAAATGCTTCCGCGGGAAAATATATGCTTACGCAGGATAATTCGATTTGGATGAAATTTAGTATGGATATAGTTGCAAATAAAAGTATATGGCGAGACGAAGTTCGCGGGGGCTGCTAGTTTATTATACATAGGTAGCTCGTTGCTCAATGTCGAACTAGGTTCGAAATAATTTTCATTCGAAAGTCGTTAATTCTGCGTGCTTAATGTCGGTATTTTTTTGGAGTTTTACAGTACAGCCATAACAATTAAATTTTCATGTCCAAAGTTTACTTAACTTAGAACCAGATCGTAAAACACTGTCTAAAATTATGAGTACCTATCAAACATTATAGACCCGGGTGCTATGAATTTTTAAAACGATTTACTTATTTCTTAGGTAGGTATGTCTATGATTTATTAAATGGGATGCTGACTATGATTGCTATGATACTAATCATCATTCATCATTTTTTCTGCCATCGAACATCCACTGCTGGACATAGGCTTCCTTATTATGACATCCACTTTATTACGGTCGGTTGCACCTTGTATCCACCGTGAACCGTCAGCTTTGACAAGATACTAATGATGCCAATGATATCTAAGAAATATGAAGTAAGAGGTATCTTAATTATTTCTGACACATTTATAACCTAATGATTCACGATTCTTGTCAGTCCAACTAACCAAGCGTACTACGAAATCGGACCCTCATTTGAATTCGTCGAAGTTTGGCTGGTTCGGCATAACTAACCTAACTACACATTTCCGGATGTTTCCACAGAATTATAACGTTCATTTTGTATTCAGAATAGGGAGAGACCATAGGGGTAAAATTCTCCGAAATTTCGAAAATAACGGTTAATATGTTTGTTTGAATTTATATAAATGTAGATTATTTTACAGGAGTTTTAAAAATTGATTTGCTATACTACCCCTAGGTACTCCTCGTGTATTTCCGTATTTTGAGTATTTTACGGTATCTAGCTAATTCTTGTTAATTAAAACGCTCTCACGCTGCTCTCTGAGGCTTTATTCTTTTTATTGTTACAAATTGAAAAAATAAAAATATTTTTGTTTGTTTGTTTGTTAAAAAATTGAAATAAATCGTAAAATTCCACCCTAAATATTACGACTAAAACGGTACCTACAAAAATGCAATTTACCATAGTGTCAAGACTTGACTAAATTGCCAAAATGTCGACACACGAGAAATATAAATTAACGTTATGGTATTAAGCGCAGGGTCCACTATAAACACTATAACTAGAAGGTTACATATACATATATATTTCAACTATAATAATGGGTGTGTAAAGTTATAACCATCTATTTTTTTTTGCAATATTAACTATATTCCTTCTGAATGAGTTGGTACCTACCATCTTTGTGAAACCATCCTTAACTAGAATTAACTATGTTTGTATTTCGGACAGTTAAATTCCGTTATTGACGGGCATACAGTTCTAAGATATTTACAAATTCAATTAACAAACCGTTTATCATCGTTATTCAGTACATTCACTGTATCCCAACAATACGCTTCTCAAAACCCTCACAAGCGTTCCTTCCTACATTACAATTCCAAAAATCGGAGCAGCCAGTCCCTCTCGGAATCTGTTCCCTCTTCGCCGTAGCAGAGTCCCGCAAAAACAAAGTTTACTCGAAGTAGCTGTATGCAAGTGTGCGGTGTACTTTTACTTTGTGTGTGTTATTTTTCCAAGTTTTTGACAGTTATATCTATAAAATTCTAAAGATCACTTGGACACAAGTCCTATATAAGACAATAGGATATGACTATAGAATAATCCGGGATCCGTGGAACATGGTTAGCACTTGATTACTATCAAGCTAATTTTTCGTTTTTTTTTTTAATTTCTTGGTCCGTTATCCCGGTTCTACATCCTTGATGTATTTAATCCTTGATATCTCTGTTAGCTACCACAATCGAGGGTTGGGTATAGGATATTTTTGGGCTTCTCATCGAAACGAAGCTACTCACGAAAAATTAGCTTGATAGTAATTAAGTGCTAACCATGTTCCACGGATCCTGGCCTAGAAGGGTTAAATGAACTGAAATGTCTTTATTTGCCAGAATGTTTGTACTAACAAAAAGTAAAGTTAAAGTTAATTTCTAAGGACTGACTGGTTCTTATAGCAGCAGTAACGATCTAGCGGAGCCGAATGAAGCTGCTGATGATGATGTCTGCAACGCATGAGGTTGCGGGTTCGATTCCCGCCTCTAGACAAACATTTGTACGATCTGCAAATATTTTTTCACGGGGTTCTGGGTGTAATATATGTTTAATAAAAAAACTATCCATGTATGAATATTCTTTTAAGTATAAGTAGGTTTATCAGATATTTAGCAACCGTAAAACGAGCTTCGAGTTCACCACGGGAATACATTATGCAGCAATATTTATTTATTATTTTTAACTAAGGCGATCCAGCTGATAGCGGAATCAGGCTGCTGATGATGATGATATCTGAGTTTCCTTGAAGCGTCAGTTCCTGAACTCGTTCCGCTCCGCTATTCCATACCTCGTCTCACGTCTCGGAATATTCTCATGGACTTAGTTACCTCTAAGCGATGATAAAAAGTTAAACAGCACCTTTCTGCACAGAATCGGTTATAATTATGTTCTTGTTATATATACTCTTACTACTTAGTTGCGTCCAGTGGATTTTATATAAATAAATATTTCTGGACAATTCACACAGCAACATCTAGCCCCGTGGTAAAGCTTGAAGCTTGTGTTACGGTGCTAGATTTCTGATATAATTAACGTATTATACTAACATAGATCGATATTTCTATTATACCAGTTGGAACGAAATATTTTCAGATAGAATAAATTTTTGTTTCGAGGCGGGAATCAAACCCACTGCGCCACTGCGCTGTCGTCATTTTCCATGATGATGTCTATTACTATTACATTAGGCTTATTCATGGTGTCAAGTTGACATTTAGTTATCACGGCATTCCAATAATTCCCAGCTTTCTAAAACGATGACGAAATAGCACCTATACTTAGAAAAATAGAATGCTGAACGAGACACGAAACACGACATACTTAGTGACACAAAAACAAAATTTCTCGGAAGGTGTACCTTGTCTATGATACCAAGAATCATTGTGCAACAACTGTCAGAACAGCCATTTTGTTAATGTGGGTTTAATTGAAACATAATTAAGGGGCCGTCCATTAATCACGTGAGGTCGTTTTTCACATTTTTTGACCCCTCCCTCCCCCCTGGTGATATTTGGTGAGGTTTGGGATAACCCCCCCTACCCCCCCCTGGATCACGTGTATTTTTTTGGAAGTCTATGTAAAGGCTATATTTGACTGGAAAAAAATATTTAAAAATGGCGTTTTGATTCGAAAAACATTTATATTGTATTTGCAATAAAATTAATGAATAATTAATTAATGTTGTCTTCGTCCCACGGAGTTGCAAGACTTTCATTTAAGGTTACAACTGGTAAAGCTTCTTCTTCACTGGCAGTTGTTATTGGCAAAGAGGTTTGTGACATATTAAATTCGGTTTCGTCTAGCCACTCGGCACCAACATCCTCGCGCACTACGCAAAGAACCTCCTTCCCTCGTAGTCGTAGCGTGAGGATACGCGTGGGCCGAACAGTTTCAGTTTCGTGGGCAGTATGCTGCCGTCATATTGCTAAAAAACCGTAAACTGACATTTTGCCAAAATTGACTTTTATACACAGCACGAAAGCGTAAACTTTTATCTATCTTCTAGTCTGGGTCTCATGGCTCTATCGTTTATAATGCCGGAGATCTGGAACCCTCGTATACCGTTAACTACATCATTTTGAGACATTTTCAATTCTTAAACACGGTTATCTAGCATTTCTATACTAAAATACCGCTTAACGCCTCTAATCGTTAATTTAAGGCTTTCATTCGCTTGGTCCTACAAACTAAGAAAACAGTTACATGCATAAACAATACTAAATGACCGCTATCTGACTTTAACTTTTTTATAACTATTTCCACCCTCATGATATGATTAGGACTTACAATGTCTAAAACACAGTTTTTGTACTCGTACAACACTAAAGAGCCGCTAAACGCCCTTAGACGTAAAATCGTAGGTAAACATACATATATTTTAAACAATTACAAGCCTAAAAGACAGTCACTGGTTTTAAGAAATGAAATATGACGTTATTGTCTAAGTAATTATAACGTAATAAAACAGTTAACTGACAATGCAACACTAAAACACGTCTACCTGCTCTACCTTTTTATGCGTTTCGCTCCCTTTCTCGGTCGTGTCGTGGACCTTGTAGAGGTCTGACGTGCGGCGTGTTAGGATAAAAATCACCGAAAATGATTTCTGAAGAAAGAAAAGCACTAAATATAGATTTATATGAAGTTTATTAAATATTTAGCGCATGTTTTGTTGTAGGTTCCTGAATTTTTGAACGGCATAGCGATATAAAATAGTCTTTGAAAAAGAGAATCAAACATACGAAATCTCGTTAATCTATTATAATATTTCGAGGTGCTCGATTGAAAATAGGTATATATTATTTTAGGTACTTAACAATTAGATCGCCGGAAATATTGTTAATTGTGTTAAGGACGAATGTGAGCATCTGGACAAACCGTTGAATTATATAACTACTTTTTACATTCTGGTTATCACGCTGTCAAATTGTTCAATTATTGTTTTTGTTCTGCAATCAATTAATAAATATATTTGGACCTGGAAATACGATAATTAAAAGAGCCGTAACTTATTTCGAACAATTTATGACGTGACATGTCCGAAGTATTCACTTCCTGGCTCCGATAAAATAACTTAGTGGGATTCTGTAACTCTTTTTCTGTAACATTTCTTCCATACTAACAAAAGTTTTGTCCTTTCCACCATCAAAATAAACACCACATACATCGCAATCTGCATTCTGTAAAGCTGTTCTGACTGTACAGGAGTTCTCACATGGCGCAACCTAGATAGATAGATAGAACATTTATTCCATACATAGAAAGAGAAACACAATTTTTAAACCATGTAAAATAACTTGCAAAAAACTTAATCTTACATTATTCGAGCTTACCACGGGTCTAGATGTCGCTGTGTAAAACTGTCCAGTAATATTTATTTTATTATTTTTATTTATTTTTTAATCTATAAACTGTGTGTGTTGCGTGATACAGCGAAGAGGGTTCGACTCAGCATGATGTCAGCTGAACTAGATATCCAGTCTTAGTTCTCCGGAACTTGATCGATCAATGACGCTACCGGTATCGTTTGAAGAAACAATTTCCACATCATTCAACACCAAAGAAGCTATAAAAACTCAATCTCTTCTTTTTTGCTGATGGCGCAGCAAATGGGTTTTTTATTGGACTAGGTGCCTCGCTATTGCTAGAACTAGCACTAGTACTTTCAATCTCAGATTATCTGTTAAGAATCAGGAACAGCTAGGTTTCCGAAAAACCGTGCTGTTCCCAATTGTCTCTTTGCTACGCAATGAACTTGTTTTTTCTTATTTTTTGTAGTTGCAGCTCTACACCAACTATGATCATCTCTCTTGTTGTTCTTTGATCGACTAGAAAGAGAGTTTCTTCTTTGGGAACACGAGTGTCTTTCAAACACGTTGAGAGTTTGAGATAAGTTTTCATTAGCAACTGCAAATATCAAATAATCTATGAGACTCAGCTGTAAATGTATTAATGTTCTGTTGAAAGTTTATGTTGGTTTGACGACCATAATAAAGTTTCATTAAACTTCTGTATTTATCATGAAAGGCGCGAATTAACTTTAATACTCTCTTACAGCTTACAGTTGGCAGCGAAGCTTTTTGACATTATACAGTTAATATTTCTTCAGCCAATATTTCGGATATGTCATGGACAGTCGGCTCTTTTGTTGTTTTGTCTGTCTTTAATTGATATTAAATGATTATATAATAATTCATAACATCATTATAAGTATGCAACTGGGACACTGGTAACTTCTCTGGCAAACCAAACACGGGACAGGACGTCGATTGTCGAGTTTTGACTTGAGACATTGTACTGTAATAAACAAAATTAATGGGTATTAATTAATGATCTAGATAAAATTAACTGTCAACATGCTGTTAAAACCGAAGTCTCTCACAAATAATACAATTACGATTCGCGCAACACGTCTAGACGTTAGATTTTTGTATCATAAACAAACAGGGCAACGCTCAGAATCAATTTACGCGGAAATATGACGAAAGTATTTTTTTAAACTGATATTAATCTGTAATTTATTAAGTATGAGAATAACTTTACCGTCGCAACTTCAAGACTGATTTTGCATGGCAAATTAAACATGGTAAATCGCTAGGCGATCACAGTTCATTTGTTTAACAGTGAGATTTTATCAAACTATGTTTTAAAATGTTCCTATATATAAGCATTTGCAACCTTATGTTGCATATCATAACTATAAACAATATTAATATAATTCAATATTGTTTTTATTGCTTTGAATAAAAGATAATCGTTAAATTTTGTATAATTTAATCATGATTTACCATTTTGGAAGTGAGGTAAAATGTTGGAAGTATAGACTTAGCCGTAAAATTATAATTATGTTATGAATCTACAAGTACATTTTTCAACGCTAAAACACAGTTAGATAAAATGTTTCTCACAATACTGTGTTTAAGTCTAGATCCATTATCTCTTACTTATACCACAAAACAACAAATAAACCGTTAAAGGTTTTTAACGGTGTTTTAAGAATTAGAGCTGGTCCAATTTTCCATACAATGCAATGCAAAAAGACGACTAAGTGATTTAACTGTGTTTTAGTTAAGCATTTGTGAAAAACTGTATGTGTTTCACTAAGATACAACACTTAAAAGCCGCTACGCTTCAGCTGACTGCTTTTTAGTGTTGCACACCCCCACTTTATGAAGTAGATGACCATTGTCTAAAACACAAATTTGTCAATAAAAACTCATGTGTTTAATTTGATGTTCCCGTTTCATACTCAAATAGAAGCCCCAGAAATTATTCAAAAAATGGTATATGAAAGAAGATTGTAAGTCTTCACAAAGTCTAGAATTAAACATTTTTCACGTTTTTGCTCGTAGCCAACAATTTGGGTTTGTCACTTTACGGTTTTTTAACCATAGGACGGCAGTATGGTGCCCATGGCACTCATTTGCTCATTTTTTAGTGCAGAAGTACTGCCCACACTGCTGACATATTTTTTCCACAAGAAGCTTACGATCCTTCTGCAGGCTAGGGCAATACAGGTCTAAGGTATTATATTATATATCAGAAATAGGTAGCGCTTCTTAACAAAAAATAAATAAAATTAATACACGTGATGTCTAACGAGACCCCCCCTCCCCACTCGTGATGTTTCGTGATGTTTTCCGTACCCTCTCCCCCCCCCTTTTGAGCCTCACGTGATTAATGGACGGCCCCTACAAGTCATGAGAAACAAATTACCCCGGTACAAGTTACTTCTAGGTAATTCGGTAAAAACTCAGCAATTAGTTTTTTTGAGAATTCTGCGCCTTATATTGCTGTTATAGGTTCGTAGAAATGATAAACGGATGACCAATTTAAATATGATTGATACCTAGAATAGACTAGTTTCTAGTGCTCGCTTTGCTAATTTATTTTTAACTTTGCCCCGCGTCTTCTCCCGCGTTACGAATTTACGATAGACGAAAGATATATTTTTCCACTTTGTTACTACCTATAGTCCGGGATCCGTAGAACATGGTAATCACTTGATTACTATCGAGCTAATTTTTGGTGAGTAGCTTCGTTTCGATGAGACGCCCAAAAATATCCTATACCTACCCAACTCTCCTGTCCCAGCAGTGTGAACATAAATTCAGATTTCCATACAATTGAAACTAAATTGAAAACTCAAACTAGAGTCAATTGTATGGAATTTTAATTAAAGTGCAATGTCACTGTTATTTGTAAACTTGTAGACATTCTGTTTCCGCCGACTTTTACTCGGCTTTTAGCTGACAATTTTTGAGATGTCAAACAAAACGCTTCGATAAAAGACGTTGCCAAGAACTTCATTTGAGACGCGCCTTAATATCCAAAGTATCCAAACCAACTTTTCCTTAATTCGTCCGGTTTCAAGATAAATCATAGACGATGTGTCTGTTAACTGTTTAAATATTTCTAAACATGACGTAATATTCACCGGCTTGTGATGTGGGATAAGTCCGGTACCGGTAGAATGCCAAACTACTGAGATCAGGCCCACGTGTGCTCTTAAATGGCCTCTACACACCAAAGCCGGCGGCCCGCCGGCACAGCCCGCCGGCTTAATGCCGGCGGGTTAGCCCGCCGGCTTCAGAATGTCCAAGCCGCACGACTTTGCCGGCGGCAATGCCGGCGGCACGACAGCCCCGGCATGTGGTGTTCTAGTAATGAAGAATGTTACTAGGTATGCCAAATCGCTTGAAATGTTGTATCAGTAAAGCCTGTATGTATACAAATATACTAGTTTTTGTTTAGTTAAAAAGTACCTAGTAGTTTTGATTTTATAGGCATTCAAAGTTTCGAAAAATATCGAGTCTCGCTAACAGTCACGTGAGCGCTTGTGACGTAATACCACAACTTCGCGCGGCCTACGGCCCGCTTAGTATCGCCAGCAGATTATAGTAGTAGTGCAACAGCTTGCGCAGTATTTTGATGTGTTTTCGTCCGCGTATTAAATTAATAGTTTAATAGTAGTACTTAAATATTATTCGATTGATAAAATGGATGAAGATAACTCAAATAGTAGAAGTACCTACCATTAAACTTTGACGTTAAAGACATTAAATATGTATTAAAGTTTTGTTGCTATTGGTAGGTACGTAAGTATTTATTTATATATAGGTAGGTACCGCTCTTCTTAGTAAATTTAAATGAACAATACATTGATTTATGGCAAACTAGCTTCTTAGTAAATTTAAATGAACAATATATTGATTTATTGCAAACTAGCTTCCTCCAGTCTTCGGCCCCGTTTTCCTCAAGAACTGTACATTTTCATAGGATTAAAAGTAGCCTATGTGTTATCGTCGTCGTACGGTTACAACTTGTTTTACTTCTAAATCGGAAACTAATTGATGTATCGAAGTAATTCTTTCACGCGTATTTTTATATTAGACATAGAATATGGAGTGCTAATAATCAAAATTAGGTAACATTCTTTATTGCCAAATACGTCACTACTCTATGAAAGCCGGCGGGCAACTGACTGAGTGAGTGGAGAGGGATGCCGGCGGCCTGACCCGCCGGCACAGCCCGGCGGCCCAACCCGCCGGCATGATTGTAAAAAATAAGGCCGGCGGGTTGGGCCGCCGGGCTGTGCCGGCGGGCGGTGTGTAGAGCGCTAAATATCTTAATGTATTTTGTATGCAAATTAATTTAAAAAAAATTTACGTTATAATGACGTGCTACCTTTTTTTGGTGCTGTGAGTACGATAAAGAGCCGTGTTGGCTAAGTCAGAGCACACCCCCGAAGGTCGTGTGTTCAACTTCAAACGTTTATGAAATCTTTTTATCCGAGTATTTATTAATTTATACCTTGTTTTCAAGAATCAATTTGGAAATCAAAATGGTTTTATTCTTCGAACAATGCGTTCGTAAAAATAATTGACCTGATTTAAAGTTAAAACGAAGTTCCAGTTAAAACGTTAACTGAATGGTACAGTCGGCTGCAAATTTACTATTTCATTAATTGCAATATTAGATATTGTACATAATCATTGCAATTGCATTTTTGAATATATTTAAATATGTAAAATAATATTACTTTGTACCCATGTATGTTTAGTAAAACCATTCTAAAAATGAACTCCCCTCCACAAAACCGTGATGATTTCAACGTGTGATAGGAAATACAGAAAAACAGAATACACAGAAAAAAAAATACAGAATTCGGTAGAGGGGCGTTCATTTTAGAAATGGTTTTACTATACCTACCTTTTTAAAATAGTATTTGATACTTCCAGTTTACCTTATTACCTCCTCACAAAATTAGACCATATTTGATTTCTAATAATATTTAGCCAATGATATTTGTTTCATAAACCTCTAACGTACTTACTAAGCCCTTGTGTGATCGATAGTACGCGTACCATCTGTGAAATTCTTCTTAGAACGGATCGTGTGAGGAATATTAAATTATACCAACCGAGGTACCTATAAATTATACAATACATAATCGTAAATGTTCTCTGCGAACATAGGTACCTACTGCAACGAGAGACGAGATGGCTAGAATGATATTTAACTTTATCACACGTAAAAAATCTAAGTAGGAGCTAACGTGTTACCAGGATCATTTTCTGACAATTAACAATAATTAATGGCACTAAAACATGAAACTGTATCGTTAGCCAATGATCCAAAACCACTTTATCTGAAAAAAAAATACAAGTCGAACTAAGCCCATGTGTGCGCCATGTGTACTGTCATGTGTGAAGTACAGTCAACGGCAGAAGTTAATTGGAGGATATAGGTCAGTCACGCGATCAGCGCTCAGCCGTAAAATGACGCAAAACATTACGCAACTGTAATTAGATTACCGAGGAATTCAGAGTTCTTGGTATGTTGTTAATAAAATATTATGATACCTCTATCGGTGCTATTGTTAGCCTATTAATTATTTTATATTTTATTATTACCACACATTTTGACACATGTTTTGAATCTTTACAGAAACTGGCCTTGTTATGAAGGAATTTATTAGTTTTTTGCCTACTTTACAATAGATTTTATTGCGGTAAAAAGTACCTCATTTATTAGTCTATACATATAAGCTCTAAATATGTTAAGTTTCATCAAATCCATTTCGTTTTAGCGTGTAATAGAAACCTTACTAGATGTAAGTATTTTTTTGAAACGCAGTGGAAAGTAAGATTCCATGAAACATGACATGTAATGGGGGCAACGCTTGTGAGCTCGCATGTACCTACAGTTTTCGCAGAACGCGGCGCATGTCATGTCAAGCGCGTTTTTCGACGAAATGCTATTATCTCCTGATTATAAGTAGAAATCTACTATTGTTTGCTTCAATAGTGTTATTGATTTCAATAGAACCTCTACATAAAATGAAAATAATATGTTATATATTATGTATAATCTATCTAATCACGTTCCCGCCGGTACACACTACACAGAGACTCTCTCGACGAGAGAGATTTAGGCCTTCATAGTAATTGTAGTGCGTGTTTTTATGAGCACATAATATTTTTTTAAGAAAAAAATCGAGAGGTGCTTACGACATGCGAAAGTTTCTTGTTAAAATGTTTCGTTTATAGGTACACTGAATAATAATATTTTTATTTTCAAATTATAACAGATCCATTATGTATATTAGATAGATATGTACGCATTTAGGATCGGTAAATGGACCATAACACTTATTGTTGTGTTACTTGTGTTATGGCACAGTAGCACCGTGAAATGATGATAATGATAAAAGATAAATCATCTGAACATGGAGCAGATGCAAAAACCATTTACAAAAGATTAGTGACATTGTGTTTTGTGTTGCTTCGAGGAATCTGAAGTGGGCAGATGGTCGAACTCGTAATTTTTTTTTGTACGACTTGTGCGTGTGTTTCATTTGAATCAAATTCATCAAAGCAACTTATATTAAATGTTTATAAGAATTTATACGGCCATTTTAGTTTATCCTTGTCCTTAAAACTGAACGGTTGCTTTTGGACTTATTTTTAAACTAGGTACCTACTTAAAAGTGCCATATATTATCATTTAGATAGAGCATATCTAGAGGTCCATCCATACGTTTGTAGATAAGATTGAATTTAATTAAACACACATTATATGTATGATTTTCGTTGTAACAACTCTATGATAAATTAACAATCTTACCACGGGGCAGATGATGGTACATGATGGGATGATTTTATTTATATTTAATCTGTTGACAAGCCGACCGCGCCGATGGCTCAATTGAGTTTTTTTATGTTACCTTCATAGGCACCTACTTTTAGCTTATATACCTAATCTATCTACTTAGTGTACTTGCAAGAAGATACCTTACTAACTAGGTACAATACCTAAGTAAGGACTTAAATATTATTTTTAATACCTTAATACCTAACCTCAGTATAAATTGTCTTAACCTTTCGCTTCTTTGAACTGAATTTCAAATTTCTTTAGAGGTAATTAAGTACCTACTTCTTTGAGGCAGATTCTTCGAATTTGGTTGGTAAATAAAATAAATTTAGCTGTAAAGGAAAGGTAGGTATAGTAAAACCATTTCTAAAATGAACGCCCCTCTACCAAATTCTGAATTTTTTTTTCTGTGTATTCTGTTTTTCTGTATTTCCTCTCACACGTTGAAATCATCACGGTTTTGTGGAGGGGAGTTCATTTTTAGAATGGTTTTACTATACTTAGGCGTAGTTATTTTTATTCTCTGTGACTTAGGTAAGTAGGTAGGTACCTACTTACTTAGGTACAGTCAGCATAAAATGTGATCTACCACTCTACGGTTGAGTGAGATTCGTTTGTACGGAAAAGTCAACTATATATTATAGTTGACTTTTCCGTTGATCATTTTCATTACATCGCACAGAAACTTTTGTCAAAACTGGTTAACCACTTTCGTGGCCGACTGTACCTACCTAGGCATAGGCAGGTAGGTTATTGCTTTAATTCCTCCAGGACCTATGTATGATTTACCTACCTATGTAAATAAGTGCACGGTAGGTAGTTATCTAGAGACAATGATTTTACTATAAAAAATCATTGTCTAGCTAGAGAGCTAGGGAATCTATTAGCATGACAGTCTGTTAGTCTGTTACTATGAGTGAGAGCGCTAACGTAGGTTAGGTACTTACACCTAACAACACAACAAAAAATAGAACACAAAGTGAATGAACTTTCCAACGTTAGCCATAGAAGGGGCCGGACTTTAATTTGATTGATAGATAGCTAGAAACGGTCCCCGGTCACGGAAGGTCAACTTGCGTACAATACAAAACATAACTTTTATAAATGAGTGACAATAGCTACCCATAGACTAACGTTCATTCCTGCCGGAATGTACAATCCTTACGGAATGAACGCCAGTGTATTTGCAATAGCGGAAAGAATGACGGTATTATAACACCGCGACCCTTCACGTCGTTTATATTTTATCCCGTCGCTTATCTGTACACGGGATAAGCCGGAAGGAATGAACGTTAGTCTATGGGCCGCTAATGGCTTGAGTTAGGTGTTTCGTGGAAGCAGCAAGGCTGGCTGTTCTGGGAAGTGGCAGAAGGCAAGTTAGTCGCGCGGCGCCCCCCACTCCCACTCGCGCGTGTTTACCTCGCGCCGTTCGCCAGTCTCATTCCAACCGCGGACCGCGTCGCACGACTATCTCGGCGCGAGCCGAACTTTCACCTACGATATCGTTATCTGTGATAAACACAAGTGAAATTGTATGTGCGCGTTTAGAAAGCGTCTCCACGACGCTGTACACGGCAATTTCTGCAAATTAATTTCTCCAGTGCGGCTGCTTCTCAGTAACTGCTTATAAAGAGTTTTACCGAGAAACGAAACGGCCGTAAAGTGGTTTTGAGGAAATATACCTAAGCAATTACAAGTGAACGTTGTGTTTCCGTGTTCAGTTGTATTTAAGGCGTTTACATTGGATCCCAATAAACCCACCACACCTCCAATGGTGGTCAAACTGCCAGGTGAGAACCAAATCTTGTTTACTGGTATTATATCATTTGAATTGTTTACGACTCTAGAACACGTGTAAGGGAAGCAAATACAACAAGTAGTGGCGGCGCCAGCTGTAATCATTATCATTCCACTGCGGGGTCATTGCGTTGCGAATGATAAGCTGTAGACAATTACACGATGGCGTCACAGCTACATACCTAAACTATCCTTCGACACCCGACTAGTCATACATCATTGTATTTAACACGAAAAACATCAATTTACCTACCTAGTGGTATAACCAAAATGTGCCTCCAGTTCAAATAATTTCACAATACCTAGTGAAATCATATGAACTTGCCTACAGAGAATTGATCGAAAATATCTTTCAAAGTCGATCTTTCTTCGAAAATACTCCTAACCTAACCCAAACGTTATTGATAATGATAAAGTAGGTACTTATACAAACTATCCGTTGGATTGGTACATACCTAGGTTACTTAGGAAACAAGCATGCTTTGAAGTATTTACTCAAATTCATCTAGCTAGATGTGTTGATATAGATTAATTTATGTAAAGAAACGTTATTTATAAATCAATTCTTGTACGGAATGAATGAATAGGAAGTAATTAATGCAAAATTATGCTAATAAGCAGTTGTAAGTGTTTATGCGTACTCGTGTATTGACTATCTGTGTCTGTGTGACCACTTATCAGTTTACTGGAAAAATGTTGCATGATCACGCTACCGGTTATCTAAGGACTGATTCGAAATAACAAATTAGAATCGTATACAACATTAGTAGAGACTACAACGTTTACAAAACAACGAACCGCTCTATGATAATGTTCTAGTGTCCTTTTACGAACGTTACGTCGAGCACGCTCGCCTCTTTGTTACAGCCTATTGTACAAACCAATGAGCATATTGGTGTATGTAACATTTCGTCGAGCCTGTGCACGAAGAATTTCAAAGAATAATTAAAGCAAGATACAACGAAATGTTGGTAAATGCAAACTTGCTGTGGGCATTTACCCGTAACATAACAACGCCGAGCATTCGCAGGAACATCACATGGAAACTGAGCTTTTGCCTGTATTGATGTATTGTACCATTCGTAACGTTCCATTACACAGAAATGCTCGAGAAAATGTTGTGGTCTATACTCATCCTTATAAGAAACATCTTTAAAACAACAGTCTCGAGAATAATAAAACAAATGTATCTGTGATAAAAAGTAAGGATCAATGGAACGACAAGGAGCAACGCGAAGAGCAAATTGATAAGTAGCAATGGAAGTCAATAAAAATGAAAGAGTTAAAGAAACAACAAATTAATTGATGCCACAGTGGGGAGTCCTTTTGTAACATGATCGTTCGAATAACAATATTGTTCGGAGAATGAAAATATTATTATAATGAATTAAACTCGTACAGAACAGCTGCCAAAAGATTTTAGACATAGAAACGTTCTATCAAAATACTTGGAAGACGTTATCTGTGAGGCCTCGGTCCCGAAACCAGCGGGCAGCGGGGCGGCGGCGGCGCGGGAGCGGCAGGATCTTTTGCGTATTGTCAAATGGACCGAATCTCGAAAACAGCGGCGCGGGAGCGGAGCGGGGGCGGGCTACGAGCGGTGCACTCCAGTCGAGCGGTGACCGTACCGCGTTGCGCGTCTGCATTGTAGTATAGTGTTGTACTTTTTTTTTTAAATAAATTTATTTATTTATTTATTCATTGTATAAGCATTACACAAAAAATGACAAACTGTTATGTTACTTATTTCATACGAAACGTTTTTATATTATATTTTTCGTCAAAGATAAATAATTAAGGCTGATTAGTGTGTAGTAGGTATTTAATTAAAATTATTGTATCTGGGAACTTAATACCGATGCCAAACTATTTACTAAATTAGTAGGTACAACACTTCCTTTTTGAAACTATCAATAAATACAATTACAATTTTTGGATTAATTCCAGACTCTAAATCACTCTTGATAGTTTCTAGAATATAGTCAAAAGTTTCTACACTCATTCTGGTGTAGTCGTAGAATTTATCGGGATTTTGTTTCTGTTCTTCATAATTTCGATAAAACTCGCCATTTAGTTTCCTTGCCCTATAGTAGGGATCCACTTCTTCTTTTCCCCACAATAAATCGAGCCTTAGGAATACATTTGAATCAAAAAGATGTTGTCGCCGATTTTCAAACATTTCGTTTGCGAATGTCGACAACACAACCACGAACACAACACTACGCCGCTACAGCGCCGCGCGATCTGCCCGCTGGTTTCGAGAACAGGTATGCGTTGCCCGCCCCTCGCCCGCGCCGCTGCCGCCGCCGCCCCGCTGCCCGCTCGTTTCGAGACCGAGGCCTAAGGGATAAGATAAACAAAACTTAGCAGAATTTCTAAAAGAAAATCAGGCTACTGATAACGCTTCTAAGGCAATAGGTTTCTAGAATTCACATCTTTGTTATTATTTTTATTATCAAGTATCTTTATCTCATTGAATTCTTAATCATAATAAATTATAGAATGTTTTCATAAAATAAAGCCTTATATCGAGAGTTTGATTATAAACTTCAAGGAATCCACGAGATTTCAGACAATAGGCTCGCATTATGCTGTTTCTTAGGACTCGATAACGAATCGATTCAGCTAAAGGGATTGTTCGCCGTAGCTATTGTTTGCCATTTACCACTAACCATTATGGACACAATCATATTTTTTCACTTCAATTTTATGGCGAGAAACTCTATTGTTGTTGTTCTTGATAAGTTCTTCTTTTATCATGATGTTTTGGGCATCGTTATCAATTATATGACGTAAATTCTAAGGCTCTAATTTATCACAAGTCACACTCATTTTAATTACCTACACGGGGATTACAAGGCAGTTGAATGATCCTCTTGTTTATAATAAATATTTGGCATCAAGTCACTTTTAATACCTACCTGGGTCTTTAATCTACATAGGCAACTGATGATAAACTTTAATTATGTGTGTAAAATAGGTATTTAATATCATGTCAATATATTATCTGTATCTATACTTAAATAGCGACAATAGAAAACAGCTCTAGATAGTAGGTAGGTACCTACCATTTCGCAGAATACATTATAGTTGGTGGTTTACATGGCTTCCTAGAATTACCTATTATATTGCTTGAACACAATACCCATTATTTTACTGAAATTACATGTAACAATACCGAGAATTCAATCCGATTTGTAATTTGTTTGTTTCGTCACATACCTAACATTGAATTCCCAAGAAGAACAAAAATAAACTTGGTATGATTGCGGGGAAACCACAGTTTACATAAACGCCGGATATCAATAATAATAAGGAGAAAATTCTCTTGAGAATAGTACTAGGAAAATGTGTCGTTTGTCGAGCGGTCGGCGGAACAAGGTGGGATGCGGCGCAAGAGCTGAGCAGGTATGCGTCTTCTCAGAACGCGCCGCGTCCGTTTTTGCTCGTTTTTCGATTGGAGTTTACCGAGAATCGAATGGCCCGGTGGCGGCCCTACTCGGAACTCGTAATTAATCCTTGGAAGCCTCCGACTCAGGGTTGTTATGAGAAATCGCCAGCATTATGACTACAAATTTTATTTGTTTTTTGCATTGTCTCATTTTAAAAATTTGTATGCGGGTTATTGTTCGGAGAAGGACCTTTAATATGCTCTATAATATTTTTTAAATTGCCCTGACCCCGGGCGAAAGAATGCTGTTGACTTATCCGTCATCCGGCCCCGAGACTGTTGCAAGATGCAGATTATTGTTCACCTTCATTGTTTCCTTCTAGGCGTTCTGAGTTGCCAACCAGTTTTCATGGAATCAATAACGTAAGCTTCATAGAAGCGTAGGCAGGTCACGCAATAGGAATGCTACGATTGGCAAATACAAGCTCAATACTCAGTATTTCATGCCGTGTCAGACCTGTGAATAGTCAATTTAACATCTCCTGGCATCCCCTTTGTTGCGAGAAAAGATAAAGTAGAAAATATTGAGACAATGGCTATAACATCTGAAACTAAACGGTAAATTTGCCGAGTCGGGGTGCTGCCATGATAGTTGGACCACCACGTAGACTAGCAACAACAGACGATAAATTTACCGATTCGTCTCGCCAGTGGGAGTCTCTTGAGGAAGATCCGACAGAATTAAAGCCAAAAGCTGCCTCTCGTCCTCTTCCCAGAATGAGCTAGTTTAAATTTCAATGGCAGATACTGAGCGACGTCGGTTTCGTCTAATGAACTCATTGAAATACAGCTTTGATCTGATCCAACGATGTATTGGATTTCCATCCCTATCCTTAACCGTTTAAAGTCCACATTTCAATTAACTTCGCTTCATAATTTTGAATTTTAGATGGGTTTTCACTGTAAGGTTTTTGGTTTAATTCATTGTTTTTCTTGAATTCCTTCCTCAAATTGATTCTCCTTTTTTCTCTACTTTGATTGTAAAAGAAAAAACTATATTTGAAAGAAATATCTACCTACCTTCTACTGAAAAAGGTCAAGAAGTCGTTAAACTGGACTATCAAGTAGAATTCATTAATAAGTAAATAAGGTGAAGGCAAACGATTGGGTCACCTCTAGTGATCATACGTAAATGGTTAGGTATTAAGCGTACGCTGACCGATGCGATGCTTACGTCACAATACCTACATTACAACGATGACGTTGTTCTATCATTGATCAGCGATGTGAATTAAGTCTGAGACATACCTACCTAGGTACTACTACAATCATTACCGGAACAACCTCAGCTGCGTTTCATTGCAAAAAAAGTTTGTAAGTTCAGTAAACAAATATAGAATTCCTCCCACCTCTGTTTTAGCTTAGCAATGTATTTATAGATCACAGACTTTCTATTTTAAAGCGTTAGATACCTTCACAGTTCTCCGAGCATCAAAGAGAAAAGTTTGTAAGTCGATAACCCGTTTCACATGCGAAGGAAACCCCTTTCACTTGGAAACGAGTTGGCCGTGGATAAAAATAGTGATAGTAGATTACACAATCTAATTGAGAGTTCCATAAATCCGGGCCCATAGCCTGCGTATAACGGAACGTGTCTATTTTAAAAATCGAAACTGCGGTTCGACGTTCCGTTCCGGGAACGCGCACGAAGCGACCGGTCGTCGGCGAGTTCTTGGAAATCGTGAAGGTTGCCACTAAACTCTTTGAAACGAAACGGTTATTGCCAAAGTCTTGTCGGAATTCATTTGCCATTTGCGCTTTATTGAGGTCAATAATACAATTCTGGCAGTCGCGACTTTGCAGAATGTAGAGTCATCATTCATTAGTTATTTTGAGGGACTAAATTCGAATTTGTTTTAATATTTCTAATTTACTATCCTATTTTCCTGAGACTAACGCGAACTCATGAAAGTACCTGAATAAGGCACCTTTTAGAAATTTTTACGCATTCTGTTTGCGCTCAATGAAATGCTTCCTAAACTGGTTCCAGTAGAAACGCCAGTGATAGTTATCAGATGGCGCCTGTTTAGATGAGCGTGCGCAAGTTCTACGAACTCAAGACGATTCAAAGTTTACGTTACCTCATTTTCTTTCTTCTTATTCTTTGTTTGTTTCAATGAGTTTTAAGATTTACTTGTGTGTATGTTTGTTATTAGAAGGAAACTGCAGTGCACAGCAAAACGCGGGCAAAGCCGGGGGTGGAAACTAGTGTTTAATAAAAAGACGCCATTTATAGTAATAACGCAGTGAAACCTAACTGTGTAAATACTTACCAGTTTTCTGTTTATACCCTAACAAGGTCACTTATGCGTCAGGTGCAACTACTAGGGCTATTTCTAGAATAGACGAGTTAATTATACCGATATAACACACCTGTCAGCCTGTCACAGACGATGTTTAAAAACGCTTTTTTCGATCTAAATTGAAACCTGTGAAATGAAGACTACAGTTTTGCAACATGGGCTACGCCACTTAGCGATATTTAATTATATAAATATATAGCGATATTAAAATAATTTAAAATACATAAGTAATTACTTTAATAAAATTAATTTTCTATTTTGCTATTATAAAGAAACTTTTATACCCACGAATAAAATCAACTTGAGCTATAATTATAGATTAAAGTACCTCGGTTTTATAATTACTATCGCTCCCTGGTGTGTAAGTAATATTTACCTACCAACATGGAAGGTACTCAAGTCGGTAACCCACATATTTTCAAATTATAAGGCGCCTCCTTATTTAATAAATACATAAATGTAAAATCTTGTAAAACCTCTATATATTTTACCCAGGTAATTCATGCATGTTAAATAGGTTTGATTGGTCTAACGGTGGAGTACGGTTATGTATCTATGCAATTTGCATTGGTTTCCTTTAGCAACCGGCCCGCCGCTATCCATGGCTCCGCTTACCGCTCGATTGATCTTCTGATTGGCGTGAACACTTTTAGTTAACTGTGTGCTATTACTTTCCAGTTTCCGGGAATAATAACGCATCTTTTAGACATAATACAGAATATTTATTACATACCAGTTGGTTACAAGGTCTTATTCCAGGTAAAACAGAAATAAAGTCAAACATATTTTTTTCGAATTAAGCACATATCACGGTATATGTATTTGATAACATGTTATGCATAAGTCAATGTCATATGTTAATGTCATAACATGTTCTAAAATATACCTAATAATTTGTTTAACAGTTTCATGGAAATCCAGATAATTAAACACATAGAAACGTAGGTTTTTAGCAGTCATAATTTACGTTACAATTTACAAATATGATTTCATGCTACCCAAGTCACGTTTCAATAGTTTTGGTAGGATTTTAGTTAGTATTGAGAGAGATAATGATAAGATAACTGACCACATGGAATACATCGAATTGATCTAAAAGCCAATGAGTTATTTAGACAGTTATGTGATAACTACCATCCAACACAATTGTACTTACCTACCTTTGTCGAGTTGTTCACTGAATGATGGTGTTAATGTCATTAGGTGAAGTAGCGGGATGATGAAATCGGAATCTCGTGACTTCACTAGGTGGGTGTATCATTGCGTGATGCCTCCACATGATTACGAGAGCTACGTAATCTGTCGTCGACCGGACCTCTCTCATTCTCGGAACATGTTAAAATTATATTTTGCTGTTTTTATTCTGAGAAATCTGTCATTGCGATATTATTGTGACACTATGTGATAATTTGATATCTTAATTTTTCTAGAATGAGCAGATAACCTTTGCAAGTCAATGAAGTATTTTTTATAAAAGAATGGATAACCTTGAGGTGCCAGTCTTAAAAATAGTCAAATGTACCTACACGATAAATATTGTTTGCATTTCCAATTTTAGTAAATGTTAAACGTATAGTTAACTCTCTAATAAGTTAAATAAATGACAGCTCATCTCTTTATTCGAACTCATTAGTACCTATACAATATTTATAAATTAAATACTAAACTTGTATCAATCAAACAAACGAACTACTTAATAAAAAAATATCTGCAAAGAGTATGAGGTGTCACAACTCTAAGACATCTGATAGGAAACACCGGCCACGCAATGACTCAAGCGCAGATAAAACGATAAGGAGTTACTAGAATGCGTAATGTAATCACTAAGGAGTAATTAGTCATTTCACACGTCCTATTTCTAGCAAGTAAATTGCAAATTACATAATATTACTTAACGTTAATAATAGTGTCGTTATTTGTGCTGTTTTGAAATAAAAGAATTGACATTAATAGTTTTTATATACCGCTCCAAATACGAATACCTATGTATAGTAAAACCATTTCTTAAATGAACGCCCCTCCACCGAATTCTGTTTTTTTTTTCTGTGTATTCTGTTTTTCTGTATTTCCTCTCACACGTTGAAATCATCACGGTTTTGTGGAGGGGAGTTCATTTTTAGAATGGTTTTACTATACATAGATGCACAAAGTTTCTGCGGGCTTATGAATGAAAATATTGAGTGGCAAACAATTACCTTCACCTATAATAGAAACAATGTTTATTCATTTAATGGTAGTGTATTGTTTATTTTATTATGAACTACACCGTTACCGACAATTGTGCACATTTACCTATATACATATAGTTATCAAGAATTCTTTTTGTCACGCTTATTACTTATATGGAGCAGTTGATCTCTAAAGAGCGGTATTTTAGAGGCATTACACCGTAACAATGATGATCAACTAAGAAAAACCGTTCACACCTGCCTAACCAGATCAAGACTAGTCATAATTAATATTTATAAATGGATCTAAGAAAATAAACTGTATTTCCCTGAACTACTTTTCCGATGGTATTTCCTCTTTTAAATAGACGTCTTTGGATCTTTCTGACTGACTAGGTCTTGTGCCATAAATATTTCTAAAATAATATCAGACTGTTATTTTAACCGTGAAGTAGGTACCTAATTTTGTAAATACTTGTTACATTACTTTAAAAAAATGATCTTTAAAAGTTATAAGATAAATGCTCGTGTCGTGATTGTAAGCAGAGACAGAAAGTTATTCCGAGAAAAGAGCCGTCATTCAACAGTTTCAAGAAACCTCTCAGTGACTTGATAAATAAACTTTGTAAGTTTCTAAAGGCAAGAATATTTTTGAAAAACCCAATGCCTAAGACATATCGTGGATTACATTTAATATTTTATAGTTACTATGTAGAGGGTTTATCTATTGAATTATGAGTGAATTATTTAATTAAGTAGGTACCTAGTACACATATACAAATTGTTTGTTGATTGTTGAGATAAGACGTAATACAAATATCTGGCATTCATTGTAAACACCGTCGCTGCATATTAAAGTTGTTTTTAAGACGTATATTAAAAAAACCTTGATTAACAAGACAAATAGTTCCACTTATTCCGCCAGCGTATATTCGTTCCAAGAAACTATAATTACATGGCTAAACGACCATAAAATTAAGCTTATAAATACCTTGGCACTAGCCCGGCATTTAGTTTACAATTGAAAAACACTGGGAATCTTAATTTAAAATTAGTTATGTTTCCATGAGCAACGGAAATAACACTTTTACCTCAACAAATTGTTGTGCAAATAACTTACTAGGTATATTAGTTAGTACTATAAAAATATAGGTAAGCCCTCTGTCCGTAATTTTCCTACGTCAGTTATTAACGGATTTCCCCAAACTTGGCTAGGTATAACGTGCGCAATTAGAAATGAGTTCTGTAAATGGCGTCCGCTCGCATGCGTTCTCGCTCACTCTCTATCGCTGTCTATACTTTTATCCTTGTTTTGCCAATCGTACCATACCTACCCGCCGCCATTTACAGAATTCATTTTCAATTGCGCACGTTATACCTATTATATTATGCTGATGTATGATTGTGTTTCATTAATTAAATAAATAACCTGTGATTAACTCTGATTTATTTAATTAATGAAACACAAAATATATAAAAACATTAAGAGCAGAGCTTACCTACATCAGAAACAAATAGTCGTTGGGAATTTAGCAGTCCTCACCTCAGTAGGTATACCTATTGAAAACTATTTGTAAAATATTCAGTCAATTTATTATTAGGAAGAGTAGGCATGTCGGTAAACATCACGCTTAATAATTTAAAAAGTTTAAAATTGTTCACCAGACAAATTAGAATTAAGAATTCAAGAGGATTGAATGAATTGTCTGCAGCTGCCGAGACAGATTTTACAATGGAATGACAGACAGAAGGCATTTGGCGGCAGATGGCTGTGAAAGCTGCGAGCCAGGTAGGTAGGTACCTACGCATTTCCGAGAACTTTGAATATAATCGCACGATCGTCGGTTCTGTACCTACCAACTTGGGGCTCGTCTATAGCGATGGCACATGGCACGCTCGAATGCGAATTGAACACCTGCGTACCACAGTTTAGGGAACAGTTTAGTTAATAACTGTCTGTACACTTATAGACTAAGAGCCTGTGATGGCCAGACCTTCCTTTAATTCACAAGCGTGAAAATTCTTTCATGTGTATGTCTAACATAGGTAAGAATAACCCCCAAACATGAAACCTGGATCGCGGTTCCTTTGGGAGATAACAACCTTTTACCTGTTATCTCCCAAAGGAACCACGATCCAGGTTTCATGTTTGGGGGTTATTCTTACCTGTGTTAGACATACACATGAAATAATTTTCACGCTTCAGAATTAAAGGAAGGTCTAGCCAGACAGGGCTCTTAGTATAGACTAATAGCCTGTGATGGCCAGACCTTCCTTTAATTCTGAAGCGTGAAAATTATTTCATGTGTATGTCTAACATAGGTAAGAATAACCCCCAAACATGAAACCTGGATCGCGGTTCCTTTGGGAGATAACAACCTTTTACCTGTTATCTCCCAAAGGAACCACGATCCAGGTTTCATGTTTGGGGGTTATTCTTACCTATGTTAGACATACACATGAAAGAATTTTCACGCTTGTGAATTAAAGGAAGGTCTGGCCATCACGGGCTCTTAGTATATTATCTAACGTACTTATAACATTTTGGTATTAGCCGCTCGATGCAGGCTGGGTACCCTAGTACCCAGTTTTAAAAGTGCCTCAAAAGCACGCTGGGTACTGTGGTACCCAATATTGAAACTCAAGGTCTTGGTGTAAACATCGTGTTATCCTGCTTTTTCTCGGTCGAGTAGTCGTAAGGAATGAGTGCCATCCTTTTCCCACTTCTCTAAGCTCAAAATGAATGTATGACAACATAATTCAACGAGCATCGACAAGTCGGCAAAAAAATCATAAACTCGGTCTTTTGTTCCGCTCAGTTGGGGGTCCGTTTGTGCAGATGGTGATTGTAAACAATGGTGATAATTATTAAAATACAGTATTTTGGTGTTGGTGTTGTGTTGTTTTATGAAGATAAACTATTTATGTACCTATTTACGATATAAGTTTGTTTTGACATTGATTTATTTCGTCAAATTGGATAATAGTAGAACCGTAAAGTAAACTTCTTAGCATATTGTACCTTGGTTTTCACTTTCCCATATTTTGATGTAATCGTTTGTTCTAAGATATTAAACAGTTATATTTTTACTTCAGGGCTGAAATAAGCTTTCAGGAAATACTAATATTATAATTATCCATAATGGGTTTGTATTTTTATAAGAATTATGTATCAGCGAGAAAAAGCCGCGAAGCAAACAAATTTGTATTGTATTGGTTTTAAAAGCTTGTAAATAAATATTTTTGTACAGTTGACTAATGTGTTTTGTTTTTTTCTGCTTCCTTTTGAATCTATTTACTCATTTAAAAGATTTAAAACATAGATTAATCCTAAATTTTTAAATTTGAAATATTTGTTTACAAAATGGCAAAATATTTTATAAATTTGTGAGTTCCGAACTACTTCATTCATTCTTCATATTTCACTGTCAAACAAATTAGGTGTCATTCAAAGCGCCCATTCAACCCTTAGATTATTACCAATAGATTTGTTGCAAAATTGTCTATGGAATTAGTTTATAAGATGACTAAAATAAAAATGATGACATCTCTGTCTAATGTATGCAATTAAAAAGAGCCTAACTATATACACCACAGTTTCGCTTGGTTGCCAATATTTATCGTGACGTCATGCACGTGCCTTGCTTCGATGCCTTCGATATCATTTACTGTCACTTTGGATATCATTTACTGTCACTTTTTGGTTTTGTTTACATCGATAGTGGTGTTCTTGTATATTGCACGAGTTATCGATATTTTGATTTTAGACTTAGGTAAAAAATTATAGACCATGATAATTTGAATAAATGTTGATTATATATTGTGTTTTTGCAGAATAGCATGAATCGTAGAATGAAATGACGGATTAGATTTTAGGTTTTGTATACAATATTATATTATTTTGAAATATAAATTATTTTGATATATAATAATACACTAAATATAAGTAAGTATATTGTGTTTTATAATTATCTAAAACATTTGGCTTATTCAGGTCTTTCATTCCTTTAGTTATATTCTGTGGGTATATTAATTTAGTTAAAATGAACTTTAAACATTAAGTAGAACTCAAACTAGTTAAAATAAGGTTAAAAGTTCATTTTCATATATTAATATGCCCACAGAATATAACTAAACGCTAAACGAATGTTTGAGTTCTACTTAAGTATTTTTTTTTGTTCTAGTTAAAATGTTTTTTTTTTGCTTGGTTTTATAACTGTATTAATTCTATAATTATATAATTTAATATTTACGGACTTCAATTTACAATAAATACATTATCATAAAAAAAAGTTCAGTTGAAAACAAACTCTATCGATCAATTATTACAATATACCTACCTCGTACAACACTAATTTATGAATCGTAGGTATACACGTTGATTTCGTACTTATGGCCTCTCCATTTAAATTCCTTGCTCTGAGATTCAACCCGAACAAAAAATGTAAACACAAGTAGGGTCGAATTCCAGAGTTGATTCGTAGAATAGCTTTTGAGTGTCAGATGTCGAGTTCGCGGCAAAAAAAGTCAAGTGTCAGCGCTTTGAGCGTTTATTGATATGACGTCATGCGCGCGGCGCGCGCGTAACGAGCGGTTAGGTGTTGATTCTGTGGTACCTATGTATATAGATGTAGTCCTTTCATGTAGGGTAGATTAAATACGTACCTAGGCCACCATCACCCTAATTTACGTTTCCTCTGCTGTAACACAGGGACTTTTCATTTGAAATACGCACCTATATTTTAAAGACAAAAGTAATATTGATATAGGTATCGACGTAGGAATTGGCCCATACTCAACCCATACTATATAAAATCATTGCCCAGCCCCCCTTCACTATCGTTAACTGTCACTGTCAATGTCAGCCTATATGTAGGTAGGTAGGGTTTGTTTATTTTGGTAAGTAGGTATCTATGTAGTGATTTAACTTAAATTAAAATAGTCAACTGCACGTTAATTAATATCCTATCCTTATTCATTGCGCGCTGTCCTCTGGACTTGTTGTAACGTTCATGCAAAACAAGAATAATAAATTTTATGTACGGTGTAGAAAAAATAAATATGAAAATTGATGTATTTCTCACTTACCTATACCTATCGAGTGGGATATTTTGAATAAATTAAACTGAGGACCAACATGATAAACCTGCATATAATGTAATATGACTCTAACTGCAAGAATGCCGACTCAAAGTAAGTTAACTTCATGTACCTACTTTTTATGTTTTGAGGTTACTTCTTAGGTTCCTAATGTTTCTGTGAATTCCTTTCATTTTTGACGTGAACTTAGAATGCTGACAAATGTGTGGCTTATTTTAAGTTTTTTTACTTTAATATCAAAATATTTTATTTTAGTACCAATTAACAATCTATTAGAACACCTAGCCTAGCTAGCATAATTATTGTAATCCTATATTTCTACAGTATTATTCTGAAATCTTTAAATATTCTACTAGCTTAAAAGCTTTTTACTTGTGCTTTTTGAACGTCAACTAATAAACTTTTCTGGCAAAATTTTACAACATACGCATTTATATAAATGAATAGCTAACCTACCTGTTTTAAACCTTCAATATGACAACTATGTTAATGTATGCATCTAATTGTCCTAGCTGTTCTTGAGTTATAAAATAACATCGAAAAGGGGCAATGATTGTTATATTTATAGATTACATATAACTAAAATACTACAGATAAAACAGTTGTAGGTAATTAATCAGCTTATCAACTGTTCATTTGCCTTTCTTGTAATTCTATCATTAAGCTGATACAAGCGGCCCATTTATGTTGAATTCTGATATTGTTACTGGAAATAATAAAACAAATAATGTAATTTATTATATTAGGTACTTTACAAATGTGGTTTGTTATCATACTATTTACAATAAAACTGTAGGTCATGTACCTATATCTATGTAGGTCTGTGTATGTATATCTTTTTGTGTCTGAACAAAGTGTTAAATTGAGAATAACTGTTTTACTGATGATAATGATATATTATTATTATAGACGAGCAGCTTAGATGCCGATGTGTCCATCTGTAGTTTGTGTAACCAGTGGTCGATATATAAAAAGCAGAAATTATAAAAAAAACATTCTATTTTCAGATGCGTGTGTGGAAGTGGGTGTCCCCCTGGGCAGCTGGTCGTCATGCTGTCCAAACTGCCGGCACGAGCTGCGCGTCTCCATCACGGGCAGCAAGTGCCACTCGCCTTGCACGCCACCACCCTTCACGATACAGCCGTACCTGCCTCCGTACACACCTTCACCCCAACCACTGCCTCCATTCGATGATGAGCTGAGGAGGCTGGCTGAGACACTCAGAGCGTTGCGGCTATCTGGCTGGTATTATGGCGGTATGGATTGGCAGGTATGTTAAATTTTGTAATTAATATTTCTAGTAAATTAGTTATTTAATATTTATACAATTTCAGCAAGTTAGGTCATGCTATTTGGAAAATTTAGAACTATAAATTTAGTAGGTTACTAGATAATGCTTTGTGACTTGTTTTATTTTATTATTTACATTCAGAATCTAACGTAGCAGTAAAATTACCATTGCATATGAGATCATATCCTATCCATGACATGAATTTCGGCAAACTTTGGTGAATACATCTATCTTGTTCTCGTTTTGTTTATTTATAGTTATTTTATAAATCCCCGAGACATAATAATGGGCTCTATTATGGAGACCTGTGCATACTTACTAGTGGGACGTTGTATGGGTTGTTATGACTATAATAGGTATATTATTAATATTAGAATACGCGGAATGAATGGAGTCATCATTAACCACATATTTCGTACTAAATGTTATAACATAACAATTAAATAATTTTTGCATTGTTGAGTTTCCCACAATTATTTATATTTATAATTATTTTTGCTGTTTCCTTATTCTATACTTGTGTTACTACCTACTACAGTTATAAAGATTGTTGTTATAAAGTGATTTAAGAGTAAAAAGGTTATGTAATGGTTGCTTCATATAAACTCTATATGAAACAACCATTCAAGATTTCTATTAAAATAAATATCGTAAATTTTCCAATAAAAGAATATGTACCTAAACAGTTATTCGGGTTCCATAGCCTTATAACCAAAAACAAAAAACGTCTATTTCTATTTTTTTTTAAAGCTGTTCCCAAAATGACGTAATATTAGTATGATGATAATCTTGTTAGCACATACTTTACAAGCTAGGAAACACGTGAGATTAATTATTATTATAAAGGAAGGAAAATAATGAGGAAATCCTTGCATTAGTCATTATAAATTGTTACCAGGAGAAATCCTGACCTTGCTTAATTAGGATGGCTTCCTGCTTCAGTCTGAAATACCCATCTCGATTTTTCCTCCTAAATCTCGGTCAAGGAATTGTACCAAATTATTTTCGTAATAATTAGAAATCGGTTAAATCTTGTCCGTTCGTTACTGTACTATAAACAAACAAGCAAAATAATCTTTAGCATTTTATGAAAGTAAATTACATAAATCTTTAATCTTGACGACCTCTGCTTACGATTCAGGGGGTTGCGGGTTCGATTCCTGCCTCGGAACGACAATTTGTATGATCTGCAGGTATTTGTAACGGGTATCTGAGTGTTCTATATTAAGTATGATAAAAAATATCTATGCATGTATATTCTATTAACTTTATCAGATTATCTAGTACCCGTAACACAAGCTTCTAGCTTACCACGGCGTAAATTGTCCAGCTATATTTATAAGCTATTGCATAGCTTCTATCGTGGGCCTTGAGCGTGGAGACCGAATCCAGAAATTCCGTAACGAAAATAACCTAACACCCCCAACCAAGTTGATAACAAATGCTATGCAATAGCTTTCCCGCGGCAGTCTCCGAGTGCCACACGTCATTTTTTATTTATTTATCTTTCAAACGACTGTTGCGAATGTTCGAAAAGTCGATGACCTTTGTTGAAATAGTAAAATGTTTCTATATAATTAATGAAAGTGTCTCTTTTTTCCAGGCGGGACGTAACCTGCTCAAAGACGCTGGCGTCGGGGCCTTCATAATACGGGACAGCGGCGACAGGCATTTCATATTCTCCCTCACAGTGCAAACGGAAAAAGGCCCTACGTCTGTAAGGCTGCATTTTGAACAGGGTTTCTTTAGGTAAGAAATCTTTTCTAGCACCTCATTTTAGCTATCATATTTCGTCATGTGGTACAGTCAGCCAAAAATGTGGTCTACTACCCTACCTAGTTGTGATTCGTTTGTACGTCAGTTAAATTATGTTTGAAAAGTCAACCTTAGCGATCATTGCATTTCACAGAAACTTTTGTCAAAACTGGTAGACCACTTTCTTGGCTCACCGTAACTAAGATTAACACTGGGACTTCTTATCCCTAAGTGAGCTATCATTTTGTCGTAACTAAAAAACGCAAGCAAAGCTGTCAGCTGAGATGATGATATAAATAATAATAATAATAATAAATATTACTGGACAATTTTACACAGCGACATCTAGCCCCGTGGTAAGCTCGAAGCTTGTGTTACGGGTGCTAGATTTCTGATATACTTAATATAATATACATACATAGATAGATATTTTTTATTATACATATATAACACCCAGACACCCGGAACAAATATTTGCAGATCATACAAATTGTTGTTCCGAGGCGGGAATCGAACCCGCAACCTCTTGCGTCGCAGGCGGACCTTCGCCCGCTGCGCCACAGAGGTCGTCATAAATGATGAATTATGATGATTATTATCTGCGTTTCACAACCTATACAGTCAGATCTGTCTATTCAAATATTCTGCAACATAGCTTAGTATTTTTAAACATTATTGTCGTTGGTCCCACGCATTGAAGTGAAATGTATTGCGTCAACGCAGCAAGCGTCATTTTACACGAATCGTGAGGTGTGAATCACAACACCACTTTGTACAAGCTATTCTTGGATATAATGATACTATAAGATTTACATTTCTTCGAATCTATCATTATGGTTTTAGGCATGCCCCATTTAGACAGAGAGCTGTTTGAAAGTATTAATTAACACTATCAATGCCCATGACGCATGCTCATATGTACAAGTGGCTGCGCCGTGTGGGCATATGTATTGTATATTGTATGTCATAGAAGTTAGATAAATGTCTTGTAGCTGATGTATTATCATTATCATGCGTAGGTACAAATCCTAGCTTTATCGTATTGATAATGAATAGTCTTAGTTGCGTAGTTTATCGTGATAGGTTTAAACACGTCATAACATCAGCTGTTACGAAAATATAAGATTATAAAATACTTTCGCAATATTTCGTCATCATGTAAACCCTTGTTACATCACAATATTATTACGGATCTCCCCAATAGAACACATAATGGGTCAGGGAGGAGTGTCACGACACCCACAGAGTGGTACTATTTCTAGGCCGTCATTACATAGCCACAAGTTGAATATTTTAGAAAATCATCAAGGTTTTTTAAAACTAGCCAACTTTCTTAATGATGATACTCTATCAATAGAATAGCCCAAATTTGAGACAAAGCCTTTTCGCTATCTAGTTTTTGAGTAGGTAATTATAATCAAACTCTCTCGTAAATATTTCTAATTGTACATAGAATTGTAACTATAGTTCATAAATAAATGCTCTTTCTTTGAATTTCTATTTATCGTCGCTCGCTCCTACTTACATTTCTATGTACAAGTATTTCCATGTAATTACCTACTTAGATAAGTTCCGCGAACGCGCTATTGTTATAGAATTGGTAGAATTAGTGGAAATGCTATTAAACGAATGGGTATCGCTGATTCGTTGTATTTTTATACACCACGGCTCGTGGAATGAATCATGTCAAAAATATCTTGTTCTGAGTAATATTTAAGAATTGTTGGTAGCACTTTGACAATACGTATGAATTAAAAATCGCTACTTGTATTAGTCAGTACAGTACCGAGTAAAGTTAATCATGTGATATTGATTATGAGTTGTGATAGTGTTAATTGAGTACGGGGTACTATTTTGTTATCTTGTTAAGTGTTAGTGTTAAGATAAGTGATTTATGAATATAATAATACTAACATTTGGTCAGTAGTTGGACGTAGTAGAGGTCATTATGAGGATTATTAATTCTTCTACAGGTCTACGCGCGCTTTGCCCACATTTAATGGAATTGCCCGCGCAAACATATACCTTTTGCGGTCTAAAGATAACCTAACCTTCCAATAACAAATATTGGTAGATTTCAAGATGAATCGAATGAACTTTTATGCTAATTTCGTCGCTTTAGTATTTCTTCTTAAACAAATGTCTATAATAGTTGTAGTAGGTAATGATTACAATAATGGAGATAACGTATAAAAATGAAAGCGTAGCTTTCGACGGTAATTTTATTACTGTATGGTTTATGTACTGTAGGGTCGGGTAATTTTATTACTGGTCATAGACGCAGTCTGGTATTAAGCGCAGTCTATAAAATAGGTAACTAATCTATGTTTCCCAAAAACACTGTCTAACTAAACTACCCTCTTCTTTCCAGGTTAGACTGCGACATCCCACTCGCGCAATACATGCCGCGATTCCGCTGCGTTCTCGAGCTGGTTCAATACTACACGCGGATAGGGCTCAAGAACGCGGCCGGCACCGTCTGGGTGGACAGAGAAGGATGCCCACACTCGCCCGTCCTACTCAAGAACCCCATGAGGAAATCTCCACCTACCCTCATGCACGCAGCGCGGCTATCCATACACAAAGCCTTGGACTCCAACCCCCACACGCCTAAGCTCTGGTGTGCGCCAAAACACCGCCAGTTACCACTACCAACACCACTTATAGACTATCTGGGTGAATATCCATACTCCATTTAGTTGGTGCTGTTGCTTGCATTCTGAACTCTTCTTGTTATAGCGGAAATGTGTTTCAATGTCTTTATGCCATTGAACAGTTAAACTTCACCAGAAGCATAGAATTATAAACTAATAAAATACCAGATAGTTTATATGCAAGATAAAAGATGTTCAGAAATGAATAGTAATAGTTCACAGTACAGCATTGTCTTTGGATCGAAAGAGCAAGGAAATAATGCTATTACCGAGTTCCTATAGTATTCTTGTTACTCTAATTATTCCAGATCTTTCGATCCAAACGCGCTATACTTAGCTAGTATTCTATAGCATATTGTACAAAAATATCTAGAAAATTTAGTACAGAGGGCCGGATCCTTATATTATTTATAAATTAATTAATCTGTATTATTTATAAGTATTTGAATGGGACTCAACTATGGTATTTAGTGAAATTTAATGCAGATTTGTTTATTCTGTTTGTATATACATGTAACGCAAGACTGATTCCTTGAATTTTTCTATTTATGTATCTGTTTATTGCTTGCGTCGTGTTTTGTGTTGACCTACCACAGTTCAGGAATGCTCAGTGCATTTGGCCTTGAGATTTCATGTATTTTAGTAACTGTTCAAGGCTGTTCTTAGACTTGTTTAGTCAGAAATTTTCATAGTTGGTGCCTTGCTTACAACTTGGACGAGTTGAAGACTTCATTCTAACGAAATATTAAATGTTCCAATACCCAGCGCTTCCAAATAATTTCCGTTAAAGTAATAGCATATAGTTTTTTTATTAAAATACATGACATCTCCAAATGTGAACTATTTTATACTATATTATAAGCATTCTAGTATATCTAAGACTGTGGCATCCAATATTCTTAAGAAAACTGTTCACTAATGCCTAATCTTGTCCATCGATTTTAGATATCATCACATTAATCATAAAACTTAATTTATTCTCGGCTAAGGTTTAATTTTATCACTTCTTGTTCCTATGTTTGGCCTGTTTAAATCAGCTGATTGGCACTGTGTATCTAGAATCTTAGATAAGTGCCATTAAAACTTGAATATAATTCAATATGTGGGTAGGGTTTTGAGGCTGAACTTGTATATAATTATTTATTTAGGTAAATTGGTCTTTGAGTGAAAAAAGGAATGGTCTTTACTATACTTACTTTAGTGGGTTTTGTAAGAATAATGTATGGATAAATCCTAATATATAGAAAAGAAAGAAGAAAAAAATCTTTATTCACAGTAAGGTTATAAAATGTAGCATGAATAATCTTATGACTGTAAACTATGGATTGGCGTCCAACTCAGCATAATGTATCAATAGCTGTGGGCTATTAGAACGCTCATCGTCCGTTGGAACCATCAAAAACGTCAATAAGAATAAAGGTGTATTATATGAATGATTAAAATCCAACCAAGTTTATTTTTATACTTGATAGGACCAGAATTTGAGTTCTATAAAATGTTTAGCCAATGGGCTATAAAATAATGTACCAGCTTCTGATCATTTTATATAATAGGTATATGTATAAGTAGGTACTTGAGCAATCTCAATAAATTATTATATAACTTGAGCTAGTAATTAGGATATTTATGAAAAACATGTTTGTTAGTCAGCCTCAGAATGGTATATCTTATTTTTGTGTAATCTACAACGTGTATTTATTGCGAAATAAACCATATTTTTAAGTAAAACACCAATTATAAGTTTGACATAATATATCGCGTAAAGTTTGTAGAATAGTAAACAGAACTGCAATTCATTTATAAACAGAAAATATACATTCTCCAATATAAGTATTTGTATTTTATTTTAATATTCGCTGTTGTAAGTTTCTATACCGCTAGGCTGCTTCCAATTATTAGGGTCAATTTATATTAGCGCATCGACCAAAACTGAACATAAAAATTCAACCTTAACTCCACAGCATAATGTCTTCTGACATTTGAAAAGACGCGCGCATTCTTCGAAATTCGCGAGTCTGCGCGTGACCAGCGCTGATTGACTCAACAAGGGAGAAGTCCCAGTAGTAGGAACATAGCGGTGCTCAAACGTAGCAGGTGGGACCGCCCGCTGCGCCATAGAGATCGTTAATACCTAACAAGGCACCTATCATTTTCAACATAATCGGTCATGAATTAAGACAAACCATGCTCTACAAAGCCGTGTTGGCTAAGTGACACTCGACTTTCATTCTTTAGGTCTCTCGTCAAGAGTGAAGTCCCTGTGTCCCAGCAGTGGGAACATTAATAGGAGTCATGATGCTCTACAAACCTACCTACATATCATGATAGTTGCGTCTCATAGCGATTTTTTTATCCGGCTAGCAATCTGCAAGCGCAAAGCCATTAACCAAAAAGAAGAAGAATATTATCGTTGTATTATTGATTTTTCGTTTCAACTGCAAAATAAATTCCTTGGTTTATTTTCATAATAATCGTTAGTTTACTGTGTATAAAGGTGATATCATGTAAGAAGTAAGTCCACCCAAGTGGAAACCATGTCTACTAACGGAAACGGAGGCATCTATGCACCTCTGAAACAGATTCTCTCTGATTCGGAATCCGAAGACGATCACAAGTTAGAAAATGCTACAATCAAAGCTACAGATAGTTGCAACAACCTGGATTTCAATAGTGGCTTACATTCGTCCAAAAACTACAGCATCAGTGACATGGACGAGTTTAATACCAACATGAACACTGTCGAAAGCACAATGGACAATGTGAGCTTTTTGCAGTCTGATATGTCGAACAAAATGTCATTTCCTCGCCGATGCGCCTTTATTGCTTCAATACTCACGTGTCTTTTCACGGTAGTGATTTTCTTGTGGGGAATCCCGTGCTCTGATGTCGGCAGTTGCGCCATTGGCGAGTGGCATGATAAAACAACGAGCTGGGAGCTACCGTACGACGAGATCGAGCTCTCAGGCGCCGTGCAAGTTGTAGAAGGAGCCATACCAAACACCAAGAATCTCATATTCATTTACCGCGGGAACCACATGAAACAGGAGGAAAAATCCAGTGAAAATGTAAATGGAGTGCTCCTTATTGTTGGGAACTCTGGTAAAGTTGGCTGGTATACTCGGGAGAGTAGGATTCCTACTGAAATAAACTGTCACCTGATAGATGTGAATCGTGATAGACTGAAAGACTGTATTGTATCTGGGTCAGAAGGGCTGCTGGCTGCCTTGAACCCGCTCTCAGGAACTTACTATTGGTATATTCACAAACAGGGCAAAGTGTTCAGTAACATAGCTGCAATAGATTTTCCAATAGTAATGAAGGACATGGACAAAGATAAAGTGAATGATCTCCTAACTGTAGTAACCGTTCTGCCGAGCACTAACCATAATTCCTTGATCATTATTTCTGGACTAACAGGAAACATCATTGGAGAGCCAATGTCTGTGGATGACTGTTTATCTGTTAAACTTCTGACTGAGTCTGAAATGATAACATACATTTGCAAGAATGGTACTTCAGAAGCTGTGCGTCAGATAACATACCCTATGTTGTACAGAAAGCTGTCAAAACTGGACCAGTCAGTAAATAACACACAATCATCAATACCTGTATCAAAGAGACTAAATCAAAGCCTTAAAAAGAACATAGGCAACACAAGAGAGTTGTTCACAAATGGACCAGGAAAACTCATAGTAGAAAATTCAGGAGAATGCCCTAATTCATGCAGAGTCAACTTGAAACTGATATTGGAAAGAAATGGCACCACCAATGTTAGTTGGGAATATGCAGCAAACCATGTCTATGCTATGAGACCCAGCTCATTCTCCTTTGCAAATTCCATTAGAGGCTTTGTGTTGAAATTATGACAGTGGAACAGTGCACACCTGGCAAAGGGTGCACTAAAGGTTGATGAAGTAAGATACAACAACATACAAAACCAAAGCCCAAAGAACAACTATGATGTATTCAACTACCGACCCTCAATCAATGTTGCATCAATCTCATCATTTATAAAGTACCCTGAGTTCACAGCACATGATATATCAGAAAGAATAGTGCTCGTATCTTTTGATAGACTTCAAACACACAATGTCAATGTCAGTCAGACAGATATTGTACAGATTTGTGCTAGAGGTCCGGTAGATACCCACGCACCATTGCCTCTTTGCCAGCCTGATTTGGAATACCAAGAGAAGTCACTTATGATAGCCGATCTGGATGGTGACCAATCACACGAGCTGATCTCCTATCACAGCACATTCATACCTCCAGAATCATACACACCAAAGAAATCTAACCCATATGATAACTGGAGATTAACCTCAATAGTTAGAGTGATCCGTTTGGAATCTGAATTGCCAAAGCTATTTGTTTCTAATAGTTAAAACCTAGAATACTTAAGCGCTCTACACACCAAAGCCGGCGGCCCGCCGGCACAGCCCGGCGGCCCAACCCGCCGGCCTTATTTTGTACAATCATGGTACGGTATGGCGGGCCGCCGGCTTTGGTGTGTAGACCGCATTACATACTCTTTTTAGCTTGTTTTAAAAGCCAATCTAGTCACTTAAATTATGTAAAAGCTTATTAAATAGTGATGTAGCATGCATGAGCAAGCATAGTATTATTTCCTTGCCTGGAGTGTTCAATCATTATAAAATTAGATTCCTAATTAGTATTTTCTATTTAAGTCTGAATATAGTCATTATTACTTTGTTATGCTGTGAGATTTTGTTTGAAAAAACCCCCTTAAAATAAACAATCACCTTAACACCCATAGCTGGAACTGGAGATACAGGCACAAAACAAAAAGTAGGTATATTATCAAGTCAACGGTATTTGCTATGTTTTTACCTATAAATACAATAAAAAAATTACAAGAAAAAAAAGTAGTAAATTTTGATTATTTTAATGGTGAGAGGAAGTGCCTTAGAATGGGGGGTTATTTTATTATTTTATGTACCTATGTGAATGTTACAAATAGATGCTTGAACCGTAAATAAAATACCCAATTCAAATGTGTTGTTTTATTTAATCGCATACGATTTTAGGTTATTAAATACTTAGTACAATAAACTTAAATTCTAATATCTTTGAAGATCATTTTTAACAAAACTTATAACTTACCTACCTTGATAATTTTTGGTCTTTTTAAGAGACTGATTTATTTTATAGAAAAAATATAAATATTTAATAATACCTATCTATTTTATAAAAAATAACATAAGCGAGGTTCTAAACCCTTACTCGTCACAGCCCAAACAAATTTTAGACTAAATTTCGTGCTTATACGGAATATTTACCTTATGAATCATAAAAATATAAATCTGCTTATATTTCGTAAAATCACTTCAGTCATTCAAAACAAATTCTATCATGGTAAGTATATACTAGATTTACATGTAAATATGTAAAACCAGAAATATTATATAATGTGTGTCAAGAGTTCAGATTTTAAAAAGATAGTCATCTGGCAAGACAAAATTTACACTTATTTATTGCTTTGCTTCCCAAGAGCTAGAAAAAAATTACTTATATTAATATTTTCCGTACTTTGTTTCATCAGTGTATCGAATATATTTTACGATCTTTAGAGGTAATAATGTTCTACATAATTTCTTATATCTAAATAGGATCGGTTGATTTCCATCATTTTATTGTCGATCTTAGGTTTTGATCAACATCGATCAAAGTTGATTGACTGGTAACTGATCGACGGATATGTTTAATACGGCGATTTTGGCCATAATAAGATTAAAAACTATGTCTCATTTTCGAGGCTTTTATGTACCTACAATATGAAATTTAAAACTCGCTATCACATTCAGCACAGCATAACTCTGCACTAGAGTCGTAATCTGAGAAACAAAAGATTACATTTTATAGTTCGTTAGATTACATTTTATAGCTTGTTTCATAGTTAACATAAAAAATACAACACTTGATAATTTATAAAACAAATTGAATAACAAGGAACGATTGTGTGAAAGTCGACCCGCGCGCCTTAAAAACAAAATGGCGAGGCAGAGAGGGTCGCTTGTAGCCGAGCAAGAAAAATATAGGGCAAGAGAGAGTGGATATCCAAATTTTTTTTTTTAAAAATTAGTTTACATAAAAAAAAAGTTTCTGTGACATTAAATTAAGAAACGCGACCGGTGGGCGTGGCCAGAGAACGCGTGTCACGACCATGTCTACCTACGCAAAGACTCAGTAAATGTTATGACAGGTCAGGATATATACATATACAACATTCTCAATTTACAGTATGTAGTTACAATTACAAATATACATATCGAATTTATAATTAAAATTAATATAATAATAGTGTAATCACTCAATAAGAATACATGCACGAAACAAACAAACATTATAACAATATATATTTCACAATGTTTGGCACACTTTTGCCAACACTCACGACTGCCCGCAACGTCGCCCGCTTTTTTACAATGGTTTCCAACCTTTATATTAAGTTGGTTATAAAACTGTGTTTGACATTAAGGCACGACCAGTTTCTGAGCGACCCATACATTGTCGGCCCCTGAACATTCACAAAGCTGCATCACAGACAATAAACAAATCCTTGGTACTTAAAAATTAAGTTGGTGTTTAACATAAGGCAAACTATTCATTTTATAACAACGGGAATTACTTACGTATTTACACAGGAGTTAAGCAACTCTCGACGTTTCGACCACAACAAGAGCGGTCTTTATCAGGAGGAGTGAGCGTCCCGCCGTGCTCCGTCTCCTCTCAGAACCGCGCGCGCGAATGATAAAGACTGCTCTTGTTGTGGTCGAAACGTCGAGAGTTGCTTAACTCCTGTGTAAATACGTAAGTAATTCCCGTTGTTATAAAATGAATAGTATAACTCACGAAAATTTCGAAATAAGGCAAACTAGTTTCGGAGTAACCAAAGCATCGTCAGGCACTGAATAATCAGAGCTCCAACGCAGACAAACAAAAAATCAGCCACTGAATAGTAACAAAGCTATAAAGGTTGCTCCAATGCAGACAACAAAAAAAATCTTAAGTAGGGCTACTCAAAAATGAAGTTGGTGTTTAACATAAGGCAAACTAGTTTCTGAGTGACCCACGCGTCGTCAGCTACGGAATAGTTAGAGCTCCAACGCAGACAATCAAAAAATCAAGCCTACTTATGGACAGGACACACTGCACGCGCACTTCACGGTACGCAAGCAGTGTGTCCGTCTCATACATTCCCATATATCACAACTCAGTGGTACGTGCACGTCTACGCTTACGTGTACGTATACGCATCCGGTCTGCTCGAGGCTTTAATCATAAGTAGGGCTACTCAAAAATGAAGTTAGTGGTTATAAAACGTGTGTTTAACATTAAGGCACGACCAGTTTTTGAATGACCCCCGCGTCGTCGGCCACAGAATATTCACAAAGCTCCACTAACCCTGCGTCTGCGAGTTGCTCGGCGACGTTCACGAGGCGACTCTGCTCTTCGTCCTCGTAGACGAGTAGTTCTACAATAATTTCGTCGAATTCGCGGGCACTGAAAAAAAATATAAATAAATCATAAAACCTTGCTACATTGATTGATTGATTCAGAATTTGGGCGTACAAACACTCATTAAACTAATTTATTCATCTTTTCTAAAACCGAGCACTTCATAATGACAATTAAAAAAAATTGTACATAAATAAACGTTGGTTTTCCAAAGATAAAGCTTGTGCGGACAAACAAACCGGTAGCAGTTTTTGCAAGATTTTTTCTAAATAATGTAACAATTAAAGTAATTTTGTTTTATGAAATGAATATATAAATAAACTACGCCACTGCTTTATTTCTAATATTTGTTCCATCCGACGGTTGCCTGGAAGAAATAGCTATTAGCGGTAAGGCCGCCCATTGTTTCACTGTATTGTTATGTGTATTTTTTTGTTTCTTTTTGCAATGTGGTGTAACAATAAATAATTTTGTATTTTATTGTGTATTGTAATAATAAAACAAAGAAAAATAGTAAACACTTCTCACATGACATGTGCGAGCACCTCCCTGTCCAGCACGAGGTCGGCGAGCGCCCGCCTGGCGCGCGTCCACTGCTGCACGTCGCCGCGCGGCAGCACGCCGGCCAGCGCGCACTGCACGCCCTGCAGCGGCAGCGCCAGGAACCGCGCCTCCAGCACGCGGATCTGGTCCTCCTTCACCCACGTTATCGTGCCGTAGTCCACGTACAGGACCTGGAGAGTTACAAATATATGAGCACCTCAGATTACGACCTCTGGCGAATATCATCATCATCATCATTTCAGCCATCGGACGTCCACTGCTGGACATAGGCCTCCCTTAATGACCTCCAGGTATTACGGTTGGATGCAGCCTGCATCCACCGTGAACCAGCAGCCTTGACAAGATCATCTGTCCATCTTGTTGGTGGACGTCCGACGCTGCGTTTTCCGATCCGTGGTCTCCACTCGAGAACTTTTCGACCCCATCGGCCATCTGTTCTCCTCGCTATATGGCTCTGGCGAATATAAATTATTTATTTAGTTATTTTATTTTTACATTATAGGAAAACTAAATAGCATTCTTTAACTTTAAATAACATAGCATAACAATATTCTAAATAAGACTTGTAAGTTATAAGCTTTCACATAAAGTACAATAATAGAATTTACATCCAAAACTAAAACAAATAATATAGAATAATAAAAACAAAAGTTTTATCTGATGGGTCCATGTAAATCGTTGTTTATATGGAAATAAGTTTTTGACTTTGACTTTGCAGCGGAGTGGGCGAAGGTCTGCATGCGATGCAGATGGTTGCTGGTTCGATTCCCGCCTTGGGTCTATGATATATGACAGTTGTTACCTCGACGCACTGGTCGGCGCGCGTGACGGTGCGCACGCGCGCGCGGTACCACGCGCCGTCCGTGTACAGCGCCGCCACCAGCTCGCCCGGCGCCGGACTTATCTGGAAACAAACAGACATAACTTCATATTGAGATAAACGGGCAATACACGAACCTTATTCACGTTGACTTTTGATCAACCCGTTTATCTCAATATGAATTTATCAAACCACGGCAGATTTTATAGTAAAACAGACATAACGTTTACTAGCCCACCCACTGACAGCTTCATTAAATAGAAAAAGCTATATAAACATTTGGGTAAATTAAATTATTCCTTTCAGCCGTCAGACGTCCACTGCTGGACAGAGCCCTCTATCTATCTGAAGCTTTGGTCTGGTGATCTTTGGTCTCATGACGCACAACGCAGCACTTAGCGCCCCTGCGGAGAGGTGGTCAGTTGATTTTGCCGCAGCTACCAAGGTAGACGCGAAAAATTCCATATTGACTCCGTGACGCACACCGCAGCGTTGAACCGGAAATGACGCCGCGGTGTGCGGCAGTACAGTACAGCTCCCCACTTCATCGAGCTTGCCCCTTGCCGCTGACGCATACTGCGACGGAACAGGAGAACACTCTCGACGTTTTTCATGTGATAGATAGAGTGTCCGGCAACGCATACCGCAACGTTGTGCGACATGATCACCCGACCAAAGCTTTAGGCTCTTGGTTACAACAGCCTTAGCAAGATCGTGCGTCCATCTTGTTGATGGGACTCCGTTCTTTGCGCTATCATGGTTTGTTTGACCATTGCCACTTCAAAACACATCTAGACACTGACCGTCAATCTCTGATACGCCTGGATAGTGCCCGGACTGTTCATGTCTCGATGCAGCGCGTGCAGCGTCCGCGGAGGTAAGACGACGCCGAACTCCGGGATTTCCTCTGAAAATACGTTTTATTTACTGTTATGATGGAGCGTGTGATACTATTCTTAAGCCTGTACCACACGGTATTTGATATAAATAATTAAAAAAAATGAAGTACTCCTAGCACAAGCTCCCTATACATTCGGAACAAATATATGTCCCGAGGCGGTAATCGTATCTGCAACCTCCGTACTACTATTACTACTTTACATAAAACACAATTTGTTAGATCTACCCTCACCTTTAGGCTTGTCTCCTACAAGTTGTACATAAACCCTGTCAAAGTGACAGACACCTGTCACGAGCACTTTGACAGTAGTGCCGGGCGCCGGCAGCGGGACGGACTCGCACTTCGCCGAAACCGGAACCTGGTCTAACGTCCAACCATCTGCAAAAATATTAAGATATGTTGTGAGGAAACCGCCATGTTCTGAGAACTATAAAATAGTTTGAAGGACATGTCATTTACAGCAAGCGTGGTGAATTAAGGCCTAATCTCACTCGTCAAGAGAGAAGTCCCTGTGTCCCAGCTGTGCCTTTACCTGGGTGGTGTAGTATGTGTTTTTTGGTGCACCGCGATCCTTTGAAACACGTCGTGAACGGTGGACCTTTGTAATGCCTGCAGATATCGGCCTCGTCGCGATTGTGGTAGCCCTGCAAACATTTATTAGATTAGAGGTTGATCAACAGGTATTTTTAAGGTAGTTTATTTATTGTTTTTATGGCGCAGCGGGCGAATGTCCGCCTGCGATACAGGAGGTAACTGGTTCGATTACCGCCTCTGAACAAAAATTTGTATGATTTGCAAATATTTGTTCTGGTTGTCTGGGTGTTATATATGTATAATAAAAATATCTATCTATGCATGTATATTATATGTCGAATAGAGATGTGTAGGATGTCGAGGAGTGTGTGTTTATCAGGAGGGCATCTGGTTACTTATGACGTCACCAGGTCTAACGTCACAGTCGTCTTCATGTTCATAATAAAACCACAACGAAACGTCCATTATTTATTCCAATTAACAATGTTTCGGTCAAACGACTCTGAATTTACGACTACTCGAACAAGAATACATTTTCTACTAACAAAGCACTGTTCCAACCGACTACTCGAACAAGAATACATTTATTACTAACAAAGCACTGTTCCGTCCAACGGCTCAAACAAGAATGTTATGGTAGCTCGGCCGACGGTCGTATTTAAAGGAATTAAAGCGGTCTGAACCAGTTTTTCAAGTAACAGGCCCGGCGAGGCGCCTCAACCCGTAGCGCGATGCGGCCGGTACAAACCGGTTCTGAGTCATATTTCAACCGATGTTCTTGTCTGCCCCGACACGGCCATGCTGATAGATGGTGCGCGCTCTGCACCAGTCGTTTTTCTGGAAAAGATGAAAAAGTTTCTCTGAGCTAGGTATCCATTCAAAGGTACACTAGCTGATAATTTGGTGCAAGGTTATTTGTTCTGATAATTGGATCTCAACCACCAAATTATCAGCGAAAGTTTAAAACATGGTACTTAGAATGTTTATTAGAAAAATGGATAAGGTAAGCTGACAGTGAGTGAGTTATTATTATTGTTATCAATGTTCATGTTCCACGTATTTACATTGTTTTATAATTTTATGGCCAATGCTTGCACTCCACGTACTTGCATGGTTATTAAGGTCCTCTAGGAATTTCTCATAAAGTAACTCGTGGAAAGTCTCGCCTTAGTACTCGCGGAATTTCTTACCACTCAGTACTCGTGAATTTTTTTCAACGTTATACTCGGGGGATCTTCCTAACGATACACTCGCGGAATTTCTTACCACTCAGTACTCGTGAATTTTTTTCAACGTTATACTCGGGGGATCTTCAACGATATACTAAGGGATCCTCTCAACGAGATACTCGTGGATTTTCTCATCGTGATATTTGTGGAATTTTTCGTAGAGGTTAGTAAAAGGTAGTTGTTTGTGTGTTTATGTAAAATCTAAAGTTCGCCAAAATTTTTTTTTTTTTCTTTCTTTTGTTTGTTTGTTTTGGTTGCATATTGCTTAAAGTTTACGGTACTTGCCTAGGTAGAAGTGTTGCATGGTAGAACTACAGGATCGTATTCATCCGCCTACTCGGCCATACTGACAGGCAGTGCGCGCTCTGCATCTGCCTCGAAGAGGTCCTCGTAGTGCGGGAATGACTGACAGGCGGTGCGCGCTCTGCACCTGCCTGGTCTGCAACTGTCTGTAACAAAGAGAGTTGCTTTTGAGTTTGGTATCTGTTTACAACTCCATCGAGTTGCAACAAAGTTTTAATGAAGAATAGGTAAGGGAGGGTAAGAGTTCTGGGGAAAATTTATAAAGATGATCAACTTAACTTTTGTTTCAGTCGGAGTCTTGCTCAGGCAGTCTAGCATGGGAGGTGGATGGCACGGGCTCGCTTGCAGTAGTGTTTTGAGGGCCTAGTGCATCGTCTTCTTCCACCAACACAGCCCTACTGACAGGCAGTGCGTGCTATGCATCTGCCTCTCGGAGTATATCATCAAGTACTCGTAGTGCGGAAGTGAATCTGTAAAAGAAACTTAATTAGTTCTTGAAGAATATTTCATAGAAGGGGTTCGTAGGAATTCTCATTGGAATTTTGATCCAATTATTGATATGCTCGGCTTTTTCCTGATCAATTTGCGTTCCATCATTTATTTGATCACTTTATAAAGATGCAGGTAGTTTCAAAACTATGATCGTCTATTGTTTATTTGCTCGGCTAAGTCCTGACCGATTTGCGTTTCATCAATTTTGTTTTCATCACTTTTTAAAGATGCAGGTAGTTTCAAAACTCTGACGTCAGTATGATCGTCAATTGTTTGTTTGCTCGGCATCTTGGTCTTGGGTCAGTTTTTGCATCATTTTATAAAGACGCAGGTAGTTCCAAAAATATGTCGTCAGTATAGTTTAACTAAGCCATCTTCTTGGTCTTGGGTCAGTTTTTACATCATTTTATAAAGATGCAGGTAGTTCCAAAGTTCAGATCTGTGATCCCATTTGTTCAAGTCTGTGACCCCACTTGTTCAGGTCTGTTATCCCACTTCTGATGTCGAATAGAGATGTGTAGGATGTCGAGGAGTGTGTGTTTATCAGGAGGGCATCTGGTTACTTATGACGTCACCAGGTCTAACGTCACAGTCGTCTTCATGTTCATAATAAAACCACAACGAAACGTCCATTATTTATTCCAATTAACAATGTTTCGGTCAAACGACTCTGAATTTACGACTACTCGAACAAGAATACATTTTCTACTAACAAAGCACTGTTCCAACCGACTACTCGAACAAGAATACATTTATTACTAACAAAGCACTGTTCCGTCCAACGGCTCAAACAAGAATGTTATGGTAGCTCGGCCGACGGTCGTATTTAAAGGAATTAAAGCGGTCTGAACCAGTTTTTCAAGTAACAGGCCCGGCGAGGCGCCTCAACCCGTAGCGCGATGCGGCCGGTACAAACCGGTTCTGAGTCATATTTCAACCGATGTTCTTGTCTGCCCCGACATATATAAATTATATAAGAAATCTAGCACCCGTAACACAAGCTTCGAGCTTACCACGGGGCTAGATGCTGTGTGAATTGTCCAGCAATATTTATTTTATTTATTTAAGGTGTGGATCTTACTCCGCTACATCAAGGAGTTAGGGTGGTTAGGACCGACGGCAAGGAGACAATGCACGCTCCATAGCAAGACGTCAGTGCAGATCCTAGTTCCCCCACAACAAATTAGAATTAGAAGGTGTGGATTTATAAGCCGCGCACTTAAAGAATTGATTTATAAATGGCGTCCGCTCGCATGCGGTCTCGCTCACTCTCTATCGCTGTCTATACTTTTATCCTTGTTTTGCCAATCGTACCATACGTACCCGCCGTCATTTTCAAATCAATTTTCTATCTGCGCGGGTTATAGTAATAAATAACTATTACTACTAGGTACTTACAGTGACGGCGACCACTGGGTCCGTGTGTTCGGGACAGTCCAGCGCGTCGTCAGACAGACTTCCCTCGCTGATCGGCGGCATCACTACCGGAACTGTATCTCTATGGCTCGGCATTTTATCTTCAGAGTTATCGTCAATGTCTGGCGTTGGAGAATCTTCTTTTTTTAATACACGTTCATCTGAAATTGAGAAGAACAATAAATAATGATGGACAATTCACACAGCATCTAGCCCCGTGGTAAGCTCGAAGCTTGTGTTGCTGGTGAAAGATATCTGATATACTTAATAGAATATACATAAATAGATATTTTTCATTACACATATACATAATAACACCCAGAGTAAACATATAAATGTTTTAGAAATACCTTTTATGAAAAAAATGATTAAAATACATACATATATCAGGTATTATTATTCATAGTTATAATGAACGTGATATGACGATGTAATCATTACGCCGTCATATCGCGCCGGCTTAAGAGCAGCCATTACATTGTAATGGCTGCTCTTAAGCCGGCGCCACAAGGTACTTACTAGGAGTAGTTGCATTATGCTCTATGATGAGATCATTGAGGACAGCACCGCACGGGAGCAACACATACACCCCAATAGACTCCGATGAACTGAAAATAAAGATTGTTTTATATAAAAGATATATCCATACTTTATAAATACCATAAATACTTTATAATTTAATAAAGCTAAACAGTTTGTTTTAATATGTAAATAATCGCTAATCTCAGAAACCGCTGGTCCAATTTGAAAAATTATTTCAGTGTTGGTTAGTTTCAAGGTCATAAAAAGTTTTATCGCAAAATATGCGGATTTTCCTAGTTTACTAGATTTTTACGGTTTGCGGTAAAAGTTTCTATTCATGCATAGGACGCAGGGACTACTAGTATAAAAATAAATGAATAAAGTATGTAGTTACAGTATACTTACTTGTCATCCACTAATATGTTGCATTTCCTATCTGAGAAGGCATCAACGAAATCTTCCAGCGAGTTGACTGTGAAGTTGTCTAAATCCAACTGAAACAATATTATAATAACTATATTATAAACTACATAAAAAATATACAACGTATAAAAACTGTCGTGGTTTGATAAATTCATATTGTAGTGCACTGCGGACCGGCGAGCGGTCGTGATCCGTGTCCTTGCAGTATCCTTGGTCCTGATGAAGTCCCACGTTCTGGGACGAAACGGTTGATCTGTAGTCTACGTAAATAAGGTCCGTGGATTGCCCGTTTATCTCAATATGAATATACAACGTATCCCTTAGTGGGTATTTGAAGCTGAGGCAATAACTTCATTTATTCACTTACCCCCGCTAGATGGCAGAAGCGAGCGTAGGGCGGGCGGCTGCAGTACTTTGTGTGCAGCCGACGAAGGGCGTGACGCGGCGCTGAGCGGATCTCACCGGTGTCTACTACGTACAGACTCACAGTTTCATCACCTTCCTGAAATATATATAATAAATAATAAATAAAAAAATTAAGCTGGACATATTTTTAATTGTATTATAAAGCTGAAAAGTTTTATTTTGAACGCGCTAATTCCTCCCCTCCCGCTTAGCCTTATCTATTACCGTAATAAGTATTTATTTGTTTCCCTGTGTACTATCTTCTTCATTTCTCCCCTCCCTCCCTTCTTAAATAAATTTAGATGTCTTTTATTAGTATCCCTATAGTTTAAGTAATATATAATGTATTTTAATGTTATCGCATAATAATAGCGATAGTTAAGTTAGCTCTAAGTGGTCCGGTCACAATGATAAGGTAGGCCTATTAGGTACAAAAAAACCTCAATAATACCTTAGGTTTTTCCAGAACCAGGGCTCTGTAGTAGACGGTGGGGTCCTCTTCTCTGTAGGCACAATATGTGATGTCTGCCATCTCCGCTTCGCTCAGGCACGTCTGGCTGGCCTTGTAGTGCTCCGTCATTTCCTTCATGTACCTGTGCCAATTTACAACTAGGTTATATTCAATCAATTATACACAAGGTATATATAAATAATAGATAATATCTATCGATATAAGAGAGATAAAAGAGAGTTATGTTAGTCACGCTATTTTTTACACTAGATACAATTATGATCTTTGGTAAATAAGCATGAGTAGACAAAATCTACACTAAGTTTGCTAAAAATAGAAATACTAAACTAAGTATGCTAAATTTAAACATTATTTATGAATTTCATGTATTGGCTATTTCGCTTTTCCCGCGGATAGAGGTGTTTTCCCGTGAACATACATATTTAAATTATTATACTTACGCCAGAACTTCGGAAATTTCACTGGTAATGACTGAGAAGTGGCAGCCTTCCACAGACATTATAGTCGCTGGGTATTCATGGTCGATCTGAAACATGAATAAATTTGAAATATATCTACATTATATAAGGAGCCGTATTGGCTAAGTGGTAGCACACTCGAGTTCTGATGGTCTTGGGTTCAAACCCCGTCGCGCTCCCTGGACTTTTCTTCTAGGAAAATGTGTGTGCCCTTTAAAAATACATGCTCTAACGGTGAAGGCAGACATCGTGAGGAAACCGGCACGTTCTGAAAACTTTGAAAAGTTTGAAGGACATGGTATTGTGTCATTCACATTTAACTGATCACATATATTTTTATATTCAATATAGTTCAATTTCTGTTTCGTATTCATCGTTGTTTTGTGTAGCTAATAAAGAAATTTTAGTAAAATGAAGTGAATATACCTCTAGAACAGGTTGTGGAGCACAAATGCAGAACTCATTGACACCAGACTCTAATAGCGGGGATTCCATAGCTTTAGGTTTTAAAAGATCTGAAACAAATAAATTGTTTAAAATTATAAATCAAATATCTATCTGTGTATTTATGTGTAAAGGAAATTTTATTATTAGATCAGATTTTGTTTTGTTAATTTGTGTAGTAAATAAAAATAAATATTGCTGGACAATTCACACAGCAACATCTAGCCCCGGGTTAAAAGCTCTGAGCTTGTGTTACGTGTGCTAGGTTTCTGAAATCTCTAATAGAATATACTTATGTAGATATCTTTATACACATTATAAAACACCCAGACACCCAGAACAAATATCTGCAGATTATAAAAATGTTTGATGAGAGGCGGGAATCGAACCCACCTGAGTAATATAATAATTTAATGACTAACATTAAATACATCTTTTTGAAATATTCATTAAATTATTGAAACTAACCTGAAACGGTCAACTTAGCAATTTTTGCCACCAGCTCTTTCTCTTTTGGTTTCACTGGTTCAACAAATATTTCTTCAGCTGTAGAGAAAATTATATTAATCATACAATTGGTGCCTTCAAATAAATTGTTTCATCATCAATAATAATTCTATCTGGACGAGAGATATTAGGCTTCAATTACCCACGCAGCCAAGCGGGTTGGTTAATGACACACATGTCCTTCAAACTGCCGGTTTTCTCACGATATTTACCTTCACTGTTAGAGCATGTGTTGTCAAAGCAGACATACAATTTTTAACTTAGGTTCAAGGATGCTAGGATGGATTCATAGCCATGGTGGATAATATGAGTTGTTATAAATAAATATTGTTGGACGTTTTACACAGCAACATCTATTGTATGCTCAAAGCTTGTATTATGTGGGTACAAGTTATGGTTTAAGATATTTATTTTCTCAAAAGAATATAATTATTCACTTACAAAGAAAACTAAGATTACAAGAAAACTAAGGTATGTATAACTAAGTGCCACTAATTATTTACAATCTAATTACATTTGTAGTGTTTTGTTTATATAAGCATATAAAAAAAGGGTTCACTATGATACAGTATGATGTGATCTATAGATATTTTTGTGTAAAATACGAATTTCTTGTTGTACACAATACCAGTACTTAATGATTTCATTAAATATAGGTTGAATTTGAAGTGTACATGATGGTGTTGGCCATGGTTATTGATAGTTTACATTTACAGTGATATTTTTGTATGTACCCAACCCACATGTAACTTTGTATAAGGGTTAGAATATTGTGATAAAATATGTAAGTAATTTAACTTTGGGATGTTAGATGTATACTAAAAGATATCAGATAATAGTTAATAGAATATACACATACATAGATCTTTTTTATTATGTTAAAGAATAATTTATTAAACATACCATTATCCTCACACTGCACCTCTTTGTCCTGACGCACCACAACCTCTGTCTCCAATGACGGACCGGAGTTCTCTTCAGGGGCAGGGATTGAGCTGGGCTCCGGTTGAGGACAGCTGATGGAGGAACTTGGTTCGGGTTCTAAAGTTGCAACAAGGGATGTATTTTGCAAAGGTGTGGGGGTACTGTTTGTGTAGGCTGTGGAAAAAGATTATAAAATTAAACATTTAAATATTTATATTTCTGGTATTCTAAATATCTGGATTCTGTATTTGTTGTACATTCAACAAATATGCCAAAATATTTCTTCGCAATGGAAATAATGTTTCAAGATCTTTTAACACTAAGGAAACAACAAAAATAGGTACATATAATATAAAACAAACTAAAATATTTGAATAATGATGGGAATTTTACTGTAGCAGGATTAACTCACCAGTTTCAGACATAGCCAGATTGAAATCGGAAATGAGGTACATGAATTCTTCAAGCTTTTGAACAACACTTAGGTAGCGTTCTTTGAGCTCTGAAGGCTCACAGTTCAAATGTCCCACAAAACTAGAGGCCTGCAAATGAAACAGAATTTGTGCCTTAATAAGTATCAGCCCCTCTTTTCCTTTTATTATTATGGGCTGCTGCCCACACAAATAATACACTGCTGTGTATTAAATTAAATATTGCTGGACTATTCCTACAGCAACATCTAGCCCTGTGGTAAGCTCGAAGCTTGTGTTATGTTACACTTAATATTTATTCAATGTAAGTACTTTTTTTATGATTTTTACTAAAATTAAGCTGAAGAGTTTGATTGGTGGTTTGTTTGTTTGTTTTGCCCATCCAATGAGTTTGTCAGTAGGCCTGGTTATAGCCTTATCATGCCAGGGGTAATGCACAATATGTCCAAAGCTGTGTGCATCCTGCTGGATGTCAGTGCAGATAACAGATGTCTCATTCAGAATTAGAGTTTACCAATATTCATAAATAAATTGGACAATTCTCACAACAAAATATAGCTAGTGGTTCCTAATTTTAGTGTCACAGGTCACCCACTGTGTTAGAGCTTTCCCAGCTTTAACATTTATATTTAATTAATGAAAAATGGTGTTTTATAGTGTATTTTATAGATGTAGGTACCTACATGATTCGAGTTCCGTACATACCTTCATTTTCATGTTATTTATATTATTTATTGCTTGGTCACATTTTTCTTGTAGAATATGAATTCTATTTTCTAGTTCATGGCGACGGTGTACAGACGAGGTAGCCAAATCCACGAAACTCCTGGAAAAATAAATTAGGATTTATAAATGATTCAGAAAAATTAATGAAGTTGAATTTATTTTATTGAATGTTTAGAGTAAATAGTTTAAAAATTAAAAATAATACTCTAGAACAGTTAAAAACTCAAAACTTATATAGATACTACAAAAAGCTTTGTTTTTACTTAGTTTTTAACTTACATTTTTCTGTTTTTGAAGGTAAGATAGGTAGGTCGGAAAGTTTTATGAAAGTTAACTTTCATAAAAATTAAGGTATGCTGGTAGGAGAAAAAGTTGTTTTAGAGTTACTTTCAAAATGACGTTTTTTTAGGAAGAAAGTTGGATTACATACTAAGTTATTATTGTATAAAGGACATTAAATTTTTATTTCAAAATTATCGGCGGCACAACCTCCCTCGTATCACTTTTCACAACGAGCAAAGAAGAGAGAGAGAGACAACATGAGGGTTTGATGGTGATTGGATGTTCGTTGAATGAACTAGTGATTTTGCCGAATGAATGAATGAATTTAAGTATAGTATTCCCAGGGTAGCAAGACCAAAAAATCTAAATAAATGAGAAAATTGAAATTTATTATCAATAGTTTCATTGAAGGCAAGAAAACCTCAGAGACTGTTCGGATATAAATATAAAATACAAGATGATAGATATTTAATATATATGTTTTTAAATTCAAATTATTTCGTTTTTACTATGTTATTATTATTAAAAAAATATTTAAAATAGGAATAGAACCACTTAAAATAATGCTTTTTTGTTGAATTACATATTGCAACTACTTATTATAAAAACAGGCAATATTTTAATCTCTTCTTAAATTCAGAAGTTTTGGTTCGGTTTAAAAATAATCTCTAGACTAGGCATTTATACCCATGTTTATGGCAATACTAACGAAACTCTCTATTATTCTAACACGTCACACACAACGTACTAAGAAGGTAGGACTGACTGCTGCTACTCAACGGTAGATGTCACTAAACCGAACTCATGTTTGCTTTTTTCACAATGTTCTTAGAAATTTCACTTTTTCTGTTTATTATCAACTGATTATAGTTTTTGATATTTTCGAATAAAAAATTTCTCCATGTTCACGCCGAGCCGTGGAAACCCGTGCCTCGGAACGAGTCGGAACCTGATCGCCATGGATTCGGGATCAGACTAAGTCCTACAAAAAATATCGTCCAAATCCACGGGCTCATCCATGCTAAAGTTAAAGCCGCGGCGGCAATGGCTAGCCTAGACGTCTCTCTCGGTGCCCTCACAAGAGGCCTGAAAGAAATAAGTAGATGTAAAACAGTTCTTCAAATCATTTTTCATACAGCCATAAATTCCTTATAGAAGCAATAATTTAGATACATTTTAAAACCTACCGGTAGGTACAATCAACGGTTACAAAAGTGAAAACGTTCCCAAAGCAGTCATGTTCATTAACCCACCGCGAGTTACGCACTACGTTTCAATTAAAAACGACAACAAACTAAACAAGAGCTGCGTAATAAATTCACGTAGCGCTCCCGCACTAATTGGATTCAGAGGCTCGAACAACCAATTAGAGCGAGGGAGACAGATGCTGGTTGTCTGCCAAATTATGAGCGGGATAGATGGAGGCTTAGGTTAGACCACAGATTAGGCAATGCTACCTTAGGTCTAGGCTTCGGTACGGGCGTTAACCCTTGAACCATCTATACAGGGTTTTTGGAAATACACTAACAAACAACGAGATTCGAATTCTGTAACACCATCCAGTATTATCACTTCATTGCCGCAGGCCTAACAACTTCGTATTATAGAAATTCATGACCACTTGCCTACAATTTGAAGTGCGTAAATAACGCAGGCAATAGTGCTGTAAAGGGCCTACTACATTTACCGCAATTTGCCGAGCACCGGGTGAGCTAATACCGGCCTATATCAATAAAAGACATTAGCATCGATCAAAGTAGTCCGTCCTGGTATTACCCTCAAATTGAGTTAAATGCCATCACAATAGTGGTGGAGCAGAAGGATTGGTGTGAATCGACTAGTTCATAAAACACAAATGAATAAATAAAAATGGCTGGACAATTCACAAGTAACATCTAGCCCCCCGTGGTATGCTCGAAGCTTTTGTTACGGGTACTAGATTTCTTATATAACTTACTTATAAAAAACACCCGTAACACAAGCTTCGAGCTTAACACGGGGCTAGATGTCGCTGTGTAAAATTGTCGAGTAATATTTATTTATTTATTTATTTTATTTATTTATTAATAGATAGCCTTCCCCGATAAATGTACTCGTACTTTCTAACACTGAAATAATTTTCAAATCGGACCATCGGTTGCTAAGATTCAAATAAACAAACTCTTCAGCTTTACAAATATTAGTAGTAATTATAAGTTCTGTGGTATATCTAGTATAGATAATGAAGAAATGAATGAAATTAGAATAGTTAACTAATAAAATTATTAAAGAACTCGAGTGGAATCTCCATTCGACCATATCTAAATTACATTTTAATAAAGATTTGACAATAATCTGTCCTAAAAGTAACGTTATTCGTCAAGCCAAGTGCGAAGTAGTAACTTACCTTATTTTATAGGAGTTAGTGATATTTCTGAGTAACAACACAGTGGTAATGCGTCTGCACCGGCGGCTGACCGTAACAAGAACGAGAATACGTGTCTACGTCCATCGTTAGAGTATACGGAAGCATCAAACACGGTGTACCAACTCTCGATAGTGTACGTATCATCATCATTTCAGCCGTCAGACGTCCACGGCTGCACATAGACCTCCCTTAATATTTCCAGGTATTACGGTCGGATGTAGTTTGCATCCAACTTGGCAGCTTTGACAAGATCATATGTCCATCTTGTTGTTGGACGTCCGAATGCGTTTTCGATTTGTGGTATCCGCTCGAGAACTTATCGGCCCCATCAGCCATCCATTCTCCGTGCTATATGGCCCTCACCGTATTACCTACGTGTTTGCACGATACGTAACACGGCTCATGGAGTTGAATTAAACAAGGAGGAGTATGTTACAGTTCTGAAGGAGATTACTACTATGCTAGATGTTGATGTGTAAATTGTATTGTAATTTATTTATTTACAATTTGACCCGCCCGCGCTTTCGTCTTCTTTCTATAGCTTTTTCACTTTATAAACCTTCCCCCCTGATCTACTAAAATATTTCAAGACCAAATCAGCTAAATTATTATTTTATTTTTATAGATATATATAGTAGCAATTTGCAAATAATATGCATTCGTAGTGCCTTTGCGATTTTGACAGCAATTCAATCATTAAGATTTTATGATGTTCTGCATTGATGAGTAGTCCTTTATATAATCTGACAAGATTACACTAATGACCAGTATCTACTCACGTGTAACATTTCTATTAAATTCATCAGAGGCGCTAGTTTGAACCTAACTATGTTTTAATTGCTGGCGAGATTACTTCATGTTCATAATCAGTTTAATAATAGACTAAAGTCGATCGTGCTTCGTTTTATCAGGATAGTAACTTGAATTAGTTAAGTAAGTTATGAAGGATCGGGAAGCGAGTAGGTATGTATTTGTCAGGTCGCGTCAGATAAGATTAAGAACTGATGAATTACTCTATATTCCAGTGACAGTAGAAAACTCGTGCTTAAATTTTGAAGAAGGAATATCGTGAGGAAATAAATAAATAAATCGTCTAATCGTATAAATTGTCTAAACAGATTTATGATCGTTCTAAATTAATATAATATAGTAGGTAAGTATGTTTTTTGAGTAAAACTATATGGAAGCAATATTATTGAATCACAACTATCCCGCATTTGTACGTTCCAGTAGGTACACTGGATAAAACAAACGCAGCTCTGGGCGTCTTAACGCCTCCAATGGTGTTGGTACTGTAATTTGAGAGCTGTACCTATCTAATGATAGCTTTAATTACTGGAAAGTAACGCTTACGGGTAATTATTACTGATTTATAATGATGGATTGTTACTTGCACCGTCCTGTGAATGTTGATTTAACATTCATAAATTTATATGTTTTTTTATAGCGATTTTACTGAAATATGTCTGAATATCAATTGCCCTATCAGTTTTCAGTTATAATTTATATTATGACAATAACATATACATTTTTTTCAGTTGGGTAAAGCTTGCATCCACCATCAACCAACAGTATTCATAATATCATAAATTCATTCAATTGGTGGCTTGAAGATTTCTTACGTACGTGTTGTCTTCTGTCCCCCTGTGGGGGGCGCAGGGTGAGGCCTCGAATTGTGTTCTTTGCCTTGGCTTCTTCTCCGGGGGCTCCAACCCCCGGGTCTCGTGATGGTGCGGGCGTTGCCGCTGGTTTGGTTGTTGTTGTTGTTTTTTTTTCTTAGCTTTTCTTTTTCTTTTTTTTAAAATAATAATATACAATAGAAGGGGGAGAGGAGAGAAGAAGAAGAAAAGAGTAAATATATGTTAGTGGGATACAGGTGGGGTGGGAATAGGAGTAGTGGAGAGAGGGGCGAAGATTTCTTGCCCAGACTCACAAGAGACCGGTGTCCTTAGGAGCAGGTTAAACTTACAGTATCCTAGTTACATATGTTTTCTAGCATTACATATTATCTTAATATTACCGAAGTCTTATTGCCACACCTTCGACAAGGAGCATATTGTTTATGTTTGATAAAATGTTAACATAGCATTATAATAGTACCTAATAATAATATTGATAGACAATTCACACAGCAACATCTAGCCCTGTGATAATCTATAGGCTTGTGTTACGGGTGCTAGATTTCTGATATACTTAATAGAATATACATTAAATTATATATATATAGCCACTAATGTCCCACTGCAAGGCAAAGGCCTCCCATCCCTCAATAGAGAGTATCGTATCGACGTGTTTGCACTATTATAATGATGGTAGGTAAATTCTGGTGGCATGTTACACCAACAAGTCCATCAATTCTTTATCTGTAATACATAATGACATAGCCTAAACCGCATCAATAGGGCGTCAAATGAAGACAATAGCCATTGTGCCAGTGCGCATGGAAGCTGATCTTCGTAGCTATCCTTTACGATGTGCTAACAAACCCTACCTAACTCCGCCTACTTTTGTTAACAAGTATTTTAGCGAGTATGTAGATATATCATAGATCATCATCATATTAACCTATAATACCTATGTCACACTGGCACAGGTTTCCAATAGGACACTTACAGCGTTGATAAGTGATAAGGAATATTCATAAATGGAATGTATGCAGATCAATTAATCAATCAAAGATGCATTTATTTGTAACTATACAACACTTTTCACAAACATTATAAATACAATATCAATAATTCAAAGTAAAAAGATAGCCTTATAATTGAAGTAGGTACCTACCTATTAACTGAATTCGACCGAATAAGCTAATAGGATGATAATATTCCTAAGTCAGGAGATTGTCTGGACCCTAGTGCTTCTACATTATCTTATAATTTCGATTAGTAGAGAAATATAGAGCAACCGTGTGGTAAATTGAATATTCCTCAAGACAGACAAATGACCCGAAGTACCAAGGAGGTTAAACTAGAAAGCTTAAAGCCAATTAATCTTTTTAAGTTCCTATATCAGCAACAGTTTAACAATGCGTGTCGGTACACAAAGTACAGTCGACGCGACAAATCGCCGCACATTACTGCCTGTCACAGGACCATCAAATTAATATGGGAACGCGATTGACTCTGAAGAATATGGTGACATGGATTTTGGTTTTACGGATAGTTTACGGTTAATGTTTTTATGTGATTACTTTAAGGATGCGCAATGATATCGTTCATGTCATACGATGGTTTTCGATGACTATTTACAAACTTACAGACTCAAATCGTACGATACAATGTCGTTTAAGTTTATAATCATAGAAACAGACAAAGAGTGAAAATTGTACCTTAGTTCTTGCAATCTACAAAATAGGAAAAGATACATTATGATTTTAATTAAATAAGTATTTCAGAAATAAAACTGATATAAGTCACTACTTATAATCATTTTATTTCATCGGCTTAAATGATAACTCGAAGCTGGATTCTAGATTATTTGGCCAATACCCCAGATATGTTGAAGTGTTTATTTTAAGCATTTCTTATCGATACCGAAATCGGCTATCGAAATCCCTACTAACTTAAGATACCGCGTTGATTTTATTATACACTTTAGACAAGCGCATTTGATTTGACATAAATCCAAAATCATGGTCTCCCTAATCGTGAGATCGAGGTGTTCTCACGGACAGTTACACAAATAGCTTAATTCAACTTTAATGAGCCCATTGCGTGAAAGGAATTGATTTGACAGATTGACTTTTAGTTTTGACTGTACTTTTTGGTTTGAAGTATTTTGGTTTGTTATTTATACCTACATAGCTACTTCTATATTATCTAATGGTTTACTATTTTATAGCGGGATTCAGGAGACTTCACAGATTAATACAACCTCCTTAATAAATTCAGCCGAGAGGAATTTAATGCCTGAAAGCTCTGCTCATGGTAAAAAAATATTTATTTCTTTGTATACTTACTTACTAATATAAAGCTGTAAAGTTTGTTTGTTTGAATGTGCTAATCACAGAAACCGCCTGATTCGACTCAGAAAATTATTGCAGCATTGGATAGTAGGTAGTTACATTTATCGAGGAAGCTATATTATATAATGTAGATGTAAAAGAACGCAAGCGAAGCCGTCGGCGGGTTAGATAAAATATTATAAGAAAAATCCAGAGGTGCGTGTCGGGGTTGAATGAAACCACGACCTTCGGAATGAAAGTAGAGTTGCTCCCACTTAACCAACACGGCAGCCTGCTAGAAATATAATATACGAGTAGGTACCTAGTACTTTATACACCACACATATTTATATTTGTAAATATATTAATCTTCGCGATCAACCACAACTTTAATAATATTGTATGGTTTAGTTAGAATATCTTAATCATTAAGGCCAGTTCATACAATCCTCATTTAACCTTCTCTTAAGTAGGTAAGTACCTAAATGAAAAAAACTAATTCGTTTATAATTTCTCGACGCACTCACGCAAGCCATTTTAACACTTTAGTTGGTCCCTTTTATTGGCACCGCAGTTAGGTGTGTTTATTAGGAACGTGATAATTTTTTATAGGATTAATATTATTTGAATATTTTAGGTATTATTAATTATGGGACATATTTAAAATATACCTGACATTTATTCAAAACGTTAATTGAAGTTAAAAATTGTCCATCTATATTTAAGAATATTTTAAGTTTTTTTATAGGTAAGTACATAATATGTACTATTATTAAAATTATTAATATTTACTGAATAGAATTTTAACTATTTTAATAAAGTTAAGTTATACTTCTTTCGATAATGCTGACAAGGTGACCATTCAAATAATATTTCTATATAAACTATGTTGTTATAAAAATGTAAAGAGTATAACGTATAAATCACGATATACCTACACAGTCCAAACAACGCACAGTAACAATAATAAAATTCTATACGAAACTCATTGGTTCAAATGGAAGGCTCGAATTTTCAAATTTGAAATGGGCAGCCATCTTCTGAATTGGCGCCATAAACGAGATAATTGTATCCGCTCATTGGACGGTAGCTAAATGAAATAAACTGTTATATGATAACTTTTTATTAGTATTATGCTTTTATATAAACGTTTTAAATTATTAAGTGTTATGTTTTACAATTAAAAGTGGGTACCTAGTACCTACTTAAAATATACATTATTATCTTCCTACATCAATACTAATATTATAAAGCTGAAGAGTTTGTTTGTTTGTTTGAAAGCGCTAATCTCAGAAACCACTGGTCCGATTTAAAAATATTTTAGTGTTGTATTGTACCTACATAATATATCGAGGAAGGCTACCTGTATCCTGCCTTAGGTATGTAAAACCAGGAGAAGGATATAGGATACTTTTTACAGCAGGCAAATATTGTAACGCAGGTGAAGCGGCGGGCAGAAAGCTAGTAATCTATATATATAAAAAAAGTCTTGTTAGTTACACTATATAAATAACTCAAGAACGGCGGGTTACACTATATAAATAACTCAAGAACGGCTGAATCAATTTGTCACCGCAGCTGCGGGCGGAGAGCTAGAATATGTATGTAATTTTTGCTGTGATGTTATGTTAATTAAGAATAACTTCTCTACTTTCGTAAATCTGTGTAGGTACCCCCCATTTCCCTTTAGTTCTGTAATCTAAATATTGTAGGAATTTTGGCCTTCTTTAGATCGAGTTTCATAAATCCGAATTTCAAATATAATACTTAATAAACAACAGTGAAAACAAAAACAAACAAATTGCGGTTCTCAGTTTAAAAATACAATAAATAACACTGGCCACGAGCTCATTTCGAACATAAAAAGATTCTAAAAAATGAAGCGTTCGAAATTTAATTTATTCAAAATTGAAACGTCATGGGGCACAAAGGCGGGAGGCACAATGGCGGCCGACGCAGCGGCGTGTTAACACGAAAATTAAATGCTGATATCACAATTAATCAAGGGCCCATATTAATAATTGGCTATTCAGTCCGTGAGGTGTCAAATTATATAGCTCTATTAACCGTTCAGACTGGGGAGGTGGAAAACATCTTGTTTTCTATTTTGATTTATTTATCCACCTATTGTGTGCTTTTTACTTTGTATTGTACCTAAATGTACCTATTGGAAATACCATCGTTATAGGTTTACGTACACTCAATTAGTTATTATGGATTTTTTTAAATCAGTCAACTGTTATGTTTTCATTTATTTTGTAGGAGAAGAGAAGAAGGCGATACGATAAGATTACTTACTAACCTTGATCTAAAACACTTTTGTCTTATAATAGTTGTAATATTGATGACTTTTTTTAAAGTACCTAGGTATAGTAAAACCATTCTAAAAATGAACTCCCCTCCACAAAACCGTGATGATTTCAACGTGTGAGAGGAAATACAGAAAAACAGAATACACAGAAAAAAAATACAGAATTCGGTGGAGGGGCGTTCATTTTAGAAATGGTTTTACTATACCTACCTAATTGGTGTGATTTGATCTCAGATCATTTTGTTTCTTGATTATACTGTAACATTGAGATTACCCAAATTATAGTTGAGGTCTATGAAAAACAGTATTTATTGCAACTGTAAAAAAACAATCAGTAAAAAAAAGCGGAATAAAAAATTTTTTTCTTTTATAATACTCAGATATCGTAAGTATTGATTTCTTTTATAAAATCGGATTGTTAATCCGGTTCGTTCAATGACGTACCTACTTACCTACATGTTCATGTACTCAGCAACAAATATTTTAATAGCAGATACCTACCAGAAAATAATAAATTATAACGGATTAATTTTATGGTTAAGCCTAAAAGCAATAAAATGTCAATGGAGGTCATAAAATAACCAGCATGCTTCAAGTAAATAACTATTGCATATTTTTTTTACATTAAAATACGTAAAATCCTAGAAAGTTTTGATATAGTTACAAGAAAAAAGCTGATTTCTCAATTAAAGTAGGATTAGTGTATCAGTTTACAATTTTTATGATGTTTTTTTGAAAGGATTTAGTGAAAATGAACTCATAAATAACACTTATTCGTGTGTAAATTGGTGGTTACCGTTTATTTCGTGAATAAAGAGATTAAACTTGCGGATTCGCCATTACCTGTTGGAATAATCCTTTAACGGTTTACCAGCTTTTTACTTATTAGAAATTTAACTTTCAACAACAAAGTCGTATATCACTGCCTTATTAGATTTGAAAGTTTTATGATTTTTTAACGGGTCTAGTGCGATAATGTTTACTTTATTTTGTCAATTTTACGAGGCGGAGTTCAGTGACATATAAAAAATAAATCTTTTATTTTTATAACAATAAATCTTTATTTATAACATTTTTACAAGAATGCACAAATGGTAGGTACCTTTAGAAACGATGACACTACCGAAGCTTTACAAACTGTGTGGTAGTGTCAAAAATCTTAGATATTATTTAAACACATATGTACAGTAGAATTGTACCTGTGCCAAATTTGTAAAAATGCAGTTCAATTATAAGTACCTAGGTACCACTCAAGAAGTTCGATTTAAATGCTTTTTGATTTATTAGATTTTTGTGATAGGTAGGAACAAATTATATTATATACATATAGGTATACTAAGCCTCTGTTACGAATACTAGATATATGACATACCTACATAAATATATTGCTTTAATATATTAAATAATTGTTCCATATTATGCCTATCTAGGTCGTATTCGATTTGAATCTGATTTGGTGCAACTCTACACGGCTTAAACAGACGATAAGTGTAAGCATAATTTATGAGCGAATTACGTTCGGCTTTTGAAGAAAATTATTTAATTCTGACAGAAGTGTCAATTTTACTTTATTTAATCTCTTTCAGAACTAGAGCTATTCTAAAATTGAGATGCTTAGCATTGATTTACTCGTAGTATGTATTTTTGTTATCTTGATACATGCTTATTTTGTCTTATAATATATCTCATCATAAAAAATTCAAATCGGACCGGCAGTTCTTAAGATTAGCGCGTTCAAACAAACAAACAATGAAACAAACTCTTCAGCTTAATAATATTAGTATAGATTCCTTAATACCACACCCACGGAAGAATATTAGTAGGTACCTATCGACTCAAGTAGGTCCATTTCTTAAGCCGACACAACACAGCCAAACGATCATCATTCATACTTTACATCATATTCATGCTTAAACATTTTGTAGTGCGGGTTGTAGCTTGGTGAACTGTTAATAAACGTTTTACGTAAAACATATTTTTTAATTACTGTCTAAAAATCCAATAATCCTAAACGATCTTTCTATTTAAAACACAAATAGCCGTTTAATTTCACAATAAAATAACCAACTTTATCATCATGACTGTCGAAAGCAGTTTTGTTTTGAACCCGTGACAAGCAATTATAGGTGTTAACGAAATATGGTTAAAAAACAAAATGGACCGATTATGAACAGCTGTTGTGATTCCGTTAAATGGAAGAAAATAATTGTTTTGAAATCGTTAAAAAGTAGGGGCTTATATATTATTTTTATTTTAAACTTTAGTAACTGTAAGCCATATAGTGCCTGGAACATTATTCGATTGATAAACATTTCCCAAGACCAGATCCATCTAATCTTTAATCGTGTTCACTCTAGATAACTCAAATCGTTATGTAAGGTTAACTATGTATGTTTATTCATCACCTAGTGAATTGTGGTTTTTAAATAATTTGCTTGTGGAATGCTCTCCCTGCCTAAATTTTCGGCACTTAAGAGTCTGGTCTTCAAAAGCAGGTCTACCTCATACTAATTTATATACATAGGTACCTATAATATATTATATTAAATAAATATTGCAACAACATCTGGCCCCGAAAAAATAATATAATATTCTATCAAATTAATATATTAATCTGATTTAATGTTTTATTTTTAGTTTAAGTTATCTCAGATCCACCGTAACAGAAGCGAAGTTACCTATTATAATATATTGTTTTCTATAGTAAAGATTAAGTTAATGTGTTAGACTTTGAGCTACGTTTATGGTTATATCGCGTGTCGTCGGCTTTAAGTCGCTACCGCCACTTGCTCAAGAATGGAAAGGACGATGTTGATAAACAAAATTTAATGCCAGTTTCTATCTACAGACGTATCTGACGCTTTAATAATAGACTAAGAGCCTGTGATGGCCAGAAAATTCTTTCATGTGTATGTCTAACATAGGTAAGAATAACCCCCAAACATGAAACCTGGATCGTGGTTCCTTTGGGAGATAACAGGTAAAAGGTTGTTATCTCCCAAAGGAACCACGATCCAGGTTTCATGTTTGGGGGTTATTCTTACCTATGTTAGACATACACATGAAAGAATTTTCACGCTTGCGAATTAAAGGAAGGTCTGGCCATCACGGGCTCTTAGGTTATAAGTTAGATCTTTTTACCCGACCGTGCCAGAACGAGGGGTTTTCTACAGTTTTTAGTTGCTTTTAAACCTATATTTTGTTACGTTCTAGAATTCTAGAGCCAAAACAGCTAATCGCTGAGTAGTTACTGTTGAGCTAGTAAGGGTTACTAAAGGTTAAGGTACTAAGGTAGTGGCAAATAATAGTGAGCCAGGTTTTAGTATATTTTTATTTGTGCCAGATTTTTGTTTATTATTATTGTTATTATATTACACTGTTAGATTTTTTTTTATAAAAAACTAGCTTCTGCACCTAAGTTGGTAGAAATGATATAAAATAGTGTTTATTTGTGTAATTGGATGGATTTTTTAACCAATATTTACAGGAATGTTTACTCTTGTCTTAATTCACCACGCTGGCCAAGTGCAGGTTGGTAAATGTACCATGTCTTTCAAGCTTTGCAAAGTTCTCAGAACTCTTAGTTGCCGTCTTCCTCACATTTGCCTTCACTGTTAAAGCACCTGTATAAAGATATCAGTATATAACATGTGATATAATTTTACCGCGGGAACATGCACTACAATGCATGAAAACCCACAGTCTCATAGCTAATGTAAAAAATTAAAAGCTAGTGTAATAAATTAGTAAGTTATGTCTGGATCTGTAATGCATGTTCCCGTCACTAATAGAGTTACGATGCCATTAGATCGTGATTGGGACTAGCGTGAGATTAAAAAACGCATAGTAAACGGGAATCGATGAACATTATTAATTAATTGAATATTCGATAGGCTCATTATGAATTTTAACGCGCCCCGCTAATGAGCCCGAACACGTAGCGATTTGTCTTCGTTATTTGACAATATCGGTAAGCTGAACTTTTTGTAGGACGCGACTTTTTGTCGTTTATAGTAGGGTATTTTCTCACCTTAATTAATTATTATAAAAGTCAATCTGCACTAAAATTAATTAATTATAGTTCAGTTTGACTCTTTTTATCATTATTTTACTACCACAGAAGGCTTTGTTATTGAACGACCACAACATCTTTGTTATTTATAGTTATTGTTAAGTGTAGTCTCAATACAAAATTATTACCGAGGGAATTTTTTTCAGCATAGCCGCTGGATCCATAAAGTTTCTTGACCAGTCTATAGATTGATACGTTTTAATTCGCTTGTGATCCCTTCTTTAACGACCACGTGTTAATGAGTGCCAAATATTTATCTCTCAACTCACTCGTTAACTGATAAATGAAATAACATCCGAACCGATCTACGAGTATATTACAGTTTTGTAAGAGTTCGCGACCAAAAATCGCGTCGTTGTTGTTTCAGTATCAAAAATACGTAATTAAATTGAATAATATAATGTGATTTACTGTAAATTAAACGAGAATCGCCTGATTAGGTCGGATGATGCTATCGTGGAAACTAACGCGTTCATTTATTTTAATCTAATGTGGAATTCCATGTTTTGTTGTAAATTATATCATTGAAAACAGATAAACCTTTTGGTTAAGTTATTTTTAATCTCAGAAGATCAAAATGATGATTATAATTTTAGATGATTATAATTTTTTAATAATTATTGATAGATCATAATTATTCTTATTTTAAACTTTGGGTTGTTTAAAGTAAAGACTCAGTAAGTACTTATTATCTGTGATAATATTGTCTTGACATGATTTAATTAATTATCTATTTAATTGACATTGTTTTATATAATTTAATTTAACGTTTTTAAGTGTTCTGTAATGTTATGTTGGGAATAACATCAATATTACTTTGATCAGTTATAATCTTTATCTACTGGAAGCATGGACAAGCTTACAATAATTTTTTTAAGGCAAAAAATAAGGTACCTATATTTATTAGTATTATATTAGCCGGAAAATTACAATAATATAAAGGCCTAATAATATTCAAACTTATTAAGGACTACCTTCCCTTTTAAAGTACTCTATTACATGTTAAAACATTTCGCCCTATTCCAGTTACAAACATTTGTTTTCTTTTGTTATTTACGATTGCACTTGAATTGAATAGATCAGTATTAATTTGAACACGAATATAACTTGTCCAAGTTTCGGTTATAGGCAGTAAATCTTATTGTGGTACATCTACATGGTTGGAAACATTGTAGCCGATAAAGTTTACATGTATGGTGTATTGTATTATGTCGATACCAATATTAGAAATGCGATAGTAACTCTGTTTTTCTGTACGGATTTTATGTATTACACGATTTAAATTTAGGTAATTTTGGATGGTGTTCGTTTTCATATGACATAGCCATGTGGCTACTTTTTCCGCGGGACAATATATTTATTCGGTCGTTATTGAAAATAAAATAATACATTCACCTACAACATATTCTGATCATGCGTGTTGCATAATAAAGGTTTAATAATGATAATTCTCTCTTCGGAGTTAGGATTAGGCGGAACTGACTAAGACATCATGTATTCGAGCTTTTACTGGCTCGGCCTACGATAATTTAAAGCTTAGGTATGAATTAACATATTTAAATATTTTAACACGTTATTGATTGTCGCTTTTATTTATTTTTTTGATTTATAAATACTATTCGGGCAGGCTTTGGTAGGCGCGAAGTATGTAAGTTTTGTGTCGTTAATATTTTATGACGTAACTTTTTATAGCGCAGCGAGCGAAGGTCCGCCTGCGTTGCAAAAGGTTGCGGGTTCGATTCCCGCCTCGGAATCTTTTTTTTGTAGATCGTTCAAATTTTTGTCCCGAGGCGGGAATCGAAGCCGCAACCTCTTGTCACAGGTAGACCTTCACCCGCATCGCCACAGAGGTCGTCAAGGGTGTGACTGCAGTACTAGTTGTAAGCCTGAGCCTATTCATAAGACACAAGTAATAATGATAATGATTTCCCCTACGTTCAAAACAAAAGGTGTCAATGTGAAACAACTAAGGTACCTACCGATATAACGATAGGTATCGAATAATGCCAAATCCAAGAATACCTAACCGACCATTAGGTTTGTTCGTTAGTCCTCATAATTACGAGCTTCACTAAAACACATAAATCATAATAATTTAATGCATGCCTTTCTCGCTCACAAGCGTTTTTAGAGTTCCGTGGGAAGAAATTGCGGAGGACGAGTATTAACTGGCTGCCCGTGTTGCTCTGACCTAAGGATAGTACCACCCCGTTTATTCCTTTGTGTGCATGTCGTTGAACCAACTAAGAGAATTACATATCAATGATTAAATAATTTTATAATTGGTTCATAATGTTGTAGCGGTGTTGTCGCGTTAAATGGAGCAATGGAAATGAAATTTACTATTTTGTATTTCCTCTTAATAGACTTAACAAACCCTGAAAGTTTCATGCTCGCTGTCTTTTCGCCGAGACGAAGACTTAAATCATTTAGATCTTCATTTCTGTATTTCAATAGGTAGGTATATCTGAATACGTTAATGTATTCAGCTAACAAACTACAGTGCTCATTATCTACTGTTGAAAGAGATTCGGTATGGACGAGCGAGTTTCAAAAGTATGAGAGAAATCCACAATTGCGAACGTAAATTTCCCAGAATTTTTATGTTATTATTTTATTAGACGGAACCCCAAATTAAATTAGCACTCAGCCTTAGCAAGTGATCCTGAGTTACGAGCACGTTTGCATCTGCTGTCTCGCGCAACCCAAAACGCGATTGACAGCTAAATAAGACATGTTATTGTGAAAGGCAGTGTTTACGACGTTTTATGATCATTACGATTATTTTTTACCCGACTAACGGTACGTTCACACGGAGACACGATTTTCTCTACCGAATCGGTTTTTTGCAGGATTCGGTTTAGTGGCCTATGTATTTCAATGAAGGAGTTCACACGAGCATTCGGTTTCAAGATACGACAAAAAACCGAATCCTGCTGAAGTTGACATACGATTTTGCGACTACAAACCGATCCGGTTTGTATATACTGGTACTGCAAAATCCAGATCCGATGCAGTGGTATAGGGCATTCAATACATGCGTTCACACGAGGGGAAGATTCGGTTTTTTGTCGGATCTTGAAACCGAACGGTACGTTCACACGGAGACAAGATTTCCCGAATCTTATTTTCATCGGATCTGGAAAAAACCGAATGTTGTATTCGCAAGAGCGCGCTCACACGTTGATTTGGAAGCGATGGACGTGAACAGTGTTGCTATACTATACTGGTATTATCGCCGTCAGCGTCGTAGAAAAAGATTGTGGTTAAACCCAATAGTACAAAGAAGATCAACAGTTGGTGCCTTTACAACTCCAATGCAGCAGTTAAGGAATGATCCACAAATTTTTTTTAACTACTTCCTTGAATGATAATTTAATACTTTTAATTCCTATACCTACATTTGATAATCTTTTGAAAAAGGTGGAAAAAGAATTGAAAACCGGATCGGTTTGTAGTCGCACAATCGGATGTCAACTTCAGCAGGATTCGGTTTTTTGTCGTATCTTGAAACCGAATGCTCGTGTGAACTCCTTCATTGAAATACATAGGCCACTAAACCGAATCCTGCAAAAAACCGATTCGGTAGAGAAAATCGTGTCTCCGTGTGAACGTACCGCACATGAATACAACATTCGGTTTTTTCCAGATCCGATGAAAATAAGATTCGGGAAATCTTGTCTCCGTGTGAACGTACCGTAACCTGGGATTATGGCGCTAAACCACAGATAATAAACGTGCCTTTTATATTTCGTGCGCAGAAAGATGCAGAATGGCGCGCAATGACCAGAGAGTAGAGAGAATTGGAGGGCGTTTTGTGATGAAACAATTGAGATTCGAATTGACATTGAGAACACTTTGTTAAGCTGAACGCCAAAAAAGAAAGTATTTATAAAAGAAGAAGAAGAAGAAAGTATTTAGGTATTTGTTAATGTTGACATTTTGAAATGTAAAATTGAGTTGTAGGTATTTTTAACGTAGGTTGGGTATCTAAATACTTATACAAATCGACGTTGTTGTTATTTGTCGGAGTTGTTATTTTTTTTCAATAGTGAATATTTCTATTTTAATGAAAATAATTAAAATGTGACCGTGTACCTACCTATTCATGTAGGCTAAAAATTAATATTTCTGGCGTTCCTTTAAATAAACAAAATATTTTTCAGTTCTGTTTCAGTACAGTTTTTCACCTCTTTCGTCGGTTGAAAAAACTACATAATAAAAAATTAAATTATTTTATATTTTCGTGTTTTGATTATTTGCTTTACTAGCTTTTTCTCTATGCGCATATTTTATCTATATAAATTCATTAATTTATAAACCTACATTACATACAGAGAAGACAGGTAGGTAGGTATGTACAGCTCATCAAATTGAATGTAATTTTACATAACACATCGCATATGAAAGTGCACAAGAAACCAATCTAAGCATTTCTACAAATCACACCAAATTATATGTAAATGCACACATACTAAGTAAAAATGTGATAATAATAACCTTCTTGTCAATCCGATTCGCTACGCTACAATCAACTCAACACCATCGGAACTGCAAACGAAAACCAGCCTTTTATTTATGGTAATAAAACCAAAAATCCTGTGGACGTCTAAAAAACCATCTTCACAGGTAATATAACCCTTATTTCTAGAATAATAAGGTTAGTTATGAGTATAAGGAAGAAAGTACGAGATAGAAATCTTGTGGCAATCCGGTGACCGCGCGAGGTAATGACGTTGTCGGCAAAGAAGTCATTATTCATTTTTTTAATACAGTGTTTTGTTGAAACGACATTTCCACTAGTGTAATCACGATTTGTACAGGCAATATATCAAGGTAATAAAAGCCACATTACGGACAGAGTACAGTGGGTATTCAGTATTGCAACATAACGTAAAATGTTGTTTTTATTCACAGTTATATGTCTGAACATGATGACATCTCATCTCTGCAACTGCATTTAATCAGCTGAAAACCGAGTTGTGCGCATAAAGTACCTAAACAATACAACAGTGAGTAGGTAAGGTACAAGTCCCTTAACAATAAAGAAAATTAAAAAGTTTAAAGTTACTAGTACATTCGATACTCTACATATTTTGTTTAAATTTGGTTTAGGTTTTTAATTATTTAACAAATGAAATTAAAAAAAAATTTAGTGACGATTCGGTCGAAACTCGGCCGAATAAATCGTCCGAATTGTCGGCGAGCCATGGTTTCGTACCCGAGCTCTGTCCCTCTCAGTAGGTCTCTGTAGAGTTGTTTGGCGAGGTTACATCTTAGGTTCAATAAATGTATATTACTATTAGCTGGGAAAAGGAGAGATAGATGATAGAGCCCTGTTGAAAATCTAAGCCAACCATCACAGTTGACTTACTGTAAACTATTTACTGCGTTATCGGCTGATAACTGTTGATGGTTTTCAATTTGATGTCTTCATCGTGTTTATACGATCACTCAATCAAGACTCGATGTCTTTGCGAGAAGTGGTCGACGAAATTACGACACAAATGAGCCGAAACATTTTTTAACTTATTATCATACGAATGAGGGTAGATTTAAATGTCATTAAACCTACAAGAAATAATCAGTCGTTGACAACCTTTTGAGAACTGTCGATTTGAATTTTGAATGTGAAAGCTAAATATTACAAGAAGAATGGAACATAATATTTTATTGAAATATTTGAAGCCTTGGAACTCAAAGTTTCAGGCTTACCATGGACAACAGATACCTATCTAGAAAATCAATTTCATCTCAAACCTAGCATAAAGATAATACACGATACTCTTCAAACACGTCAGAAAAAGACTTTCAAAATAGTCTTTCTTCAAAATCCATTGTTCACAAGACACTTAAAACAATTTTATCTTGTGTCAGAACTTGAAGCAGAATCCTTTTCATCTCGAAAAAAAACATGTACAATGTAAGAAACCGCAGCAAATAATAGTACTCGACTGCAGTTGAGTTACTGCAACATACTTCAGCGAAGTCCAACATAAAATGGCACCTCTAGAAGCATATTATGTCCAACATTGAACTCTAAGGCTTAGATAACAAAGAATATCAATTTTTGGTAGGGTTTAGGATATATTGGTTAGGAATACCAGCTCCGCTGAAATGGCGACCATGATGGCTCAATCAATGGAGTGGTGTTTAGACATGTCGTCAAGAAAACAATTTGCTTTACAATGTACGGAACTGCGATGGGTGCGTTTTATTACGATTGCACCTTGGGAGTGACTGGCTGAGATGATTCTGTGAGATTCAGAGTAGGGGAGAGTGGGGTAAATGCGAACGCGGGGTAAACCCGAACACAACGGTTCTGATATGTTAGAAAGATATATACATATTTCACTTGTCGCTATTTCAAAGATCAAGCCACCACTAGTGCTAGTCAACGACCCGAGCAACGCGGACGCACGTACATTTTAAGGTATGCAGTTTGTTATATTTTGCAAGATTTTGATGTAATTTTTTCGTAAATGCAACTTGATATTACTTGATTATTATTAACAATATGTATTTAACTTTTACTTACAGGAATTCTTACATAATAAGGCTTATAAAGAACATTGACATAATCGGCAAAAGTAATACAACCTAAAATATTTAACTCAATAAACTTTTTTCGATTTGGCGGGGTAAAGGCGAACTAACATTTCGGATAATCTTGAATGTTCGTCATTACCCCATCATTTTGTTGATTCCCAGTTAATCTAATTTGCATTATTGTTCCAGATGCTTCTTAATTACAAACTAAAAACAGTGACGAAATACAGTCTAAAAGATCTCAAAAAGGCTATAAATGATGTTCAAACCAAATATCGTAATTACCCCACTTGGTGTTCGTATTTACCCGACAATGTCGGGGAAAGCCGAATACATAAGAGTTTTGTTTTTTGTTCATATGTTCATACTTTATTAAAAACATATAAATGTTGTATAGTTAATTCATTGCATAGATAAGTAAACTTTATAATAAAACAATTAAAGAAGCTTTGAGATCAAATTTCACTGTTTCATTTGAGTTTTCCCTTAGGTGTTCGTATTTCCCCCACTTTCAGGTTTGGATGCCATGTGCTACCAATAGCCATAGAAAAATCGTAGTTTGCGCGTGAATGACCAAAAAATATTACTTATTTATAATTTACTAGCGGTGCCCGCGAAAATCGTATAGTTTGCGAGTGAATGACCATTAATTTATTGAATGACCTTATTTATAATTTACTCCATCCGCGTTTGTATGGGGGACACGTCTTATAACTGGAGCAAGAATTTAAAAAGCCTATCCTGGGTCCCAGACCTCTAAATGTATATTATCTACCAAATTTAATCAAAATCGGATCTAAAGAATTATGACGATACATAGGTACAAACAGAAAAAAAATCAAAAAATCGTCAATATAGTTTCAGTATCATATATTGAGCCCATTTACAACTGAAGTTTATTTTCAAAAATATTGTGTAATTCATTACTCCATGACCGATCCTTACAGATATATTATTAGTATAGATCCATCCCATAGACTGTTTGACGCCACGGAAAGATAACGTGTGGTATCTTATGCAGCTCATAGAATTCATAATAGCACGAAGTAATCTATTATTGAATTACGAGTATATAAGTATTGTCCGAAGTTCCCACCTCTCTTCATTTATGTAAAACGTGGAACAAAAAACAATGCAGCGGCGTCCACCTATAGACTTAATCACGAACACGGTACATAACACTTACTGTGATTAACGACTGACGCTCTGAGTAAATCAATGGCGTATGGTTACTAGCTATTGTATCTGTGGTCGGCTGGTAATTAGGATGTTACGGACGGAGCGAGTAGGGTTTTATAGTTTAGAAATAATTTACTATTTTCTTAATTCGCGATTGTTAACGATTGTGGCTAGTGGTTGTTTTAATAAGGATAATTCCTAGACGGCTGTCGTGTTTGTTATGAAGCTGATGTTATATTTTTGTTTGATTTTCTACAGGTATGCTTGAAAGCAGGTAAGTTTTTTTATACAACCGATTTAAATTGACAAGAAAATTACCTTATTGGGAACTTGATACCTTTCTAAAAACCTAGGTAAGTATTTATTTTATTTAATTAAGGACCAAATAAATGATCATAAAAATAAATATCAGGTTCGTACAAAAATATTTTTAATAATTGATCGTTATAATTGACATTGAAACTTAAACTTAGGTGAGTCAATATTCTAAATGCGAGTTCATTCAGAATATTGAATCACCAAAACATCTGATATCCAAAACTTACCAACATATTCCCCAGGATTTATCCGTAATAAATATGTCCAAATTAAGATTTAATTCATTTTTTGTGTGCAAGGTGGCAACACCAACATTCTGTGCACAGCGGGGCAGCGCAGCGGGTTGCCTCGTTATTAGCACCTTGGAATCAAAGATGCCGCATACCCCTTCCCAGAGCGAGGCAAAGAGTACGTACCTACTTTATACTAACTAAGTGCAACTCTATACTATTGTATAAATAACTAGCTTTCCACCCGCAGCTTTGTTCGCGTTTAATAGGACTTTCAGTCGTAATCCATTCTGTAGTTTCTGCGTGAGAGAGCAAGGGCCAAGCTTAAAACGTCGGGTTTGCTTATATTGCTGGGATATTTCAGTCACCCGCGTTCTTCTACGTGTATCCTCATTTCTGATTCGTTCCCGTAGAGAAACCCCGAGCACATCCCTCATATAGCCATAGCTCTGACTCTGAGCCTATTAATGTACTATTCATACAATACCCATTAGCACCGAGTAGGTGCCATTACTTATTTTCTGATTTTAAATTCTTAAGGCGTTCTATTTTTGAACAACACATCTGTCTTCAAGGTGTCAATGCGGCCTTTCTATTGGCTGTCGAGGTCACGCCCAATTCACACAACAAAATGATATCTTCAGAGATACATATAATTAAATTAATTAAAAAGCCGGTACAATAGCAGAAGGTAATTAAAATGACTAGTGAGATGTAATTTGGTATAATTTGTTCTATTTTCTTAGTTTAATTAGTTCATTAACTGAAAGTTTAATTTGGATTTCATGGTTTGTTTATCTGTAGTTATACCTAATGACCCACGTTTTTGTTCTAGAATAAATTAACCTTGAGTCTTCTCTTACGATCGCAAAATTGATTTAGAAATTTGATCTACCTATATACATATTTCTGTAGGTAGTTAACGCTTAACCAAACAATTAAACAAACAATTTTTTCGATTTATACTTTAATGCTGATAATAGAATCAAAGTACCTACCTACTACCTATATTAATATTATTTTGGTTTCAACCTGTCGAGCATAGATTCAATTGATTCCTATGTCCTCTTTCCATCTTTCTACTCCTAGTGTAAAATTTCGCAGGAAACATCAAACCGTAAGATATTAATCGTATCGTACATCATACAAAACCGCTATCCCAGACAGCAACAAATCAACCGCTAATAAAATATTATTGACAATGATATCCTAAGATCCCGCTATACAACGACCTTCACCGAGATGTATAATTAATGAGACATATTTTTTATGTTATTAAATATGCCAATAAATATATCCTATATGGGTTGCCTAACAAATTTCAGTCCAGAGTTTTTTTTATTAATAATTAAAAAAATAGCTGCAGTCTGTGGCTTGTGGGAAGCGTTTACGTTGGACCTGTCACGCGGCTCACGGATGACCCCCATGGCTCGAATGGTCCGGTATAATAAGGCTCACCGATGAGCCTTGTGGCCTGAATGGAAATACTTGATTTTTCTTAAAGAGTTTAACGTGATAATAGGGCAACCTAACGTTTGCATATTCTATGGGCTTCAAACTTTCGATTGGTATCAAATTTATTTAATAATCACACCGGTGCAATGTTTAAAACAAAAACAAAATTTTTAATTATTAATTAAAAATACTCTGGACTGAAATTTGTTAGGCAACCCATATAGGATATATTTATTGGCATATTTAATAACATAAAAAATATGTCTCATTAATTATACATCTCGGTGAAGGTCGTTGTATAGCGGGATCTTAGACTATGAGATATGTCTATTGATAGAGATATCTATCTCTGTATCACAATATAATGTAATGATTGGTGATCTGAGATAGCAACGGCACCTTATTGAATCACACAATCGGACCGATTAGCTGGACCGAAATAATGCCTGGATATCGTAATAATTGGAGAAGGCAATAGAATAGAATAAATATTTATTTCGACACACAGTTATAAAAATAAAATAAAAACATGATATAATTTTGGGGCTTAAAATAAAAAATCACTACATGTAGATATTCTTGCAAATAACTGTTTTTCATTTAGGTAATAACATGAAATCCTAGAATTAATATCTAGGCATCCGGAAATCATCGATCAGCCATAAAACTATACGTACCTAATATCTAGACATCCTACTAATATTAAATGCGAAAATTTTAAGATAGTATGTTAGGCTAAAACTACTGAATGTATTTTCATGAATCTTCACAATTAATGTAGTTAGGTACCTAGCTTATTTCAGAATAAAACATGCTATCTTTTACCGCCAGAATTTAAATAAGATGCGGGAAAAATGTGAAAATCTATAGCTTATTATGACAGAATAGCACATACGCTACTTTTTACCAAGGGTTTTTTTTTCTATAAAACGGTAAAATTTATTGAAACGCGGGCAAAGCCGCCTTTGTAGACTAGTCATTGAATACTCACGTCTTACTGTATTTCATAATAACTTAATTATTTTCTCCTTTAATTACACATAACAATTTATTACTATCTTCGTACATCTTTGTCTGCTTAGCACCTCACGATTACGTTCGCCGGCGCGGCGCACAAAGCAGATCGTAAACCGTGAGTTTAAAAAAGAAAAAAAACCAGAGAGAATAAAGACATTGAGTTATAATACGGTGATGTGGTATGTTGGGAGACCTTAGGTCATGATAGGATGGAAGGTGTAGTCCACATTCGACCCGTGGATTCGGCGGGTTAGGGATGAATTATATTAGACCGGGACGGGGCCGGGCCGGGGCGTGACCGTGGCCCGACCGGGGCCCGGTCGGGCCACGTTACATACATTTTATATGAAGCAGTTTATATTACACCGTGTATGATCCGTGTCCCGTCCGGGCCGGTGTAGGTAATAGAAACTGGCCACGGTCCCGCCCCGGCCCGGCCCCGCCCCGGTCTAATATAATTCATCCCTTATTCGTCATCTCGCGTCAAAACAAAAGATCCAAATATAAAAAAATCCACAGGATGATCTTTAATGTGAGTTTTATATAGGTAAATTACTTTAATTTATCAGTAATATTTACCGGTCGTGTTATTTAAGTGCTGATTCGAAGGTGTGTTTTAACGGTGAAGGCAAATATCCTGAGAAAACCGGCACGTTCTGAAAACTTTGAAGAATTTGAGGGACATTGTGACATTAACTAATTTACACTTGGACGAATTAACCCCATATGTGGCAACATAATGCATTATTCGCAATCACGTCAAGATAAAAATGTAATCAATTATCCAGTTTTGTGGTAAATTCTGAGTTGTTATTGATCCTATTTTATCTTTCAACCGAGTTTTGTTGGGTCACAATATTTTAATTGTGGTAGGTATGACATTTTTTGGTACCTATTTTTGGTAAGTATGCCGTATCTGTTTAAATAACAGATCTCCGGCGCGTATAATAAAGAGAGTCAATTCGACTCAGGTGTGAAGCTGTCACGGCGATGATGACTCCATTATTATCCGACTAAATAATAATCCCGCGTGATGGGTTAATTCCAAATCGGTCGGGTTATAGCGCATGTAATTATGCGGATGTTTTTATTTTGGTTTTCACGTTTAGCGGGATGATTGTTTTGCACAATGGATTAGAGGTTTCAGTGATTTTAAGTTTCTAAGTATTACCCCTAAATGATTTTTAATTTTAATCTTAATGCGATTCACAGAATTTATTGTTTTGTAATTCAATTTTTTCTAAATCATAATGCGATTCACAGAATACATCTAGGTAAGTACTTACGAAATTTCAACAGTTTCGCTCTTATAGTTTCGGAGGAAAATGGCTGTGACATAAGGACGGACGGACGGACAGACATGACGATCGAAACTATAAGGGTTCTGTTTTTGCCATTTGGCTACGGAACTCTAAAACCCAAAGCGTGCTATCAGCAGTATCTATTGGCATTAGGTATATCCGAATTGAGGAGGCTAGATGACTAATATAAATACCTAATAAGTAGGTATTTTTTAGAATGGTTTTACTATACAATATTTATCACCTAAAAACAGAAAATTAAAAATTAACACATTAATCATGCATAAATATTTTTCCCCTAATAAACTTGATGTCATAGAATATTATTTCAATTTGAACTTTAGTAATTCTACGCTTGACAGAAATCAAGTTATTAACAGCTTAAATATTAAAATTGCAGTCGTATCTCAAAATAATTTAAACATGGCAAAACCAATTAACGCGGGCTTAAATCTTGTTAAGTTTCACTTATCGATGTGTATTAATTTTATCGAATAAATTATAAGTCGAGGTTGGCCCCACCCAGAAATATTTTACATTTTTACCGGTTTTATCATTGCACTGTTTTGGCTTGATATTATGAAGATGGAATTATGATAATATTTATTGCCGTGTTGGTTAATTAGGAGCACACTCGACTTTTATTCCGAAGGTAGTGGGTAGAACCCCGCCGAGCACATCTGATATTTCTTCTTCAATCAATCAATCAAGGACATGGTGTCGCAAACCAAACCGCACTTGTTCCGAGACGGGAATTGAACCTGCAATCTCCTGCGTCGCAGGCGGACCTTCGCCTGGTGCGCCACAGAGGTCAGTTTTGCCTCAGTTACCTACTTTACTACGCTATGCCTGGCAACTAAATTTACCATACATAAAAAAACAAAAACTAAATTCAGTCATATTACAATTTTAAATACAGAATGACATTTTTGCGTGCTCCCAAAGCTCAATTAAGTGATTCCAGTTAATTGAATTTATAATTTATAGCTAATTATGTACCTGGTTGTTTATGTGAGCACGAAACATTAATTTGCATAATTTAGTTTTATACTTACTGAATGAAATCCGTTGATTTTTTTCCATTGAACTTTGAAGAAATTAACATATTTTTCGTTGATTTCTTACATAATTATGTGAAAAAACAATATGATACATGTCCATAGTCGATAGTCGTCCCGTGATTAGGGCTATGATGAAGTATATGTATATATACATATATACATAATTATGTTGCGGGATGCGATAACATGCAAAAATATGAAATACAAAGTCTTATTTCTTAGCTTACCTTTACAGGTTTTATACTTTACTAGATACCTTACCTACCCAATTCCAGACTTAAATATTAATTACTTATACTTAAATATTTATGGTTTAATGATAAAATATTGTTTATTATTTTGTAAAATTAATATATCTAGGATAAAATTATATTTAGAATCCATTGAACCTTCTCGTTTAAATTTGACTCTTAATAATACTTATTTATTAACCTCTGTGGTTTCCTTTGTTATTGTTATAGATTTTGGGAATAATTTATTAAAAAAAACCTTTTAGGAAGACTACTGAATGTGAACAATGCTAGGTATTTTTTGTTTTGGGTCAGGAATCTATGATTGGTAAACACATGTTTAATGTCTTCAGATATTTAAACTGTGCTTTAATAGATGCGGTTTTATATAAATATTATACAACAATTTAGATGCTTACAGTTAAATTGTAAACACTTAACAAAGCCCAAACAAGAAACATATTTTTACGATTCATCTCGAAACGCATTTACCTAATTTCCTAATCTTTGATACATAACCTCTTTGGTAATAAAACAAAATGTCTTTAAAATAAGCCGACGGCCCAACTTAATAAACAGAATTCCAATATCATTAATACTCAATTCAATGGTATCGGCATATTAACAAGAGTCTGTCATTACATCACAAAATTTATATAATTTAAGATTTTCCTTGACACTTTTGTAGGGAAGACCCTTGAATTATGGTCTTTTAGATTTTTTCTTGTCAATATTTGAAAGAGGCTTTTAAATTATTACTTCATTTTGAGATTTGAAATTATTATGGCCGTCGTAAAATTAGTTTGAGTTATTTTATTAATGCGTAAATGTTCGACTGTCAATTTTGACGATCGCTGTAAGCGTCGATCTTATAAAATAACTTAATTAGATTGTCTTTCGTAAGTATTTTTAAGTCTATTTTCTACTAAACTGAGGACTGTAAATTTCATAATGATCATCATAATAATAATAACCCCTATTTACGTTCCCAACTTCCCACTGCTGGGACACAGAGACTTCTTTCTTGAAAATAAATAAAAATATTATTAATAATGATGACGATAATCAAAATGTACTTTAACCCTTATGCATTTCACGTATAAAATTTTTCGATCTGAAGCTGAGATCGCTAGCGGCGTGCATTTAATTAATAAGAAGCGCTAATTATTATAAAGTGATGTATTATATGGGTGAACACACGCTTGGTGCAAATCGTGAAATACCCACGCCTTGGCAGGGCTTAGGAGGAAGTAGGTTCTGGACAAGAATATGATTAATTTTCAGAAAAAAATTAGAGCTTGATTGATATCTCGCATACACAACACAACAGCGTCACACAGTCGCCTCAAGAAGGCGGCTTGGTCAACTTATTACTGCGACAACTGCAGCGCGTGGTGCGTTCAGATATGTAGGTGTTCTGTTCATCTTAAATATCATCATCAACCCCTATTACCTAATAGTCCCACTGCTGGATCACAGGGACTTATCTCTTGATGGGAGAGAAAAAACCATGCTGGCGAAGTGCGGGTTGGTAAATGAAACATGTCCTTGAACTTTTAAAAGTTCTCAGAACATGCCGGCTTCCTCACGATGTTATCTCACCGTTAGAGCACGAGTTTTAAGAGCGTACGTAATTTTTTTAAGGAGAAAGATCCAAAGCCGCACCTTCAGGATTCTTCTTTGTTAAACACGTCACAACACGGCACATGATTCTTGTACAATGTGTCCAAAATTTACGCTCGCAGTCACAATACGCACTTCTCAAATTAGCGTCCAGAGGTAACCACTCGCACGCCGCATTCGCCAATTACATAAAGGCGTTCCCGGCGTGTTATTCTGTGACCCCGCACGATAGTATCGGTTTGAGCGGTGCGGTAATAGCCCTTATACCACACGATCTCATCCTATACTGTATTGTGATTCTTAATTCTATTTAAAAACTGATTTAATTGTGTGGCAGTGTGGTGCTGCTAATTAATAGTACCAACCCGACTCTTCTAGAGGGTGTCGTCGAATAACGATATTGTACAAGATGGTCACTGTAATTGTGAGTGCAAAATAAATTCATTTAATTTCAGTGGTTTTGTATTATTATAATTCTAATGTTTATACTTTTAAACTACGCCACTGCTTTACTTCTCTTCTAATATTTGTTCCATCCCACGGTTGCCTGGAAGAAATCGCTTTTAGCGATAAGGCCGCCCATTGTTTCACTGTATTGTTATGTGTTGTATTTTTTTGTGTAGGTATCTGTTTTGTAATGTGGTGTAACAATAAAGTATTTTGTATTGTTTTGTATTGTATTGTCATCTTTCTCACAATTTTCTTCATTATAACAATGAAAAAAAGAATTATTCTTATGTAGGTAAGCTAAGTCTTAAATTTCCGTCCTTATCAACAAATTTTGCGTACAAAATACGAGTATATTTAAATACAAACTTTTGCGTTTATTTTGTTAATAGAATCAGCTTATTATTTTTCAATGATATCGTTATTGTCGGACGCTTATTTAATTGTTATTACGGTTATATAACCGTTGTAAAACTATTAAAATACACGCAATGAGCTTTATTTTGAAACTCCGTTGCTTGTGGGACTAAAACAATGAATTGCCTGATTCAAAGCACAGTTTGTTGCTTCTTTTGTAGGGTATCTGAAACATTATACGGTACTACTAACATTATATATCTACTAATTATAAAGCTGTAGTTAGTTTGTTTGTTTGAATGCGCTTATCTTAAATACGCTTGGTTCTTATGTTACTGTTTGATTAGACCTGTCTTTATATACAATCAATACCACATTCTTTGTAATTTTATAACTCAAGAACGACTTGACCGATTTACACTGATAGGTGCTTTTTGGTTTGGAATTATTAAGGAGGACTTTCCTCCACGTGAAACAATCATAAAACGTGAAATACTTTTTGTATGCCTTAACAAAGTTTTTCGCTGTTCGCATGCCAAATTTGCAGATCATACAAATTGTTGTCCCGAGGCAGGAATCGAACCGGCAACCTTTTGCGTCGCAGGCGGACGTTCGCCCGCTACACACCTCGTATCGGTTCTCTGCTGAAAAGAAACCGCAGGCAAGTATTTATCGCCTCTTAACCAGCTAAAGTGGAATGCTGGATAATAAATTATTTAATTTAACGCTTTCCCGTCGATCGGAGCTGGATTTGGCATTATACAAATGGCGGGGCGTTGCGCGCACGTATTGTATCTGTGGTTGCGCATGAGTCTAATAAATATCACTGCGCTTTTATATTAAGAATTGACTGTTATTTTTAATTCATCATCATCATATAGTAAGAATCTACTTCAAATTTGCTATCAATTAATAAATCAATAAATACTCGTATTGCTTGCCAATTTACACAGCTAGCCCCATAGTAGGTAAGCTTGAAGCTTGTGATACGGGCATTAGATAATCTGATACATAGATATATGAATTTGTATACTTATTATATATTTATTTATTACCAATATTTTACATTAGACAATTTTATAGGCATAGCTAAATTTCTTACTAAATATAATGTAGGTAAAAAGCTTTATTTTGCCAAGGATCTGAATCTAAAAGCTGTCTTAAAATTATTTTATCCGTCAACTGGAACCGCGGTTCCAGTACATTGTACATTGTGGTTCCAGTCGCCGGAATTCTCTTAAATCCAACGCGAACGAAGTCATTCAACATTATTTTTAGCCAACATAATAAACACTGACAAACTTTCGCATTAATAATACTAGTAAGTATGATATCTACGTAAATATAGTTCAATTTTAATTATGACCAATTTAATTTTTATGCTATAATTTCAACGGAATTTTCTAACTTTTAAGTCAGTGAAAGGTTATAGACGCATGTCTAAATTAAATCCCATTTCCTGTAAATACCTAACGTCCCATAACCGGATATTGGCAATATCTAACAGAATTTGACCCCGACCATCAAAATGGTCAATAAATGGTCAATTTGGACAAAAAACCTTTTCAATCCATCACGCTTCGTTATTATAGCACCCTAAGCAAACATTATAAACTTGATAGGTCTGATTTTATAGCTTTGAATACATTGTGTTGATTCATAATATCGATTTTTATATTAGCATCGGCCATTTATAGACAATTGACTTATTATCTTTGATCTCTGTCTAGCTCAATTTATTCAATTATCGATACATAACTATACTAATAATAAATCTGTAAAGGTCGGTCATGGAATAAGATATTGTGTTTATAGGCTCAATACATATTATGCTACTGAAACTAATTTGACGATTATTAGATTTTTTTCTGTATGTATGTTCTTCCATAACTCTTAAATCAATAATCCGAATTTAATGTTTGGTATCTATTTAGACGTCTGGGATACAGGATGTGCTATTTAGCTCTTGCTCCAGTTACGTTAAGACGTGGCCCCCATACAAACATAATTTAACGCGGACGAAATCGCAGGCACAGCTAGTTCTTAATAAACAATACCTACATCAATAAATGTATAAAGGTGTATAAAACCTACCTACTATGTAGGTACGCCTACTCCACACAAAACATTTAATCTCCGCAGACTAAAATAATATCATGTCTAGAGGTGTGTATTTGAGTAATTACAAAGCAGATACTGCACACTTTGTTACCTTATAACAACCCGCCTTATAAATAGCCGGTCGATAAGTGCCCCGGGCGATTTGTCTGTTAAATAGCGAGAGCACTTTTGACAGTTTTGTAGAGTTGGTAGCATTGAGGCATTGAGACTTGTTGGTTAAGTGGAAGTACGCTTGACTTTCATTGCGAAGGTGGTGGGTTTAAATCCCGACTCACGCCTCTGGATTATTCTTCCTGGAAAATGTATGTGCGCGTTAAAAATACGTGCTCTGTTTATTTGTTTCTTTTGTCAATCCGCACTTGGCAAGCTTGATGATTAGGGCCTAAATCTCTTTCGACAAGAAAGTCTTGTTTTATCTTATAATTTATTTCGTTTATAATATTTATTTATATCAATTGAGGAAGGTCAACGGACTATTAGGTTGATACTTATGTTCATAAAACATCATTAAGTAGTAATCTAAAATAATAAAAAAATATCTTTAACAAAATCTGCAAAATTTACAGTCCTATTTAAAGAAATAATATAACCTAAAATTCTTTAACTATTGCTATAGGTTATTGGCTAAAATGTGTCATTATAAACACGGTGTGTGCATGTCATGAGGATACAAATTAAATGATCGTATCATAATCAGAAGCTGTCAAAAACGTGCTGCAATATTAAATCATTCTTACATTTACACGTGGTAAGGCCATCAAGGCATAGTATCATATATTTAACTCATAAGAAACATTTCAAGGGCTTGCTCAATACTCTGGCATATCATTTCAAAGGATATAAAATAACCCGATGTAATCAGATGTTTCTTATTAAATGTTCTAATTCAAATCGCAATAACCTTTTCAGAAACTTCTTAATTAACTGATCATTATTTAATGGTTATAAAAACAACAAAGATTTAAAGCTAATTTAATTATAACCATTTGTATCATTTCGGAAACAATTTAATTAAAGTAACAGAATTGACGAGAAAAGGAGAAAAAAGCTAATTCGGCATACCTGAGGCCCGGCACCTTCTGGCAAATTGAAAAAGGACGCGCATTCTCCCGAAGCTAATAATAAATTCTCAAATAATAATAATTCATAAATAATAATCGTGGATGAACAAAATAAAAATATACAGGTCGAAATAATAAAGGATTTGGATGAGTCGGTCGACACGGGTCGCTTCTAACGGGTAGAGATTTGTGTAACATTGTAGAGATGATTATTAGTTAGAGACGAAAGAAGGGTTTCGTGGGTAATTTACAAAATAGAAGAAAGAATAAAGGCTCAAATGTTGTTAAAAATAAATAAGTAAAATAATTATTATATTCAATTTTTATCGCTAAATTAATTTGTTGATAATGTAGATAAATATACGATATCACGTTAATACGATAGCAATGGGACTTATACAACAATAAGGTTCACCATTAACTCGATTTCGCTACTAAATTCTATACTTACATAAACATAAACTCATGCCCAATGCACATTACTTTTATCATTCTTCTAAATATATCGGTTTAGTGCTGCGAAGCTATAATCAAAGATCATAAAGCCGCCTCGTGTGCGCCTACCCGGCGAACATAAAATTGTTTTTTCGTCCAACAGCTATAATTAGGCGATACGTTACGTTTTTGTTTGGCCCACATTTCTCGATCCTCTAATTTTTATGTTTTTTGCCGCTCCTTTTGTAGTCGTTAATATGATTACACCGTTGGGATGATGGCTTCATACGTGTTTTAGGTTATAACTTAATTTACTCGGGTTATTTGTTTTTTTATTGTTGGCCGACTTCCTGAGAGTCTGTCGTGTTTTTTGCGGCCGGTCGTTAGCTAGAGGTGATTGAATGTGATGGTGGGCAAATTGGTGCGCCCGTGTCTTGTTCACATACACTTCTACGTGGCCGGGATCGGTCGATCGAGCGTTGATCCGCTCTTGTTCCAATTGGACTCGTTCTTTTTGGTTTTTGTTACGTGATATCACGTGGGCCTGTGTTAGGTATTTGTGTGCTTAAATTAATTTATAATGAGGTAGCGGCGCGGCGGTCGACGCGTTAAGGCAGCGAATGTCTTAATAATGTTCGTGTCTAGAGCAATTCAGCGTTCTACATGAGGGCGCTTTAAGCGGTGTACTTAATAGTTTAAACCTTTACCAATTACTTTTGCTCATAAACCTTCAGTCTCTTAAATAATAAATAACACTGCATTCCCTTTCCATCATTTCGTTTAAGGATCTTTAACCTGAAGGCTTAATGACTCACTTACAGTCTAAATAAAATAAGGGTCTTGAATATTATTTACTGAATATTACTTGAGATTATCTTGAGTGTTACTTGTGCTAAAAATCTCAATTTTGCTGTCAAAATGAGAGAGGTTGTTCGGTTTCTCATAGATTTTTTTTTCAGGGGTGGATAATCGGTAGTGCAGCGGCTGGATTGTACCAGGTTTGCAGTAATGGCGAGGAGGTCGGGTCGGTTTGACAAGTAAATTGTGCGATCGGACTTGCGACGTGCAAATTGGCGGCCGCGCCGCGCCCCGCCGCGTCGCCGGCACGCAATCACGGCGCGAGTGTGCGGCGGCGCTCACTGTGTCACTGGCTTTGCAACTCTTTGGTCAATTCTTAATAATTATTTCTGAGTTTTTTAAAGTGTTTTATAAAATTAATAAGCATCGAAGTAGGTATCTGATACATAAGTGTGGACGCCGTGTAAACCTTAATTACTTTTCTTTGGTCTCACTAGTAGGTATTCGCATGTATTCGATTCATTGGAGATTTGTAGTAATGCTTTTGAGCTATTAAGTTTTCATATTACGCCACACTACTAGGCACGTATTCGCAAATAATCCATAGTATGTCGTAAGGAAAGAAAGAATAATAAAGCCTATTATAAAGCAGCTTTCAGATTTACCATAACTCGCACATCCCTCTGATGGAAAAGCACTCTAACAGTAACTCATCAAAGTGAAACAAATTACAGTATTACCAAACCGACAAGTAATAATATAATTGGTGAATTCACTTCCAATGTATCCAAATTGTATCTATATCCTAAGATCCCGCTATACAACGACCTTCACCGAGATGTATAATTAATGAGACATATTTTTTATGTTATTAAATATGCCAATAAATATATCCTATATGGGTTGCCTAACAAATTTCAGTCCAGAGTTTTTTTTATTAATAATTAAAAAAATAGCTGCAGTCTGTGGCTTGTGGGAAGCGTTTACGTTGGACCTGTCACGCGGCTCACGGATGACCCCCATGGCTCGAATGGTCCGGTATAATAAGGCTCACCGATGAGCCTTGTGGCCTGAATGGAAATACTTGATTTTTCTTAAAGAGTTTAACGTGATAATAGGGCAACCTAACGTTTGCATATTCTATGGGTTTCAAACTTTCGATTGGTATCAAATTTATTTAATAATCACACCGGTGCAATGTTTAAAACAAAAACAAAATTTTTAATTATTAATTAAAAATACTCTGGACTGAAATTTGTTAGGCAACCCATATAGGATATATTTATTGGCATATTTAATAACATAAAAAATATGTCTCATTAATTATACATCTCGGTGAAGGTCGTTGTATAGCGGGATCTTAGACTATAACGACACAGCCGTGTAATCAATGGCGTGGCGAGTGAAGGAATCAATTTTTGAAGCGAGCTCGATTTTAAATTATCATACAAAGGTTTTATGTCCGCCCACTTTAACCAGACGCTGGCTTATATTGTTTTTTTTAAAGGAGAATTTACAATTTTAATAGTTTACAATAGTAATAATACTAGTCTAGGCCCCTGGTAAACCCGTAACCTCGTGTTACGGGTACCAATAGAACTCATAGGTTGACGATGTCGATTTGAAATTATCATACACATTTATATTTACGCTTAGTATAACAAAAGTGTTTGTAGATTTTTTAAATTATGGTAATGCTTTTATAATTGCAACTTACAAACACTCTAAAGTTCGTAGAAATATAGTAGAAAACATATAAATTGTCGGGCATAAAACATTAACACGTAGGTATAATTCAGTAATTTACTCGCAACAGCTAAAATAAAGCAATTTTCATTAGAAACAAGTGAAAATAACATGTCGTGTTTCATAACGGATGTGAATTTATATAGAACTGCCTACACCTGTATGGGAGATAGGGTGACCATGATTTAAATATGGTCTGAAAGATTTTTCCGGTTCAAATTTTTTGTTGATTACCAGTATTCTCTTTCAATAACAGAAGGACCCACGGATAAAAGTATTTCTTACTTTGTATGGTTCGCTATAAATTATCTATTCGTTAATAATACTAATTTTATACAGCAGAAGACTTTGTTTGATTAGTTGTTTATTTGTTTGTTTGATTGAACGCGCTAATCTCAGAAACCGCTAAATTGATTTAATTGCAATATATTACGTCATTAATTTTAATTAGACTAATATAGCTCAAAAGTAAAATATGGAATTTAAATGAAACACATTTTATTATACTGATCTTACGTTTTATTAAAACACAAGTCCAACTTCAAGCAAAAGCATGGAGCCCCTACTCAGTAGCGTTGAAGAAAAGAATGAAAATTGTGAAAAATTGCTTCTTGTTATGTCGTCGATAGGTTCGTGTGCGATACACCAAACGACACTAATCATCGGGACATTTTTACATGCACATGTGAAAGTTATTTGAATTTGGAACGATCTGTTTGTATATTCTATGGAAATTTGGGAATGTAGAGCAAACCTATATTCAAACTACACGTAATCGGCGATATTAGTCTATTATATTCTTGTTTTATTGTATTTATTTTTGGCTTTATGCATCAAAAATATTTATACAACATCTGCAAATATAAGCCGATTAATTATGGGGATGAATGTATAAATTTTAAGATATTTCTAAGACAAAATCACATCTTTTTCTATGAAGTCACTTCAGCTATCATGCTTTGAGAGAAATTGCTCAACGAATTTTATATAATTTTTGAAACAATAGATAGACTGATTTGATATGGTAGTTTATATATATATATATATATAAATATATACTTGTTGTAACTATTTACATTATTAATATAAGCATATCAATTAAAATTTTAGGCAAATATGAGTTTTAAAGTAATGCCTAATAATAATGGGCGAAGCAAGAAAATAACACTTCTTCTTTTATATCGTGGCGAAACAAGAATACATGTATAGGTATCCTCCCAACAATAATAGTACCTACCTACCCAGCTGAAAATATTTCCTATAATTATTATGTAACATAAAATGTCAGGTTGGTTCATTAATATTGTTTTAATTTCCTGTAGCAACTTCTCATTAACTTATGAAGCTTTTATTTTTATTATTTAGTAGGTAAGTTATGGGCCTATGGGTCGTTTTCAGTGAAAGTTAACAGGAATGTATTTCAGAATTTTAAGCCAATATTGAGTAATGGTTTCTCCTGTGAAAAATGACAATAAATGCATAATAGTTTTTCCATGTATTTAAAAAAGTCCCATCATCGTTTATGTACCTATAGTCTATTAAGTAAGTACCTACAGTTTGATTCCCGATAAGCGTTGTAGTAAATAAAAAAACTGGATCAAGTAATATTTATTTTATTACGGATATAATTGATATAATTGTTTAATCTTGAACGTCCTCACTACATCCCTGGTCGTTTACAGCCATAATGCCCTAATAGTTTAAGGTTATTGTGAAAGGCGTGGCCTGAAATACGTTTCTGTTGCTTATGTTTGGATTTTGTTAATAGCGAACAATAAAACAGATAAAATCAGAAATATTAATGGTTTATGACTGAAAATCATGCCGAGGTTGAATTAAATTAGGAAATAGAGTCATTTTTTACATGTTAATGGTAGGTATATAATGTAACGAAATTAAAAGCTTTTTGATTGGAAGCTAAGCTATGAAAAAGACATGAGTAATCTTCTTTTATCATCATCATTGTTGGTGTTAGGGCTTCTACAGCAAATATTATGTTGCCTTTTAATCTATTAAGTTGTTTTGTTTAAAATTGTTTACTTAAGTGAGTGAGAGAGTGATAAACATTTACGTTTATTTTTAAGATTCCAAGATTTTATTGTTTATTAAAGATTAAAAAACAAATCATCATATGTCCTGCAGTGTATGTCCCAATGTTTGAAACCTTGGGAAATATAATACACTGCAGGACATAGGCATCTCAAAAATTTTCATTTGTTACGATCGGATGTAGCTTACATCCACCGTAAACAGCTTTGACCAGATCATCTGTCCATCTTGTTGGTTAAATCATCACCATCATCCAGCCATTGGACGTCCACTGCTGTACATAGTCTCCCTATATGACTTCCAGTCATTAAGGTCGCTCGCGGCCTGCATCCACCGCGAGCCAACCGTTTGCACCAAATCATCTATCTACCTTATTGATGGACGTCCAACGCTCCTTGGTTCGTTGGTTAAATATTTTTTATTCAATTCTATTACTGTAGTACTCTTGAACTTTTCATATTTTTCTTTAAGAAACTTTATTGTATTTTTATGAAGTTATTAAGGCAGTGGCACACCAACACAGAATGGCGTGCCGGCGAAGGCGTCAACTGCCGGCGCGCCGCACGCCACCTCAAATTGTTTTCCATTGCTCATTTTCATTTTAAACGTGGAATTTATTTAGCTGCTTTAGTTTGCTTTTTTATTGCTAGTTTTAATTTAAACTTGGAACGTGCATTTTTACGTTCTTGAGGTTAGTTTAAAATACGTTTTAATTTTTCAAGATGGAATGGAAAAAAATCAATTTTAGAGATACTTATTAGAATATTTATGGAAAAGCAAAACTGAGATAGATTTGTGTATAAATATTTACTGTGAATAAATTATATAGGTAATAAAAACATTAAAAGTTACCAATTTTAGTTCATGAGATGACTTTTGTGGCTAATTATTATTAACAATTTGGCTAATTGTGTTCCAAACGTCAAAAGTTTAACACGTCCGATGCCCATGGGTCAACTTGAGTCCAGAGAAATGGAGTGGCATAAAATGAACCATTCCATTATATAATATAATTCGGGAAAGGGCGCTCGCTGGGCGCTGTCTAATGATCGCTTGATACAAATCGCGGCCGGGGCACGCGTACCGACGTAATCACTTAATTATTGGGCGACACCTTAGCTTAGGGGTGCCACAAGGCGATTACACACAAAGAAAAAAATATAAAATAATCATCAAAATATTTTGTCCTAAAACTGTGACATAGACACATCAGCATCTAAGCTGCTCGTCCATAATAAAATAATAATAATAATATTACTTGTTTGTAAATTTTAATTAATGATTGATTGGGTTTCCAACATACAAACAAAACTTATATAAAGCCTCCACCGTCCCACACGGTTTGACGATAAGTACCAACAGTAAGATAAGGAGTGGTATCCGAATAAAAAGCACACGATAGTATCCAAATGAAAAACAGTGCAAAGGCACGACATATATGAGACAGATAGTCAATTTAGCTGGGTTTGGTCTTGAAATGTTCGTAGTACTAGTAGTCTGGAGCTGGTTTAAAAGGTGAGTAATATACCTAAATAAAGTTAAACCGGGCAAAGCTGTGGGTTACCTAGTAAATAAATAAATATATTTTTCATTTACCCCGTTGACACAGCCCTAACCACAGTCAGCGTTAACCATACTACTTTTTATTATATCAATTTATGCCCATTGAAGGCGCAATTTTGGGCTAATTTCTTTATAATTGCGGGATCGCCCTAGCTCTGCATGTGAACCGCCTTATCTGATCTAAGACTAGGCGAGCTTAGTTTTAAATAGCCTTAAGTTTTTGGGTTCACAGCAGCGATGATTTCCGCATAATAGCAGTTGCCTTGCGTAGTTATGTATTTTATGGAATTCAAAGGGTATCGAAAACATGACTATTCTAATTTCTAAATTTCTAAAGTTGTAGTTTATATTATATAGCATTGCTTGATAAATGTACCTAATATCCAAAACTTAAAGATTATCACCTTCAAACAAAAAACTATTCAGATTTATAATATCGACGGTGGAAAGGAAAAACACTTGAAGCGACACTTTGGTCGAAAATGACTTTTATACATATTTGAAATCAGTGAATTTTTCTGCGTCGATTGGTCTTGGTTTCGTGACCACTTTGGTGTCGCTTCAAGTAATGGCACTTTTAGGCTCAATTTTTTCAGACGCTAAATGAAGTGACAAAGAATTTTAGCAATTTTGGTTCATTTACCGCTTGAAGTACCGACTATATAGTTAGACTGTTATTTGATGTTTTTTTCCTTTTTTGTTTCGAATCTTATAAGTTACTTAAATTGTTTTTCTTCGCCATATAAAATCCTATTTTAAACACTGAAGTTGTTTTTGCTTACTCCTATTGCGTTGGTGCCCGGTCGCTACATTTGTTTTTCCTTGCTTACCTTATATCTGTATCATGGAGTTCACGCGTTTTTCCTGCATGATTGTTATAAAATATTATGGATTTCAGTTATTTCGACAGTCGTTGTAAAAAGCAGTGGTGTCGGTTAAAGTAAACATAGACAAAAATACCACATAAATATTTAAATTAACCGACATCGTCTTTTGTTCCCGAATCGTCGGTTAATTTAATTACGCTGACTTCATAAATGAAGACGATAGTCGGTTAAAGTAAGTATTATTTACGGTACTATGTATTTAAATTAACCATTCAAAACAAGTCTTGTCGCTACAAGCAATGAAATTCGGTCTCTTTTGTGTAAAAGGCGTCACCTATTTAAGGATATTGCTCGTGACGTGGCGCTTCATTCATCGGTGAACCGTCACGTTTCATCGCATCGCGAACAGCGGCCACAGAAAGTGCGTGTTTTAGCAAATGTAAGTACTTCTTACCTGTAAATACTTAAGTGTTTTTGTTTTATTGTAAATCGAAATGAAATTAATAAATTTAACAAAGTTATTACTTTATTAACAATCAGGTAGAATCACAATCTTATTGAGTAGCTATTTATGTATTATTATTTGATCGCGCGATTTTTTGATATTGTGTGCTTCTGTTATTAGCTCTGTTATTAGTAACGACTGATATGGAACGGCTGGGTGAAGAACCGCCTGCGACGCAGGAGGTTGCGGGTTCGATTTCCGACTTGGACAAGTGCAAATGTTTTTACGATGTGGAAATATTTATTCCGGGTGTTCTGGGCATTTGTTCATGTACATCAGCCATCTAGTACCCATAACACAAGTTCTGCTTAGCTTGGGGTTAGATGATGATGTTTGGAATGTACAGCATTTATTTTATTAAGTTTGCGGAGATGTACCCCTATTTCTTAATTAACGTAGTTGTTTAATTATTAACTTTTCTGTTTTTTTATTGCAGTTTATACAATGGACCGGAAGATGTAGTTAAAAAATAAAATATTTTTAATGGGCGGACATGTCAAAAGAACCTAGGCCATACAACGTTCACTATTTAGATCATACAGACTTTCAAGGGTATGATGAGTTTTCCGATAAATACTTTCGAGGAAACTTGACAGGAAAGATAAGCAAATTGAGGATTGTTACTTTTAAAAAGTCAAATCTCAGCATAATGGCTGTTAAATACTCCATGTTACCTGATGCTGTAGAAGAAATTATACCTATAATCGGAGCTACAACTTCACAAATTGTAAAACAGCTTTATAAGAATAGTGATTTTAATGATCCTATTAATTATTTAATTATGCTTAATTGTTTTTTGTTTTGAAGATTTTACTTATTGTGTTAACGTTCCAACGTTTCATATACTCTCAATAACTGTTTCAAAATTTAAGGTTTCCAAACCTTAAATTTTGATAGCATGTGATTTTAATGTTTCTATTAATTATTTAATTATGCTTAATTGTTTTTTGTTTTAAAGATTTTACTTATTGTGTTAACGTTCCAACGTTTCATATATCCTTAATATTTGTTTCAAAATTTAAGGTTTCCAAACCTTAAATTTTGATAGCATGTGATTTTAATGTTCCTATTAATTATTTAATTATGCTTAATTGTTCTTTGTTTTGAAGATTTCACTTATTGTGTTAGCAATGTTGATTATGTCATAAGACTGAAAAAGGTAGTGATTGGTAATAATTATGATACAGAATTTATAGTTCTTAGACTTCATAAAATTTAATAGGTTAATAAGTTTAATACTAAGTTTAATCTTTAAACCTAATACCAGTAATTTTTTAATAAATAAAAGACTATTGTATTAAATATTCTTGTTTTTTTTGGTATCTTTGGGAAACAAAGTAGGGACTTCAGTTAAAAACATAGCTTTAAATTATTACATAGCTAGCGCATAACGTGTTTTTCTTGTACTTAGCATACTATGATTTTCTTACTTAACTGGTTTTTCCGGAACCCTGTATGTTATGCTCGATACGCTTCAGTTATTTTACCTCCTAGTTAAATCATACATAGCTTGTCGCTTAATGTGTTTTTCCTTGTGTTTGTCAGAATACTCAAGTTGCATTTAATGCGTTTTTCCGTCCGCTGTATTCACCGTTAAATAATTAAGCGACGCCTAAATCAATTAATCATGGTTGTATATTTTTCGAAGTTTAATAGTAAGGTAGTAAATAAAAAATAAAGAAACTATTTTTTTTCCTGTCGCTCTAACTTCAAACTCAAATTTTTTATGATTTATTTTCGGAAAATAAAAACTTTGATCGGCTCTCCTGTAAAGTTTGAAAATTGTCGCTTCAAGGGTTTTTCCTTTCCACCGTCGATATGTATTAGATGTACGATAGAGACTTTAAAAAGAATCTCTGAACATTTTCATAATTTTAGATAAAATTCTAGAGCATGTGGACATAGTTGCAGTCATCCACTAGTATATCTATACGCCAACAGTAAAAGTAACGCAAGGAGTTGGGCATTCCCTTATCAGATGCAAAGACCCTCTAAACGCTAAGAACATTAGTAAACGAACATTGAGACTAATGACTCTTTAATGTATTATTTTGATTTGTGCATAAGTTCGCTTGGTGTATCGCTTTATATGTAAACTTAGGTTACGCGAGTGATGATAAAAGTCATGTGATTTAAAGATTTAGATTTAAAGATTTTTTTTTTTAAAGATTTAAAAAAAAAATCTTAATATTATTATGTATGATATGAAAAAAGATTAATATTATTATGTATGTATATTTTATTTACAATTTGAAAATTTGACATGACTAAGTGCTATAAGTTTAATGATGAATAGGTAAATGAGTTTTATTTTTATACCTACTTCCTAATTCAACCCGCGATGGCCCAACTTCAATATAATGCGTCAATTTTCCATAAAATAAATGACGGCATCAAAAATAACCCTCCCCAATCAAATTAAAAGCCAAATGGTACATAAATAGTACAAAATGATAAGTTTCCTACAAAAGGAATAATAAGATCATGGCGATAGTGGAATTAAATGAAAACTCGCCTCAAATTCATTTGAATTGAATCATTTGGAAATTAATGTCTTCATTTGCATAGATTGTAATTACTTTGTAATTCATGCCGGTTGAGGTACTGTCAGAGACATAATTTTAGTAAAAATATTTATTTGATGAAAATACTGGATAAATGCTAACCATACTAGACTGTGACCGCGTCTCAATAGATTTCTCCGGAGTAAAATGTAGCTTGTGTTATTCTGACGTATGAGCGAAATCTATGTAATCATGCATTAAAATTAGAGTTACAAACATCATAGTACAACAAATACATTTATAAAGGATTTGTTTAATTGCTGGAGAACTCACACAGCAACATAAATAAAACGAGTAAAAGTAATGAAAGGTTTTTTTACAATAGGTATAAGGGACGATATCACGCCGACTGTACTTCCTACACTTCCTTATGCTAATGCCATGGTTTCTTCTATTATTTGGTAACAAATAAGATGTTCTTTTTATTTATTTTACGCTTCATAGATTTAATAGGTCACTAACTCTATTAAAAATAATTGTCTATGGAAATGATAGCTTAGATCACGATTAGTGAATTGTGAACAAGACATCAAAATGTTAATTTGTTTAATAATACGCTCTGGAGGAATTTTAATGTTATCTTAATTTTGGAAACACATAAAATACCATCTATTGTTAATTTATATAAAAGCTTATGTTTTATTTACTTTCTAAATAATATCAATCATTACAAAAAAAATGTCTTATTCCTCTGAGATAATTAATTATTAAGGAGCAACAAGGAGTTTTCGCTTGTTACTAAAGGCTCAATAGGCGAAAACCTTTTCGACACAATTCTCTAGTGAGCCTTTCTTCAGGCTTCAATTTAACTTAAAAATTCATTGCTGCAGGCAAATATCAAAGTATTTAGGTCATTCTGTCCGAATCACGGCATATTTCGCACCATATCGAAGCCATTACACGGAGCTCACGTGTCAAAGTCGGCGTTTTGGCGGGAAGTCGACCGAATAATTTGGCCATTTTGATTTGCTTTATGGTCATGTGCGCTTGAGTTTAGTCATGGGCATTGCAGTTTATGCGTCTGGGATTTCATTTGAGAATATAATCAAATCTTGTAACAATATTCGTGTTTACATTTGTTCTTGTTTTATTGTTAAAAAAGGGGTTTTTTATTTTATGTAGCATGTTCGATTCCCGCCTCAGAACAATTTTTATGATCTGAAGATAATTTGTTCTGTGTCTGGGTGTTATATAAAAATATCTATCTATTGTATACATTTTGTATATCAGAAATCAAGCACCCGTAACACAAGCTCCGAGCTTAGGTAGGTGCTAGGTACCACGGGGCTAGATGATTCTGTGTGAAATGTCAGAAATATTTATTTATTTAATCATATTATTATAGTTTTATTGAACTTATTATGTCTAATTTAATCCCAACCTCCTCGCAGATGGATTTTTACCAGCTATTTGATAAGTCATGTGAATATTATATTAGTAGACTAGCCATCCGCCCTCGCTTGGCTTCGTGCATACTTAAATCACTCTACCTATTTAAAAAACCCCATCAAAATCCGTTGCGTTGTTTTAAGATTGAAGCATACAGAAAGTGACAGCGACTTCATACATATCTATGTAAATTCAGGTAGACTGCCTTTTGATCGGAGACTTGTGAAAGACACAAAGAAACTGCAATATGTGTTTATAAGTGTTATATTTTGATTCAATAAATTACTCACATAACATACCTAACTTTTTACATCTTACATAATGTTATATTCATTTACAATGTATCACCTTATATTTTAATTATAATTTATAAATTACTTATAAATATTTGTACCTAAATTTAAATTCAGACTACTAAAATTTACATTATAGGAGTTAGTGCTGCTGTAACAGTAGGTATATCTAATAAGTTGAAAATAAATTTAGTAAGTAATTAGTCATTTTACATGTTTTTCAATAGGTATTTTAACAGGTTCCGTTGCGCAAATCTAGTTAGATACTAGTTCAATATGAAATTAAATACCTACATATTATAATATAGTTTTGTGGCTTATTAAATTTAGTGGGATTCAATCATATTCTGCTAAACACTACTTGATTCTGTTGTTATAATAGGTATGCGTTCGATAACACGTGTGTACTCCATGGTGATCGATATGAAATCTATAAAAATCCATAAATCAAGGACAATCAATAATTTCACGTGTCAGCGAGTCGAGACAATACACGTAGCAAATCGCCTCAGTATTGTTGTGAAGCTGGTACAATTAACAGCCTTACAACAAAAGCAATAAAGTGTTTATTTCACCAGCAATTGTTGAATGTAAAAGTAAAAATGGCAATAAACCGCCAGCCATTTTGTTTTACTAATTGGCTCTTATCGCCCGTTTGGCATTAAACGTTCATTAAGTTGGTATATAAGGCTCGTATTACAATTCTAGGATTGTTTTAATTTAACCGATTATTAGCCGATTCAGAAAGCTTTCCAATCTTTTGACAATATATTATATACTAGCAGCCCCCGCGAACTTCGTCTCGCCATATACTTTTATTTGCAACTATATCCATACTAAATTTCATCCAAATCGAATTATCCTGCGTAAGCATATATTTTCCCGCGGAAGCATTTAATTTTTACGCGGTAAAAAGTCTCTCGCCATATACTTTTATTTGCAACTATCTACATACCTACTAAATTTCATCGAAAAACGAATTTCCCACGTAAGCATATATTTTCCCGTGGAAGCATGTATTTTCCGCGGTGAAAGGTCTCTCGCCATATACTTTTATTTGCAACTATCTTCTGCATAATAAATTTTATCTAAATCGATTTTTTCCGCGTAAGCATATATTTTTCCGCCGAAGTATGTATTTTTCCGCGGTAAAAAGTAGCCTATGTTAGGATTAGGATATTACATATTATATTACATTACATTGACTCCCCAGTGACGCTTACATGGAGCCTACATCGCATGCTGGCTAGCTGAGCGCGGTGAGCGACAACCTCGGGACTTTTTTCTAATACTTGCATTTTTAAACTCGTGATATCTTCCGAATGAAATGTCCGAATTGAATAATTCAAAAAGTTATAAAAAGGTATTAAAGCCGTCTTGAATATAAAGTAGCCAGCTCCAGCGGGGCCGCATTGACTATCGGTATATCGAAGTGTTGAAGTGTTTGTATAGAAACGCCACCATGTCCGTCCGAGTACAAGAACAGAGTTCGGAGGCTATTCCTTTAAAAAGGGGCGTAAGACAGGGAGACGTTTTGTCTCCGAAACTGTTTACTGCCTCTTTGGAAGACGCCTTCAAACTTCTGGATTGGAAAGGATTGGGCATCAATATCAACGGCGAATACATCACTCACCTTCGATTCGCTGACGATATCGTAGTCATGGCAAACTCGATGGATGAACTCGGCACAATGCTCGAAGGCCTCAATCGAGTCTCCCAATGGGTTGGTCTCAAAATGAACATGGACAAGACGAAAGTCATGTCCAATGTTCATGTAGAGCCTTCCCCTGTTATGGTTGAGAACTCGGCTCTTGAAGTTGTTGACGCGTATGTATACCTAGGACAGACAGTCCAATTAGGTAGGTCCAACTTTGAGAAGGAGGTCACTCGCCGAATCCAACTCGGATGGGCAGCGTTCGGGAAGTTACGCAACGTCTTTTCGTCCAAAATACCTCAGTGCCTTAAGACGAAAGTCTTCAACCAGTGTGTGTTGCCAGTGATGACATATGGATCCGAAACGTGGTGCTTCACCATCGGCCTCATGAACAGGCTCAGAGTCGCTCAAAGAGCTATGGAGAGGGCTATGCTCGGGGTTTCTCTACGGGATCGAATCAGAAATGAGGAGATACGTAGAAGAACGCGGGTCACCGACATAGCTCACCGGATTAGCTCTTTGAAGTGGCAATGGGCGGGCCATATAGCTCGGAGAACGGATGGCCGATGGGGCCGAAAAGTTCTCGAGTGGAGACCACGGATCGGCAAGCGCAGCGTCGGACGCCCACCAACAAGATGGACAGATGATCTGGTGAAAGCGGTTGGCTCGCGGTGGATGCAGGCCGCGTCCGACCGCAATAAATGGAAATCATTAAGGGAGGCCTATGTCCAGCAGTGGGCGTCCAATGGCTGACATGATGATGATGATGATGATGAATATAAAGTAATTTATTTTGATAAGGATTAATACCGAGGTACAAATGAAGACCCTTTCAAGAGGCGGCATATATAAATTAATATTTTAGAATAAAAAACTGCTTACTGTGACATAACTATAATATTTAGACATATGCTGTCGCGACATTTTTTGTAGATAATGATGAGTTCTGCAAAGTCGTAGTACATGATTTTGTTCTATCATCAATAGTTTTCGCAGCGCACGCGACGTAAGGAATTTTTCAGGTCATTTTTTTACACCTTATGTTACATTATTGGAGTTTTAGTAAGGATCCCTAATTTTTTTTTAAATATAATATAGCCTATGTTACTCGGGGATAATGTAGCTTTCCAAAGGCGAAAGAATTTTTGAAATCGGTCCAGTAGTTTCGGAGCCTATTCGTTACAAACAAACAAACAAACAAACAAATCTTTCCTCTTTATAATATTAGTATAGATATAGATATGTACTTTCAATAGGTACTAAGTTGCTCTGGCTGTTGGTTCCTAAAAATGTAATTTTAACTTAAAAGTAAGAATTTCATTTCAGGGGAAATTTCAACATAATTGCGATTATGGCTATGAATACATCTGCGTTTTTGTAATTACTTTATACAGGATGATATGGTTGATGGTCAGTATAAAAATCTACAGACGTTATTAGAGTACAATAAATTTGAAGTAAATTATCGTACGCGACATAATAATGACAACCAACAACCATTTGTTACGTCATAATGACATGTTTAAGGTTAAATGTTTAATAATTCCGCTATTTATAAGCGGTGGCAGTAGACTATAATTCAATTGATAATTGTTATTTCTGTTGTTTTCTGGTCTTTTGCGACATGTACGGTTTACGATATATTTCAAGGAGTTATGATGTTACAATATAATTGCTCACTGTGTGGTAGCAAATGACTACACGATAAACTTTACCTATTAAAGTAGGCAATTTAAACTTGGCTTGCATAAATATTGTATGCGTGTTTAATTATATTTCTATTTGCAATGTATTTTACGTTTAATTGTTATAATATAAAATATCTATCCTAAGAAAGATAGTGATTATTTTACAGCCACAAAACCATAATATTTTATGATATATTTATTTAAGTTCCACTACACATTGAGCGCATTTATGGCTTGTATCAACATTTTATTGCAAGTAATTAACTCGTACTGTCTTATTATTTAATTAACTTAGCATTGACATGTAGCCACACAGAGCTACATGTCATAAATGTAAGTGCCAATCAGCAATATACATAGAAGTAAAATTCATTTAACGTAATAAACAATAAAATCTCAATAAATTAATATACAACAATATAAAATTATTGCCCCGAATCCAAATAAGATCTGAATAAATACAGTTATTTACACTACACTATACACGAACCTACTTCTATATACACACGGGATATGTTAGGTGTCAAGTCTTAAGCTGCGTTAAGCAAAGGAACATTTTTGAGAGTTGAACATACTACAAAATACTATAAGTAATCATAATGAACATGGAAATGTAAGGCTTTAGAAACGGAGTGGAGAAATATCTCAGGATATGAATCTAAAAAAGACGACCGAAAATCTTACTATTTGAAAACGTATGATAATTAATTAAAGTAGGGACATTTTTGATGGAGCAAGTTCAGTCTTAGCACAAGTCATGTAGAATAGCAGTAGGCATATCTACGTATTTTAGACTAACGTTAGAAAAAGTTAAAGCTCTATCGAACATCTTTACAATTTAAAACCGTTAATTTATATCGGTAAGACTGTATGGACTTCCATACAGTTCCATACAATTGACTTCAATTAGAGATTGGTTTTTACATTAGTAATCAATAATCTGCAGTAAAATCCAGAAATGTTTGCTAGCTTCTGACAGTTTTCCATGTTCATTTTGATGGCGTCAACAAATGATGACATGTCTATAATGGTGCGGAACATCGTGAAACGCTATTTACCTCTAACAAACATCACTGTAAACAACGAAATGATTTATACGTTTTAACACACCTACGTTAGTAAAATCAAGATGTATGCTCACTTTAATAGAGACATAAAATCCCCAGCAATACATGCATAAAATGGACGTTATTTCACATAAACGTTAACGAACTGTCGTTATCTAACTGATAAAATATGATACGATTTTTCACTACACAGTAGTAATGTCTCAACTCTAATGCGTTCAAGTCACTAGCCACTTTCACGTATTAAGCAATGATTCTATGCTGAACGGGTTGTGTTTCCTCTCTCCTCGTTTGGACAAGTCCTGCTCCGTGTTCCTGCCTCCGCTGAGGTCCAAGGATACAGCTCTGCCAGAGTCGAAGTCGAATTTCTCGAAGTTCGCACTTGCGGCTCCGAATTGTTGAAAGAAGGAGGTCTGAGGGTCAGGCGTTGGGCTGAAGTGTCTGCCGGAGTGAGCGTCAGAGGTGGAACTATCGGAGTTGTTGATACCGTCCGCTCCCGACGGCGCTCGAAGCCTTCCAGTCATGGAGAAGTCCTCAGGTCCTGAGTGGGAGGAGTCTCCTCCTACCACGTCGATCATGCACTCCTCCCCTTCGCCGTCGCCGTCAGAGTCGGAGAAGACCCCGCTGTTTCGATGCTGCGCGAGGTATTCTATCTTCAGAGCCTCCAGGTCGACTGCGATGCCTTTCGCTCGGAGCTTTCTTGCTTGGCGGTCCAGTGCTTTTGCCAGCTTCTTTCTTCTTCTCGCCCTGATAAGAAAATAGGGCAAAATTAGTATAGAACCTAATTTTAGAGGGAATGAGGATTTGGGAGGCTTTTGCATAGGTATAGTTTTACCATGAAGGATGTTTATTTCTATGGATCTGTTGCTCAATCCTTTGACAGCCTAATAAATAGTATGTCCGTATATGTAGTAATACCATGTCTTTTCCCTAAGTCTCTTCTAAGTGTATCTAAGTGTAAGTATCATTTTCTAAGTGTTCGTTCTATGCTGCAAGTTCCTCACCTCTCGCGCGCGCGCAGCTCGTGCGGCGGGATGGGCTCGCCGGAGCAGGACTGCGGGTGCGCGTTGTGCGCCGGCCGGCCCGGACCTTTCTTATCTAAGTGTTCGTTCTATGCTGCAAGTTCCTCACCTCTCGCGCGCGCGCAGCTCGTGCGGCGGGATGGGCTCGCCGGAGCAGGACTGCGGGTGCGCGTTGTGCGCCGGCCGGCCCGGACCTTTCTTCGTGTGCTCCTTCTTGCGCCATTTCGCGCGACGGTTCTGGAACCATACCTGGGGAAGGAACACGTGGTTAGATTGACTGGTTGACTGAAAGCTGCGGTTTACTCTCGTTGACTGGTAATTAATTAGTTAAGTATTAAGTTTTAGAAGTTGTAAGTTCCATAACATATAAAGATTTCGTGTGTCTAAGAATAGCACCTGCCAACTAGTCTGTTCCCGTGGGTGTCATTATATCTACTAAGGTTTATTTTTACCAAATACCGACAGCAGCATCGTACCCCACGATATGTTTTATTGCTAAAGCACAAGCGCATTGAAATAAAATAAGAGAAAGAAAAAGTAGAGGTTAGAATTTCGAACCTCCGATCTGAATCAGATCTGATCTGGGATGAAAGTTGAACAGAAATAATACTTTTCAAAATACCACGACAAATGCTAAGATATTTTCTAATGCGAAACGCCTACACTACACAGCCGTAGTGGGCGTCATCGCAAAACCCACGATCCGACGATTAAACACTTACAGCGTTAACAAAAAGAATTATGCAGTTTAAGGCTGGTATTTCTGTGATGCTAAAACAAGAAAGGTATAAAAATTATAGATAGACAATTTTTTTCCTCGCAAAAAATAACGTGATAATATTACATTTAAAAATAAAAACATAAGAAAAATTCAATTAGGGATAGGGCGACTATGTCTATGTTGATTTCTAGAGTAGAAATTGTGTACAATCGTGAAAAATACAGACTAATTAGGCAAATTAATTAAGGTAGGTTTAGGTGGCACCTGTTGAAGATCATCGTAATAATAATTGTATTCGCATTCCGCTCTGCTTGTAAAAGGTCTTGCCTTTTATTGCGATTGAGACATGATGTTTGCGCGCGCGTTTACATGCTAATTTGATGCGCAGACTCGCGTGCCTTCAGTTTATGCGCATAAAAGCTCTTAGTTAAAATGTTTTAGCAAAGCCATGCGGTTGTTATGATGATGATTATAGTAAGCTTTTCCCGTTGATTTTGCTTCTTGATCGAGAGGTCAATTGAAAGTATAAAATAAATAAAATAAAGTTTATAGAATAAGGAATTACAAACATAATCTTAGACTAAATTGATTACGACAAAAATGGCCACTACTCGGTTTATTTCTACTAACGCAGCGCCAGAAATGCAGTAGGTATATGCTTTTGTATATTATCTTGTATTTCTTTACTCAAATTAATTAACATAATTAAATACACATTATAAAACGTAATAATATTATAAGCGGAATAATCTTATATAAACTTTATTTTGTCAAATCTTGAATTTGTTCTTGAACGATGTCGTTGTGTAAAAATTGTCCAGCAATATTTATTTATTATTCGTTTGAAGACTCATCAAAACTGTGGTTTAAAAACGTCGTCATTTAGTTTACAGACTACTATCCATAGGTTATAATTTATCTATGGCAGTAGAATTTTAGATACCCTACTAATTTAATACAATGTTGTTAGTCCGTTAGATATACCTACCTACACAGCTCCAATGTAATTAAGTTAGGAACAGAGGAAAATAAAGAAACAAGTCGATGTGAATTAATGGCAGGGGAGACCGGGGTAGGGGGTACGTGTCTCATTAGGGCGGTGGTTACTGCCCGTAGGGTTGCCCGCTTAAAATTAGATATAAACCAATGGTAATTAATCGGTGAAGTTGTTTTCCTGAAGTGTTTCAGTGTTATTTAAAAATATATAATTGCAACTTTTGATGAAATCGACGAGTTATAGGTATATTTAACACATGCTTTTTCAAAGCATTATGTAGGTATGTAAAATATAATGAACATTTTTAGTAAAAATAAATTTAATTTATTTATTCAAAGAATGATAACTTCATAAAACAACAACGTAAGTATCATCAAAATCGGTTTTAATTTAAAAATACATGAAATCACAAACGCAAAAAATGAGGTATTCTTGAATTTAAAAAATACATCAATATATTTACTTTATATGAAATGCAGAGTCGTATTTACGTATTTACGTATACTATCAACGTTTTATTATCAGTTAAATATCAATTCACAAGTTTCTATCGCATTGATAAAGCCCATCGTATAAATGTTGGTTTTCAGTTTAGTGAATAAATGTAGAATTTTCCATTATGCGTCGCATCTCACAGACGCAAAGCCAACCAATTTCCATTAAAGGTCCCGTACGTTCTCTTAATCAATGTATTTCGATTAGAAGGTAGAAAAGCGAGGTAAATTAAAACGTATATTGGACTATCTTTATCCAAGTAATGGCAAGTGACGGCGGTTACGACTCCATCTGCATGAAGTATGACCATAATACAGATATTCCAGGTAATATAATGGAATGAGATGTTTCAGGGTTAATAAGGTTTTCGTACTATGCGATGTTTGTATGGTTTATGCACGGCTTTCATTAAATAAATGAAATGTTTTATCTTAGTAATTTATCGAGCAGGCTAGAACGGGTTTATCGTTGAGTAATGAAGAATGAGTGAAGGCTTGGTCGCAGATTCTATGGGTCAAAGCAAAGCCGAAGATTTTATACTCAGTACTAAACCAGCGTCGGACGTAAAAGTAATTTATTATCGATGTCGATGCGTTTGTTTATTACTTTTCTAAATACAACGAGCACAAAACAAGATATTCTGGGAATATGTGGATTTATCCCTCGAAAACGCCCTAAGACAATTTAAGAAAGCCAAGAAAACATTTTGTGAAAATCCCGGGGCTGCAATTCCCGCTTCTCCCCTTTGCTTCGGTAAATAAGACGCTCCCTCAAGTAACTCGGTAATACTTGCGTATGTTTGTCGATTTGTTAAGATCGTTCTGAGTAGGAGGGATTATTTTGCTGATTTTCTTTCTATGAAGTGTTATGTAAGAAGAAAAGGTAAGTATGTGGAGTTTTTTATACATTTATTCAGAAGTTTTTGAAGATAATATTGAACAAATTGGTTTAGGTATATTTACACAAAATATAGAACCACTTAAATTCTAAGCCTCTTTTTAGGGATGTCAATTATTTAAGTAGATACTAATTTGCAGCTTATTTTCAGAAAGGCCTTCGTAGGTAGTATTTTACTAAAATAAGTTTTCAATACCTCATATACCTTCCTACTATAATATAAAGATAGTTTTTCAAGAGAGACTAGTTTTATGGATTTTAAAAAATACTGTTAAATTGCTGGATACATTCATGTGAAGCCCTCATTAGCAAGTAACCACATTAACCCCACTCCATAGCGAAGTAAATCTTGTTTGGAAGCTTACATTATTCATATGCGATAACTCAGCTTGGGGCAGCCCTGGAGCAGGCTTCGTGTCTATCTTTTACCACTAAGCCTCCGGCGCCCATATCACCCTCCGAGCGAGAAAACAGATACAGAAAACACAAGAGTGATAGGGATGGCGAACACTCCTTAAATTTTATATTCTATCCGCATTTTGTCGCCTAAGCGTTCCATTTAGTGTTCCATATTTAAACCTCGCACCATTCTTTTTTCTTGTTCGGCGGGAATGTAAGATTTTTTTCTTTTGGGGTGTATTCGATGTGTGTGGAATACTGATGTGTGCGTGCGGCCGCCGCCCTGTTAGGGAATGAAATTGGCATATAAATGTAAATTTTATGCTATGAATTTTAAAATGAAGTCGATACTTCGCGGTTTCGAGGAGTTTTCGGCGGCCGGGGATGAAATTAGATTAGAGTACGCCACTTTGTGGAAGTAGGTAATGGGCTTTTAGCGTATGCTTCAATGTTATATTATTGCCCGTTTAGCATCATGATTCATGTACGCTAACGCTTTAAAATTGCAAAATTCGTTTGAAAGTCTCTAAAAGAATTGCAATAAGACTTAATCAAAACAAAGAGGAACCGTATGACAGATCCAAAGTCCCCTAATAGAAAAGCATTAACGTTCAGTGACATTATAACTGGCCATAAAGAAAAACGATTGCGACCGGGTCCGCCATATAAAACACCCGAGCGAAAGAAAATAGAGAAATGAAAGAAGAGGAAAAAATCCACTTTACAGAGGCAAACAAGTCACTTTAACTTTATTGAGCTGTAATCGAATTGTGACGTCCCTGCGAGCCTGCAAGGTCGGAGCCGCAGGATCTGCAGCCATCCTTATCTGACCCGCCCATTTAAATCTATGCTATTCAATCGTGCCGTCTCACTCGCGTCCCAGGGGTGCGCGGAGATTGCAATCTTTTGATTTATACCAACTATTAGGAGCGGTAGGATATTCCGTCTCGAACGAGATTTTCGATAAACGTCGGTACAATAGAAGTTAGTACTGATTATAGACGTGGATTAACTTATTTATCTCACGTATTTATGAAGACAGAGCTCTTTGTTTCTGAAACTGGCTGATACCTGATAAGTCTAGCTCAATCAGACACAGGTGTAATTATTTTTAGAAACTACAATTAGAGTTTTAAAATGTAGTTATATTCAAAGGTGTTAGTTATTGGTGATAATGATTGTTATTTAATACATGGCTGAGTCATTTTACATACATAGCAGTATGTATGGTATAATCTATAGCAGGGGTGGCCAACTTGATAGGACCCAAGATCTATTGTTCACTTGAGAGACCCTGTGCGATCTACCAATTACATACTTCTAGAAATCGAAAAATATATACTTATATACAGGGCGTCCCAATCTTATGGGCCATGAAGGGGAAGTACCTACCTTAAATATCGTAGATAGTGAATTTTGCTCAAAGAAGACTTTATGTTATTTTTAAAAGTTAGTAATTCTGCATTCATGGATTTTCTAAAAATTTCTTGCTATGCCTGGGAATCGAACCGAGTCAAATGTGAAAAAAAATTTACCCTACTTTTATGATGCCAATCGAAAGAATAGCTAAAAAATAATAACTCTGCTTAAGTAACATAGTATTTTAAAAGAAAGGAACAACATAAAATGATTGAGTCAAAGTCATATGATCGAGTTGCAAACAGAGTTGTGCCATATCACATCGAGTGTTCACCATAAAATGATTAGATAATCAACAGGCAGCGGGCTCATTAAAAGATTGGCGATTTGCAAAAGGCAAAAGGTCATTTTGAGCATTTAATTAATTAATTTACAAAAAAATACCAACAAATGATTAATTTCAAGTTGCTTTCTTATTTTAAAATACTATGTTACTGAAGCAGAGTTATTATTTTTTAGCTATTCTTTCTATTGGCATCATAAAAGTAGGGTAATTTTTTTTCACATTTGAGTCGGTTCGATTTCCAGACAAAGCTAATTTTTTTTAGAAAATCTATGAATGCAGAATTACTAACTTTTAAAAATAACATAATGTCTTCTTTGAGCAAAATTCACTATCTACGATATTTAAGGTAGGTACTTCCCCTTCATGGCCATAAGTTTGGGACGCCCTGTATAAAACAGCATACTTCAGTTCCCTTCCAGCTTATTGGTCATCGCGCGCCGAAAACAAATACCGTGACGGAACAGCGATTGAAAAATTATACAAAATGATGTGTCCAGCAGTAGGTGATTACGTTGGGCAGTAGACTGCCCAATTATATTTATTTATTATATTTATAACTTATTTATTTTTGCCTTGCCACGATCGACTGGACTAACAGTCGCGATCGACCGGTCGATCGCGATCGACCGGTTGGCCACCCCTGATCTATAGCTATCCAAACTGTTTGAAAAATAAAAGTAACAATACTCAGGAATAAAGTACCTAAGCACTTGACAAAATGGGTGTTATTTACAGAGACTTTTTGATGCATCTACTAATATTCTTATAGTTTCCGGGATTAAAATCAAAGATCCAAATAAGGTTAGTAAGTACTAGGTTTATTTTGTGTATTCTCTTGTAATTTGGTGTACCAATAAAAACAACTTTATTGTATTGTATATACCTACTAGAAAAGACGATATTTAAAGAAGACCAACAAACAACATGACATCAGGCCAGACGAGAATCGAACCCGGGAATAAAATATCCACTGCAAAACCACATCAGAGATTGACGAGTTCAACTGATGGTTTTCCCGCTACTTATTAAAGATGTCCAAATCCTGTATTCCGCTATCTCATCTACCAAGATTATCACCATCCGACATTATTGAATCCTAACGCATTGTTATAGAGTCCGTTTTGGAATGCAATCGGAAAGTGAAAAGGTTGGGTTATATAAGTTTTCGTCCCCAAAGGCCGCTTAGCCCGAAGGTTCTCGAAGGTTCTCGAAAATAAGGAAAATGGACCCTCATTTATATTGAAAGGAAAGCGTCCAAGTATTTTTGTAATATTTACTTACATACGTGGAAGGTATGATGTTCGTATCAGCTGGACGTAGGCGTACTTTTCATATAACTAAGAACCCCTATATTTACTATCCCACTGCTGGGACACAGAGACTTCTTTCATAGCGAGAGATGTCTTAATTCACCACAATGGCCTACCCGGGTTACATAGACATTTCTTTAAGATTTTGAATTGATTCAGAGTTTATATTGAAGAAATACCTTCATATTTGTTTTTATTTAGATGCTATTATGATTCTTATTAATAATATTATTCTCATTTACTTAGAATCTTACGCTGTGAAGTAAAATGTAACAGATGGGATATTCTAAGGCTGGCACCGCAATAAATATTTATAAATTTAAATTCTTTACGCTCTTTGACTCTGCCAAAGGAAATGAAGACATTAACCGTGAAGTGCTAACTAACCCTGAAATGTGCTAAAATTATAACACATTGTGTTTTATTGAACGCACAAATCGCTTTGTCTGCATCATTTTTGTCACGCTCTCCGTTATTCCTACTAATATTATAAATATGAAAGTTTAAGTATTAGAGATGTTTGTTACTTTTCGAAACTACTGAATGGATTTTGATGTAAAATCTCAGTTATAAAGCTTACATACAGAAACTAATAATATTAGCTTAATTTTACCTCCGGAATAACCCCGGACAAAGCTACGTGAAAAGCAATTATGACTTTATGCATGAGATTAGGCCTTAATACACCACGCAAGCCAAGTACATGTGATAAATTTGACATGTCCTATTTTCATCAAACTAAAAGTTCTTAGAACATGCCGGCTTCGTCAAGATCTTTAAAGAACTTCTATATAGCGCAGAAACATTTTTTTAAACATGCAAGAAGAAACATCCAGAGGTGCGCGACGGAGTTTGAATTCACGAGCTCCGAAATAAAAGTTGACTGTGCTCTCACTTAGCCAACACGGTTTAATGCGGCCAAAACAAATGTATGCGTAAGAAAATTGCCCTAATCAAATCACCATAAACTAAAACCAGATATTAAAACTGTAATAAAATCATGCAAAAACTAAGTATCCATATTCGGCGCCGTCGCAATTATATTAACGTAAACGGTTTATTTGGAAACTTTAACAGATCATTAAACATTTCAAAATAAGCCTAACAGGAAACGTTAGAAGTTTACGCAATTTGCTTTAACAGTTGGTTACTTAGTCGTGGTGCTTAGATCCGAATGTGTCCCTACCCTTTGATGGTTAACATAAATAACCCTTAAAGCCGCACTTCGCACATTTTACGTTAACTTTTACTGTGGGTTACTCAGCTTTTGTTTCGCTCATAATTAACATTGTGATATGTAACTAATAGAGGTATTGAACTTCCGTGTGGTAGTGGTTTAAGAATAGTATCACCTCATATCTTAGCGTGGGTGTCTTCACCCACGTGTTGGGATTCATTTACTAGAACACAGGTAGTAGCATCGTTCTGTCTTACCAACTGCAATTACCAACCCGCCTGATGGTTCTGATGGTTCATCATCATCAACCCTTTTTACATTCCCACTGCTGGGATACAGGGATTTAGGGACTTCTCTCTTGACGAGAGAGATTAAGCCTTAATTCACCACGCTGGCCAAGGGCGGATTGGTAAATTACCCATGTAAGAATGTCCTACAAAGTTCTCAGAACATACTGGTTTCCTCACGATGTTTGCCTTCATCCTTAGAGTATGTGTTTTTTTTTGTCTGGTGGTTAGGAATATGAAATCCACAAAGACATTATAATAGGAGTTGGATAGACCCGCACTAAATAGAAACGTAATAAGGATTATTCTAATCAAAGATTAGTGTGTGTGCCTGTTAATCTGGTATTTATGTGCAAAATAAATGTATTTCTTTCTAGTGTTCTAAGTTACACCTGACTATAAAAAAAACTGGTGTTTGATAAATTAATAATGAGATAAACGGACAGTCCCCCGAACCTTTTAACGTTAAATTTTGGTCAACAGTTTCAGAAACCAAAAATTAAAGGTAAAATGGTAAAAAAAAAATGGTAAAGTTATAGGTACAAGCATACACTACACATCCCATGCACTCAAGTCACTAAACCATGCAAGCTTACAATATAATATCTATAAAAATACGTACATTAACTGTACTTACAGCCACTCTGCTCTCCTTCAGGTCGAGCCGCATCGCCAGCGCCTCTCTCATGAAGACATCGGGGTAGTGGGAGGCGAGGAAGGCACGCTCCAGCTCTTCAAGCTGCCAGGAGTTGAAGTTGGTGCGGGAGCGACGGCGCTTGCCGCTGTCCCCGTCGTCGTCGAGACCTGGGGAGAAGATGTCTACTTTTGGTGATGATGCGCTTTTAAGGGTTAAAAATAGGTCAAAATATTTTTTTTAAGAAAATCTTTTTTCTTTTAGATATAAAGTATTATTAACAATAATTTAACTAAAAAAACCGACTTCAAACTCCTCCATAAAATTTTAAGAATTCCACAAATTTCTCAAGGATACCATCATCAGAATTCAGATCATAATCTGCAAATCAGTCCTGGCGTCTTTGAGTAATCGGTGACCATACATAAAAATAAAGATTCCGAGGAAATGAGAACATTTTCCTTTTTTTTGAGACGGTTAAAAATAAAACGATGTTAAAATTTCAGACCATCGAAACAATAATTTTCTCTCGACGATAAAAGTTGATTAACAAAATAATCAATATTCAGTAGGTTCACACAACCTTATCGATTTAACTTCACACTAAAAAGCTATAAATCAACTCAGCTATTTCAAGAATTAATAAAGTTGGAACGTTCCAATCACAAGATTGAAATGAATAAGACATCATCGTAAAAGACACGGCTAGTGATGCTAAGAAAAGCCGGAGCGAGAGATAAAAAGCCGGATGGTTAAACAATAAGTCGGGATTGTTAAAGATATGAAAAGACGGCTATAATCTTCTGATACCAAGAACATTTTTGTATGCCGCCATACCTTCTAGTGTGCTAGCGGCCAGTTTTATAACAGACTAGCTTTTCGCCCTGCGGCTCCGCCCGCGTTTTACACTTTCCCGCAATTTTCTTTGCTATATTATAGCCTATGTTACTCGGGGATAATGTAGCTTTCCAAAGGTGAAAGAATTTTTGAAATCGGTCCAGTAGTTTCGGAGCCTATTCATTACAAACAAACAAATCTTTCCTCTTTATAATATTAGTATAGATGTCATGTCAATCAATAAAAAAAATAAGTGTAAACTATTTCATTTCAACCAAAAGTGCTAGCTACTGAGCTAGTCTGGTTTCTAAGTGATTTAGTTTCCGAGATATTTTTGTCCCAAAAACAAATTACCTTTACGACCTACTATTATATACATAATATAAGTTTTTTACTTAAAATTCAAAGTTTAAATTTTTCACAAATTGTTTCTTAACGTTGATATTTTAATATGTCTACGAGTCATATTACTGTATTTATACAGATTTTTTTTTCAATACTACTGTTAGACCAAGAGTTGTTATTAGTTAGTTAGTACAGTATAGGATTTAATTGGTTGACGCACCGCGATTGCAATAACAGAAAATAATAAAATATTTTGAAAGATGAAAAGCCGGCGATTCCTGTAAGTTTCAGCTCTAACAACGTAAAACTCTCGCTCAAGAATCGCCGCCATTGAAACAAAGCCGCAACCAGAGACTCATAAAAAAGAGATAATCTCGAACAAACCGTCAGAACAAGTTTTTGAAAATAGAATATAATTTCTAATTTTCTCCCGGTGATTTTAATTAAAAATGGTCCCGGGAGAGCGAGACGGTTGCGCCGCGCAGCGTTAGGGGTACGAAAGGGATGGCAATAAATTACGAGCTCGGTCCTCCGAGGGACTAAATAAATTAGAAGTGATTAAGAGGTACGCTTCTGTTGTGCAATGTATCGTTGTTTTGTGAGTTTGATAATTTCGTAAATTAGCTTTTTACAAGAATTAATTATAGCTTACCGTTTGTATATACCTACTGTTTAAAATAAAATTACGATCTAGCGAAGTTATTTTTCTTATCGAAAAACCTACATCAAGCTTACCTTAAATATGCAAAACAACAGCCTCTTACTAGTTTTTAGGACATAGAATTGATTAATCATTTACAATTACATAGAACCTTTGTCTAACGAAGTAAAATAACCTTGTTATTTTATTTTGATGGATGCGCTCCTCTGTCACCTTAAGAGTATCGCAAAGTTACTGCATTAGAGTGAGATGGTAGTATAGAAATAAATCAGAGAGGAAGAGAGACGGGTGCAGTTATTGTATTAAAACAAACGGGTGCCTTGGGCCCGCAGACAACAGTTTTGGCGCGCTTTAATTTAGTCTGCTGGTTATAATGTCACTGAAGGGGGAATTAGTAAGTATCTATTTGAGGGTAGGATGGTTAATAAATTCGTGTAATCTATTATTTTGGATCTTTATGATTATTTGATGTTTCTGGACATTGTTAGTTGTGCATTTTATAAAGGATATGGTGAATTGTTAAGTTTAAGGGTTTGGGTGCTTTTCTATTAAAGAAAATATATTGGGATTGTATTGACATTTATCATTCTGCTTTGCATTTTTGAATTGACACAAAATATTAAGTTACAAAAACATTGTTAATCCTTTTATTTACCTAAAACAGAATAAGTCATCGAGAAAATTCAAATTTCGCCTCTTTCGGTCAGTGCCGGGACTTGAGCCTGCGACCAATTGTTATTTTTTTTAGTTTCTTAATTTACGTTCATGTCATTAGTGAATAAATAAATGAAATGAAACTCTATTTTTATATCTATTACCCACAGTAAAGCAACGTACAAATCATGGATGAGTTATTGTTCTATTTTCCCAGATTAAAATCTTTATTGTTGATTGCCTTTATAGAGTGGGGAAGAAAATTGATATGAGCCCAATAAACTTGGCTATTATAAATCAATGGAAGTATGAAAATTATTGCTATGTCTCATTTTAACATTATAATTGAATAATATCGATTCATCTTTATCTCCGTTTTTCAAATTAAAGTATGTATTATCATTGTTTCAGCCATCGGCTTGGACGTCAAGAAAATTTCGGAAAAACTTTAGTACCTAACAATTTCGGTGCAAAACTTCTATTCCTGTTTTCATGTGTAATTTGAATTCCTAGTAAAATCTAGTTACCTAATTTGGTAGAATTACTTCAAGTCAGAAACGAGCAACAATTGCAACGCTGTAGTTACCCATCCGCCATTCCGGGTGTGACCAATCAAAACTCTCCATCCACATAAAACTTTATTATTCCCAGAATCAATTGTCGGGCGCGGCCGGAGAGGCGAGCGACTACATAAAATACCGTTGTAATCACCAAAAAGTACTAACTTACGTTAATTTTTGCAATTCACACTGAAAATACGGGCCCCGACTCCCAAGGCATCGACAGTCTCAAAAGATCAAAATTACGACTCGGCTCACTGTCACCTCCACGCAATAAATCGATGCACATAATCAGAGCCCAATACTTCGAAAATTGATAACGTGTAAAGAGTGCAGCCTTTAAAAACCAATATCACCGTCCAAGTGTGAAAGAGAAGGGAGATTCTCGAAAGCGATAAAAATAGTTTACTTTACGCGTACGAAATTGCGGTTTGCGTAAGGAGGTAATTGGTTAATGTGATTAAATTGACGGTTCGATTATGGAGTCCTCGCCAATATAGGGACTGTGATAAATGACTTACTTCTCGGTGTTGGCTTTGCCTTCGGTTATTAAATTATAAGTTGTTCGGGAAATGAAAGGCGCTTTCTGATTATAGTGACAATGTTGCTGGAACATACACCTACCTACTTAATTTTCTCATAATTACATAGTTGAATCTTTCTGTGTTCAAAAACATTTTGATTAAAAAAATATAGGTATCTTAAATAGCTTTGATAACTAGGGACAGTGTCACATGCGTTTGAACAGAGTGGCAGGTTTGATTATCACCTGAGTTAGAAGTTTGAGCTCCATTTTCTCTAGAAGTACCTAAGTGGTCAATATTTACAATAGAAAATTTAAGTGAGGTCTAGTCTCATTCTTGTTTTTTTATAAAGCCTTAGGACCCAATAAAACATTATTTAATAATAAACGAAATTTCTCACACGATACAGTAGGTCCAGTTAATCGGTCAAGTTTTATAGAGACATTAAAAAAATGAGAAATCACTATAACCATACCATTCACTCACGTCCAACCCCACCTACTTAATGTCCTTATTAAACAAATATTCCAAGGCAATACCCAAAAATCTGCAAAATGGAGGTCGAAAATATAAGCGGTCGAAGCGCACTGAAGCTCACTATAATTTGGATCCGATCCTCCGAAATTAATTTCCAAAATCACCGGCAATAATAAAGATATAATTTTAACCTAAATACGTACCTGCTGTGAGGACAGACACGCTTTGCAGGGCCGGATTTGACAGGTTTATGCATTTTTTTGTATAAATAAAATAAATATGCAGGAAAATTTACACAGTAACTAACGTCTAACATCCAGTCCCGTGGCAAGCTATAATTCTATAATGTTATGTTCAGTGCTCTATGTAGATTTTTTAGATGATGCTTTACACAAAAAAAACTTATTTCTTGTCAGATTACCGATATTATAAACGTTAAAAAAGATCCAATTTTTTTAATTTTATCTTTTAAGTACATATTTATTTGTAAACCTATTTAGGTTTCTACTAGACATAGTATGACAAACTTTTAGTGGTAGTTTTTGAGTAGGTAAAGGTGTTATAGAAATCAACAAGCTTACCACGGGGCTAGATGTTGCTGCGTAGTTGTTCATATAAATATATTTCCAGAGTCCATCCCTGTTGCGTCCAGACGAAAGTGGCTTCATTAGCCGATTCTGAGAAGCACATTACGACTCTTGGGTATAATTGAATTTCTTATGTGTCGCGAAACGATTTTTTGACTGTCTGAATTCTTTAAAGCTATAAAAACGGAATAAACTACCTACGAGTACTATCTTTTGGTAATTCTTTTTTAATATCGAAGTAAATAAATACATAGAATCAATTGAATTCAGATGAATACCTTGACTAGCGTTCCTCCCTCACTTAATCATTATAAACTTTCCTTTCCTTCAATAATATGCTACGTTTTGAATTTAGAACTAAAAAAATAAACCTTAGTTAAAGGTTTTATTGTAAAAATAATTTGACATACTCGTAGTATGCGCTTTTATTTAAATACCAACCTAATTTTATTAAATCAAAAATAACTCATCTATTTCATCTTTAAAGCTTTTTGTCCAAAAACCACAATACGTCAATATAATCAATTTTGTATCGAAATGGATGTGGATAACATTATCTTCAACCCACGACGCATTTTGACGTTATTTTATCATACAAATTAGGAGTTTGAATATTTTACTAAACATTATATCGTAATAAGTAGCCCGGTTTAATCTTTAGAAGAATCTGAATAGAAAATGACTTTATTCCACGACCCAGAATAGTGCCCGAGGCATTTTTGAAGATTGAAACTTGATAAATTGAGCCTACTCTACATTAATATAGGGTTATAAACGCCAATTTTATGCCATCGATAATAAAGGTGTAATAATAATTTAATATTATACGTGTATATTGAAACCATTAGACGTGCGGCTGGTTATGTTATTGTTTTATGGTTTTTCTGTTTTGCTTTCTGAAGTTTTTTATAATAAATCAAATATGTATGTATACCTATTATTTACAATATGTAGGTAGGTAAGTATATATATTTCATATAGGTATATAAATTTACCGCGTTATTCCCATGTTTTCTAACCTTTGAAACCGTTCCTGCGCTACAACGACTATTTTAAAACCTAAATCACGAGTCATGGCGTGACCAAGGGAAATAGGAATTCATTTTTATATAATTATATTATATTTAATGGATATTATGATAAAATACAAAATTAACAAGTGTCGACAACAAATACACATAAAGGACCGATGAAGAAAGTAATTGACTTTAAAAAAACACTTGATTTACGGTCTGCTACGAATCGCATAAGCCCTATCGAATTCGTTATCCTGTGTTTCTTCTGCATAAAGAATATCAAAACAAGAACAGCTGTGAAGTCAATCCCGACCGCAGTAATTATTAGGGGATTATTCCCAAGCGGTCACGCGCCGAGTTGCGTTCACTAGCATTACTGTGAGTGAGCGTAGGCAAACCAATAATAACATACATTGCGATAAACCTTTTAACTTGTGGAGTAAGGTAGGTAGCTGGTTTAGTAGCGCCACTCTTTGCAACATTTAAAGGCTTTTTAGTACGATTAATAACGTTGTAATCGACTGCTAGATACAAATTAAAGATTTAAGTACATTTCAAGACTCCATCACTAGCAACTACTTCATTGTTGGTGCGCAAAATGGGAATACTTCTTATTGTTTACATGGTTTTGACAAACATTAAAATATAATCTTATGTTAACGTAAAAATGATAGGTATGTGTAATTATTTAAAGTATCTAATAACTAATTTTACTTTTACCAAAAAAAAAGGACTTTAAACTGGATCTATAAAATGACGAGAATTCCATCAATTTCTAAAGGATACAATCATCATGGCTATAGTCCCATAGACCTGATGACTATGGGATATGTACCTATAGGTACTCCATCAAACAAAAATTTGTCTTTGCGTCGAAAAAAAAAGATTCTAAAGATTTGAGAAATTCCGCCTTTTCTTAAGTCGGCTAAAAAGAAGTAAAACAAGTAAACATTATCAAGTTATCAACACTCCCAACTTTTCAGGAAACTAGCAATAATTCCAAATAATCTTTCCCCACAAATCGTGCTGTCAAAAGTTATGTTTTCCACAGACATCACGGTATTTTTGCAAGTTGTACATTATCTGTGGGTCCCGGGAGAGTGATATTTCAATAGGAAGAGTAGCCGACGTGTTGTGGACTGTTGCGTAATCGACATCCGACCTTCACTCTTGGAGTTATCTATAAATGGTTGATGAACTGGTTTGTTTGATCTGCTAAGTCGATTAGTTGGTACTGTAGCGATAGAACAGAATAGAATATTTTTTAATAATCAACGATTTCAAAACCAATTTATCTTAACTATCTTTATTTCATGAAATTATTTGCAATTTTTTCAAAAGGTACTTTCAAATTCAATCCTAATACCTGTTGTTATTCATTAAATTTACCCCTAAAATAAATCTTATGTATAGCCAGAATGGCATCCGCAGGAATAACAATTTTAAAACCTTGTCTGTTCATAAAAACTAGAACAAGAATAAATCTAATGTTATTGACAATGTGATAAAAAAGTGTTGGTCCTTGTTTAAATTCTATACCAAATACCATCAAGTAGTAAAAACACTCATACAACAACTCGTTAGCCAAAATATTCAAAAAGAAATTCAATAAAAAATAAATAAATTAATATAAATTAAATCTTTTAAATTATTTGAAAGTTGTTACAAAAGGAATCAAGGGTGGTTATAATCTATTGCCGTTATTATGGAGCAATGTGGAAGGGCCCCGCTGGGAGCGATTCGTCAGGAATCACCGCATTCTGATGGCCCTTCCACCGCTGTAAGGGCTTTTACAGCAGGATAGTCGGCAGGGTTAAGGGCGAAATTACAACTAGTTTTTCGTTGAACAAAATAATTATTATAAAACTAGCTGTTCCCGTGCTGTGAGATTGTGTTTGTGATGGCCCTCAGGCCATCTTATCATAACTGGAGCAGGAATTTAAATAGCCTAACTTGTGTCTAAAGTGTCTAGGTAAATGTTTATCTTCCAAATTTCCTCTATTTTGGATCATTGGTAATGGCGGAACATATACATACAGAAAAATAAATCGTCAAATTAGATTCAGTATCATTATATTGAGCCTATAAACACAATATCCCTAAAATAAACTAACTTACTCCAGGACCGACCCGTACAGATTTATTATTTGTATTGTATAGATTAAGGATTTTTTAATACGGGTTTTACAAGAGAACACTTAGCAAGGCTAAAAAGTAGTAGGTATTTTTTGGACACAACAAAATGCTGTAGTATCTACTTAACAATTTCTGACAAAATTGTTTTCTATCAAAAATTTGCATCTTACCTTAAATTTTAGTAGGTACTTTGCAAAACAAATAACAGCGGTTAACCAAATAAATAAAAACTTTCATTGACAATAAAAAAACTAATTTAAAACAATTTATAAAATCATTAAAACATTAAGTAGCATGTTAGTTTATCATAAAAATATTTATGTAGGTCGAATCTTTTTAACCTAAATGATATCCAAAATTAAGGATATCTCTTAAAAGCATAATCTATTGTTTTCTAATTTATCGTTTATGAAAGAAACAAATATTTTTTTAATACTTAGTCAATACAATATTTTACTATTCTACACAAACACACGAATTTTGACTATCTCATGTTGACCTCAAGCGTTACCAAAATCAGCGTTTAGTTTTGATTCTTGTCAATAATCGTTGAATCAAATAACCCTCTCATCAAACACAACCCAAAAACAGTAACGGTCTCTCAGACCCTAACCAAAAGTCGCCTACTTAAGAGTCGTGCGCGCCGAGCGTAACGCACGGGTTAATTTTATGCTACATTACAGACAAAACAGGGGTGGTAGGGACCGCTTTTTAATAGGGTTAGTTATGGTACGGTCTCAGGGGCCACGCGTACAGATTAGCAATATGTTAAGGATTCAACAGGACTCTGTTTGTGTACAATGCGAGTAATCCTGTTAATAGATCCGAGTTTGGATTTTCCCATGTCAATGGTGTTTAGGTTGATTCATTACTGATTTGATTTACTGATTGTTTTTATTAAACAGTCATACAAATTCTACCTATACGTTAATTAAAATTAAAATAATTTTATGTCAGATTAGATTAGTCATGTAATAAACATATATTCATCCATTTAATACAAAAATCAAATACAACATAATTTTTATTTTTTTAATTTCTGCCAAATTGAATTTAATCTGCCCTCTATAGTTATTGGGGCTATCCCGCACTCTGCGCATCAATGATGCTGTCTTTTTCCGCAGAATGGCTGCAAAGCCATCCGTCTGGTACTCAGAAATCATCCCCGATGTACTGCAGGACCTAGGCAGCCCTAACAATAAATAAGTGTAAAGATGATTGTTGGAAAATCTGACTAAACCTCTCAAACATCTAAGTACCTACTGAACAATGTATACAAACTACATTGTGGGTTATATCAGATTGCTTGAGCTTCCTGTTACAGTACTTATCCAAATACAAATACAAAAACACTTTATTCAAACAAATAATTACAAAATTAACAGCAAAATAAATTTTCTAAGGAACGATTTTCCTAATGAGCTATCTTTACCTAATCCTTCTTTGATCGATTTTCTTACTTCCCATACAACTTTTCTCTCTTTGCATTTTTATTTTTTTTATATAATAGCATCTCCATAATGAAAAAATCTGTGGGGTAGCAACACACATAATTTATTTAAATGTGGAGCGTAAAATTAGTTGTTTGTTTTTTAGCGTTGCAAAAAACGTGAGTGACGTTTTTTTTTAATTGTCCCATGAAATAAGGGGGAATTGATTCGTTTCGATTGATAAGGTAATGCATTGTTTAATTAACTATTTTATTTTTCATTAGCCAAGCATCTGCAGTTAGGTATTACTATTTTAGTAGGTAAAGATCAATATAACAATATAAATTTATAATGAAGAATGGAATACTTTAGTTTAATAAGTGTATCTAATGTAAAATAATCATTTTTTTATATAATAAGACAACATTCTAAGCAAATTCTATCTTTTAACCAAATCTAATTTAAAAAAAAAACTTATATTTACTTATCGTAATTAAAAACCTCAAATATTTTTCTTCCTCGAAAAATATACTATCCAATACTGAAAGAATTTATTATATCGGACCAGCATTTTTCCTAAGGTTAGCGCGTTCAAACCAACAAAATCTTCAGCTTTTTAGTAATTTAGTATAGATGATGATGATAGAGTAATAAGGTCCGCAACAAACGGTGGTTGAATTTTATGGTAAGCAGTTACCAGCAAACAGACTGATAAAACAACTATAATGTAAGTACCTACCTATAAAGTTGAAATCCAGCTATTTCAAGCCTATCAAACTGTATACTGTTTATCCTAGACCCTCGAGAACCATCAACAGCTAGAACCCAATAACTGTTAAACTGCAGGACATATTGGCGAGAAATCAGCCTCTCGTGGCCAATTTCTAAGGGTAAGTGCGTCTGTGCCGTACACATGTATCTTACGTCAGCGAGTGTTCCGTACATTATTTTTTCAGATACAATTATGTTATGGGCGCACCACTGGATTTTTATTCAAAAAATGTATGTGCGCTTTTTTCACTATTTACTCACGATATTTGCCTTTTATTAGGCAAATTAATGTTTTTAGAACCTTGAAAAGTTTAAAGGACATTTGACATGACTTAAGGCCTAACCTGAAGTCCCTGTGTCAGCAGTGGTAACGTAAAAGGGTGATGATGATAATTAATTATGGTATTGACATTTTGTGCCTGGAATGTATTGGTAAAGTCAATTAAGTCCTTTTAACTACCTATGTAATTTTGAATCTTCTTCCTGCGATTGTCGTTAAAAAAAGTCATATGCGCTCTACACACCGCCCGCCGGCACAGCCCGGCGGCCCAACCCGCCGGCCTTATTTTGTAACCCGCCGGCCTTATTTGCGTACAAAATAAGGCCGGCGGGTTGAGCCGCCGGGCTATGCCGCCGGGCCGCCGGCTTTGGTGTGTAGAGCGCTATATAGAGAATAATATAGGTACCTACTTAAATGTTTTTGTAATTAACCTAATTTAAGTAAATTAATTGAGCGAAGCCAGCCAATAAAAATCTAGATTATAATGGCTCGTTTACATTAAACTCTTAGCAAAAACCTGTGAACATGCTTAGCATTAGAATACTTATTAGCGCTTGTTGATGAAACACGCGAACAAAAACTTTGTATTACCAGTTTATGGAACCCTAAAAAGCGTGTCGAATTTGACAAATGCATGTTTTAGAGCCACGCGACGTTTCGTCATGGCCGAAGCTGTGTTTATTTTTAGAAGCAATCAAAACTGACATTTGTTTGATAAAATTTTAGTTTTAGTAGGGTGTGTGTATTGTTTTATGGCGATGGGCTCGTTATAGAGGACTTACCCTATTATGACGAAGATTAGGTTAGTTTAGTGATAAATGCCTAATGTCATTTTACCTCGTCTTTACATTTTTCTATAATTTATTTCTTTAAATGTTCTTATAATTAAGTACATTTGATGTGCCTATGATAGTTAAACTAAGCCATAAAAATCAAGAAATATATTAACTAAAGAATGTAACATAAACCTACCTTCAAATAATTTTTTTGTAACATCATCTCTGAATACGATTAATTAAGGTTGACACATCTCACTAACATAAAGAGAAGCATTTACCCGAAAAACACAACAACCAACTTTCCCTCAACCGCAAGCGGGCTGATGTCTCAATAACCCCGAACAAGCTCATTACAGACGAGTGACAAAAGGCCGAAAAGGGCCGTAATAAGAGCTATTACTCAGTCTGCAAGGTGTGAGCCAGCGAGGCAATTTCAAGGGCCATTTCCCAATACGCCCCCGCAGGGTGCGCGGATCTACGCGCCATGACAAAAAGTAAACAAAAAAAAACGTAAGAAATATTTATGCCAATTATACATATTTTATCATATATAAATCATATTCGGAACAACAATTTGTATGATCTGCAAATATTTTTATGTATAATAAAAATATCTATCTACGTAAGTATGTATATTAGGTACCTATATTAAGTACCTATAATCAGAAGTCTAGCACCCGTAACACAAGCTTCGAGCTTACCACGGGGCTAGATGTCGCTGTGTAAAATTGTCCAGTAATATTTATTTATTTATTTATATTAAAGAAAGACTTGTTAGTTAGGTACCAACTACTATTTTTAAAAGAAATGCTGAACTGATTTGGCTGAAAATTGGTGGGAGGTAGCTTAGAACCAGGAGATATAGGTTATATAGGAGGATATAGGGCACTTTTTACAGCGGGAAAATATATTATAACGCGGGCAAAGCCGCGGGCGGAAAGCTAGTATATATTAAAACCTAAATAATCTACGAACCTCAATTAAATAGGCATGCTGGTCAGTTGTTTTTTTATGAAAATCAATAAATTATTATCATTGTCTTGTTAATTATAAAAAGTAGTACCTAATAAATCAAAGAACATCTCGGAGTCTCCGAGTGATATTGAATGACCCCATTTTTCGCAATAACCGTTGTCCGTGTAAATATTATGAAAAGATTTTACTACCCAGTCGTGCTTTCTTTCACTTTATCTAAAAGTTTTATTTTTCTACATTTTATCCTTATATTTTCGCTTATCCATTTTATTAACTATTTTATGTCCAGATGTCATAAAAACTTGTCTAAATAAAAATAATATCTATACTTCAATATTTTAAAGTTGAAGAGTTTGTTTGTTTGAACGCGCTAATCTCAGGAACCGCTGGTCCGATTTGCAAAATTCTTTCAGTGTTTGATAGTACATTCATCGAGGAAGGTTAATGACTACTGATATAGGTATAGATATTTGACTTCATAAATCGCTAAGTATATCGCTAAGCGTATCGCTCCTCTCATACGCACACGCACCCTAAGTATTTATTTTTATCTTGACTTTTGCACAGCTGTCTTACAGAAGCGGTAATGAAGTCACTGCCTTTATAAATTACACATTTTTTACTTTTGTTACATCGAAACAGTTTTAATTGAAACGTTTTTCTGGGTAATTGCAAAAATAGGACTGTTGTTGGGCTCTGTTGATTTTTTGAGACATGGGTTAAATCTCAAAGGTGTGGGTGAAGGTAAATGGTAAGTAATTACAGGCTATTTTAAGCCATATAGAGTCATGAATTAAATGCCAAGTGGCGCAACTTTCGGTGAAATAACACTTAATACCTTTCTACAATTAAATCATAACTTATTAGGTATTGAATAATTTGTTTTTATTAAAACGCGCGTTAGTACTTACATACCAAATAATAATTTCTAGAAGATATAGGTAGGTAGGTACCTATATTTACTAGGAATATACAATATTCAGATAACACAATTCAATTTTATCATAGCTGATATCATATTTGCTAGGAAAATCATAAAGCTCTAAGTTAAAATTAATATTTTAGATAGCTTATCGACCTATTTTTTCACAATGCTGAAATATTTCGCTTATAATTAATAAGTATATTTATATGAATATTCTATCAAGTATATTAGAAATCTAGCACCAGTAACACAAGCTTTGAGCTTAACACGGGACTAGTTGTTGCTGTCTGAGTTGTTCAGAAATATTTATTTATTTATTATTTCCCATTTTCTTTGCACTTCTAAGCCGCATAATTCTCTAGTTCTTGGCGGCGCGTGGAGGGTCGAACCCTTTTATTGATGTACTTTTGACTGGTTCTGATTTCTGTTTATTACGCCATTTAGCTTTGTTTATTATTGTTGGGATCCTTGTTTGTTTTGTGGGCGGGAAGTAGGCTGGTAGATTTAGCCGGTTCGGTTCCGGCTGAGGGACTAGTAGATAATTATACTAATAATAAATCTGTATGGAACGTCATGGAGCAAGTTAGTTTGTTTTCAGAGATATTGTGTTCATAGGCTCAATATACATAGGTATAATATCATACTAAAACTAATTCTACTATTTTTAGATTATATTTTTGTATGGTACTTACCTATATTTTAACGTATTTTTAGATATATTCTGTACGTTGTTCCTCCATATCTCTGAAACCTATCTTTTGCGTTTATATTATTAAGTACCTACCTACTGAAGTTAATATTAGTATCTATTGATATTGGTATCTAGGTACCGTCAGCAAACTACGTCAAGAACTTTCATTGCAATATATAGATAACTTGAACCATTAAAGTATGACAAATAGTTAATAATACACATGACATATTTACAGATAACAGTATGTAGGTAGTTATAGATATGAATGTGGGAACAAACATGAACTTATTAATTCATCGCTGATTTAATTAGTTGTAAAGCAATTAACAGGAAATTTATTAATGTTGATTATTATTGACAATATCTTTAAATGTTTGTTAACCTCTTCAGTGCCTACAGTATCTACACAACCCTGTTGTCCGTCTTTATTTATTTAGGTATTATTTATTTATAACTATATTATTATAGTCAGTGACTAGTATAAACTAAGGTTTTTAATATACATAGCTGTGGTGGAATAAATTTCTAAGAAGCCCTTTTACTTCAATGATTAGTTACGAATTTATGACGGAGGTAGTTCATTTACCTTTCGGAATCCAATTTTTATTGAAACTAAATATTACAGTTAGATACAAAGCACAATAGGTAGATACAATTTACATTTCATTTTTATTCCTCAAGTTACCTATATCTAAGCCCGACGGTTGCTTAGTTCGTTTATCTCAAAACTTGTCTCACAGCTCTCATAATCTACCTGCGGCTTAATACAAAAAATGTATTTAAATAATTTCACACATTATCATCTTCATAATTTATTACGGTCCCCAAAAAACCGATTGATATTTCTATTACCAAATCATAAAAAATATACAAAGCTCAATGCCGGACTATGCCTCATCCACAAAACATTTAACATCCTAATTTCGTGAGTAACACCTCAGCTCTAGTGCCGACAAAAGAGTCGATAAAAAGATTCGATAAAAATCTGGTATCGACATCGAGAGCGCGGACCCGCGCAGCAGGAGGCGGCCGCTCGCCGCTCTAGGGATGGGAACGAAAAAGCCGGCCATCATGTTCATAAACTATTTCAGTACTAGCGGTGCCCGCGACTCCGTCCGCGTTATACTATGTTTGTATGGGGGCCACTTCTTATCATAACTTGAGCAAGAATTTAAATAGCTTATCCTGTGTCCTAGACCTCTAAATGTTTGTCTACAAAATTCCATCAAATTCGGATCATCGGTTTTAGAGTTATGACGGGAAATACACATGCATACAGAAAAAAAATTAAAAATCGTCAAATTAGTTTCAGTAGGTAATACGTACTGAAACTAATTTGCTTAATAAACACAATATCTCTGAAAACAAACTAACTCAATGACCGACCCTCACAGATTTATAAATTTACCTGTATTTTAACAATGTTATTATTGGTACTAATGCACGACGATAGATAGATTGCCGGTTAATATAAAAAGCCGGATGTTCCGGCCTTTAGCCCAGCTCTAGCGACAACTAATAACTTACATTTGGATTACGCTCGTTAGCCTCTTAGCACCTTGCCCGACGTTTACTTTTTATTAATACAAAATTTATTCAAACGAGCCCGAACATATTTCGGGAATAATGCCTTAATATTATAAAAGCAATATGTTATGCCTAGAGGATAAATGTATGGAGGGAATGTGTATCTATCATTATTTATTCCATTATTCGATTGACATTTTTAATCTTTTGGGGTCAAGAGTAACCTTGAGCCGTGTTGGCTTAGTGGGAGCACACTCTATTTAAATTTCGAAGGTTGTGGGTTTAAACCAAGCCGGGCACTGCTGGATTTTTCTTAAAAATATATGTGCGCTTTGAAAACATGTGTTCTAACGGTGAAGGCAAACATCGTGTGGAAACCGGCATGTTCTGAGAGCTTTTAAAAGTTTGAAGGATATGTGGAGTGATTAGGTAGGTACAAAAGTAATCTTAGATTATAATGTTCTTGTTGGGTTTTATACCTATTATTAGATTTACCTATTTATTTTTGACTTTGCATTAAAAATGAGCTTGTAGTTTTTTCCTAAAATTATTATATTGTATTTTTATTACTTTAATTAAACGTTTTGTTAAATTAAATTAATGCATTTTATTTGTTTCTTTGCGGTAGGTAGGTAGGTAGGTAGGTACCTACAAGATTTATACGTAACTAGCACTAGCACTAACTTGGAATTGAATTAAAATATTTATGGGTTCATATGTAATGATATCAACCATGATGATGATTCTAATAAGAAATAAGTAGATATTCATTCGTGTAACAAATATATTAAGCAAGTCGGTAGGTATCAACGGGTTATTATATTTCAATAAATTATTTATACTAGTTTGTTAAAACGCGCTAATCTCAGGAACCGTCGGTGGTCCGATTAGAAAATTTCAGTGTTTAATAGGCCTTACCTACCTACATTTATCTAAGAAGGCTATGAGACTATAAATAATACCTATAAATTATAGGTACCTATGTAGTGAGATAACGTAAAAAACTCAAGCGAAACTGTCGGCGGGACAGCGAGTATTATATATATTTGGTTAATTTAAAGAGATTCGATTGACTCGAATTGATTGAAGAATGTTTATTTTCGTAACAGTTTTTGTCAAATTCCAAATCAACATTAACATTATATTTTATGATTTAAGTATTTAAGAAAATAATCTTATTGTTTTACAATTTAATTTCAGATTTTATTTTTAATAATAATTTTTTTTTTTTTGGTAAATTAGTCAAATTTTTAGACTGATGTCAAAAATTTTAAAGAAAAGATTTCAACGCGCACCTTTTTTAAGATTTTATTATCTACACTTTTAGGAGATTGGTTAAGCCTACAAGTGCGAATGAAATAATCACTGACATTTTAATTATTCCTATTTGAATAGAGAACTACTAAGAAACGCACGTCTATGTTACCTTATAGCAAATAAGATGTCATTTTGAAGACAGTAAAATGTATTTACCTTTGCTACTGGCACCGTCTTCGTTGGAGTCTTCGCTCGGCGGGCCGTGAGGCGCGCGCGACGGCAGCGGGTGGGTAAGACGCGGCCGCGTGAGGAACGGCGGTGGCACGCCGAAGAACGGCAGGAACGGCGGCCAGCTCGGCCTCGGCGCCAGCTGCGCGGCCGCCGCGGCGTACAGCTGCAGCGGCGCCGGCAACCCGCCCTCCAGCACCATGCCGACGCCGCCGGCACGACCGTCTATCGATATCTTGACTATCGACTACGCACAACACTACGCGCCGACCATTCCGCATTCGAATCTTTACAAATTTCAAACACTACACTTTTGATTGAGTAAATGTTTCGTTGTTTTTATTGCGGGCACATTCCGCGTGTGTGCTGCAGTCGGCCGCCCGGGCCGGCACTGATGGCGCGGCGCCGCGGGGCGGGGCCACCTCCCCTTACCCCCACCCACGCACAAATTAATTCCCCGCCTCCTTCATATTATAGATTTATTCCTCCGACAGTACATCGTGCCGCTGCTAAACGCTTTCAAACCTTATGCTTTAAAGTTAGAGACCTGTATTGAATAACGGGTAATAAATTAAGGGCAGGCATACATTGAATTAACGACAGCGTAGACGGTGGTTGGCGGTGAATTAAAATCAGCTTTATGCGTTCGTTGATAGCGTTTATTATCGCCCGGTCGTTGGTTAAACATAGGATTTACAAGGTTTACGTTCTAGTGGCGGAGCGCGTGGGGTTGTCATAATCTTTTTTAGCCGCATGGCGCGCCGTGCGGAGATACATGCGGGATTCTGTAACAACTTATGCGATGGAATTTCACCGCAAATGTATGGGTTTGTTAAGAGCTTGCTAGCAAGTTATTGTGAAATTTTATGTTTATTGTTTACAATGGATCAACTTTGAACTTTGTCTTCATGAACTTATTTAATGGTAAGAAGAAAACTTGTATAATGATTATATCTAATAGTGCTATATAATATGTGTGGTACCTATTTAATTCAAAAATAGGTAACAATATCGACCTAAGTAAAAAGATATAACCCATAGAGATGTTTCCTATTGTAATAAGTCAATTATCTATATTAATTCGAATAAGAATAGACTTCATTTGAATTTATGGAGTTCTCATTATAAATTTTACCCATAATTAAGCGGGACAGGTGAAGGCTGGCGATGGGCAATCAACATCTAATTCCCCAGACAAGAGCACGCTATTAGTCTACAATACTGGCTCTTGCGTAAAACTAGATTACATCTCCGTCTTTCTCCAATCGTCTCTAATGACTCCCCAACAATCAATCATACAAAATTAACACGTCTCGGATATTTTTGACAGTGATGAATCATAAGCGAAAGGCAATCAATTTCACAACCAATTCCTTATTCCATTAAACAAAAAAAGTAATAATGTAATTGACATAAATAATAATAAAATATGTCAAGAGAGCGTAACGAGCGCTCGGACGCGACATGACAGCTCTATCAGGAATCTCGCACTGACTGTACTTACTCCGCCCCCGGCTTGAGGAAATGCCGCCGCGCGCGCTGATTGGCCGACGAGCGAGCAAGAGGGGAGAGGGGAGGGGCTTGGCGAAGGGTGTCAGGAAAGCTTAGTGTTGCATGAATTTAATTAGTGTGAGCAGCACCTCTAGCGCATTAGGAGTCGCGATGGGCGAAGCAATAAAAGATATAAAGGAATGAGTATAAATTAAAAGTTAAATAGAGAGTGTGGTGTGTGCGAGCGAGAGGCCTGCCCCCTCTCTCTCCCACCCGCGGGAGGATTACCCGCTCGTAATTGTTTGACGATCTTATTAGTATCAGTTAAATGTCGTGGTCTCTTTTTCTCTCGCGAATTTAATTACTTTTTAATTAGAGCTTGCTTAATGAGAGTTTGTAGGTTTCGTTTGAAGTTCTTTGTTTTCCACTTGGCTTTTTTACTTGAATTTTTATGGGGGTGTTCAATTCTTAATTAAATTCTGAATGAGGATTGTTATCAAGGAAAAGTTACTTAGGTCAGAGGCACTTAAACGTTTTAATGATTAACTAGACTAAACGATTCCTAGATGTAGGTACCTAGTTACCTGGGTAAAATTATCTACTAACGAGCTCAATACAGAAATATCTATGGGGCATTAGGAAATTTTAGTAGGTTACCCACATACTAGGCATCTTATTTATATGAAAATGTCGTAGATTTTACCGACGAGTGTACCAACATGGTGAGCAAGTCTCATGAGCATGTCGGCTAGTTTAACAACAGATTGGTTACCTATAGGTATCTTGTAATTAGGTACAATACAAATACAATACAAAAACACTTTATTGTACACCAAAAACAAAGCACATGAATATAACAAACACAAAAAGATACGTACGTACGTACAATGGGCGGCCTTACCGCTAAAGAGCGATCTCTTCCAAGCAACCTTTGCCTTTGCTTTGGTAATTCCTCTTTTTTCTACAGCTACCCAACTAATTACCTAGGTACCTAATTGGAAAGCTGTAGATAATATTGTATTTATTAGAAGTCTAGATAACTATATAAAGTAGGTATACAAGAACAACAAATAACCAAAAAATCCAAATGAACCGGAACTAAACTCCACATGCTCTCGCAAAAACCAAAATGAATACAAATACTTCCTTCTTCCAGCGCACTTCGAACATCTATCATCAATTTACAGATTTCAACATCTTGAGGTTATCTACCGTCCTTGTCCCACTGCTGTATTGATCTATCTCCGTCTCGCTCTGCGGGCATTAAGCTGGCTATGCACGTCCTGGCCGTTTCTCCTCATTAGGTCTGGCTTACGGCGCTGCAATGAATGGCGCGCTTTAGTTGTTTTTATTCGGTATTTGTAGTTCAAACTTTATATAGACGTGGGGTTTCTTTGCTGGTTTATTGGGATTTTTCGAAAAACGTTATTGAGTATTAAAAAAAACTAAGTAGATACCCTAGGAATTTAGCACAACCGCTTAAAAGACATTCCAAAGGATAACAAATAAAGGAATAGATTTATGCATACCAAAGTAAAATTGTATTAGGTATAGATCAGTGTTGGCTAAGTGGAATTCGGAATGAGGGTACGCTTCATTCCGAAGGTCGTGGGTTCAAAATGGTGCGCAATTAACACCGACTTTTTCTTCAGGGTCAAAGTTATTTTTTATTTCTTTGCTCTCTTTCCATCCGAAGGTTGCCTGGAAGAGATCGCTCTTTAGCGATAAGGCCGCCCATTGTACTTGTTTCTTTTATTGTATTTGTTATTTCTATTTTGGTGAACAATAAAGAGTTTTGTATTGTATTGTATTTTGCTCGAAACGACATTGTAGTTCTATGAAACGCTGCCATAACCAATTTAGTAATCCCACATTCCATTTTCTCATAACTAATGGTCGCAGCCAGTGAACCCGAACTAAAAACCAAAAAACCATTTCGCGAACTCAACCCGTTATCGTTCTCAGGAAGCTGGGGCGTGACGTCACTCATGACGTCATCAATCAAACTACATTCTATTTTTAAATCAATTGGCACCGCGCGTGGCCTTCATCCATCTTGTGTTATCAATATTTTAATACGGCAGTTGACGGGTTAAGTTTGACAGGAAATTAAAAGTGTTATTTTAGGGTAATGACATGATTTGAAGATTTGAATTGGATGATGTTTTAATCGTGTTGGAGATAAAATAGGAGTTGAATTTTTCGTTTTAAATCGGTATTGATGAATGTGAAGGTAATGAGGTGAAGATAAAAAGCTTGTTAAAATATTTAAGACTTACCTACTAGTCTTATAGGTACTAGACTTACTAGAGTATACTAGTAGGTATATACATAGGTACCTATATCTGTACCTACCTATGTCCAATTGTACATCCAATAGTGTATTATGACGATTCAGCGCCCATATTGGCTTGTTTCATATCCCATCATATTTCAAATCTTTTCATTTTGTACTTTGTGCTAGTATAAACTAATAAGAGGAGAGGAGCCTATGGATAACTATATAATTTATATGCAAATTACTTTCATGTCAAATAATTAAATTATTACCTACTTTTTATTTCAAAACAGAATTAAGCATTCATTACAAGAAATGCATACCGTAACACATCACGAACAAACCAACAACCATCCTAAAACCAACAAAGTCTTAAACTCCATCCCATAAAGACAGTCGCGTACAAAACTGCTTCAACAAATACAACCACTTAAGGTACAAAACTACGACAAGGCCCTTAACCGGAGTCAGAAAGCTTCATAATCTTGTTAGCGCTGAAATTTGCATTAATTAAGGCGTTGAGGTCTCAGTTACGTCTAAACTGGGGGCCACCCTGTGGGGGTAGATAATATTCAAATGGTACATGTAACGACGCGCCTGGAGAGTCGGCGCGCCGCCCGCAAGCAATATAGATGATACTGTCGACGCCAGAAGTGCTTCTCTCAAAGCTTTTGATATAGGGTAGACCCGGAGCAATTGTAACACTTTTTAGTTTTCGGACAATTGTACTATATAAACTTGGGTATTTTACTATAATGATTATGTTTCTAGAAACCTCAATTCAATAGCTACAAACCATTTTGTTGAATTTTACGTAGGGCTTACAGAACATAGAGAAAATTAGGTAAGAATGATGACAGGGCGAGTGCTACAATTGACCCCTTCCCAGGGTCACTTGTACCAAAAATTAAAAAGGAAATATAAAACAAACAAATTATCGAATCATAACTATAGTATCGTATATTTGTTATTTTGGCATTTATTAATCAGTCACTATAAATAAGAACGTAGGTTTCAGGAACAGTCCTACAAAATTCACAAGATAAAACTAAACAAATTTAAATTGAGTTTTCTCCACTTTAAACACAAATAACTCAAATTCTTATAGTTTGGCATAATCGTTTTGGTCTAAGCTTTGATTGAGAGTTAACAAATAGCTTATATATCTAAAATTGTTGGAAATAATTGACATATATTATTTTCTATGGAGTTACAATTGACCCTGGTACAAATGCCCCTGTTAAACTTTAAGTTAACTTTAAGTAAAATCATTATCTATCCAGTAACATTGAATGCAAAGATGGCGAAATCCACTTAATTATTTGTTAAGACGACAGAGTGTTAAAAAAAACAGTATGAAACTATTTATTAATTACTATTTCACCTAATTTGTACTCATTTTTGTAAATTAATTAGGGGTCATTTGTACCACGGGGTTAATTGTACCGTTACAATTGCACCCAGAGAAGACGGTACAATTGACCCCAAGTATAGATTTTGGAGAAATAACTAAATATCTCGGAACATTGTTGTGCTTTAGACACACAATATTGGGAATTCTAAAACTGGATACCTATGTAAACGCGTGGTTAATATATAATTACATGAAACACAGTAACCACTGAGTGACAGGGCAATCAAAATAGCAAAAAAAATTACTTTGGGTGCTTGAATACAAAAAAATGCTCCTACAGACGTCCGTTTCGCAGTGAGCGCGCTGCCGACTAGTGAGCAAGTCGGGACACTTAAGGCGCGTACCCCGGCTAACGCACGCACAGATAGGTCTCTTAGAAGTTGAGATATTCCCAATGGTACTATTGCCCCGTGTTACTAGTGACCCCGGTCTACCCTACCTCCAGTACGGTTTTTAATGTAGGTAAAGAATTCCTCTTAAACATAATACAAACATATAAGCACACTAAGTTATTAACTACTTTTGTTACTGTGCCTTCGTTGTATGTGTTGCTATTTGCCTGGCATCTTTTTATAAATGTATTGTTAACCAAGTCTATCTAGAATTGAGTATTCTTTTAGGGACACAAATAACTTTATCCCATTGACTTTTATGGTCGATTTGCTAACAAACTATACCTATTTAATTTATTGAACTATATTTAGCTTCAGTTAAGGCTTTACAAAAGGTAAACTTTAAATCTTGAGATCAACATTTACATTCAATAACAAACAGTTCTAACATAACTTAGATTCAGCTCTACCAAAGACTCGACATTTCACCTAAGTGATAAGAATACACATAGCTAAAAGTAATTTAATAGTAAATTAAATAGTGAATGTTTACATTGTGTCATGTTGATTCTGTTGATGTTTCTAAATAAATAAAGTAATAAATTAAATATCTCCAAGCACTTTTGTTTCCGCCAGTACGCTTGCGAGAGCATCGAGGGTGCGCTCGACAATTTCCTCGTCGGGTAATTCACTAGGATTTAATTTAAATTAGTTTTGGCTTGGCTTAATAGCTACCTCCCCCCTCCCCCCTTGGGGTGGTGGCAGGGTTCCAGTGGTGCTATTCTGGAAACTTGGTGGGTTTATTTACTACAGAAGGCCTTAGTGTACATTGTAAAAGTTAGCCTTAGTGTACAAATCAAATACAAATATACACATACATTTTTTTTTTCAAAAAAGGTTTAATAAGTTTCTCTCTAGTTATATTTTAAATTACTAACCTACCTATATTTTTTTTAATTGATTGACACTCATTTAAGTTTTTAAATAATTACAAAATGGTATAGGAAAAATTACAAAATCACAACGTAACCTTAGTCCTTGAGTGGGAGTCAAACCCACGCCACCCAGTCATATAGTCATCAAACGGTACCAATCATAAATTGACGCTTATAGAAACTATAAAATTAGTGGACATCTTGAATTACAGTAAATAAAATTGTTTCAGAATAAGTCAATCCGGGCAAATGAGGATATCTACCTTCCGGGTAACAAATACCTATTGAGTTCCTTTAACCGGCCGGTGTTTATTAGAATCATGTTTCATAGTATTATTACAGCTTCTCAAATATAAGTTGGTAATATACTTATTATAAACCTACATACCATAAATTAATTAACTATTTTTATATTAATTTTAAATAAATAATGCTGTAGTTTTCTTAACATTTCCTAGACTACTAAATATTATTTTAATAAATATTACTAAAAGGTACAAGACCATCTACCCAGTCGTTCTCGAGTTTCAGCGAGACTAACGAACATTAATGATTTTTTATCTAAATGATTGTTATTAAGTACCTACTAGGTATGATTAGTAGATACGAGTTTTAGTTTATAGTTGAACATTTGTAGATAGTAACTTGGACGTTAGACCCCACAGACAGATGCGCTAGTTAAAGATTACGACCCGTTAGGGATGGTGTCCTCAGAGACCCGCGCCCGTTATCGCGGCTGTGATTACATTCTGTGATTGTTATTGATTACTTTGTATTAATACGAATCAGATTACGTAATCAATACCTAAATTGAGTTCTAGTCTTGTAAAATGCTTTGACGTACCTATTATATTATTGATATTAATGTAATCAATGGCATTATTTGTGGCGCATCAGGCGAAGGTATGCCTACGGCGCAGGAGTTTTCGGGTTCTATTCCCGCCTTGGGACGTAAAGCCTATTAGTTTTGTACAAAATATCGGAATAAACGAACAGATAACAGTCATACATAAAAAAACGTCAATAAATTAATCTTATCAATGGATTTATTGCCACTAGATAGTATTTAATAGTTAAGAGCCACATATAGTTTAACAGAGATGTGAGTGACAACTGTCATTTCCACAGACAGCTTTTGTCAAAGATAACGCGGTTTCGGGTGTTGTACGCATAGTAATCTGTCAAAGAAACGCGACACATGTTTCAATAAAATGTTATCAGTATATCAGTTTATGATGTCGAATCGTTGCATAATATTGTAGGTACAATGAAATGTTTTGGTTAGGTAACCTATGTTAGTAGCCCTTAATAAATAAATTAAGTCTTTGTTTTTTTGTGTTTATATTTACCTATTATTAATTTATTTAGGTGTATCAAATATCTTGCACTTGTTACACAAGCTTTAAGCTTACCACGAGGCTAAATGTTGCTGTGTGAATTTTCCAGCGATATTCATTTATTTTATTTAATACAAGCTCTTTTTAAATAATTTAACTAATAAAAAATATGAACTATTAGAAATATAACAAAAGATTTAGTGAACCAAAACAATTATAATTTTGTGAATAGTTTAGCTTATCTCGGTTCATTCAGCGCAATCGATATGTTGTACATTTTGTTGTTATTGCCACATCTGGCCACAGTTTGTCAAATCCAGTTACAGCCCACAAACGCAGCACCTAGGTTAGTCATTTATAATTTTGTGAAGAAACCCCTACACCAACAACCATTGAAATTCAAATTCTGTATAAAATATTAAAATCATTGAGCTGACTTAAAAATATGGATAACAAAGTAATGAAATCCCTTGAATTATCCAGATTCAATCACATCCTGATTTGGACTACAATAGAACTTCACTCTCGCGAATAAAAGTTTAATTTTATAACCCACAATCGTTCAACGACTTATGCGAAATCGATAAATACCTATAAAATATGCAGTTGAAAATAGATAAAACTTACATTATCTATAATAGTGCATTCTTTCTATTTTTTGTGTTCAGTAAAATTTTAGTAATGGTGGAATGTAGACCCGTGGTGTAGCTGTTTCCACAGCGCTGTGTCGCAAGGGTAGGAACGAGTCAAGGGTTGAATAGTGGTTTATTGTTGCTATTTAAATTGAATTGATGAAAGGGCACAAAGAGATCGTGCACTTGATAATAAATTCATAAAGTTACAACTGTTTGCTATAATTCGTATGTTCGTTTGTAGGTTTAAGATGAGTTCTAGTGTTGACATTTAGGTATATACAGATAAGACGATGTTAACATAATAATGTTAATTTATTGGTGCATCTTCATCATTTCAGCCATCGGACGTCCACTGCTTGACAGAGGACTCCTTTAATGATTTCCATGCCGGTCAGATTCAGTCCACATCCTCCGTGAATTGGCAGTTTTGTCTAGATCATCTGACCATCTTGTTTGTGGACGTCCAACGCTGCATTTGCTGATCCGTAGTCCTATATGGCCGGCCCATTGTTACCTCAAAGAGCTGATCCGCTGGCCTATTAGACCTGCGACGTAGACCCGCGTTTTTCTACGTATTTCCTCATTTCTGATTCGATCCCGTAGTGAAACCCCGATTTATTGGAACCCCTTAAATAAAATAAATAAATGTAAGTATCTTTTTGTATAATGGAATAGGTATGCTATATGTGTAGGTCTGAAACAAAATATTAATTTTAAATTTGATTTTCAAAAACGTTTTGGGGTTGAAGTGGAAGCTTTTTTGGGGTTAAGTGGAATAAGCCGTCTCTTCATCAAAATATTGAAAAACAAAAAATGTTGCAAGAGACCGAGCATTCCTTACACTTTAGTTCCATACCCATTCCACGTGACACCTTGTATATAATACAAAGCTACCTTCACCTATACATATATGTATATCCTTTACAAAAAGTAAGGGGAACAGAAAAATATATTTCGCAGCAAATCAAGGGAAATCATGACTTATGGCTTGGCGCGCCTGACGTCATTAACGCCCGTATTTTATGAGGAAACTCGCAAAAAGATGGCAACGCAGGGGAGAGAGGGGAGAGACGACTATGTATACCTATAGGTAACTGGCTCCGCTAGCGCATTGTAAAGGATTTTTATTGCGATAAAAAGAAGCCTATGTGTAGTTCTGATGTGCCTACCTATACATTTAAATACTACCCCCCTTCGGTATAGAGAGCTGTCTTATTACAGCCGCTATATGAGTATATTATTGCTGGACAATTCACACAGCAACAGCCCTGTGGTAAGCTCGAAGCTTGTGGGTTACGGGTGCTAGATTTTTATTATAATATACAAACATAGATTGGTTTATTATACATATTATTAACACTCAGACACACGGAACAAATATTTCCAGATCGTACAAATGTTTGTTGGTTGTTGGGAATCGAACCCGAGATCCCTTGAGTCGCAGGCGGACTTTCGCAAGCAGCGCCTTGGAGGTCGCCGATGTATGCCGGTACCTTGTCTTGGTTTATAATTAATTGTAAGATTTTTTTAAATATATTTAGAATTAAATTATATGTAAAATCGTAAAGCTTCGAAATTAGTATGACCCAGCAAGCAAAAGCAAGTACCTATTATATCACCTTTCATATAGACAAGTTACAATAGAAACAATGTCGCTTTTTTTCCCATAAACCCAACCTCCCCTCGTAAAGAGTAAAGCGTCATCAAACCGCTCACTTTGTAGTTTGCAGGGGAGGCAGGGGAAAGACACTAAGTGCCTTTTCATTTTTCCCCGCAACCTCGGTTTATTTATTTTTCATCGCCCGGGGCTGCCCGATATACTCTTAATATCGGACATTTTGTTTATTTTTATTACGATACACGCTCAAATGCAGCTATTATTTTTTCAGACTAGTTCATGGCTTGTGTGTTTGTTTGCGATTGTTTTTTGGTTTGCATTTGTGAAACTAGATGATTGTATGCATACATAGGTGGTTGATTTAGTTAGAGCTTACTCGTTTTCAGTTATTGTTAAAGGGTTAAAACTAAAGGTACCTAAATGAAAAACTAGGTAACTAGTAAGTTTCAACTTTCTTTAAATTAAAAAGTATGTTTTATGAAACGTAATTAGACGTTTACACTGCTGGGACACAGGGACTTCTCTCTTAACGAGAGAGATTAATTCTTCACGCTGCCCAAGTGCGGGTTAGTGAGAATTACACATACCTATCCTTCAAAACATTTTAAAGTCCTCAGAACATGCCGGTTTCCTCCCGATAATTATCTTTGCTGTTAAAGAACGTGTTTTTAAAGCCCACATAAAGAGAGCGCATCTTCGAATTTTTCTTTGATTTGAGGGCGGGATTTGAAACCACGATCTTCAGAATGAAAGAAGAGTGTGCTCCCACATTAGCCAACACAGCTCAACTGATGACGATTAAAGATAAATTTAGATTAGAATTAAACAAAAAAATGTCATAAAAAAATTATAATTCCAAAAATCCGCTCGTATGTTTCCTATTTGTAAAAACAAACAAGATATGGCGCTTTTCACACGAGTCAGTCAGGCACAAAGTTATTCGCACGTATAAAAGACACGGGCAAACGCAGCCATTATTTTTTATAGAATGCAGGATGAAGCACTTTGTTACACTGTAGCAATTACTTGCAAATTGAATGGTTGTCCGGATTTTTACAGGCTACATTACTTTATTCATAGCCAATGGGAAAAATGGAAGGGTTTTGTGAAATATTAAAAGCTTATAGGCGTTAAGGAAAATCGCCGAGTGGTTATTGTTTTATTTCAGTAAATGGGAATTGCATTAAATTTTGTCTAACGTTTTAATCGTTTTTGTCTCGTTCTCTGCACAGTTAGCATAATCTGATATTTCAGAAACCTAGAAGTTTTGTATCTAAATCAAATAAAGATACCTTTTAACATTAATTTACATTGTTCGCGTGCAAATAACTTTATACCTACCTTTATGTTCATCCCTAAATTGTATCAACAAACTAGGAGTCCAACCAGCCATCTCTATGTAGAGCGTGCATCAGCAAGACAGACGTGTTTTGACCACTGAACCACACGCACACGAGCGGAGCTGTTAGCGGAGCGGAGAGGGATGCGGCAATGTTTACACCTTTAGAGCAGCGAATACGGTAAAATTGTTAAGCAAATGTTATAATCTTCTTTTATTATGCCGTGTAGTGGCGGCCTGAGAATAGTTCTTCTTCGTCTCACCCTGTAGGTAAGTATCATGTAACTAATATAAATGACTATTTAGACAACTTTACTTGTACCAGAAGAATTGAACCTTTGCTTATGCTATGTTCATCTTTTACTTTTTTTAAGATAAATATTTCAACATGAAACATAAGCACGCACTTAGTGTAGTGTAGGGTATAAAGCCCGTGTTTTAAGCGTACAAATATTTTTCAAGAAGATAAATCCAGCGGTGCGTTGCGGGTGTTGAACTCACTACCTTCGGAATGAAAGTCAAGTGTGATCCTTCTTAGCGAACTCAGCTTATTTAACACCAAATCAAAGACAAAAATATAAAACCTCTTTTCAATAGCTTGTAAATATCGCTAGCCTCTCTTCTCATCGCTCCGCCAATAATTTTCCACCGGCGAACAATCAGATAGCTACATAAAACAGAATTGAATAGCGCTGCTGAGCCAGCTTGTTTACAGAGTCGTATTCTACTGAGCACTGTCTACGATACAATGTAGCGCAGTTGTTCAAGCATAAACTTGGACATGTAGACTCGACCTGATTTAGATTGACTGAAACTTTGTGAAATGAAAACTCGGCGTGGTGGAGTTTCTTGAAACAGAATATTTTAGCTGAGTTGGACGCCTATTCATAGTTATAAGATTATGTATTATGTAAATATTTGTACTTATTAGGTTTGTATTAACTATGAATAAAGTTTTTTCTTTCTTTCTTTCTTTCTTCTTTATCTAGTTACTAGTTTTACTAGAAGCATTAAAGGATGTACTTGAAGAAGATTAATTAAGAAACTCTTATCATTATTCTATCTGCGCTTCTGACATTGAGCTATTTTATTTTATAAATTATTTTAGTCAAACATAATTAAACGATGAATAGTAAGTCATATGAATATGTATTTACGATCGCTATAAGACACGACACATATTTTCTAAAACACTACACACGTGTAATAATGATTAAAACTTTGAAAGACAGTCAAGCATCTCAAGCTTTTATCTTCATAGGAAATATTAAGATCATCCAAGGAAACACGTTCCTTCGTTCCAGAATATTCCCAACACCGAACGAAACACCAATCCACAACGCACAAACATATCAAACGGATCAATCAGTAATTAAAGTACAGTCGCCGTCAGAGTGCTAATCCCGGTAGACAAACAAGCGACGCACGCGCGGCCGCGTGGCCAGCCATTACATACCCATTATAACATTACATTATAGATAGGCGGCTATTACGGGACGGTTATCGCGTTATCTCCGGTAGGATCCTATGGATTATGCATGGGAATAGTGGGAGACTGTTAGCTTTCTCAGGGTTTGTCAAAATAAAGATTTGCTTAGGAAATGCGATTCGTTCCAGAAAATTGTAAATAAATATGAATGGACAATTCTCACAGCAACATCTAGTCCCGGGGTAAACTCGAAGCTTGTGTTACGGATGCTAGATTTCGGAACCTACTTAATATGCATTCATATATTGATATTTTTTATTATACATACACCCCGACGTATAATAACACCCCGACGCACGAAACAAAATATATTTGCAGATTGCAAAAATTTTGTGAATCGAACCCGCAACCTTCTGCAGCCGTAGGCAGACCTGCGGTTTATAAAAAAAAACAGACCTAAAGACATATGAAAACTCAATTAAAATTACGCAACCGAGAAAATCCGACCAATAAAAAAAGATTTGCACAATACAATAAAAATGCCGTCATAACAGCACTTTAATAAGAAACATTGCTTCCGATCCCCGACACATCAAATTACAAAGCCGAAGGGGAGGACTCACTTAAATATGAATCATTTCATTATAATACCGTATTCAATCCGAGTAAAACCTCACTCTATGTTGTTATTACAACAAGGGGAGCGCGCATAAAAATACGTAAGCTCCGTGGAGATGATAACTGACACTTAATACCATAGAGCGTGACCGCATTACTCTGTGATCTATGGTCCGCGGAATAGTGCTCTTTATCTATGAATCGCGCGCGTATCAGTCAAAAATTGGAGGGAAACTAACTCGATTTCGTGCAGAACTGTACCCGCTATATCCTACCAAAGTATATCTTTTTACTTTGGGTTAAAGCGCATATTAATTTGATTCATTCTATGATTTCGCACTTCAAGCTTGTTGCGAAATTGGTTTGTGTTGTGAGGCCATAGGGTTGAAAGTGGAAGGTGTGTGTTTTGTTAGGGGAGAGTGGGGTTTATGGGAACAGCCATGGCACGTGTCAACCGATGGAATTAGCCGTAATACTTGCATTAATAAAGTGTGAAATTGCTACCGAGCGGTGTTTGTTATAATTCTCTATTAGGTTTTTGGGTCCCTAGTCCCCGGGCATACTGGCTGGCGGTAAATTGGATTGCGCTTTTGCTAATAATCGTTTGACTACTCTACTCAGTGACTACTAACTACTCAGTGGGCAATATTGAAAGATTATTTGGCAGAGTGATTATACTCGTATTGGATCTAGTTGAGTTCAGCAGTTCTATTATAATCCGTGTCATTAATATTTTCAGTTGTTAACCGTACAATAAAGTAGTAGGTACTTATTCTTATTTTATTGGTTTCAGGAGTCGAGCCTTACTAAGCGTCTCTGGATTTTCCTCATCGATAAAAATAAGTATATGTTTTTTTTTAAACAAGTGATTCAACAGTGTAGGAAAACCTTGTCTAATAAAAACCTGACGAATTCCTTCCTCAATTTGACAAATATTTGAAACCATGGTTCAATTATGGGAGCTCCTTTCTGCGTTAGATTTGACTTTTGGAAAGTTGTGCAAAGAAATTTAGATGCACCGAATTCTCTAAGTCATACTATTATTGTGGATTAGCACCACTATTTACGTTCCTGCTTGGAAATAGGGACTTTTCCCTTAGCGAGGCCTTAATTCACCACGCTGGCCAAGTACCTGTTGGTGAATATTTCACTTATAGGTAAGTATAGCCAACAAAGAACACAAAACACATTATGCGAATCGAACATTGCCCTATACAAAATAGATTGATTTTTTTCGTTTTAATTTCTCAATGTAGCGTAAACCCGTAAAGTGTTTAATTCTAGTGGTTTCGGTCCATTATTGATTGCGTTGGCCAGTCAGCCGTGTCGTCTCTCACTGGATAAACAAGGGATAAAAAATAATAAAATAAAGATGGCTGCTCGGCCCCGCCCCCCGCTGTGAACTGGCTACCGTTTCCGACTGTCATTCCGTTTTTAAGTTTTAGTGTTGGGCTGATGACGATATTATTGATCATCGATTTTATCGAAAGACACACCCTACTTTGTTTCGGGTTTCAAACATAAGACACAATTGATATTGTATAAACTTTAAAAAGTGTAGAATTTATCCGTAGTCAATTAATCCTTTTTTGAAGACGGCTAAAAAGACAAATAAGTTACTTATATATATTTTTCTGTATTACATACCAATGTAACATTCTTAGATTTTAAGGATAGAGAGAGACATCAAAAGAAAAGATAACGAAGAATACATAATAGGCGTTCTTTATTTAAATACCTAAAAGAAGGTCTCTAAATACTGTAGTTTTAATTGTAATCTTAGTTGAAGAATATAAAATAGGTACCTATTTGTATTTTTGTAATGGTACTTAATATACATCAATATAAATCGATATCGGCAAAACACCAATCCCATCCCTAAAGCTCGATTTGCCATAGCTAACCGTTGATTCAAATCGATCGAATATTTTTTTCAGTCAGTCGTCTTTCAATTCCAGCTTTGGTGATATCGACTTATTCAATTTCTGGGGCCATTCTCATTTGATATGGCTGGATCGTTTCCGTCGAGTTTTTATCGATAGTCGATACCTCGTCCGATTAGTCACGCGCATTCCTATCTTTGAGAATGAAAACGCGTAAAAAGTTACAAAACATTTTGTTGTTACAATTTGTTTGAATCAGGTGAACCTGTCAGTATTAGTGTAATTATGCATTTAGTTAACAAGTAGACATTTTCACTATAATGTAATCGTTAATTTGACTCAAAAACAGTATTATTTTTCCGCGGGAAAATGTATTATAACGCGGGGTAAGCCGCGAGGCGAAAACCTAGTGATAATATATAATATGTCTTTGTGCAATAGTGGAGGTCTACTACAAGGACAAATTATATTTCAGTTATTTTAGATTACACGCGTTAACCCACTTTAAATATTTCCTGAATCCTTATAAATAATACGCATACCTCCACCGCTCCAGGCCTACACTTCCCCACACCTAAAATAAAATAAAAATAAAATCTAAAAAAACCTAAATAAAAAACTAATTATTCGTACAATTGCCCCCACTTATTAGTCACCCATTGACGACCAGTCATCGTCATCTACTTCGTTAACACTGTTTATAAAAAACACTTTTTATCACTGTTAATAAAAACACTTTTAACACTGTTTTTATAAACAGTTAATTAATAAACAGACGTCATGGAGAGATCCTAAACGCAGCAGGCTGATATCCTTATATTTTACAAATAGGGTGGCAATGATGCAGTAGAAATATAAAATAACTAGTTTCCATCCGCGGCTTTGCCCGCGTTGATATTAAAGTTGTAGTCTTTTTGTTATTCTGAAAAATATATTCTATAGTTTTCCACTTTTCTAACATTATTTTAAACAAATAGCAGATATATTGGCACCATACACAAATTAAAATATCTTTTAAAATACGATTTTCGATTTGGTACCTACCATTCTTATGCACCACACAGTTAACTGATACAACTATGTAATTATTTACCGATCTACTTAAAGACACAAACAACCGCAGAGATAATATTGACAACTTTATTAACTGATAGAGCGCTTGGAAAATTAACTTTGCATAAATAAAACAATACAAGCAATTAAACACTAATAGATATCTCACAAACACTTTGACGTTGGCAGCAATAATATTTTGAAATATTTGTATAGTTAAGTAAACTAGCATTAATGAATAGGTTAATTTATGTTACTGTTATTGAGATATCATAATGTTCGTTCATATTTTATTAATTATTATTCATATTGTTCGGTCGTTTTGTGCTGTACATAGAATAGTCCCTGACTGTCGACAAAGCAACTTCGTGGTTTATTCTTTACAGGTAACCTACCAAACATTCACCAACACGTACTTTGCCAGCGTGCAGCGTAGTGAATTTAGGCCTAACCTAGCTCCTCGTCAAGACTAAAATCCCTGTGTCCCAGCAGTGAGGACTTAAATAGAGATGCTTATAAATGCTTATTAAAGGCATTTAGGTACACTATGTTTTAACATTTATTTTATAATATTTAATTTTTATTGGGCAACCAACAGAAACAACATACCTAACTTAAGTAATTAGCTTAAACATGTTACACAAGTTTGTAGGGCAACATCATGCTTAAAATAAAAGTAAAATTAGACAAAGTATTATGAAAATAATAAAATCATATGATAAAATATAAAAAAACAGTATATAATTTTTTTTTATTTGAATTTGAAGTGATGCAAGATGGTTATCATTACACATACTAAAGAGAGCTTTTTGTATCTGAACAAGGTCACTGAAATATTAAGCTACACTGTACCTATTGTATTAGGTAAGTAATCTTAGGTATATAGTTTCAAAGTTAACTACATAAGTACCATTCTAAAACCCAGTTAAATGAATGAACTGATACGCGATAAGAGATCAGTTGTGAGTCAATGGAACGGAAACTGAATGCTTAGGTCTTAGGTCAGACTAGATTTAGGGCTAACTAGAGCAGTGATAACCGATATCAGTTCGATGTGTTTAAGTTACAAGGTTTATTAATCTTGTCACTTAATTAATCTTGACAAATTCAGCGTTATATCTCATATGGAAGCCGCGACTGAGGCCGCAATATAATAATATGGCTCGCCGACAATTCGGACGTTTTATTCGGACAAGTTGCGACCTAATTGTCACTTTGGGGGCCACGTCTTATCATAAGTGGAGCAAGAATTTTATTAGCGTGTTCAAAAACTTCAGCTCCATAGTATTGAGTATAAATTAGCTCAAACATCAATGTGTTTCTACTATAAAAATCTGTAAAAAAAATATATCCTCCATCTTATAAGAGCATAAAATATAATTCAAATAGGGTCGACCATAACGAAGTGCGAACTATAAATAAACTCAAAATTAATAAAGTTCTTAAATTATTAAAACGGGATGGAAGGTGTTATGTTTTGGCAGGAATTTATCGAAAGCTGTTTATTAAGTTCTTTTGCGTATGCTACCTACAGTTTAAATGGTGCCACTTCACAAATTTATTAAACCCGTAAATAAAATCATGTCGGCATAATGTTATTAATTTAAAAGATACGTTTTAATGACCTTTGAACAAAAGTTCACGCCGGTCAGATTACATTAACAAAAATGATTGATAAACTTACAACTAGCACAAAAAAACATGATTTGAAACACTATAGATCAGGGGCCATCTCATGGTGGCCAGCTCTTAAATTATTTTTGCTTCAATTAAAGCTGGTGATGACAAAAAAAAGCTGGATAGCTATATATTCAAGTAAACTGATAATACACGTCATTTAACGGTTCACCGTTCAGTCAAGAAGCCAGAAGTGAGAAATGTTTTGTAAACTTTGAAATGTTTGAAGGACATTGTGATAATCACCAACCCCACTTGGCCAGAGTGGTAAATTAGGGCCTAATCTCTTTCTTCAAGAGATAAATTTATGTTTCCGAGGAATGGGAACGAAAGGAGGTGCTTACTAATGAACAGAAAGTGGCACCACGTGTAGAACAGGGAGCTCCACGCGCAAGCGCAAGTAATTGTCTGATAGAATGTTATTTCATTATTAACACTTCGACTGCTAATGAAAATATCCATGCTCTTTTATTGCAGTTTTTATGAACTTCTGTTAAATTGCCTGAGTTATTCCATAGCCCAGAGGCTCAGCAAATGGAAAGTAATTTATAAACCTTCGTTTTAATCACTTTGCACCTGTATAAGATATAATAGGACTAGTATTTATACAGTTGACACGAACCACGCCCCAACTTCGCATATTATAGCTTATTTAAGCGATATTTTGCGTTTTAAATTTAATAAATCTAACGAATTTATCGAGTAAGTATTTCAGATTTATGTAATTCAGTAAAATTATAACTATTGTGTGCCATATAATTTTTTTTAATATTCTTTAAGGATAGGTATGCTTTACCTTTATACTTTTTTTTTACAAACATACATACTTAGTTCCGGAGCAGAATTTATAAGTGCGGGTAAAGCCCCGTGACATCCTAACGTTACGATAAAGCCCTACTATCAATAAAATATAATTATATAGACGTTCTCATATGTAATTCAACATTTAGGTTAACATGGACTGTCAGGGAGCGATAGCGGCCAGTATTCAATGAGTTCAAATAATAATTAACGTTAAATTATCGACGCACTATTCATGCCACAACACTGTTTTATTGTCCAATTAAAGTTTGGGTTGTGATATGCGGTGAAGAGCCAAGACGTGTTTATGTAACTTTTAACGACCTAAAATTATTAAAATTAATGTTGGGTAATAAGATTTGAAAAAAATAATATTGCATGAATCAGTCATAATTTTTAATTTAATAATTAAAATTTAATAACTTATAATTTTGTTGGCGCTGGGTTTATGTTATGTAGTGCGCGTTTGTCATGTGAACATTATTTATTAAATGCATTTATTGTATTTGAACGCATTTTTATATTTTTTATCGTCCGTTAAAAAAGGATTTAGTAGCGAGATGCCTACTATCGCACTTAGCCGACTTTTACAAATTTTCACACAATAGGTTGCATAACGACAACTTAATGAAACCTCAGTTTAAGTAATCGCACCACGCCTACTTTTTTTATTTTTTTACTGAAAAATAGCAGCTTGCCATATTTTTCTCTCATCGTTTCGAAAATATCACTATGCCTATTTTTGTACAGTCTATTTCGTAAGTGCAAGGAGGTAAACAAAATATTTAAAATAAAATAATAATGTCATCATGTCATGTCATATTATGACTTATGTCATTTAATTCCAGCGTTCGAGTAAATGGAAGGAACAAAATGAATAATAATTTGACGTTGTTCTAATTAAAAATACTAAGGTAAATACGTAGGTACATACAATATATATATATTTATGTTTTGTTTATCATTTATTACACTGATGTTAATTTATTTCGGTACAATTACAGTTTTGTGTTTGACTGTACATTCAGTAGGCAACACAAGTAAACAATATACCGATAGAAATGAAAGTAGGCATTATGCGAACATATGGTCTTTTTAGAATAATGTTTGACGAAACGCAATTTTCGGCATAGTGCGATCACTTGTATGGAAATTTCAGAATGTTGTCCTTGCGCTACATACTGTAAGTAAAAATTAAAAAATGAACTAAGTGCGATAGTAGGCATCTCGCTACTAAATCTAAAAAAGCTCTCGTGCGAATGTGCTAGCTTTACCGCATAATACAGTCCACGCATTTGCGCATATGACATAGAAGCTGTTGCTTAGAGATAATGGTCTCGCAATAGGTTAGAGCTGGGTTATCGATCGTTTGTTGTTGCATCCGCTCGATAGCTGTCGGCAATTTGCAAGTGTTGTCGGCCACATCCGTTTTTGGGGCGAAGATATCCTTATCTGGTCCGTGATTGCATTAGAAATATCAAATTGTTTCAAACAATTAAGAATAAACGAGAATTCATAAACCTTTTAGGTATTTGTTGTATAAGACCAAGCGTTTCAAGCGTACCTAATCTATTGAGATTACCTAACCACCTTGATTATTTAGTTAGTGATTCCTACGTACCTGGGATGAAACTGAATGTCCGAAATGGCGTCCATAATAGTCAATCTAAAAGCATCGCTACTCTACAGCATTTCAGTCAAAAATACTGAGTCGTTAGTAAAGTTCCCAGTCCATTATTTTCCGCTATCACTGTATACGTATAAATCCATTGTCGTCTGTCTGTCGCCTCCGGCGCTTTGATCGGCGCTAAGTTATGCGTCCCCCGACTCTGCCTGCCTTGACGTACGGTGCTGTTTCGATGGTAAGTTATGGGTCGTGAGCTTTATTCTTGCCTTGCCTTGTAAAGAGCTTCAACTCAAACTCAATGGATTCAAGTTATTACTATCGAAATTTTACATTGATATTCCTAACAGAATAATATAAGTCCGAGAGTTTACTATTGCATAATGTTTATTGGCCATATTTTGCGACGAGCTTTGCGATGCAACGAGCGAAGGTCGACCTGTGACGTAGGAGGTTGCGGGCTTGATTCCCGCCTTGGGGAACATCAACTAAAATAATAAGAGTTTCATGGTGTCGTTTCCTATCGCCGACTACGGAAGGTCCTACCCTGGCTAGCGGCAGATAAACCGACGAAACTTCACTCGTTTCGCCCAAAATTCCTCAGCGAGAAATGGCGATATAATATGTAGAGTTGCTAATACCAATTGAATGCACGTTGAATGTGTGGGTTGATGATAATAATGAGAACATTGCTGCTTCCACACCCAACATACATATTTACACGCAGCATCCAGACATTCACAGAACGCGAACCCTAGTTTTGTAAAATATCTCCGTAATAATATAAAACTATGTGAGTAGGTATATATGAATCATCTTTATGGGCACTTCCGCCCCGCATTTCAGCAATTCACTGAATTATGGGGCCATTGTAACTTTAACCTACCTATGTGATATATCGTAGTTATTTGCCGACGTTAGCTATTGGTAATCGGTTAGCCTAGTTTAAACTTAACCTTATATTGGTAAACTAGCTAACCCGCTAATACAGCTTCGCTTGCGTTTTTTACTTTTATACATAAAAATAATTTACATACTATTATTTACATCTATACTAATAGTCTTACAGATGTAAGAGTCGGTCATGGAGTAAGTTAGTTTGTTTTCAGAGATATTATATTATTGTGTTTCTAGGCTCGAATCTACCTATTGCATTGTCTCAATCTAAAATATTGCATATATTGCAGAGCATCAATTGACTGAAGATATTATACATCTATATGTATAGCTACTATTAGCTACAACATATACCTACATAAATACCAGATATATAATATATAATTCATGGATTTAATTATTATGTTGAACAACACTCTTATCGCAATATATGACATCATGTTTATTTTAAAGAAGCACGTATTATCAAGGTATCTTTGAATAATTATCAGATGTTTACATTAAATTCTATTTCTTGTTTAGTGACTGATTGTATTGTAAGATTGAATGTAGTGGAAGGCTAACAAATAATGGTCATTTAAATGTTACGACAAATTTTTAACGTAATTTAACCCTAAACCTCAGAATTTTTATTTTTCTAGAAAAATATATTGTGTACTTTAAAAACACGTGCTCTATCGGTGAAGGAAAACATATTTAGGAAACCGGCATGTTCTGAGATCTTTGAACAGTTTGTCATGTGTTATTCACCAACCCGATCTTGGCCAGCGTGGTGAATTAAAGCCTGTTGTCTCTCGTAAAGAGAGATGTACCTGAATCCCAGCCGTGGGATCACAACTAGCCAATGATAATGATGGCTGTGATTTTAATAGTTATTTTCCATATTCTCGTCTGATTATAGTCATTCAGATTACAGAAGCGGCAAATTTTTCATGTTTCTTTTGATAATGTAAAGGTTATCGAGAACAACGCCTAATAAATTACCGCTCTTCTTAAAGACGCCGCTGTGATATCATGTTTATTGAAAATTAATATCAGAGAATTAAATGAGGTTGATTCTTAACCGATTTTTGTGAACACGTGAGGTTATCTAGTGTATGTGGGACGATTCGGACATTTAGCTCTTTGTCGGTGTGTTGCTTAATTTAAAGCGTCGTGATAGCTTTGATAAACAATAAACTATTGACGAAAATGTTTACAAAATAGTAAGTTTGCAATTATTTACAACGAAGAACAAAAAACATTTAGGTAATTGACCTTAGTATTGACAAAGACTATTTTATTGACAAAGAAGCATTTTAATCTTTAGAGCATGTAAAAAAGTTATTGGATTTCAAACGGCTCCACACAACCTGATATAAGTATAAGCCAAAGTGTCTGGGCACTTTATTTTGTACCTATAGTAAAAATTATATATTATAAGTATTATTGTGAAGGTAATTAATTTATTTAGTTATTATATTGAATCGTTTCAACTATCTCGTTAAAAGTTGACTCATATTTAACACTAACTTATAAACCTTTGTGGTTTCCTTTTTTATTGTTATTGACCTTTTTTTGTGAAATTAATAAATAAAAAATAATGTGTATAATATTTTGCAGGTTTATCAGATAAAGTACCTACAAACCGTACTTTAATAGTTATGATGATAATGATATATCCTTGCTAGGAAGTCGAAGTCAGCCTCAAGGCTCCGGCGTGAAATCCTAAACAGTACAGCGGAGAGGACGATGATTTGTGGCCGATAACAACTAGATTTATAGTTGTGAGGTAATGCACTGAGAATTGGAAGCCATTGTCACTCGGCTGCGGTCACACCTGATGGTACCTACTGCCACTTCAAAACTAAAATAGTGTAAGATAAATTATCATTATCATAGCATAGGCTAGACAACCATAATTACGTCCCACTGCTGGGACACCGGGACTTCTCCTTTGACGACGAGAGAGATTAGGTCTTAATTCACCACACCGTCCAAGTTCGGGTTGGTGATTGTCCAAAAAAAATACATTGCTGGACAATTCACACAGCAACATTTAGCCCCGTTACAAGCTCGAAGCTTGTGTTACGCGTGCTAGGTACTGAGTACAATATATTATGTGCATAGTTACATACATAGCTGTATTTATTATAATACATATATCACCCAGACACTCGAAACAAATATTTGCACAAATATAGGTTTTGTCCCGAGGCGGGACTCGAACCCGCAACCTCATGTGGCGCAGGCGGACCTTTGCCCGCTATGCCACAGAGGTTGCCTAAACAAGTGCTTCAGACGTATGACTAATTTTTTAAATTAATCTTGCAAGAAATAAGAACTCGAGGACCAACAAGATCAACAAACTGGCTTCGAGCTAGTCAAAAACAAACGAAATAATTTTAAATAAAGAATGGAAACGGCAATGCGGGAATATACGCGATGCTCAGTGCTGCCAACGGAATAAAAATAAATCAAGTGTGATTTATTCTAGCTGCGAGGTTGTATGCATGTTCCGGACCGTTGCAGCCTGCAGTATGTATGATCCCACATGTGAATAGATACAAATTTAAAAAGAACTATGTCTTTGTGCAACTCAAAAATAGAACGCGCCAGCAATAGGCATTCGCTAACCTTCGTTAACCAGCTCATATTTATATACAGCAGTTTTAAATAAATATTTATTTGTTATTCGCACAGCACCGTTTGGTACCCCGTGGTAAGCTTATGTTTCGGTATAGCTACCAATCTGATTTTTAAATGAAATATGTCTAGTAGCTTTGTCAATAAAACGGGTTTGAAAATGTATATTAATTTTTTTTACAACTAGAATCTTTTTATGTTTGATTACTCATATCACTTTTAACTGAGTCTTTAGATATTAGCCCCCCATAGACTAGCGTTCATTCCTGCCGGAATGTACAATCCTTACGGAATGAACGCTAGTGTATGTGCAATAGCGAGAAGGAATGACGGTATTATAACCCCGCGATCCTTCCCGTCGTGAAGGACGCGACGCGCTCTGTGATCAAGTTAGTGGCTGTTCATTTGTCCGGCGTGATGGAGCGCGCGCTTGTAATAATTTTGTTTGTGTCCGTCGTCTCCACAGATGAGACAGCTTAGAATAAAGAATAGATACTTACTTCATTTGTATATTTGTCTATGATTGTACTTTGATACTTACTTCAGGCCTACCATGATCTATTATAGCAGTACCGTATTATTCTAATCTTATTTTGTGATTTCGTACCATAACCTCCTATAAAAAATCTTATTATTAAAAAAAATATCTATCTATGTATGTATATTATATTAAGTACTAGCTTTCCGCCTGCATTATGTTGGATTTTCCCGCGGTAAAAAGTACCCTATGTCCTTTTCCCGGTTCTAAGCTGCCTCCCCACCAAGTTTCAGCTAAATCGGTTCGGCCGTTCTCGAGTTATAAGTGAAGTAACTAACACGACTTTCTTTTATATATAAAGAAAAAGTGAAGATTATCAGAAATCTAGCACCCGTAACACAAGCTTCGAGCTTACCACGGGGCTAGATGTCGCTGTGTAAAATTGTCCAGTAATATTTATTTATTTATTTTATTAATAATAAATCAAATTAATAATAGTTGTAAACCACTTTTTAAAAATTATGATTCCTTTACAAAATACAATGTTGTTGCAGATTCTACAATAAGTTTAAAATGCCCCTCCGGGCATTTTCCTATTCACATTCCACATTCTACGTGTTCTTTTAGGTTTAAATAGATGTTCACTCGCAATAAAACTCAAAGCATTACCAATCTTTTGCTTACGGGTACACATGTTGTCGCGCAAAATGATTAAATCCATAAAGATTATACAAAATGACGCGCATTCCTTTTGAATGTCAAAAATCGTCTTCTTCTTCTTCTTTTATTTTTGGCGATCAACAATCGTCATAAAATGTTAGGATTCTAACCATCCACAGACACGCAATCTCTCGGTTTGACTGACAAGATGCAAACTGACAGGAATGTACCAAAACGTATGTATGGTCACTAAAGGATTGTTTTTCCGCATGCGGTGGCGTGTGGTGAAAATTTCAGAGGAAAGACCGCAGGGATTGATGTTAATTAGTGGCTACAACGGTTTTATTTTATCCCGTCGCTTTTCTGTACAGTTTGACAGACGGGATAAGCCGGAAGGAATGGACGTTAGTCTATGGGGGGTTATTGCATTCAAATTATATAATGAAAATACAAGCCGTCCTTCGTAAAAACCTATCTGCAAAATGGCAATAATCTACTAACTAGCAAGGGATGATTGATATGTTCCTAAATTAAATTCGAATCGAGGAACGCCCACCGGAAATTGAAGCCGAAGACGGAAGCTTGACCCGCGTTGTCAAAGCGACAGCTGTCAAAACCCTTGCCACCATCTTCAATTTCATCGCTCTTGGGAAAAGGAAGTTAAAAGCATGATTTATCAAGTTTAGCCAATAAACTGACATAAATACCTAGAAAATTACTCACTAAATAATATTAAAAAACACCAAGCCAATACGTCAACATCAAACTGATATCAACATTAACTGTCAGACAATTATATTACCTAAGTTCCAAAGTTAAAAATATAAAGTAGGTAACAGTACTCCGACAATCTGATCAATTTCACATCAAAACATACTAATCCCAATCATGTCTCAAAATAATAACCTCATCCATTTTCTCAATAAAGAAACTTAAAAATCAATTCATGACCCCTGGGGTTATTCTCGGGATATCACGCTTTACAGATAAGTGGGCATCTTACCAATAAATCTGGGCGATTCCCAGTACCAATGGATAAAGTACTACAGATAACATCCTATGAGCTGTATCGCTCTTCCTAGACGCTAGGGGAGAGTGGAAGAGGCTTATTGTAACCTGATAGTGAAGCAGTGTTACGTTAATAATAATAATAACGTTTATTCACACTGCCTTTCATTTATTTTTTTTGTATATAAACTTTTTAAACTATCATGGTTTTTAATATATTAGAACATGAAACGTAACATATTATTATTATGATTAAACTGTTTGTGAGTTTCCCGAATTTCATCGCTGTTTCGAGCCCCATCTTGTGAAATATTTAACTCACTCAATATACTAACCAAAGAGCAAATTATAGCTCTGTAAACAGGATTAAAAACCAGAAACGTTATCTCCTGTTCAACTCCAGAAAGATTATAACCAGCAAACAACTCAATCATCAGAAAAAAGTCGTCTCCATCCCACCCAGCCCTCAGTCTTGTAATGAAGACATACAGTACAGAGCCACGCCCCCTCTAAGCGGGTAATTGAGTCATTACTGCGCGCGCGCATATCGCGATCTGCCGCGGGCTTGTACGGTTATAATTAGAGTAACGAGACGCAAAGGGCAGACTATGACTAACCTGGTTAGTGGTTATGGGATCTGCATCATCGATCAGGAAGTAGAGATATGTCATTATTACGATTACATTCAACAAACAGTTAAAGTGTGGACCGCAAAACTCACAGAGTTGACAGTGAGTTTTGCAGTCCGCGCGTTGATTATTACTTACTCGACTTCGAGTAAAACTATAGAGTAATACCGTATGTGAGTACTGAGCTTTACGATAATTCAGTGATAATATTAATCACTGTATACTTAACGCCAGTCACGTTTGGCACAATATAAAAGAAGAAGAAGAAGACTCTACAGCCTCTATCTTTATCTAACTTTATGAGAAGACAGGGATTCTATATCTCTTGTTACACTGATAACGAGCGAAAACGCTTTAATAATGCTTAGAAGACTTTTTTATTTTTTTATTTTATGCTATGACTCAATTTAATAATTTGTCATTAATGTCACAAATAATCATAACAAAAGTCCGTCAAAACAAAACTACAAATAAATAGTTTTGGCTGTTCTTTCTTTGCTTTGGTTTAGGGGTTTTTACTTTGTAATTTATAGTAGGTAACTTAACTCTAGCAAGTCTGTCAATAACTAAACAGAACTCAGAACTGCTAAGATCAGAAAATCAGTTTATACGGAGTTATTTTGGTTCAAGTATGGAGGAACCAAGTAGATATCCAGGTATAGTTAAATGCGCTGATTGTAATCGTTACTGGCCTAAGAATGGTCTTTCTACATTAACATTTAACTACGATCACCAACCTGCCTGGTAAACTTGGTGAATAAACCACATGTGTTTAGGCCCATTTTTATAAATAAGTAATACCTATTGATGGTTTTCCAGGTGTAGCAAAGCCTCTTGCTGATGAGCAATACACTACGTTCTACTTTCCCCTGTACATCCTGACTGCGGTCTTTGGAAGTATCTTCTTCATCGGGCCCTTCCTGGTCCAAAGAATCGAGCACAAAGGGTAATGAACTGCAATATACAATGAACTTTAAGAAACTATAAAGCTTCACTATTCGTTATAGTTCAATAATCGACTTTGGTAGTCTTTTTTTGTTACCGCAGAACTTTCGTACCCATTTTTCTTTAAAATAGTCTTAAGTATTGAATTTTATAGTTAAAAAAATAAATAAATGTAAATAATTGTAATCGGGGTTTATTTACGGGATCGAATCAGAAATGAGGAGATACGTAGAAGAACACGGGTCACCGACATAGCCCAGCGGATTAGCTCTTTGAAGTGGCAATGGGCGGGCCATATAGCACGGAGAACAGATGGCCGATGGGGCCGAAGTGTTCTCGAGTGGAGACCACGGATCAGCAAGCGCAGCGTCGGGCGTCCACCAACAAGATGGACAGATGATCTGGTGAAAGCGGTTGGCTCGCGGTGGATGCAGGCCGTGTCCGACAGCAATAAGTGGAAATCATTAAGGGAGGCCTATGTCGGCGTCAAACGGCTGACATGATGATGATGATGATGATGAAATAATTGTACACTTCTAAACATACATATGAATTTTTACAGTATTAACTTATTTTTTAACCTTATTTTTTGCAGGATAGTTCGGTGCTGCATCATGCTAACGGCATTTTGTATGTGGATATTGTAAGTCATTTCTTTATAAGTATTTTCAGAAGGCATATAATAATATAAAAATCTTAGAATTCTTATCATTCATCACCAGATAGCAGACGTAGATTTGCCACGTTGAATTGCAATGGGTGCTAATTCGTTGGCCAAAATAGAAGCCAGCATTCTTATCACCTGTGGACTCAATTACATGCTTAGCAAGATGTTACTAAATTGCGTCTATACAGATAAATTATAGTCATGTTATTCTTTCTCAGTTGGGTGACCGTATACATAGCCCAAATGGATCCACTAGTGGGCCCACGGCTCTCAAACGAAGTCTTAGCGTGGGTTGCCCATTCATGGGTGAGTGAAAGCAAAGATATCCGATCTCTTCTCTCAGGTGTTTTCAAACTGATTAAGGGATTTATACATACCATTTATGTATACCAGAAGACGGGCAGCAGCGTCAGTCTGTGGAATGTCTCAACTTACCGAACGAACCTGGGTGGTAAGCGTGGTAATTATACCAAATCCCCCATGACTTTCAATAGCTTCTAGACACCCTTGTCCAGAAGTGATAAGTAATATGGGTTGTCAAATGGCGATAAATAAGTTTATTTTAGATTGAGTTTAACTCGATAAAAAATCATGTTTTTGTTGCAGGGAGATGAGCCTGATCAACCATAGTTTTAAACATTTAAGTTAGCTTGTAGATACATTTTCTATTAACTTAATTAATTTGCTAACGAATAAATTTTGATCTTTCTATATTTAATTTTTTCATTTCTCTCTCGTCAAGAGGGAAGTCTCTGTGCTTGGGTTATTAGTAACGTAAATTTTTTTATATAGTTATATATGATTTTGTTATAAGTAGGTACTTATATTTAATTTTATTAGTTTTATTTTATAAACGCCCTGGTCAGAGAAAGCGATAGACCGGGAACACTGGAAGGGAATGCCTTTACCCAGTAGTGGGACAGTGCCTACGGCTAATAAATAATAAAAATAATATGAATATCACTATTTGTTATTTTATAGTGATTGACTCTCACTTAAGTTTTCTAAATTATTAGAAATTGGTATGGGAAAAATTACAAGATCACAACGTAACCTTGGCCCTCGTGTGGTGGTTACGTTGTGATCTTGTAATTTTTCCCATACCAATTTCTAATAATATGAATATCATTTTAGATTTTTATTTCTAAGCCTCCGATTCTTTATGAACTCTACCTAACTTTGCAAATCTTTAATCAAAAAAATCTAGAGCCTAGTAGCCATGCTCTCGTATTCATGACATGTTTAATACAAACATTAAATTTTAATCCGATACGCGTCAACAAGTATTAATGACGTCCCCACAAAGATGTAATTCCCTCGGAACGCATTAGCGATATAGAGGGCGCGAGTTATAGACGACAGCGATATGAAAACAATAATACTGTTTCGATCTCTACTTCCGATGAGTAAACCACCCAAATATTTCTAGTGCTAGTTTCTAGAAGAGAGATTTAGAACACGCCAACGTAGAATCGCAATTATTTCATCTTGCTAAGGACGAATTATCAAAATGACACATCTCATAATACCGTCTCATAAAAGACAGGAACAGTTAAACATCGTTGCAACATGACCTGGAGCTTCAAAAATCTTTACGAAAATAAGTTCGGTCGAAAGACAGTTTTTGTAATCAATCGTAAGAAATTGTACGTCAAATGGTTACTGAAAGACGATTCAGAGGATCCGGAGAGAAGAGGTTACTTTTTCATTGTGTGAACGTGAAGTAGGTACTTAGTTGGTGACAGCAATTTATTGGCACTGCGTTGGTAATTGTATACGTGGAGAATTGTGACACTCTTGGGGTATCTCTCCGCTTTATTTTATTGAAATGCCCGCCTATTCTTATACTTGTACCACACGATAGCATCGCAGGATAGGCCGGGGGAGGGTGCGGAGGGACGCGGGTGCAAATGGAAAGAGAATCTGTTCTGATAAATGATTCCGGTACAAATGTTATTTTGATCTTTCGCGATAGCATTCCATTTTGTTTCGGGGCTCGGCGATTACGCTCCGATTTGATTGCGTGGAGGCGCAAATAGTTTTATGTAAAACGGAACGGCTCTTGTTTGTTTTGATGACATTTTTCTGCTAAACTCCTTGGGAAGTTTTATTTCTAACCATAATAAGTGTTTAGGCTGTATATACTTACATTGTTTTGTGCTTATGATTAGGTATGTCAGGTTATTTTGCAATAAGGTTTGGTTAATTTTGCTCTATCTATAATTTTTATCTTACCTTCCTTACTTAAACTATAAACAGTCATTCAGTAACTTTACAATTTCAGCATTCTAGGTGTAAGTTCTAAAATTTTGAAAAAATTCGCGAGTTATAAGATTCTGGTGAAAATCCGCATCATCAAATAAACCTTAAGCCTTTTTCATCAGGGTCTTACATTATGACATTTAGTTGTAAACCTAATGGTTTTCCATTCCAGAGTTTCCTCGCACTAGCCCAGCTCATAAATAAATAAGTCCCCACACCATAAAATGGATGGGATTACAAAAATCCCTAAAATCCCCGTAGAAAAGCCATCCCTAACCGTAACTCAATTGTCGTGTCGGCTTTTTTGCAGAGACGACTTCAAATTCGCGCCATATTGCCCACCGCCCCATCTAAATGATAATTCCAGGACCCTTCTTACAATAAAAATTATTGAGGCCAGTTTACTTTATTACACGTTGTATTGTGTTCAAATACCCACGAAAAGTGTACGCGTTGATAGAGAAAACTTAGTTTATTTTAGACCGTGTGGCTTTGTGATAGAAAGTAGTTTCGTGGGGTGTGTTCTGCGGTATGTTTGTCGATGTTGAACCTGTCACACCACATCGTATTTGGCGAATAGACTGTGATTTCACGCCTTTACCCTTTGACCAGTTTGGTGCGATTCGTCGCATTTACATTTGGAACGAAACCTTTCCGTGGTTTAGTGTTGTAGTTTTATTGGGATCGGATCTGTTTGATGGGTTTTCGTGGAAATACATGAAGCCTTAGATGTGCACTTTTCGGGTTATTTAAATTTAGGCAAGATTGTCTATTTTATTTATTTAGGTATCCTCCGAACTACATGGCGAAACAATATAAGCAGTATAGCTATACCTGGTATCAGACTACGGTTTAGGTATTATATTAATTATATCAGAAATCTAGCATCCGTAACACAAGCTTCGAGCTTACCACGGGGCTAAATGTTACTGTGTGAATTGTCTAGCAATATTTTTTATTTAGGTAGGTACAATATCTGGTAGATGCAACATATTTTACATGACAAACAACGCTGAGTACGAAAATATCTTACTTACATCCCACAATAGCACAATGTCATCAAATAATTACTACAAGCCCAACACAACAATAATCAAATGCAAGACAAAGTAACCACCCCGCGCTATCGCCCTGCCAGATCGCAATCAGTGCCGCCATGTTGCCATTATGAATCAAATTCCCGCCTTTTTTTTTTTTTCATTCGCTAGGCAGTGTCAGATCTCACAGCCGATAAGTTCTTTATTATCCTGGATGATTTTTTAATCTGTGCGACTTGCGGTCTCGTGTTTCGTATTAACACATTTTGCGGGTACTTGGGATATTTTCGAACAATGGAGGACGGTTCGTGATTGCCTCTTTGTTTGAATAGTTGTTTGTTGTCAGTGCTTGTAGTAAAATTACCCTACTTAGACTAACTGCTTAATGTACTCCACGGTTAGGAACCGACTGCATTGTAGCTTTTTATAATTTAATATTTTTTAATAAGTATTATTTAATCTTTACCGTTGCAGTGGTCACTTAAAAGGTACCCTTAAATCACCCAATAGAAATGTATTTCAATCTGAAACCTTAATTCACCGAAAACACAGTTTCATATTCACATTGGCAATCGTTTTTTATTATTGTTCAACTACCTTACAGTAACGATCGTACCTATGTGTATTTAGAGCATCATTCATTTCCAAGAGTACATACTGTATTGTATTTTATGGTCTTTTTGTCATATAATGCATTTTTTCAGTTTCTATGTTGATGCTCTTTATTTAAGAATACGGAACACCTCTTGGCGAAAATGAAGTGCATTTTACAGTTAATTCGGACCATAGACTATAAATAACTGGCACTGACAATTTCCATGTGTCCAAAGTTCCCGCGCGTAAAAGTTCCGCGATAAATCCTTTGTTCAAGTGAAAAGACTCCTTTCCCGCAAGTAACGAGTTCTAAATTGGAAAATCGACTATACTTTACCTACCTTTAGTTTGAGATAGGTGATCGTCTTTCTCAATATCGTTATTTGAAATCATATGGATATTTAGAACACCAATTCCAAACAGAATTATTTTACCGCAGGAAAATATCCTTATTCGCGGGAAAATTCACCTAAACGAGGGCAGAGCTACTAGGTGGAAGCTAGTTATATTAAAGGTTGTGAAAATAAGTATATTTGCCCTTCCGTACATATCTAAAGTAGATAAAGTTATTCGTTTTATTCAAATAATGTCTATTAAAACGCGGATGCGAGGAAGTAAATTATATACCTACTGATCATAAGCATACTGTTTTTGGCTTATTATATTGGAAGGAAAACTATGTCATACCACATATATTATCAAAATATTAAATATCCACCACCTTTTTGCACACAAACAATGCAAAGTAATTATTTGAGCAGCACTAGCGACGTAATGGCCTCTCTTCCGGTGCGGCCGCCATTAGTGCCCATTTCCTGCCAACTTCCGGTCGATTGTAACACCACCTAGCGGAGTTTTCTAGCAAACTCTAAAGGCGTTAACTGCTTCAGTCAATTAAGCTGTAATGATGATGTTATCGGTTTTTTTTTCAGTTTGTTTTGAGCTTATTGATGGCAGGTAGGTTCATTAGCATTGTCATTTAGGAGACAGAATGACATATGATTAATGGATTAGTCTGTTTTTTCTGCAGTTCAGTCGTTAAGACAGTGACAGAATCACACTGCTATTATAAATGTGTTGCCAGTGTGTGCATCATACATGAACAGACTTTGATAATTTATATACTTTGCCTTCAAGCGCCAAAATTTTTCTAAGGAAACGAATCATAATAATAATAAATATTGCTGGACAATTTACACGACATCTAGCCCCGTGGTAAGCTCGAAGCTTGTGTTACGGGTGCTTGATTTTTGATATACTTAATATAATATACATACATAGATAGACATTTTTATTATACATACATACACAAAAAGACGATGCTGTGATCGTGTTTGTATTTGTCGGACTGACCAAAATAATCTGATTTTAATCCATTTTCGGATCTCCTTTTGCAACACCATTGGTAAATAGCGCCAGTGTTGCCACTACAAACAGAGGTAAGTGGCGGAAGCGCCCAGCACGTGCCGGAGGAAATGACCCAGCTTGGCTCACCTAAGTGACTTTGATTTACAAATGCTGTTAGGTGTTTGTTAGTCCATTTCAACAGTCATTGGGGTGATATGAGTATTTGCGATGGCTTCAAGAGCTTTTGAAATAATCCCAGCGAAGATTCAATGTGACTTGACGACAAGTGACGTTTTATCTTTTAGCTTCGAGCTTACCACGGGGCTAGATTTTCCTAAGTGAGTTGTAATTAATAAATATTGCCGGACAATTCCAACACCAAATCTAGCCCGTGTTAAGCTCCTAATAATTATTCATCTTTGTGATTGTACAGAGAAAAATATGATTCTGGTCTGTTTAACCAGTTAAGTTTTAACCAGTTAAGTGTAGTTAAGGTTACCTACCGTAGATAATATTTAAAAATTGTAAAGACTTAAGACCCGGTATTTTACACCCTTAAAATAAAGCACTTTTAAATCGCTGCACGTTAAAAAAAAACATGTCTGCGGCGCAACCACGCGATGGATCGACGGGAACTGAACGGAATTTTAAAAAGATCTCCCTATTCTTAATAATTTACATGAGTTACTTCCTGGTTTTATTTTCTGTAAATAAGTGTTCGAATATTTAAAATATTTTATGGAAATAAATGTTAGATTTCGTTTTTTTTTTTAATTTTAATATTATTTCAAACTTGGAAACGCGTGGCTTTGCCTGCGTTATAACGGAAATGAACCCATTTAGGTAGCTTGGAAGCTTAAATGTTTGTGTTATTTATGGTTGAGACTGAGACACTCCTTATCATTACTTTTTCCTATAGGTACTTATTTTCTTAATAGAGCCATGCCATGAAAAACTTTAGCTTGTCATTGATTTGACGACCTCTGTGGCGCAGCGGGCGAAGGTCCGCCTGCGACGCAAGAGGTTGCGGGTTCGATTCCCGCCTCGGAACAACAATTTGTATGATCTGCAAATATTTGTTCCGGGTGTCTGGGTGTTATTATATGTATAATAAAAAATATCTATCTATGTATGTATATTATATTAAGTTTATCAGAAATCTAGCACCCGTAACACAAGCTTCGAGCTTACCACGGGGCTAGATGTCGCTGTGTAAAATTGTCCAGTAATATTTATTTATTTATTTATTTATTGATGTATATGTTGTACTAAAGCTATTCATATTTAATCATTTCTCTGACGCAAAACATGCCTGATTTATTACCAACCTATAAAGAAACGCATGATGATAAGAACAAAGTAAATATCGCCTAGTTAATATTTTATACTGGGTGATAATAAAATGGTTTACAAACTAATATAAAAACAGGTCATTACTGCTTCACTGAGGTAACGACAGCGCTCATTAGCGTAGGTAAGTAGCCGATTATACAACGATCCACACGTCCAATGACGCTAAATGAGCAAAACCACAAAATGCGAAAATGGCGCTGCCCGCTTCACCATTATATTGATTTCGACGCCATTAAAACGAACCGGAAATTAAAAAGAAATAAAAACATATTGCTTTCCCGCGCGCGCCGAACTTCACCCAATTTGTACACGTATTCGAACGCTTTTTTCTTTGAAAATGGCGTAACGATGTGAAGTCAAATCAGCAACTTTTTACTTACCAATAATATTTCGAAGTATCATGATTGCCAGTGGAATAGGTAAATGTGATACGGGGTAGGTTGATTTTATTTGGCATGCCATTATAGTCGTTGATATGATTATTATATTATCGGGCGATAAATGGATATAAAAAAGATATATCGCAGGGTAGAGCAATCTTTTTCGAGGATTATGGCGGTATTACATGTGGATTTATCGAGAACGTTTGGAACTAATTATGCGACGCATTTACGAGTGTTGCTAATATGAAAGTGATGAACGAGCTTTTTGTTTTCTTGATTATCGTGTTTAGATCGTTAGACCGATGAGACATTGAGTTATGACGATACGGAAATATAGGTACTTACATAATAATAATAAGTGAAATATGGGCCTATTATTTTGTTATCAATTCGATTTTGGTATTTTTATACAGATTTGATCGTAGCATTATCCTTGGCTAAATTGGTAACTACCCTTGAAGTTATTTTAAATAAACCAAAAAATATAGTACCGCACATAAAATTTTCGCTGTTTGCAAGATTACGACAAGGCCTTAATAAGGTAATTCAACTAATTTAATAAACGCATTAAGTACATTTTAGTCAAGATAAACAACATTACCGAATATGAAAAAACTCCATTAAGCCTATGCTAATGGCACTCGAACGCTATCAAACGTTTCAAAATATTACTATTAGCGACAAGTGCCAATAAATCAGTCATAGATTGTTATCCGAGCTAATCCGCGCGGCAAGCTTGTGTATCTACTTGACGTCTACATGCAAAACACATTATAAGATAATGCCACTAATGGATAGCAAATATTGGTGTTAGATTGTACGCGCTCTGTTTCTAGCACAGATTAGAATTTCTCTCTGGTAGTAAGTAGAGTAACCACCTTGGCTTTAAAAAGTTTTAGGAAACATGATGTTTCTGTAACTATGTATTTTTGTTTGGTTTCCTCAGTATGTTTCCCTTCACTGTTAAATCACTTGTTTTTACAGTGCACATAAACTTTTCAAGAAGAAAAATCCAAAGCTGTGTGGTTCAAATCTAGAGGGTTTGTGAACCACGGAATAAAAGACTTTTGGAATAAAAGTCGATTAAGCTCCTACCTAGTCAACACGGCTTTTTAAACAGAATGCTTCATGCTGAGTCGAATCTTAGTTCTTAGCTACAATCTGTTACCTACCTAATATTCTTACTTTTAAGTTTGTAGGTATGATTGTAGTTCAAATAAAAAAATCCACTTTAACCCCAATACTGTAAAGTATAGTCCCAGCTGTGGGAACGTATGTAAATAGGGGTAAATGATAATGTGTGATAATGTGAGCTGATACTTTCAATCATTTTGCTTTACTACCCGCCATCTGTTTTTGAATAGTAAAACTTAATAGTATAACTTCTCGCCGCTAGATGTCACGTAGCACTGCTCTGTTTTTATTTTTACAATTAATCAATAGATGGCGCCCCTTGGGTGTCAACGTCCTTAGTTCATTCATGCTTTGTATCTGTGGCTAGCTGTCAAATAGCACACACACTTTCATAACCGACCACACGTAGGCAACGTCAATTTGCCCAATCGCAATCATTTTCCTATCAGTACAGCAACTTGCTAGACTTACTTTGCTTTAGTGTGCGTAACATGTAGTTGAGTTTTTGCACCTGTGGGAACGTCAGGTGTGCTGTTGTTGTGCTCTTGTACAAAATATTTGTTTTGTACTCGTAAAACCTAAATTAAAGTGTTTGAAGTTGTAATATAATTTATACCGATATTGGGACGTTTGGTCCTGTCAAATAGTTTATTTGTACGAAGTGTGACCAATATTTAAAACTTTCTCTGCAAATTCCGGCTGCCTAAATTTTACTAAACTACGAAGATGAGTTGAATAAACTTATTTGCTTTCTACTATAGAAATCTGAAGATTTTAGTGGATTTGCGAGTGTTTTGCAATTATAATTATTGAAAATGACTACGGACCGATTTCACAAGTAAGTACCTAGGTACTTCCTAATAACTAGATAAGTGAGAAAGAAATATAGCCCTGCTTATAAATTTTCGTGATAAGATAACATTCTTATTATTTCGATAATATCAATAGGTACCTAATCAGAACGCATACTTTTTAGTTTATTAAATCACTTGAAAAAAAAAATTGGATAAAACTGAAACCGCTACCGTGCAGTTGCCTACTAAGTTCGACTGGAAGAGAACCTATTTTTAAATATGTTTTATGTATTGGACTGTTTCAGAGTTGACCCTAGAAAAGGTAAATGAGTAAAATATTTTCATGATGGAATACCGAGTTATTCTTTCATTATTGATTCCGAAAACCTAGGCCTTTACAAAACCGTTCTAAATTCAAAACTAACAATTCTATATTCAAAAGTATTAATCATCATTTGCGGTTCCGTTCCACCACCTTCATGGTTGCCTGCACCCTTTCAAAGGGTTCATTTACTGGTGCCTATGCCATTGAAATAAAGCATAGAACGGCTTCACATCGTTATCTGATCGATTTGTTTAGCATTACTGCCGTGTAACCATGGTGACGGAAGTACTGCTTACATAAGGTCAATGGCATTTATCTCATGCACAAAATGTGGATCGGTTATGGTCCGTGGCTTGGTTCTCCGAATCCAAACCGCCAAAATCGCCACAACTCTATCGAATTATCTAGGTATTTACCTACCTACTGTTTTTTTAGTTTATGTTTTACACAAAACTAGCCGACTCCCGACCTTCTATAATAGCCTCTCACGATGAATGTGCTATCCAACACTTAAATTTTTTTTTTTTAATCGGACCAGCAGCTTTTCCTGAGATTTCGCTCTCAAACAAACAAACTCTTCGATTTTAATATACATAGGTACCTATTAGATAAGTAGATGTTATCTACTCATAAATTAACGCAATGGCGATTTCCCTGCGAGATGTCTTAATAACAAACCTACGTTTTCACATTCTATGTTTGTATTGTATACAAGTTTGCCGATCTGTATTTACCGTTTATGGAAATAATATGTATAGATTATGTACAAGATATAATTTAATAAGTATACGTAAAATAACTCGGAATGCCCAAAAACTTACAAGTAGGTACTGACGTTTCTCGCTACCCTTGGCCAGCTCAAACAATGCCCCATCAAGTTAAATATCTTCATTCACAAGAAATGGTATAAAAATTAACAATGTAGGTAAGCACATTATCTTGAGGTTAAATCACACGATTGTTTCTGCACAATTAGAGGCGTGTGCCTAAGACATGTGAATGCGTAGGAAATCATTAGAACCAATCAAATTAATCATGTACGCGGTTCGTACGTCTGATCAGAGGCGACTTGCGTCTACCGGAGACGGAAGAAATTTAAAACAAATCAAAACACTTATTGTATTCATGACTTTCATAAGATCTTATCGTTTTGGGTCCATCATGAATCCAGAAAGGGCACAATCATTGTAATAGTGAATTTTAACTATCCCCATTAGTGCCCGAAACGCATATGCTTTAGGGCACAGCTGCTAGTTGTACCGCCGAGGTCGGGCAGTGAATTATGTTAAGTGTTAACACATTCAATACCCAAGCACACTGTGTCTGTGTTCGCTAAGTGGGGAGCACACGACTTGCATACCGAGGATCGTAGGTTCAAACCCCGCCGTGTACCTCTGGATTTTTCTTCTTGAAATCTTATATGCGCTTTGAAAACACGTGCTCTAACGGTTAAGGCAAACATCGTGAGGAAACCGGCATGTTCTGAGAGCTTTAAAAGTTTGAAGGAAATGTGTCTCATCTATTCACCATCCCGCAACTCTTCAAATACTAGTTGCACCATAGCATCAACTTAATTATAACACTAGTGGGAAACAGTAATCCTCTCACAGCTCAACTTAATGGCATGCTAAGATTAAAAGTTAACATTAATCATGCGATCATGGTGAGGCGTGACGTAATTGACCTCGCCACTTTCCTTTTCCCTCGAATCATGGAACTTTCTGAATATCAAGTAGATATGTTTTCTTATATTTTGTTTATTTATAGCCGTGTGATGCCGGTTTACAGCCATGGATACACTAGGGAAAAATTGTCCACAACATTTGGACAACTAGACGCGAACACTAGATTAACGTGACGCTAAAAAGATGCATAGTGCCCCGAAACATTTTTACGTGACACGGTACATGCAAGGCTGCTTGATATCTACATAGTAAATTAGTCATTGTAATACAAATTCAAGAACACTTGTTATTATCACATCACTATTGCATTATCATGTATCATCAATTGATAGGTAATCTCCGGTTTATCAAAGTTGACGTATATTATGGCAATCAATAAAACAAGCGTTAACAGTGAATTGGTCTGCGCTCTGTAATACTAAGTAGGTAGACATTAAAACACACTAAAATAAAACCTTTTGACGTCTGTCAGTTCACCTCGCTTTCTTTGGTCTGCCATCATCAAACCAATCAGGGTTTGATGATGGCAGACCAGAGAATCATGACCACCTTTGAATTTTTTTATTTCCTACAAAAAAATAATCTACAAAATTGGTTAATACGAACGAATACAACGAAGTAAACAAAACATTTAAAGTAAATTTAAACGGTCGAATTGTGAAATCTCCTCATTTGTAAACTCGCTTAAAAATGGCCTGACTTTAATTTATAGTAATACAATTTGTACAATCGAAACCAGATGTCAAAATCCCATTAATCACAAACTGATCTACAACTAGGTCTCACCCACATTACGATGAACAAGTCTCATAGGTTTCATGCTAACTATACGATTGTAATCCTCATTCTAAGAACCCAATGTTCATTGTTTCAACGATGATTTACAACATCGGATTATGCCATTATGATAAAACGTTTTATCGATAATAACATTCTTATATTTAATTTTTCACGATAGCATTACAATTTCCGTACCTAAAGATTATTTTAAAATTTCGTACTATCGATCAAAAGACCAAGTAATATTTTGGTGTTAAATGGCTTTGACTTTGAATTTATTTAAAACTGCTTATTATTGCATTTACCACAAGACTAGATACAAATACAAAAAGTTTCATTGTAACACCAACATAAGATAAGGTGACAAGGCCCCCCATTGTGTCACTGTTATGTATCTGTTTCTTTTATGTATCAATATTGATACATGAAGAAACAGATACATAAACACAACGGGCGGCCTTATCACTAAAAGCAATCTCTTCCAGGCAACCTAGATGTTGAATTACACCCAGCATTATCATTGAATTATCATTAATATTCCATTATTGAATGTTCCAGGGCAGCCAAGGATGGTCTCCTCGAGGTGCTGCGAGAGGCGACGCGGAAGGAATGCAACAACAAGGACGAGTCGGGCATGACGCCGACACTGTGGGCCGCCTTCGAAGGACACATTGAGGCGCTCCGGCTACTATGCGGAAGAGGGTATGTACAGTATTTTCAGTATTATTACATATTAAACGATCTTTCGTATAACTGCCACCAATTTTGGGTATCTGAGGCGAGTTTGAGCGTCGGAGTAATCATCTAAAATAAAACCTTATTCTGAGTTTTAGGGTTTTAAATTTGGGTATAGAGTACGAATCGCACTTGGTCAAATTTTATTTAACCGGCTGTGGATGAGTAAGCAATATTGTGTCTTAACATTATTTATTGTTTTCTATTATATCTGTCATATACCAATACTGATACTTATGTTCGAATGCCAGAATAATCTTTATGAGTGGTAAACTGATATAAATATTAAGATATCTAAATTGTTGGTCATAAATGAGTTATGTTAGAAATGTCGTACCAATTTCACAGTTTCACAAGCTTAAAATGTGGCGAAAGAACGATTTGTATCTGTATCCATAAACATTGATGTCTGTCTACTGTGCACGAGTCTCCTCTTATATATAGCTCTTGGGAGATTTGGTATAATCATTTACCAAGCTCGTTCGTGATGGTAGTAAGTTGGCTACCACTTAGCCAACACGGCTCTTGGCATGTGGGTGTAATAAATCCGTTAATCGGTTTGATGACAACTGTTGGTACAAATTTTAGGTCTATACACGTTAAGTAATTTAATTTGATAAATAAAAAAGCCGAACAGCCATATTCGTAGTGTCACTGGAATCACGTACTTTTGTTAATTCCGTGACATTGTGGAATTGTCACAGCGAAAGTTTCGCTGTTAAGTAACAACCGGATTTTATGTAACAAAGTTCAAAAGACCTTAAGAGTTAATTATGTAAATAAAGAAAATTCATGTGTTTTTTCGCATACATTATTTAGGCAATTATGTGTAATAGATTAAACAATATTTTTATATAGTTTATCTATGTACGTCGGCTGCTGTAATAACTCAGACAATATACTTCATATTAGTAGGTACATGCAACAAGTAAATACAAAAAGCATTGTATTGTATTTATAGGTACTAATATTATAAAGCTGAAGAGTTTGTTTGTTTGTTTAAACGCGCTAATCTCAAGAACAACTGGTCCTATTTGAAACATTATTTCAGTGTTGGATAGTACATTTATCGATGAAGGCTTTTATATGACCTATGTTTATGTAGATAAAAAAACGCAAGCGTAGCTGTCGGCGGGACAGCTAGTTGTAAAATTACTTCTACAATTTCCAGTGGTGAACCAGACAAAGCCGACTATTTCGGCAACACAGCTCTCCACCTAGCCGCGGCGCGAGGGCATAAGGAATGTGTCACGTTCCTCATCAACTTCGGAGCTAATGTCTTCGCGATGGACGTGGACGGACATTCTGCACAGGAACTAGCGGCGATCAATGGCAGGGAAGATATACTGCGGTATCTGGACCAGGCGACTGCTAAGCTGGAGAATAATGACAAGTAAGTAGTCGTCTTTAGGTCTTCAAATATCTTTTTCTCATTATGTTAGTTGCCATGCCATAGCTAAGCTTCTTCTTCTCTTGATTTTTACAACTTTTGTCTTATTCAACCGACTTTACAACAGTATCAAGTACCGAATTGTTGCTGCTATAGAGTTAATAGATAATGCTATAGATAGAATATTCATTCTCCTAAAATCTAATCATATGATTTTTTAAAGTTGTAACCATTATCGGATGGTTCTGGTTCATGTGAATTCAAGGTGATGCAGGCTTAAACAACTTAATATTTTTAAAGAGACTAATGTTCATCAAGAAACAAACTTCGGCTGAATTATGATAATCATAGCTCTCAACAACCTTATTTATACTTACAGAAAAAAAGCCAAATCCCTTAAAGAAAAAGCGAAGAAAGACTATGAGAAATCCCATAAGCAATACCAAAAGAGGCAAAGCAAGGCGGAAGTGCTGGCTGAGAAGGAATTGAAGAAATTAGCCAAGGAGTGGGAGCAGGGTTATACGGAGGAGGTGTCGGCCATGCCGCACCGCCCGAGCAACGTGCTGATGGCGCTGAAGCAGAAGATGACGAGGTCTTCTAGCTCAGGTACTTAACTAAAATTTTGCAAAAGACCTCCATGCTTTGTCGCAAGGAAATGCTAGCTCAGAAAGAAATGAAGGAGATTGTAATTCAAAAATATTCATTTAAACTTTCGGGCGTCACACAAGGGTCGATACCTTGCCCATAACTATTTCTCTTTATATTCGAATGTCTCTTTCAGGTAACCTTCTATCTGAAGACGCGCCTCGACCTACCTACAGCGCGCTCGTCGGCACTGTGAACTCCGGGGCTAGAGGACACGGAGCAGTCTATAAAAAGGCACTAGCGAGCAAGCTTAGGAATAATACAATTGGACGGAATACAAATACTACGCCCGATTTTAAGGTACAATTTATAACATAGGTGGTATAATATAGACTATATATGACTTGATAACTAATTGACGGTATCGTAAAGATCTCCAAATTATCATATTCGCGTATATGAAAAGCTCGATGACTCGATAAGTGTGAGCACACTCGACTTTAATTCTGAAGGTCGTGGGTTTAAACCCCGCCGCGCACCTCTAGATTTTTCTTATAGCTTTAAACACGTGCTCTCACGGTGAAGGCAAACATCGTGAGAAAACCGGCATGTTCTGAGAACTTTGAAAAGCTTAAAGGACATGTGATATTCACCACCCTCTCTCAACTCTCTCGTCAAGAAAAATCCCTGTGTCCCAGCAGTGTGAACGTATATGGTGGGTGATAATGTAGTGTTGTGTTTAGGTGGGTGAGGTAGAGCGGACGGGTCGTCGCTCGGTGACGTCACTGAGCGGTCTGCGGCGCGACTCCGAGGTGATGTACGTGGGCACGTTCGGCGCGGGCGCGCAGCCGCGAGGAAACGTCGCGGACATCTTCCACAACGACGACAAACCGCAGCTCACCAGGTACTTGTCACGAGTATAGTCTAGTACTGCAGCGGTTCCTGGGATTAGCGCGTTCAAACTCTTCAGCTTTATAATATTATTAGTATTAATAAAACAGAGTACGTAAGGGGTGCACGCCTTCTGCCTCCCAATTTTTCTGTTATCTTTATTGCGAAATACAAGTACCTATAAAACATTGAGCAAGTTTTTATTCACTGACAGTTTATCCACACTATGAACATCTTAAAATAATTTTTATCCAATATTTTTTTGTGTTCGCCTATTATGAGAAATATCTGTAAAATAGGAGTTAATTTCCAGATCGGCAAGCCAGCCAGACTTCGGCGCGGCCATTGTAGAAGACGGCGGCATTGGACAAGAGGTGTTGTTGCAGGAACCGGCCAGCATCTTCGACCGGCCTGGCTTCGGCAGTGTGGCTTTCAGGTACCTACATTTTCAACTGATTTATTTATAGCCGCTGATCCGCCTACGACTACGTCCATTTCCTGTCTTCCTCGGTTTTTCTACAATTTTTTTACCTTATATACCTTCCCTGGAATATTTAAGAACTTTATCTTTGCAAACACATTTTTCGCGATAACTCGGAAACTATGATTCCTACAAAAAAAATGTACTATGTTATGCTTCTTTGATTATTTTTTTTTATAAGACGCATATTTTCCGAGATATCTTGAGTGAGATGTTTGCACCCCTTTTTCAAGATGGCGGCCAAAAGCAACAACCCAAATCATGGGGTTAAGATTAAGTCGACCCCCACATTATGTCCTCTAAAGTATGTAAAGCTCTAGAAATTTCAATTAACCGGTCAATAACCTTTAGTATACGTTAATGTTTCAGGCGGTCAATCACAGCGACTCTGGGCGCGATGCCGGGCGCGCCGGGCGAGGAGATCTCCATAGGATCCGCCGGCTCGCTCGCCGCCAGACAAACATACCAGCCGGCCGAGTGGACCTCGGCACATTCAGGTACATTTACATGTATACTTAGCAATATACAGCCTGTGGGTCCACTATACTAAAATATCACTATTCACACCTATACTTAGCAATATACAATACAGCCTGTAGGTCCACTATAATAAAAGATCACTGAATGCTCTGCGAATACAGTATAATGCCTTCAGGATGCTGCCTTGCTTTTGCAGCACATCCATCATGTTTGCGGAATCCAGGGTGAATGGGTTTCATGCACTAAAACACTGCATCACTATTACGCAGAGTGGTGGTGCAGCACCAACAGCATCCTGCAGGTCATAGCGGACAAGTATGACTCTGCAGTCATACGCTCCTTAATTTGTACTTCTATATGTATTAATATCTTATTTCAAAATCATATTATAAAATATCAGAGTATTTAGAAGATAAAACTGCATGGGATGGAATCCGCTCCAATATCTTAAAGAAAAGAACAAACTAACAAATAATTGTACTAAATTCAGATATGAGCTGATTGTTCTTTATGTTTCTCAATTCAGTGCTTAAAAAACGAAACATATTTTTATGTTTCCATTGTTTATTTTATTTAATAATGTACTTATTGTATTTTTTTTTGACTTGTCCAAGTGATCTTTAGGATTTTATGGAAATAAAGGACATAAATCGCATTTATTTATTTACTTTTTATTTATGCGCACTGCACTTACACGGTGCCACTGAAAACCAGCGCTGTGACAATATAATTTTGTCACAGCTTTGAAGCTGAGCTGGCAACCATTTTGTGACTCCTATGTTTAACGCCTAGTGTTACATAATTGTAATTTGTACACAAATAAAATTTTTCTTTCTTTCTTTCTTTCTTTAAATCTTTAAAATCTTTATCTAAATTTGTATGACATGTAATGTGGATCTAAGTTGTCTGAATAAAATTCATTTTTTAAAACCTCTGCCACGATTATCACAAACTCCCATACTTCCAGAAAGTTCCACAATAACATCCGACGAAGAGAACGAAGCGGATGAATCCGGTTACGCGTCTCTGGAGAGGTTCCTCGCGGCGTGGGGCCTGGCGCAGTACGCGGCGCAGTTCAAGGAGGAGCAGATCGACCTGGACGCGCTCATGTTGCTGACGGAGAGCGACATGAAGACGCTGCATCTGCCGCTCGGACCCTACAGGTACCATAGACAATATAGACTGTCACCATGTCACTAGAGCAACCCTGATCCTAGGGCTTTGTTACTTTATCACACGTCACAGTCACACGTCAATAGAGCGACCTCCAGGTATCATAGACAATATAGACCGTCACACGTCACTACGACACCCTCTTTGGCCTAGGACCTCTTGTAGCGACCCCATAGTTGGTTGCACACTTGTCCCCAGCCGCCATCTTGAAAAATGTGGTGGCAACATTTTATCAATGCGATATCTTAGAAAATATACCTACGTCTTACATAAAAATTGTGACGACATAATTTATTGCAGATTGTTGATCCTATCGAAAAACACCTATCCACGAGTCAATATACGATATTTTTACAGGAAATTGGTGACGGCGGTACAGGAGAGAAAACAAGCGTTATCGCATCCAGGACCTATAATAGATACGGCCATATAAACTGTACCATAATGACCCGGGACGAATCAATCTTTTATTTAACCTATGGTGCGTGAAATTTTACTAAGGAATATTTTAATGTATCGTGTAGTTTTCATTATTTTGAAAGTCATGAAGCTATTAATATTGAATGTTACTCTAAAGATTAATCACCTCGTTACTCTCTTAATTTAATTCAGGTACCTACAAATGTGTTTGTAAGGTATTTTTTCGCCCGTGCACAAATAACTTAGTACATCTGAATTAATAATTTTTTTAAATAGGTATCCACGAATTAGAATTGTGAAATCAAGCTATTTTTGTACAAACATACAAACATTTTATCGTCTCTGGGTCTTATATTATAAGAAACGTGTGTGATTTTTGTTTTTATTTTCTACACTTGTGTTTGCGTCCATGAAATTGCCCCATTGTGTGATATGATCCATCCAGTAGTGAATTTTACATAAGCCATATATTTTATAACTGGAATTATATGAAATATATTTTGTATTGTTTTTAAATGGTATTTTATTTAACCCTATAAAGTTTGGGATAATTTATTTGTAAAAAAAAAACATTTCTAAATCAATATTTATTTACGATTGTTTAAATATACGTGAAAATTATTCCTAAATTCTTATAATTATGTCGCGAATCAGATTATCTATAATAATTAAAATAAACTTTATGGTTACCTACCTCGTGTGAACTCAACATTTGACTAAGAATTAAATACAACAAAATCATGGAAATACCTAATTCTAGTTACTAAGGACGGTAATCGTCAGTCATACTTAACTATATACTTAAATATATTGAACGAAAGATATTCCTAATATATCAGTACATAGATACATTATATTTCTTTCATTCTCTTTGTATTATAAACGTATAGAAAATATTGAGCTACAGTGTAGAAAGTCAAAAAGGTACATATTTGATCGATATAGTTCTAAAATGAGCATTTTGTTCATATGTGAAGTCACTTATATATATTTGTTCATTACACCCTTATATAGTACATATATATAACATAATGTACCCTATATATTTGTTGTTATATTATGGCGGAGTTAATTCCTTATACTCACGAAGTACAAATATTCTAAATTCGAGTCGATACTGTGTTAAGAGTTTCAAAAGCCGTGCTTAAAACCGGGGAGTAATGCTATTGATATGTCCTTACAAAACGTCCAGGAAGATTCTTCTAGTTCCTACAATCTAATCAAAAAAATTTAAAGAAATCATAAAAAAATTAAAATGTCCTCAGTAATATTATAAATGTGAAAGTCGCGTGAAAGCCAGCGAAAAATACCGAACTAATTTTATAACTGATAGATACGAGTAGGTATATGAAAATTTAAAAATAGATTACGGCCGATTTTTCAGCCTTTAAAGATTCTGATAGAAATGGAGTATTTGTACCTTTTATTACCTTCCATTGAGAGGTAATATCTCGTCAATCATTGATTTTAACTTTAAATAAAATTTGTAAGTTCTAGTAGAATCGCTCTGGAAAATCTCTATCCAAAAACAGCCCCGGCAAATAAAACGTGCGTCAGCAAGTTTCTCTCTCTACCAGATTCGGGCCACCCACTTAGACAGTGTGTAGTATAGATATGGGTCTGTGGCGTCATTTCGGCTATCGAAACTCATAACCACCCGCGCTAGTACATGAACGCTAGATAAAGATTATTCTTCGTTGATATTTTTTTGATTTTTTTATTTCTGAAACGGTTCAACTGGCAACTATTTTCGTGGTAGAAGTTATACTCCGGGTAGGGGATGTAGGTTCCCGTGGCGGGGTCTACGGGGAGCATTATGGGGAGGTCTGACATGGAGGCGGGTCTGCCTTCGTATTCGGAGCCTGAGTTGGGTTCCGCGTACTGAGGGCTGCCGCTCTGTAGGTCGACCTCCTGGCTCTGGTCGCATACGGGCACGCTGCGGCTGGTATCAGCGGAGATGTTAGACCGCGAGCGTAGCACGGGTCTATTAGACGCGTAGTCCGCGGAGTTTTGCGCGTAGGCGGTCTGCTCGTCGGCGGAGATGTTAGACCGCGAGCAGATCACGGGTCTATTAGACGCGTAGTCCGAGGGTTGTTCGTCGATGCGCGAGAGCGTGTGCAGCCGCACGGGGCGGTAGAGCCGGCGGTCGGGCAGTCGGTTGCGGTTGGTTCGCTTGTGCGAGTTGAACGTTGGGAAGGTTGGGGTTTGCGTTCGGGAGGGGTTGCGCGCGGGCGCCTGCGGGGCCGGCGCGTTCGCGAAGTACGCCGCCACGAGGTCCCTGCAAACACAAGAACTAGATTAGTCTTAAATAGGAAGCGATGGTGTGATTACATTAATGGAAACGTTGTATGAAAAATTTGGCGACATTACAATGGTATTGAGTAGCATGCTCAATTTAAGGCATGGGTAGAGCCTACGTATGCATTTTCGCTTTTTAAATTTTAGTGATTGTACACGTGCGTCCATCTTTTTTGAGCGAACGTGATCAATCGTGCATAGTTTGAATTAAATTACACCATATTAAAATTTCTCATCGGATTGCCTTTGTGTCGAGAGGCGCACGTAGAACGCTGCCAGAGTGTAAAATAGTGGTTTTACTCTGCCAAAGCTAATTTTAAATTATTGAAATTATAAAAAAAATCCTGATGTTCCTTTTCCCTGTGTCTGAGGGTACACTGTAAATGTAGAACAGAGGCTCACCTCATCTGGTCGCATGCTCAGTAGTTGTAAGGTCCGTACTGCGAGCCGTGGTAGTAGGGCCCGGCGGGGTACGCCTGGGGGGGCGGGTAGCCGGCGTACGCGTACTGCTGTTTCTGAGGGTACACTGTAAACGGAACATGGTTAGATGGGGAATTGGCGCGATGTGTTAGAAAGCTTAAAAATTCACATGTACAAATATAATTCTTAAATATTTTTTGGGAACAAAAGCGAATTTAAAATCTTTTATGATTAATTAAAATTTACAGATCGAACTTTATGAAATTAAATGTATCAACTACCTTCCTATATACCTACCTACTTAAATAATTACAAAAAAGGATTAAGTAGATATGGTTTTATAGTTATCCGTCGTATTTAAATCCAAACATCAAAAACCCCATGCAAAAGCTCAGATTTGAAAAATATTTACAAAAGGCCTTTTCATGTGGAAACTTGGAATCTCGTATAAACTATACAAACGCGTTGTAATCGTATGCATTAGTGGCCATGGCAAGTTATAAGCTTATTTAGCTTCAAATGTATGAAAAGCGTTACCCGGCATGAGGTACTGCATGTTAAGCGCCTCTTCCCTCTCCCTCTCGCCGCGCAAGCAAATGGCGGCCGACGAGAACAAAATGGCGGACACCAGTGACAGGCCGACGCCGCACCACGCAACGATGTAGGACCAGTCGTACCAAACTCGCGAATTATCACGCAATATCTGGTTTATTGCCAGGAATAGGATATCGATTCACAAGGAATAAGGAACGCAATAATAATTGAGACTCGATGTTTCGGAAAGGCCAGGATTTTGTAGGGATTATGTACATGGGTTATTTGTAAGCATTAGCAGTGGCGTAAACCAGATATTAATATCGCGATTCGCATGGTCGCCGTTAACGTAGCCAAGTTTCAAAGAAACATGAAAAGAAAGAAAAAGCTTTTGTTAGTTCGAAATACTTACAGACTTAAAACTTACGTTACTGGTTCATAAACACAATGATTAATCAAAAAAATTACATATACTAAATACGGCAATGAATTGATCATCTAATTAATACAATTAGAATAGGTAAGTACAAAATATAGTTTATAATTTGATGATACAATACACAAATATAATATAGCAATAACAATTCATATAAGTAAGTACTTAATACAAATAAATACGGTCATAAAATACATTAACTACCTAACAGATACAAAATATAGAAACAGAAATGAACACACGATGACCTTAAACCTGAAAAGAAAAATGTACAATGTCCTCTACCGTCAAGCGTTAATCACAGCAAGATGGCGCGCACCACAAAATGGCGCTCGCAAGATGGCCGCCTAACCTGGCATGATATATTGCACGTTATTCTGCTGCTCTCGCTGTTTCTCTTTGCTCAGACAGATCGCTGATGAAAAGAAGAGAACGGAGGAACTGAAGGACACTCCTACAGACACCCAGGCGAGTATGTACGACCAATCGTACCATATCGATGAGTTGTCTTTTAGTACCTGTTAGGAATTGGGCAATACATACTTTTAGGTAAATAACACTTGATATATATTAACAGTTAAGGCAGAAAAATATTTTAATAGATAGCCTACCGCCACGTTGGAGAGTTTATCTATTTTATAGATATATTTTGGATGCCAGTCACTTCAAAGTTCCAACCCAAATAATTGGATATTTAAGGTCTTTGGCAGCTGTAGATATTATCAGCTGAAATGATGATGATAAAGAAATTTATAAAATAAATGGCATTTTAGTTAAGTTTGAACTTTTTTATTAATGGTTCACCAACCACACAAATATTGTTTAACTTGGCAGTAGAACCTATATTTGATTAAATTTTCTGTTTGTTAGCAGAAACTCTTGAGTGTGGAGAAGATACGAAAGCATGAAAAATAGTAAAACTATTTTATCGCAATTTATTAAATTCTTTATAAGTTTGAATGTATCAATATAATTTCTTACATTAGGCCATTGCTGGTAGAACTCCTCGCCAACAACCTTCTCTTTCTCATAGAACTCTACTCCATGCCAGAGAGCCATAGCACCGGCTGCTAACAGACCTGAAAACAAAAAGAAAATATATGAAAGTATATCAAATTATCTTACTTTTTGAAGAGGAATCCTTTTGATTTTGTGTATTTGTTCTCGTTACTCCGAGTAATTAGGGCTGCAGCACCGCAACACCGTGTCGTAGACAAGCGTGTGTCATGGGCATAGATAACAGAATTTGGTCGTGTTAATGGGAAAACCGACTAAATGCAAATTAACATTGACACTTAATTGGTTATCTCATTAAGACGATTTATAATAGAAATCAGACCATTTTTGTTTGGAAAATTATTTTGGACAGGCAAGGCCTTTGTTTTACCTCCGTGGGCAAGGCATTCCTTTGTTTATGCCATAGGTACATTATTGTCCTTTGCCTTAGAGCACCGGGACGCCATTGCGACGTAGCCAGGCTACGCCTCCAGCAGTTAATATTGAAATGTATGTACATATGTTCCTACCTCACGACGTTGCCACCCCGTCGCCAAATCGCCAATTTCAATATTAACTACTTGAAGACGTAGCCGGCTACGTCGCCATGGCGTCCCGGTGAGGCATAGCTCTTACGCTAAAACGAAGATAAACTTAAAAGTAGATATAGTAAAGCTAAGAGGTGAAATCTTACAAGTAAGCAGCATGAGTATCGCAGTAGCGGTGATGTTGCCCGGGCTGCGCTTCCAACAGCCCACCACGCCGGTCCAGAAGGCGATGAACAGCGACAGGAACGCGACCATGAACAGAGCTACCGTTGATCGCGCCATGTGTAGCCTGGAATGAACATATATTTTTTTTAAACATAAATAAAAACATTCAAAGGTTGTCTTTAAGAAATTGCTTTCAGTGATAGATATTGTTACACTTTTTTATGTAGCTATATTTTTTTTGTAATGTGTTTTCTTGTTTTTTTTTTGTGTGCAATAAAGTATATTGTATTGTATAAATAGTAGGTATCATAAATTTCATATAAGAATAAAAATTCATCAAACTTTTTATGAAAAAAAAATCTTCACAATCGCCACATTTCTTATCTCAAACATAATGCCTGTCCAAGCCTTGGATAGTCCCCTAACTATCCTATGTGAGATAATCATCGGATTAAGTGCGCATTATCTAAGATCTATTCAAACAAGGTTCAGTCATCGTCACGGTGAGGCCATCAGTGATATCATTGTATGATGTTCAGTGTAGGAACATACGTCATATGGACTATCAAAGGATGAGCTGATCAAAATCACTAGTGTAGTCAAACCTGATGTATGTTAAAGGAGCACTTTGAGCTAATTTATTAAGAATTATATTGTATTGAATAGGTACGTTAATGAAGCTTTGTATTCATACAAGTTAAGCAATAAATATTAAATTTAAAATTAGCATTAAATCAAAGTTAACCTATTTGGCTTTTTATTACCTAACGTTAGCAATGCCAGAACGCGCACATCAAAAATATTTTGCACCGAAATATTTTGAAATTCCTTTCAACACATCCTATGCAATGCAATCACCGATTTTGTTTGGTACCGCTCACGTGATTTGCATTTTATGGCAATAATACACGAGCATCCTGCGACCTTACGTTTATTGCTAGAGATCGCGATTATGAACTCTGTGAAGTTTACTTGCCTTATGGCGCAGATCTAAGAATACTACCTACTAGGTACTATAATTCTTGTTTTATACATTTTTTATTTCAACATTCTACATTTAAAATGTTTGTAAATAATACAACATTAACAATGTAACTGTACAAAAGTATAAATACTAATAATAAATATTTTATTCAAAGTTTATATTTATTATTAGGTTATTTTTTTTTGTAGAGTTCTCAGATGATAAAGGGCATTATTCCGAACTAGGACACAAAAATGTGAGCATTAGATAACAGTTTGAGGTCATGCTTATTGACGTAACTTTTATGTTGTAGTAGATAAAGGGTCAGTGCCCTCAGTCGTTACTTAAGTACATAAGGAATTTACATCTTGATATTTTGCGACAATATGTGTTGACACTGGGGAAAATGAGACAAAGGCCTGTGTCAATCGCTGATACAACTATATAAAAATATTTTTATAGATAGAAGTTAAATGATAGATACCTGTTCATGGCATCGTCTGAGAAGCCTTTGGTCTCGTTGTTCTCGTCCGGGATGAAGTAGTCCACATTGCTGCAGTGAGTCTCCACTGGAGACAGGTAGATCTCAACTGGAACAACACAAACAATAAATTAAAATTGCTGAACATTTAAGACAAAAAGGCCCCGTGGTAAGCTCTTAGCTTATCTCACAGCTTGTGCTACGGGTACCTAGAAGTCTGACGAACAGACTTAGCTAGGCAGGCACCTTAGTTCATACAATACCTATTTGTGTAAATACGAAGATATTTTTACAATTTATTTTTAGAAAAACATACAAAACAGGAAGAAGTGCTTCGTATTTCATTTAACATTTTGAACATTACAATGTGATGAGGTAAAATACTTTTGAAATCTTCTTTTGTGAACATTTAAGGTAAAACCCCAGTGACGGGATTAATCCGAGTAATTTGATTAATCATCACTCCGTTACAGCTTTTTATCTTTGTTATTTTATTACCTATGAATAATTTTCGTATTATGGCAAGCCCCAACTCATGTGTTTTAAATTCAAAGGATCTTTTGAATTTATCATTTGAATGAGTGCAGAGATCAAAAGAAGACAAGTCTGGCGATGACTAAGGCCACTAAAATTGATGTAAGAGTACTTTACATAGAACAATTATTTACTGAATCAATAGGATATTTCAATACATGAGACAAAATGACGTCACCGAAATCGGAAATGGAGTCAAGTAAGTCGCTAAAATTGGACATGATTGTAATACGAATATTTTGAGTCATTTGTATGTAGGTATTGCATATCATATCCGCATTGAATGTAACTGTACAAACAGTAATGGAAATATATAATCTTAATTATATCTGACATTAAATAAAATTTGCTCAGTATTTGTTGTTTCGTCTGTTTAAAATATAAGAACTCAAATTTACCAAATTTTACAATAATTAGGTAAATAAGCTTTTTGTTTTTTTTATTGTATGGTAGGTAGGTGTATTTATTCGGCGTAAAAAAATGTCAAACTATCATGAGCAGTTACTATTAGTGTTGATGATAATGAACCTTGACTAGAATTCGGAATTGGCTGCGGCATGCAAGAATTAGAAATACGCTTCACGATGCAAATGAAGTCTGTATGTGGCGGTGAAAGTGTGAAGGTTGACCACTATCCTCATTTCTATAGGTCAGCTGTTTTAAGAATTGTATCATATCAAAACGGTGTTAAGTTTAATGATAACAAAATAAGATGATCGTACCATGGAACATTTTGGAAAACATTGCTGTTCCTGACTTTAAAATTTAATCTTAGTTAGAATCATCATAAAAATCATGGTCTTCAGTTTGCACTGACAGCCTATCATTATTTTTCTTACAGTAATTTTTTGTCCTCAATGTTAGACTATAATGAATTTATAAGTAAATTGCGTGCAATATTGCGTTTGCGTAGTGTGATATTAAATGGCGACGCAGAAAAAGATTCGAGAGCTGTAACGATTTCTAAGTTTTGTTAATAGAAAAGGTTTTAAGAAATGTGTAGATATATCTAGTGTAATGGCTGAAATGATGATGATATCTTGTATAGGCGTGGCCTTTAACATAAGTGTATCAAGAAGCATCTATTGTTCATTCAGATGCATTGGACCGGGAATGTTGTGAGTACAATACTATGATTCAATGCTATTGGGTTCTGTATTGTATAAAATAGTGTTAAGGAAAAAAAAAAGGATTTTGAGTCCGGAAATAAATTATAGATAGAAGGCTTAGATGGCATATTCTGAATTATCATAAATCTTTTATCATACCATACTGCGCTGTGGTTGGGAGTTAGATATGATTACTTTGCCAAATTTCTACATCTCGAGTGACAATATCTATGTTTTGTTATACAATAATAATCTCACCATACTGACTAGCCTATAAAACAAAGCAGATAGGATAGGTATTCTATGGATTTGCAGAACATTGTAGGTTTCGAAAAAAATTGTACCTTTTGGATCTAGTATTATATTCGTTGTTGTTGAATTAGACTTCTATGAACCTTAATAAACCTCTTTTTCTACTTCAGAAATGATTGCATCCCAAAAACCTACATCAGTCTGATAACAATTAATATTTAATAACAAAATTACTCTATTGTCTTTTAGTTTCTCATGGAGCCACTCACAATCTTGAAGAATATCATGAGATATGTATGTCTGTCTCTTTCATTTCACACACCTGTTAATTGGTAAGGAAAGTGACGGATGTATAAGGTGATAAAAATTACGTCTTACCGCATTTCGATTTCACTGGAAAATCACGCAGTTGCTTGAAAGTGATTTAAGATTGTGATCTGTTTCGGGTGTTCGACCTTTTCATGTTGAATATTCGTTGATGATAATATAGACACAACAAGCTTTTTATAATGTAGGTATATATACCTACCACAAAAAGATAAACCTAAGTTTTATAGTACGAGTATTGAATCCTTGTACGAGAAGTTAGTGCGTGTAGGTGAGATAGTTTTTTAATAAGTATCTACATATTACGATGATATTACAGATTCTACTATAACACAAACCTATAATAATATAAGTTCATAGTGCGTAACGTGTTGACACAATAAAGAAATAACCCAACTTTACTTAGTAGCGTGAAAATAAAGTAAGTAACGCTTGATCTAATCCTCATAAATTCATAGTTACACTTCTGTCATACGTTACGCCACGCCACCTGACTGAGTAATGAACCTGGCAGGCAAGGACGGTCTACTTTCTACTGTCTGCGCCCGCGCATGCTCGAAATGGCGGACCGGGTCAGCATTCCTGCACGGTCTTTGATCAACGGGAGAATAAAAGGTCGTAGGAGGTTTGGTTCTTCAAAAAAAGAGCAAACAATCGATGAAGCAAGGAAAATGAAATCGTTTTTATGAGATATCTGAGGATCTCATAAAAACGAAAGAAGGAGTCATTGGGTGTATTCAAAGGGTGAAAATTAAATTTTACCTATTACTTATACTTAGGGTCTACTATTTGTCTGTACGAGCAGTGTTTGTCGTTTTTAATTGAAAACTACAAGTAATAAAGTTTAATATATCTCTTAATCTCATATCCAAAAGAAAAGCCTGCCTGAAATCACTTGCTAATAGTCAATGTCAATTATTCTCGTATCAAAACTCACTAGGGATTGGTCTAAGTCCACACCACACCATAGCTCATTGTCGTTAAAACGTCTATTTCACAACAAATGCTTAAGGTATGATAATTTATAACATATGAATGCTTCATATCTTTGTTACTTTGTCACAGTCGTGTAGGTGGAACAATGTTGTTGCATATTCATACTATTCATATAAATAGGTGATCATTGTCAGTACTTAATGGCGAGTAGCCTTGAAAGAGCGATTAGTATCGAGATGTGTTGCAAACTTGCAAATGACCTCACTAACCCGATGGCAAACTTGAATTATATTAGGGGCAGTGAAAGTATCCGATGACCTGTTGGATAAAAACGACAAATATTCGTGTAAGATTACAATTTTAAAGAGCAAAGATCTCTATCGTTTTAATCTAGAATACATAACTGACAACTTTAACATAATTATTTGTTAAAATGCAGTAAAATTCAATTCGTAAGGTATCTTTAGTATTCGCTAATTCGTATAAGAGAGCGCTGGTTTTCCATCTCACAATTGATTTACAAAGTAGATTGCATAAGAGATAACGCAACTATTTTATGGGAAAGTACTACAAAGCACAATCCCATGAAATCAGTTTTAGCTTAAAGGAACTGAAGAGTCATAATGATACAATACAGTCTAAGTCTCAGGTTATTAATACTAAGCAATCGTGTTATTATTACATTACAAGAATGTTGAGGAACTTCCTTGAATGTTGTAAATTGTGTTACATAAATAATGTGCGAGGCTAATCTAGATTTGCTTTTAGAGCAGAGCGTTGTATGATTTATGTTTAGCCTAGTAAACAGTTTTTATGTAATGTCATAACGAACTGCGACCACCAACTTGCCTGATCAGCATTGTGCATACCAAATCCCAAGGACTAATTAAATTTTAATTATTTATTTACTACAATAAAAGACATTTGGTTTCTTCAATGTTACACAACACACTGGAGCGGCTATAACATTGGTTCCAATACAATGGGTTCTTCGGGACTCGTGCCCAGAAGTGGAACGTACTACGGGTGAATCCATTACTTATTAAAATGATCGAGAGAATTGGAACCCAAACTGTAATCTACTGAATACGGAATAATTTATGGCAATTCATAATATAATAATATATTTTTACGTAATAAACTTAGTCATATGTAATGCTTTAATGATTATCTCAAACTCGTAATAGAAAATGGCCGGATAGAAAATATAACATGGCGATCCAGTATCTCCATTTCCACACCATTTTCCCGCTAATTACCACAGGCCAGTTTCACTTTCACAATTTTCCACTACTATTCAAGAAAAATCTAAGTTTACAAGACGCCATAACACTTGGAAATAAGGTTGCTTATAGCTGTAAGCTTTCGAATCACTTTCGAGAGAATGCAGAGGCTTGGGTGGAACCGTTCTAAGCACTCAGGTATGGAAATCGTGACCCTTCGGGGTTTGCAAGACAAATGTTTGAAAGATAATGAGGAGTGGTGCGATGAAAGTGATAGGGCGTGTTCTGGCTGTAGAACTATTGGCGTCATTTCAATAAACAATAACATACCTCTGGACAAATCATACATCTACACTACATTTAGCCCAATAGCATATGACAATCCTAATAAATTCTGGCCTCACCAAACAATCTCCTAGAAAGAGCGCCTAACAAAGTGCCGACGTGGTAGAAGGAAATATTTGTAAGTTTATAAGTTCTGTTGATAAATTATACTCTTTCTTTTCCTTTATTATTGCCATAAATAATTAAATTGAATTTCTGTCAGTCGCCATTTTACTCGGGTTCTCAAAGTTTGTTACGCCTTTTTGCTTCACTCGTGTATTAAGAAACGCGTTATTTGTAATCTAATTTGGTCATGGCACATTGAAAACTAAGTCACATCAACGTTTATCAATAATCGTGGCATTAAATTATAGTGTTGGAAAATCACGAGTACACGATTCACAGGTAGCGAAGTTTGATATGTCGTGTATCGCACGAGGAAGCGGTCTTTGTCCAACAAACGATGGAAAAGGACAATAAAGAATTGGAAAATGAGCTCTTTTTTTTGTCACGCAATAGATACAATAGAACTAGATTAACATGTCATGTAATTACACCCTTACTTTGAGACATTTTAAACATCTTGTTGGTAATTTTTAATGTTTTTGTAACTAAATGATACTTAGAATGATCGATACTTTAATGAAATGGTTCTATTTCGTGAAATGTCCAATTGAAATTGGCCAATTCAACGTCTTAATCACCTTTTGACCATTTCATAGTTTCCATGATAGCATAATGATATTACCCCCAAGGCTTTTTGAATTCAGGGAAACATACTTTTTTATGATCTAAGAATTAGACTGAACCTTAAATTATTATATCTGGGTAAGTGCAACAATTTTGTAATCGAATCCAGTTATCGATTTAGGCAAGTATGCCTAATGAACCAGTCATTCCAGCTATTACCGGTATGCAAGCATTAGCTTAATTCTGTTATTACTCAATGGTGAAGGCATTGTCTTGCAAATATTTATACGAGACATTCCAAAACCACTAGTCATTAGCTTAGTGAAATATGAACCCATAGTTAATTTTTTTAGGGTTCTCTACAAAGACAAAACATATACCTAATTATATCTCTATATGGGTAGCCTCTAAGATCACTTTGTTAAACGTGTGTCTGTCTGTCTATCAAGACAAGAACCTCTGAAAATTTCGAGATTCAAGTCGAAAAAATCACATATCGACCTACTAAAATCGATACACAGACAATTCCATAATAAATCAACCAGAGACAGAGAAAAGGATCCAATACCTAATACATCACAATGTTTCTTTTTTAATTTAGGTACTAATGTTAAGAAAAAGGCTAAGTCAAAGAAATGAAACCAAAGATAAGGCATGTAGGCCACCAAAGAGGACAGGTCATCAAACAGGTTGCATATTCCGAGTGTGAGCCAAATTACGGTACTGCCAGGGTGTGGATGTGTGCCATCAGCCTGCTCCAACGGTACCAACTCCCATTAATAACGGCATCATAATTATATTGTTTCATAAATATTAAATGCATTACATGTTTTTGTTATTGCTTTTATCACAATATTCCACGAGTATGAGACTGTATGTACTGTGTACTGTACGCGCACTATTTGCGTTTCATACATTATCATAATCTACTACACGGGGCCTGGATGTTGCTGTGTGAATTGTCCAGCAATATTTATTTATTATTTACAAGAATAAAGACTTATTTACCTATAGTGTCATCTAATTTTTATTTACCGTGTCGTGAATAACGTGTTGAATTCAATTGTTAATTGCAGTTATGACAAACAATGCTGACGATGTATACGAGTATGATCTACAGATGAGCTAATACCATTCGTGGTATGTAATAATTGAACATGAAGGAGAGACTGAAGACTCTTTGAAGAACTTTTTTATGTACAAATATTGTTAAAAACATTGGTATTTAAAAATATTGGAGAATGTATCTAATGTTGAACATTTAGAGTCAGATATTAAAAATAGTTGTAACCGCACCAGTGGTTTCTGAGATTAACGCGTTCAAGCAAACAAACTCTTCAGCTTTATAATATTATGAAAGATAATGTAGACTACGAGTATTGTGGACGTTGTTGATCTACAGATGAGCTAATACCGTTACTAGAGTATGTAATGTAATACGCGATGTGACATAATGCCTGACAACCGTTTACATGTAGAATCATAACATGCGGTCAGCCGCTACTTTACTTCTCTTCCGCATTTGATTCAGCTTGATAAATGACGGTCATCATCATGACTTCCCGTGTTATTATTTTACTAGCGGAGCCCGCGACTCCGTTCGTTTTGTATGGGGGCAACGTCTGGACTCGCAACTGGAGAAATAATTTAAATAGCATATCTTGTGCCCTAACCCTCTAAATGTACCTCTATACCAAATTTCAATTCATTTATTTCACGTCACTTTAATAGTCAAAGAGAAATAAGAAGGTTAAACGTCTACAAACCTAGGTTCAACATGTAAAGGTCACCACACATCAGATAGCAATGAAGCAACGTTAACATTCGCGGACGTCCGACGCTAGATACCTTCACGCGTCGCTGCTACTTACACAATTCTGATATGGACTTAGATTCGCCAGTTTACGAAACTACTATTAGTTACGACTGGCTAAGTACAGTTTTCTCCTTCATCGGTAACTTGATCATGTTACGGCAGAGGTCTCAATAATAGAAACATTTATAAGTTTTGGGGGATTTGGTGTAACCACCACGCGTACTAGTTTAGTGTTATTTAACTTTTTTGTTATAAATAAATAAAAAAAAAAAATATGATTACTGGACAATTTTTACACAGCGACATCTAGCCCCGTGGTAAGCTCGAAGCTTGTGTTACGGGTGCTAGATTTCTGATATACTTAATATAATATACATACATAGATAGATATTTTTTATTATTATACATTATATAACACCCAGACACCCGGAACAAATATTTGCAGATCATACATACATATTATATATTACTGGACAATTCACACAGAAACTTTATTTTATGTAAAAACACGTAGATAACAAAATATAACGCAAGCGAAGCTGGCGGCGGATAAGCCAGTCTGGTATAAAAACCTTTGGTCGACGCCATCCGCAGGGAGGGATGGGGTTATACTATTCTTAGGCTGGCACCACTGTAACTTGTTCGTGAATGACGAATAAGTTTTCGCTGGTTTTCTTAGGGTTTAGCAATTAGCAAGTCCTAGTGTGCTCGTGACCCACTCGTGACATACTCATTATCGTAAACATCGTTACCGCTCTAAACAAGCCAACAATAATACATCCAGCAATACTGTTCTTCTTTTCTGACTAGGTATAGAATATAATCGGCTTAATTATTAATACAAAAAGTACCGGTAGGTTTAGTCTTTGCTAGAAATAGACTATAGAAGCGTGTTTTTTACATAAAGTTAATATAAAATCTGTCATTTCGACTGTCCCTAAGTACAGTATCGAATCTGAAAATGGCTACTTTTCAGGACGGCCATTTGAAGTTGGAATTGGTTGCTTTTTGGAATATCTTTTTATTTGAAAGAGACAGATCGACAATTTTTTCAGGATAGCGGCTTCAATTTATACTTAAACTTTGGATATTAACGATAATAAGAAATTCTCAACAGATTCTAGGATTTTTCAGTTTCAATAGCTTACATCGTACAAACTAGCCTTTAAAACATCGAAACTACCCAATTCGACAGTATACTTAGAAATTTTACCCTATATTTTTATCGAAAGTGGTAATTTCATTAGTTTACGTGGTAGAAATCTGTATATTCGATTGTACTCCTATCATTTTGGTCAAAGATAATATTCTAGAAAGTTAATAAAAGTTCATTATTTTCATATGTAATATGTAGTACAAAGACAGGAATGACTAAATAACAGATTATAAGGTCTGATTATTTTTAAAATCGACAAACAATCAAAATAAAATAATATATTTTAACAAAAGTACACTTCTAATCAATATAAGCAAAATTAGAACGAATTCAGACTTTAGTTTGAGTCATCATATTTATCGGGTAAATTTTCTTCATGCTTAAGGTTCTATGATAATTGGTGATGTTTTTTGGGCTATTACCTAAAGGTAATACCCCAAAATTACACATAGACATCAGGTGCTTGTATTTAGCTTCGGGCAAAGGTACACACATCTCTGTACAAATTATTTATTTTAATACATCTTGCTCCTCTCTGACCCTTTTTGTATCTTGTAACGTATTTAACAAGTGACTGTAATTATTAAAATTATATTTTAAATACAAACAGTTTGGGTCTTCTTTTCTTAACCTTAAATATCGCCTTGTGTTATTTCAATAACGTTGTAGGACTTACCCTCAATTTTGGCCTACCTGACCAATGCATACCACAGATCCAGGGTGTAAATGAGGATACCTTTAGCCTTTATTATTTTTCTTTTCTCCTTCAATACGGGCGAACCGTATCACCTTCATTTTGGGCAAGGCCTTGTTCAAGAAATCTGTGAGTTATGTCCATCCAGAACTTCACCAATTGCTGCACCCTAACACGGTACATGTACTTACATAAAGCAATCTACCACTTAAGCTTAACATTGTAGAATGTTTATATATGCAATAAATAAATAAACTCTGTTCATGTTATGGCCTAAGCAGTTATCTAAGCAAAATCAAAATTTCTTACCACCCTTTTTGACTATACATTTTATAAAGTGCATCAGGCAGCTTGACTCTTTATTGCCTCTATTTTAGCCGTGCATTTTGTCCTCAAAACAAAATGCCTCTTTTGTGACAAAAAATAAAATAAAGAATTAACTTTCTCTTGTAGTAAAATAAACCTATAACTCCTTGAGGAGAATTAAGGATTTTCTGAATATCAAATGTTGCGCAAACCACTTCCGGGTACTTTTATTGAGCCAGCTGCTTATAACTCTCCTAAGGTTGGCTTAGATTCTCTAGGTAAAGATTGATCTTCGTTTTACTGTCACTGTTAAGATTTTTGTTTGGTTTAGACACAATAATGCTTGGCGAGACTGTCGTATTTCGTGATGGGTTATCGTCGATCATTCTTTCCAATAAAGTGAAATCATCTAAAGCATCTCTAAAGTTACAGTTTAGTGGTAGGAAATGAAGATTCAAATAAAATAAGTCGTAAGTAGTCCTAAGTAAAACTGGTAACGTGTATACGTTCCTATTAATCACTAGCCACACTGATAAACGCAACAGGTAATGTCACTAAATATTTTAACGTTGATATTGTCTTGAATTTAGCTATCAAAAGTAGACGAAATTAAATAAATAATGTTGTAAAAACCACATAGCATCATCTAACCCAATGTAAACAGAGTTTGTGTTATGATGACTTATTTACATTATTATATTTATAAGATTTTCTTTTAAAGGAAGGTACATAGATTATAATCTATAGATCGTATAAACATTTGTCCTAAAGGCGGGAATTTTACCCGCAATTTTCGCCAGCCGAACTAGATCGCTCGCCTTTAAATTATTTATCTTTTAGGTAGTACTTTCGGTTGTATTTGAATTTATATAAGATAAATAAATTGACATTCGATAGCATTTATTTTATGTTAATACGTGGTATACTATTGAATGTGGCAATTTCGATAAGAAAACATTTTGAAATTGCAACGTAAACTGATGAAACTGCTACATTCGATGCAAAAGTCTCTTACTGTCTCGACGTAAAATATTGAAACGGTCACTATCAATACTTTACGCAGACATCACACAGTAGGTTTTTATGAATCTTATAAAAAATATTGTTAAACTAGGATTATAATTACTAAAAATTACCGTTAATTATTTCAGTAATATATTTTTATAGCGAGTGACGTGACGTATACTCGCGAAAGCGGTAGTTTCGTCTCGTTCGCATAGTGATCAGCACAGCGTATACGCTCGAAACTTAATTTTCGATATCCTACGTCTGAACAAAATGTTACATTCGATTGTATACGTTTAGCTAGAGGAGAAAGTAATGAAAAATATTAATTTTTCTTTTCATCCAATTAAAGAACACATAAAAATAAGTCATTTAAGCAAATAAAAAAAAATTGCCAATTTTCATTTTCGATACTGTACTTAGGGACAGTCGATTTGCGTAGGAATATTCGTGTTTAACAAATCATTTAGCAAGAACCAAACACGTTTTGATACCGCATTCAGAAACCGGTCGCAATGAAAGTATCTCTGATAACTCCAGTTGTTAAACAAAGCATATTCTAGTGGTTTGTGTGGTGCCGGTTTAAGAACAGAACCACTACATCTCTTCCTTTCATCATCATCATCATTTCAGCAGAGAACGTCCACTGCTGGACTTAGGCCTCCCTTATTATTTTACTGTTGTTATGATGATAATTATGATTCGGGTGAAGAATATTGGATGACATCATTAAGGTGGATTTAGCACACGATGCATCAGTAATAATAATTAAGGAGTGGTTTGGGCAGGAAATGTTAAATCGAGACATCATTGAATAAAAAACAATAGAAGGTCGATGGATGCTTCGAGTCGTTTGTGTTTTGTTTTTATAGTATTTGTTTGGAGGCTTCTTTCAATAGCACAATACCTTACGTGGAGAATAGATGTGTGGTTTATAGTTGTAGTAGTGGTAGAGATCGAGAAATTTGTATAAACTATGCGAAAAAATAAACAAAAGCAAAAATGCGCATCCATAGACAAATACACGATAGTACATGATGTCCACTGTCCACCTTATTTCCATTGTTTATTGTAATCGAATGCTAATATTAATTGTATTTTTTGACTACAAGAAACTATATACAATACATCTTGAAGAGTTAATATAAATATGTGACATAAGTAAAGGTTAAATTCATCAAGTTCATAAAGATTTGCGCGACCTCTACATATTGACATTTCAAAGATTAAGTGGCATGTCTAGTATTACAGGTTTCGTAACGGTGTAATACCATACGATTCCAGCGCACAAAAAGACAAAGCGTCAGTTCTAGCGTTGATTTTCAAGGCCTCATAATTATAAGTCGAATAATATATATGCAGTCGGTAAGCCAGTAATCATTCATCAGCGCTCTTTGTCGTCATTTTCGACACTTGAATACCGTTGTAATTGTTGGATGGTAGACAATCCATCGTGAATTAATTGTTGAATGGCAGCACAGATTAATATCTGTGAATGGCAGACAAGACAATCTATAGGGAATCCATCAAGAATTAAGGTTAATACGTCTGTATGAAATTTATTTTATTTTTACAGTAGGTACCTTTTCACAGTACTTCTGAGTCATGGAGCTAATCGGTGATTGGTCAAACAAAAACTTAGTATAGAACCTAGAATAACTTAGTAGTTAGTAGTAATCTAGATAGGAAATCTAGAGGTCTACGGCGGGGTCGAACCCACAAATTATGAAATAAGTCTATCGACTAATAAGCCAACACAGTATTAAGAGGCAAGAGAAACAGAAATCTGATGAATGATTTATAATCGCTAGCAATTTGGCAATAAAAAGCTGTAAACTACGGTTTGTTTTCCGGTTTTATGGTATAAGTATTATTTTGTGTTGTTTTGTGGTAATTTACAACGGCATCGTAGTGCTTAATTGTTAATAGTCGACTTGACTTATTATTCATATTCTGATTGTTAGGTATAATATTTTATGATTAGAATTAGGATTTATGATTTCACATTCCGAATGCTTCTTCCGTCTTTTAATATTTATGTCCTTTACTTTGTACATTAGACAAGTCTCGATAAATCAGTAAACAAACTTCCTGTCAATTAATGTCAGTTCACAACTAAACTCTAATTGGCAGTAACTTTTTTACTTTATTTCCGTGGAACGTTAAAATATGTGTCTTAGACGAAAGTACTTTTACCAAATAAAGTACTTTTTGCAGCAGTGTAGTGTAAAATATAAAGCATTACAAACTTCATCATCCCATCCCATAGTAAGAGCATATGCGTAATGCCACTTAACCCCAAAAATCCTTCCACTTTAACCCTAAAACTATTTTGAAAATCGTAAAAGACAAGTAGCACAATGCTATTTAAATAAAGTGTTGTAAAATAACAGAGACACAGTTTCGAAAGTAAATTATTCTCATTCTTAACTTAAAAGCATATTAACTTAACTAACCTAATTCAACCGAATTGCTCTACATATCTGATGTGGAAAATCTCTAAAATCACCATAAATATTTTCACCTTAAGTGTTTTCCGTATCTAAACTGAACTCGACACGTATTCGAACCCACTGCCCGGTCCGCTTGACATTATGTATTGAGCTTCATTGATCAGGAAGCCGCTTCACCTGACCCGCTCGGGACCGGTCGAGACGCGGTTTGTGGCACACCGATTTCACCTGACGAAGACCTTCGCTTCTGTATCTGGTGCGAAACCATCGACAAACTAAAGGCTGATTATTTGTTTTTCGGTTGATTATGATTACGACGATGATTGATATTTATTACATGATAATGTTTTTAAGGATGTATGTTTGTTGCTCTTAAATGCAAAAACTTCTGAATAGATTGTAATAAGACTTCACAATAATGTACAACGCTTACATATTCCCTACCCTTTTTTTATGTGTATTATTATATATTTCGCAGGAATTACCATTAAAACACGGGTAAAGCCGACGGTGGAAAGCCTGTAATTTCATATAGGCACAGATAACATACTAAATATGTCGGAGGACCAGCCTCGCTCTGTGTGTAAATCAATCTCTAAGCAGCCTGTCAGAATTTTCTCAGAGAATCAAAAAAATTACAAATAAATATTCGCATGACCAATGGCAATTAACTTCGTAAATTGCCTTGTAGATATTACCTAACCGCTCCAGGTTCTATCGTAGTTTGGTTGAACGTAAACGGACTGCCACAGTTTCGGGACATCAGCACTATTAAGATTAAAAAATATTAGGTATTCAACTCATCATTAAAAACAAAACGTGCGACTGTGTAGTGTAGACTAAAATCTATCTATCTAGCTTGTGTCTACATCTACATACTTAAACACTCTAGTACTATAATAGCAAGTAAACCTACTATATCGTCGCTGGTATAAAGGTTTGAAAGAGACAAAAATAATTTTGACTAAGTCATACATATTTATAACCTACGTTAATCTCTTGTATATTGTACCTCCTTTGAACGATCAGCTATTTTGGTAGGTAACTTACATTATCACGTACCAAAATAACAAAATATAATTGTAGGTTGTAGTTATCAAGGTTACAGCAAACAATTCGTTTTACACATTGCACAAGCCGTGTCGAATTATTTTTAACGTAATTTTCATTGATAAAGGTCGCGTTAAATGATTTTGTAAACTTGTGGCTTCGTCGTAATTTTACGAATCACGATTTACTCACGTCGTATATTGCTGTAGCTAGTAAACAGTACCTACCTATTGTGTCAGCCAAAGTTATTATTATTTGTCATACAAAACAAATTCTAATAGAACAGTTTAATCTTAAATTTAATTTTAACAAACTGCTCCCTGCGGCTTTGCCGGGTATAATAAAGATTTTCCCGCGTAGATATATTTTACGCCGGTAAGAAGTAGCCTAAATCACTAATTCCTACATACCAAATTTCATATAAAACGGATCCGAAAAGCAACCAAAAAAAGCAAAAGCAACTGTCGCCTTTATAATATAACTATGAACCCTTTGTATAGTTTAAGTTATCTTATTTGTTTACTATTTATTATTAGACTAATATTGTCATTGAATGATACAAACAGTGTTGGTGTCAAGGCTGATTCCTACTAATTATACGACCTTTGCCTATGTCATTGTCTCGTTAGTCACAGTAGCGTTTTAATGATTTTATATCACTGTTTAAACCGTGTCTTTAGTGAATAAATTAATTATGAATTTAATGCAGTGATTTCATTCAACGTCAATTATTTCAACAATCTAACTTCAACTTATGATTGCTAAAAAGGCGATCACGCAAGTAACATAATTATATTTTTTTAAATTAAAACACTTGACGTTAGTTACGAATTCTTCTGGCCCAAATACGACACGTTGTGGTAAAAGCGTTCCCCTATTCTATGGTGTGTCAAATATGGGACGGACACGGCCAAGACAATAGTTTGAAGGTGTTCGGAGCGCATATGAAATTTAATTAAGGCCACGACTTTCGAATGGGCGGAAATAGTAAGGACGGTGTACAGTTCAAGGAATGCATAATATTGTTGAAAGCATATTGACTACAAGCCGACCCATCGACAGCTTCGCCTGCGTTTTTTACGTTATCTATAATGTAAATAGTACATTATATGTAATATAAATTATATTTTCAATTTCTACAAGTGTTACTTATAAAATGTATTAAGTACAATTATCTAACTTACAAGTTAAACCGTAATATTTTGGCTAAGTTACTCCACTGTTGAACTCTCTAATTTCACCACGTTACTTTCTTTTCTACGTGCATAAATATGTGCATAATTATTAATACCAATTTTAAAGTAACCAACGGGCAAGAAGAGCAAAGTGAAATCAGTAATAGAATTGCGTTTTTGTACTAGTATTATTACATTACATACATTATGTATGTATGTTACTGTGTGAATTGTGCAGCAATATTTATTTATTTATTATCAGAAAAAAAATTAAAATCATCAAATTAGTTTCAGTGTCTTGAATTGAGCCTATAAATACAAAATCTCTGATAACAAACTATCTTACTCCATGAAAGACCCTTACAGATTTATTTTTAGTTTATATATTAGATTACCTATTCCCAATAATTCAATTAGGTTTGAAAATTCCGAGCAATCTTCTCGTAATTTGGAAAGTTTTAAGTATCAGTTCGACTGCATAACACAGCTATAAAGTCTTCTACAGTAGAAACACTGAGAAAACGGGCCGTTAGCAAAACGCGATTTTCACTCTGCTAATGGCAAAACGGTTATTTCCTACCGAATACTCGTTTAAAATTAACGAAAATGCCCTGCTAGTAACAACCGAGTCGATACGGTTATTGTAAAACTGTAAAAATAACATAACACTCTGCTAATCTAGCAGTTCAAACTGTTGATTTCAGCTACTTAAAATACTCGGTTATCATCTACCAACCGATTCTGTTAGAATCAACCGTGCATTCGTTTAATATTAACCGTGTAAGCATGCTAACATTAACAGAGACAAGAACGCTTAGATCTGTATTTTGAACTCTGCTATTTTAACCGTAACTCTGTTAATAGTTTAACCGTATATCTGTTAAGTGTCAGCCGTAACTCTGTTAACAGCTTAACCGTATCTCTGTTAGGTTAGGTTAGGTTCTAAAATCAACAGATAAACTGTTACTGTTTAACAGTGTCACTGTTAACGATAGCAGATACTCTGTTAGAATACTATCTTCCGAGAACTTAGTCAGTGTTGCCACTTTAGTGGTTTTACCACAAAAAAAACGAGACTTCCTTACTACAACAATTTTATTTCAGCCGAAAATTTGGACAATTGTTCCAAATTTTCTGCTGTATAACTTACACTTAAGTTTTAATTATTAGGTATATTAATTTTATATATATTATCAGGTAAAAAACAATATTAAGTATATAAAAATACCAAATCAGTTACCATGGGATATAAATAAATAAATAAATAATAAATATTGCTGGACAATTTTACACAACCTCTATAGGTTTCCATATAAACAACGCGTGCAAAGCCGCGGGCAGAAACTAGTTATTTGTATAAGCTAATAAGTTTGTGAAATTGTGTTATTGTCATTGGTATCGTGCAAAATAAAAAATACGCGTTATGGTAATGAAACGTTTTCAGAGTAAAAATCGCGCATTTCCCTGGCAACACTAAACCTCAATCAAAAAGTCATTCATTTCGGTTCTGCGTGCGTTTGTGTTGGTTGATGGCTGCGGCGGCGAGTCGCTCGCTGCCCTCTTCTATTGATACGTCGTCGCGTCGTAGTGTATCTTGGATTCTTGGTGCGAATTTCTTTTCTATAACGCGAAGCAACCGGGTCTACACCTCAGCAAAGTGGTGTTCCAGGAACTTTTACCAACTACAAGACGCCGCAAAGCGACGCACGCGACGCCTCAAAATGGCGGACGAAGAAGTGTGCAATCTTTTGTCGCAGTGGGGTCTCGCGGAGTACATTCCGAAATTCCAACGTAAGTACGATACATTTTTGTATTTACCTAGAGCTTATAAACCACGGTATAGGGAAGGGATTAGGTACTGTATTTACTACTAACACGGCCTTACACATCTCTGTCGTTATGTGAGAAAAAATGCACGTGGTGGTCGCGCCATGTTTGTAAAGATATTTTATTTTATTTTTCGAAGGAAGCAGAGGAAGTGTATGAAGCGCGAGAAATATAAATGTATACTATAGAAATTCCCATGTCCATAGGGTTATGCTATTGTCAGCCTCTCCATTCCTACCTATATGTCATTTATGTTGTGCATCCCGCTTCGTGCTCTTCCACTGCCTCCTTCATAAGCCTTCGTAAAATAAAATAACTCCACGTAGGTAGGTAATAGAAAGAACACTCATGAATGTACATGATAATACATTTTAGTTTCTCGTTGTCTTTTCAGAAAATATGATAACGACGTTAGCAATGGCAGCTCTACAGCCAGACGACATAAAGGAGCTGTTCACGATCATAGGTCATCGCTCCATATTTAATAAAAATTGGGAAAACTGGCGTAGACTGATGCATCCACTCACCCACTCACACAGAAAGTACACCAGTAGGTAATACTTACCTAGTACACTTAATACTTACCTAGTACATACCTTGCCAACTCTAATGTTTAAAATATTAATTGATTTTTTTCTTCTATCGTTTGATAAAAGGTTTCTTACCAAAGCATTTTATCACTAGCCAGCTTTATGATTTATGTCCTAAAAAATATCTATATGTATATACATTTATATCCTGCTTATTCCTCATATTCTAAAAAACTATTTTATTAACTTATTCAATTCTTTTTCAGGAGAATGAATATGGCGCAGACAACATCAGCATAAGTCAGCTAAGCGACCTCTTTATACCACACAAAACACTCTGCTCACCCAGGATGACATTCAAATTGTCGAAGGTGTTCAAATAGAAATTACAACTGAAAAGAATCTGCAGAATCTCCTCAGCGAAAGTAATGAAGGAAAAGCACTGTTGCATTCTGATAAAAGCGTGCCGCTCACTAACTCGCAGCGTTCCAGCCTTGTTCGTATAAATGTTTTTTTTTGTTTACATGTCTTGGTTTCCTATGTGTAGGAAAACTATATTTGCATTCAATTATGATGAATACTTAGTAAATTCATAAATAAAAAACGCTTATCAAGATTTAATAATATCGTGGAAATATACTCAGCTAACAAATAATTTTGGTATTCGTTTGTATGGGAAATTCGTCTGACGCCGGCCTCCTTAAGGCAATTTTAACTCCTATCTTGAATTTTTGAACTAAATGGGAAAACATGTATGTACATGGTTGTGTAATTAAATATTATTTATCATATAAGACTACTGTAATGTAAATTATGTAAACTTACCACAATGTTTCTAATTATTATTTGTAATGTGTACAATATTTTAATAAATAATTTTTGAGTATTCTATACATGGTTGTGTAATTAAATATTATGTATCATATAAGACTACTGTAATGTAAACTTACCACAATGTTTCTAATTATTATTTGTAATGTGTAGGTACAATTTTTTAATAAATAATTATTGAGTATTCTAATGTTTTATTTTTACAGCGATCCTGTGACGTAGCAGACCCACTCGGCAAAACTGGCTACCTACTCTACTAGATTTGGATACATACTCTGCTAGATTAGAAGAGCTACTGTGCTGACTAACTGGCGGATTAACTGTTAGTTTTTGGTGGTATTCTGCTTTAAGAAGCAGGGTAGTTTCAGTGTGGTAACCGAAGCTACTCTGCTACTTATAGCAGAATAACACTATTAAACTTAACAGTTAATTTGCTGGTTAGTTAGCAGAGTTACTCTGCTAATTTAGCAGACAATGTATCCTAATTTAGCCGAGTAGGTTATGCTAACATAGCCGAGTAGGTTATGCTAATATAGCCTAGAATCTAGAAGCTCTGCTAATCTAACAGAGTATGTCTGCTAATCTAACCGAGTAGGTCAGCTAATCTAACCGAGTAGGTCAGCTAATTTAACAGAGTATGTCTGCTAATTTAACAGAGTAGGTCAGCTAATCTAACCGAGAAGGTCAGCTAATTTAACAGAGTATGTCTGCTAATCTAACCGAGAAGGTCAGCTAATCTAGCCGAGTAGGTCTGCTAATCTAACCGAGTATGTCTGCTAATTTAACCGAGTAGGTCAGCTAATTTAACAGAGTATGTCTGCTAATCTAACCGAGTAGGTCAGCTAATTTAACCGAGTATGTCTGCTAATCTAACCGAGTAGGTCTGCTAATTTAACCGAGTATGTCTGCTAATTTAACCGAGTAGGTCAGCTAATTTAACAGAGTAGGTCAGCTAATCTAGCCTGAGCAATAATGCTGAAAATAACCGTTAAGCTCTGTTAATATTAACAGTTTATCTGTTAAAAGGCCTAAATACATAAGGTATATAATGATAGCAGAATCTCTGTTAAAACTAACCGTATAAGCGTAACAGAGTTAGCACGGTTACTATTAGCAAATAATACTGTAAGCTGTGTCGTAACCAATTTACACGGTTGTAAATAACAAATATACGGTTGCATTTAACCGTCACGTTTTCTCAGTGAAGTATCACATTAGTGCCAAGTGGATGCAAGAATAATCTATTACAAACATGGCACAGGCATGGTGGGTGTTTGATTTATTTATAAGTAAACCATTCATCATACCTATTTACGTTCCCACTGCTTGCTGGGTCACAGGGACTGACGAGGAGATTAGGCCGCGAATAAAGATTTAATACCAAGCAATGATTAACTGATGATTTACGAGAGCCGTGTTGGCGAAGTGCTGGCACATTAAGCTTTCATTGGTCGTGGGTTCAACCCCACCCCGCGACTCTGGATATTTCTTGAAAAAGCGCAAATAATGCTTTGCAAACACCTGTTCTACAGTTGAATGCAAACATCATGAGGAAACCGGCATGTTCAGAGATTTTTTAGAAGTTTGATTTACCAAACCGCATTTGGCCAGCGTGGTAAATTAAGACCTCTTTCGTCAAAGAAGGGACCTCTCTTCCAGCTGAATCCCAGCAGTGAGAACGTTAAAAGGGGTGATAATGATGATAGGTACATTCTATGACTGTTTGCATTCCTCACTAACTGAACATAACAGTTACACATCTGTGATTGTACCGTAAGTCTGATCTACTGACCACTCATACGAGTCATACAAACCACAACACGCACTTAATAAAGACTCTTTACTCAATCAAAGCCGATAGCATCAAAAACAATGTTTTCAAAAATGTGATTTATCAGTACAAAGTAGAGTCGATTCTTCTACGATCAGGCATTTAACGCGCCAATAACTTTGTATGATCAATTAGAGTTTATAAACACGGGTGTTACGGTTTCAAGAATTTGTTTAGTTTGCGGAACATGCTTATTAAGCAGCGGGTGATATTTAGCGCAATAAGATATCGGCGTGATTATCATCATAGTAACATGGTTTTTGTATAGTTTTAGCTTTCATATTTTCTTGAATGTATTAGGTACATCAATTTACATACAGAGTATAATTTCTTTAGGTTAATGGAAATGATTTATGGTTGATTATGGTGTTTAGAATTTTAATCATGAACGTTAAGAATTGACCTGTTTAATACCTCACAAAGCTAATAGTGAACCACCGAGCTATTCTGTTTCTGTTTCTTTTGTATTGTCTTATAGTACGAGACCCGGCTGTAGAATCAGTCAATCTAGGTTTCCTATTAAAATATGGCCGCAGTATTTTTCCTTAGACTATTACGTTTAATAGTATAAATAATCTATCTTACCTGTAGGCGGCCGCTCTTTCGGATAGCAGATCCTGAAGAGGCCTCTCGTCCGCGTGTAGAAGTAATACTTGTTGTTCAGATTCTCTAGTATCGCGGTGTTGCCGACAGAGTTCTCTGCTGCGTACGTCTGGAACAAGGAACCAAATATCAGTAAAAAAAAAAAAATTGGAAGAAAAAACCATGGTGTAAAACCACAGACAAAGTAGAGAACGATAATACACGCAGTAGTTAGCAGTGTAGGTAACTGTGTCGCGAGTATTAACGCCCACCTCCAGATACAAATCATGTTCCAAATGTAAAAGTTAAATATTATTTATTTCTTTAAATATTATTTAATTCAACTATACTAATAAAAAGTCTGTAAGTGTCGGTCATAGAATAGTTAGTTTGTTTCTGTAGGCTCAATACCGAAACGAATTTGACGAGTTTTCGTTTTTTTTCATATATGCATAATTCGTTTACCAATGATCATAATTTGATATATGTATAAACATTTAGGCGATACGATATGCTCCGAATCTACTAGACTAGATCATGATAAAAATATTTTACGATTAGTATGCTATATAATATAAGATTGTTCAGATGTAAGTAAATGAACTCTTGATTAGTTACATGAACACTTGATTGGTAACATGAACATTGGTTACTAGTTAATACTACTAGTGCCCATGACGCATGTGTACACGTAAGTGTGTCTCTGGGAGTCTCTGGGAGCTGCAACGCCGAACGTGGCCATCAAATGTGCTATATTAATAGAAAATTTACAATATATTTTTATACCACGTTTCACGCATTGCTAAGAAAGAAAATCTGATATCAATTAAATAAAACTTCGTGGAAATCAAACCTATCGAAGCGTGGACAGATACATGCGTAAGAATTGAAAATTAATATTATTTCGATGAGTAACATATTTTATTTCATTATGTACAACGGGAATTACTCACGTATTATATTTATATTTTATTTACTGAAGAAGTAATATATTAAATATAAAAAGTTACTAATTATAATTTTTTTAAACAGGAATTCGAGGAAATAATATAACCTATTTGTTTGTATAACGTCATATTGCGTTATTCCAATGATTATGACGCAATTCAATAACTGATCCATTACTGGTTACGTTAATTCGGTTTTAACGAGAATTTCCATTCGAATTCCAATCGAATAGCTCTAATAGTGCCAACCCTTGGGTTACCTACCTTTAGAAGCGGGTTAGTATTGTCGGCGCATAAAAGGCCAAACGAACGTATAAAACCGGATTTAGGACCACATTCTTGGAGTCGTTCCGTGAAGGACGGCTCGTATTGATCACATTACATGGTTCAAATACGCAAATTGCCCACTACTAGACAGGGGGGCGAAAGTTTTGGATATTTGAATAGTCATCTCTCTTATTTAACCAACCCGCACTAGGCCAGTGTGGTGAATTAAGGCCTAATCTCTTTCTTCAAGAGAGTTGTCCCTTTGTCCCAGCAGTGGAAACATAAGCAGGGGTAATAATGATTATGATTATTCAGAGGATTGATTAATTTATCGCAGTAAGGTTCAATACAAAGAACGATCGACGCTGCAGTTCATCTTAAGTTATTCGTATTTTTATACGAAATTTAGACAATAATTTTATTGAAAGTTAAGTAATATTTTTTTATTGAACATAATGTAATATAATGTTTAACTTCGATTTGCCTGCGCACATCAAGGAACATAGTCTTAGGAATCAGAAGGCAAGTATAAAGTAACAAAAAGATTACGCACAGGTAAAGGAATGCCCGTTACCATTGTCAGAAACCATGATGAAGCAAGGGCCCAGTGAGCTCAGAACAAACAATACTCTCACGTGATTCGTTCCAACTCTAGCGAAGACGTTGTCTGATTCTTTTCTGATAATTTTTTAAAGAAAACCAAGATGTAAAATGTACTTAAGGCGTAGATATGCGTGAATTTGGTAAATTTGGGTTCAGCAGAAACCATTTATTTCCTTGTTCTTTAACGGAATTGCTTTGAAAAAATTACACAATAATCTATGCCATATAAGGCATCATCTCCTGAGGCCGAAATTTTTTTTTTTTTATTTTAAGTACCTGAAATAATAGTGTAAAATACCGTCTACTTTTTCAGCAAGAACCGTTTAATTCCTAATCTATTAATCATAAGATTTTTTAATTTTCATCACCATATAGATTAAAAGAATACCAATCATCTCCTGAGCTTACTTTTTCGAAAAAAAATCTCAGCGATTTTTAACGAATTTTTTTACGTAAAACGACACACGCAATGCGCGATCTTCCCCTTCGCGGGCCCTTCAATTCAGTGCGGGGCGAGACGTTGTGTTGAACGGACCTATGACAATTTTCTCCGTGCCCTGTACTAACTAATAATATTCTGTGGCGGAACCAATTTTATAAGTAATTTGTCATTTATAACTAGCTGCCCCCGCGCGACTTCTGCTCGCCGTATACTTTTATTTGCAACTATGTATATCCATTCTAAATTTCATCCAAATCAAATTTTCTTGCGTAAGCATTATTACCTTTTCCTGCGGAAGCATGTATTTTTCCGCGGTAGAAAGTCTCGCGCAATATAATATAATATATAATCTAGCACCCGTAACACAAGCTTCGAGCTTACCACGGGGCTAGATGTCGCTGTGTAAAATTGTCCAGTAATATTATTATATTATTATTATTATTATTATATACTTTTATTTGCAACTATCTCAATACTAAATTTTATCCAAATAGAATTTTTCCACGTAAGCATTATTATCTTTTCCCGCGGAAGCATGTATTTTTCCGCGGTAGAAAGTCTCTCGCCATATACTTTTATTTGCAACTATCTCAATACTAAATTTCATCCAAATCGAATTTTCCCGCGTAAGCATATATTTTCCCGCGGAAACATGTATTTTTCCGCGGTAAAAAGTATGTTCTTTCTCAGGGTCTAAGGATTGTATGTGCCAAATTTCATCAAAATCGGTTGAGAGGTGCGTGAAAGCGTAACAGACAGACAGACAGACAGAGTTACTTTCGCATTTCAATTTTGTATATAATTATTTGACGTGTAAAAATTTGACGCATTGCTTCAGATTACAATAATAGTGTCTATTGTATGCACAGATCACCCAAACTAGATACCGCATTAGAATACTTTTGTTCCGATTCAAAAATATAAAATAAATGAATCAAGTCTTAAAAAACAGTACATTAACTAACAGTATTGTTCCCTATAACAATGATATAGCTTAAAATTTAAAATCTTGGTCTGTGTTAATCGAAAGCGAATCCACTGTAACCTCGCAACACAGGCTCTATAGAGACCTAGTGCAAGGGACAGAGCTCGGCTTCGATACCATTTACTAAATAACTCATAATTTATAATCTAAATCTAACAAATTAGCTATGTAGGTATCGAATGTATTTATGTAAACTTAAAAGTGAAATAAATTATTTTTTATTATTTATTAAAAAAAACGCACCTAAATAATAATAATAATAATAATAAATATTACTGGACAATTTTACACAGCGACATCTAGCCCCGTGGTAAGCTCGAAGCTTGTGTTACGGGTGCTAGATTTCTGATATACTTAATATAATATACATAAATAGATAGATATTTTTTATTATACATATTATAACACCCAGACACCCGGAACAAATATTTGCAGATCATACAAATAGTTGTTCCGAGGCGGGAATCGAACCCGCAACCTCTCTCAAAATTGGAGGAAGATGAAAGCCGTGTTTCGAGGCGGGGCTTTACATAATGGTTGATTTAACCATATGTTTGGCGCGCGGTCGTCGCTTGTCATGCGGTATCTAGTGGGGTTTATCTATGATTGTAAGCTACACAACTAATTCTGGTTAGCGCTGCGCGTAATATTTTCGATAGGCCAGCGCCACGCGGGGCACGCGGTCGCTGTTGTCAACTGTCGTAGTCGTTTCAGCCGCGATTTTCACTGCATACTCGCTCTTAACCAACAGAAGTTTAATATAATTTGACAAAATTCTATTTAGTTAAAATTGTACGTCCCGTTACCAATAAAGAACTTTTTCTAATTTATCTTCTAGTACTACTACAATCCTAATCAACCTACTTAGATAATTGCTAAGTACAAGCACCTACCTAATCTAGATAGTGAGGTCTTATGCTATAAAAACCTCACTATCTTCAGAAAGCTGAAACCAGTTACCAACCAGTATCGAACATTAATAAAAGCATGCCTAGGTTAGAATACCCTATGTACAAACTACAAACTGATCTGTAAAAGCTCTACCCATACTTATAAGGTGTTCATTTTCTCGCATAATCAACGATGTTAGGTAAAAACTGCACCAATTACTATTCAATATAAAGGAGGAAATCTGTACAACATGCCTCATCATGGGATATAATAATTTTGAATAAATCATATTGATTTACTAAGATGATCTTCGGTAAGATAAACCGAACTCTGTAAGTGATTTGGAGAAAACCGCAGGTCAGCGGTAAGATGGTGGTCGTTCTAACGACCTCAGTGACGTGGCGGGGGAAAGTCTGCTTGTGATGGGTTCGAATCCCAACCGGGATAAAGATTTGGTCTTTTCTATGTAAGTATATAATAATAAAAAATCTATGGTAGTGACAGATATCTACTATGTAATCATACCACAATCCGCGAGTTCATCACGCGCACGGAACTACATTATGTTTTTTCAAATAGGTAGATTACTAGATGTCAACTAAAACCTTTAATCAAGTTACTAGTATCTTGAACAACAATAGACAAGAAAAGTCGTAGTTATCCAGCATTGATCTGTGATTGGTCGGCGATGCGCGACGTTCTTTCAACTCGGGAGTTCATCGCTCGCCGTTTTTACCGATCGGATGACAGCTCCACTACCGATGGGAAAGTTAATGAAAGTCATCTAGTGGTAAATCGAAGACGGTGTTTATCTGTTTTATCTTGCGATGATAATAATGCTGGTTTCATAGACAGAATGGACGATGGTTACGCGACAAGATCATTTCAGCGAACTTCTGTAATCCATTTAATATTCATAGTTAGATAAGAAGTGCTGACTGTTTTTGTCTTGTCAAATATGTTTATAGAACTTGTACAGAATAAAATGTACCCGTAGTAAGCTTTTGTTACGGGTACAAGGTACCTACTTGAAAAACTTCACATAACCAAGCGAGGTCATTAATTATCTACATAATTCATTAAAAATGTTCAATTAAATGGTACAAAAGTGAACATTTGACGGAACAATTGAATGGGTCGCCGAGGCCTTGTAAACAAGCTGTCAGTGTCCACGGCCTCTACAGGTGTACTAATGGGCCTAGATCTATGTCTTCGTGCGAACACTCATTCCATGGTCAATTTCGGTCACTTTCACACATCTCAGCCTCTCTAGCCGGCAATTATAACACACCCATTGTCTGTCGACTTTCGCTGCCAACTGCTTCCGTGTATAATCTTTGGACTGTTCACATCAGGAAGTGAATAAGGAAGTAACATGATGACTCTTAGCCAAATTAAACAGCTTTACTTGATTATCGTTTCGTCGTGAACATTTATTAGAGAATGGTCTAATGTGAGTGGCAGGTTAACACAACATACGTAATCAATAAATCCACTACTTGCGTTAATAGTTAATCAATATTATCTGTGATAGTTTATATATATGTATCTGAAAACATGAAATAATTTTCTCTACAAAAGACATCAACGCGCTAAAATAACCTATATGGGCGCTGTTGATGCGACGCTTCGGTCAATTCTACCTTTTCTCTGTTTCGATAAATGAAATTTAGAACAAATTTCCGTAATTATTCCACTCACAGATAAACTTTATTTCATTATTTCACTTGTATATTTCATCATGCATGTTTCAGACTCACGTGTAGATAGATCATAGACTAAACATAGTCAAAGAGATAAAGGAAACTTGCCCATACAACGTCAATGTATGATTGGGCACGTCGCGGTTCGAGGCTGTATTACAATGTCGATCGAATAGCTCACTGATAGAGTTCATTCTGCAATGTCACGCATCATTGAGCTCGTGGAACCGGTATTGTGTGGAATGGAAGCGTTGTAGGCGCGACCTAGGTAGACTTATGTAGGTTTGTTAGTATGCTGATGCTGACTGAATGCCAGAAATTCTTTAGGTACGAACGTTTGAATTGCAAACAAGTGATTGATTCTTTTGTTTACGGACACGCATACTTACACATGAAACTGTCATTGATGATTGAGACTGGTATTAAGAGTAATCTAAACTGAAGCTCAAAATTACCAGCATAAATTTCCAAATTCCAGCATTTAACTACAAATAGAAAGATTATTTGTATTGTTGCTATTAAAGGTTATGTGTAAACAATAAACAGCTGTTTTTGATTGGAGGTAAGACTTAACAGACTTAAAAATAATATTACAGTCAAAAGTAACCTCACACGACTCTGCCGATATCCTCAAATTTCTAAACAACCCACATGAACAAAAAAAACGAGCAAAAACAGACTCCAGACAAACTTAACCCTGCTAAACATCACTCGTTCCCAACCTTGCACAGGTACAATACCCCAACCTGTTAGCGACAGCTGTTATTCTGTGGCGCGGAGTCAACGTTTTTGTAATGGGGCACTGTACTTGATCCTGGCAAGGTCCTGGCTGGTTTGCCTTGCAATGTCAACAGTGCGAGTTCAACTGCCTGAAGATTTAGTAGGTGCTTGAAATAGTGATCTCCGCATGATGTTAAGAAAAAAAATAAGAAGATGCTAAGGCAAAATGTTGTATACGATATTGTAAATTTATAGTAACTTAGTTACGGGCTTACGGGGTATTTCAAAGGATTGTATTGTATTAACTATGATTAATATAAGAATACATTTTATTCATAAATTATATGTACATGTATTGAGTGCGTATTAATATATTATTTAAGTAAATTAGACAGATGTTACACTATAAAAACTGAAGGGCACACATTTCCAAGATAAAATAAAAAATTCTGCTATCGACAGAACCTGCTTGTGGTTTCATCTGCATTGAAAAGTTCTTAGTAATTAAATATAAGTTTTTTTATTGGGTAAACATAGGTATATATTTATTTATTTATTTATTAAAGGAACACCAACAGAATACATATCAAACAATTACAGCATATTATTTTGCGTTTTAGGACGACGTATACAATAAAAACTAACTGACCGAAAAATCGTCAAATTAGTTTCAGTATCATATTGAGCCTATAAGCATAATATAATCTGAAAAGGAATAAAGTTACTTCATGACTAACCCTTGCAGATTTATTGTATGTATGCGTAGGTAGGACACCCATTTATCAAGGCTTTCGACATTTTATTTGGGACCACTATAAGGACAAAACTTAACTATTGTTCAACGTTACAATTAAAAATTCTAATGACACAATCGTTAATCTCGTGAGAGTGTGTAGTTGCTAACTCTGGGCAAAAAGTCTTATGCAACATCATATTCCATAGAATGCCAGTGTCTGTAATTCACAGTTAAGGATTTAAACGACAATAAATGGTACTAAGCTAAATATGTAAATGTGTATTATTCTTGTAAATAATTATATAATTAATTATGATAATAAATAAATAATATTATGTATATTAAAAATATTTTGTTAATGGAAAATCAAGTTCAAAAAAGGTATTATTTAAAAATGTATTAATAAATAAATATTACCGGACATTTCCCGCAACATTATAGTCCCGTGGTAAGCTCAAAGCTTGTGTTACGGGTGCCGACTTAGATTTATAAGTCCCAAATTATTTTGAAAGATAAAAAATATAAACAAGAGATATTCCATAAAATTGTAGATTAAGATTATTATAGAATGTGAAAGGTGTTAAGTTGGTTAAATTATCTACACTTTCCAAAGTTTGTTTTGGACAGATTCTGATTTCATAATGGAATCAGTACCTACCTAGCTACATTTTCTCTGATTGTAATGAAGTCTGTGGTTTGGCAAGAACTTGATGTTTTGCCGCAAAACATTATGCCCTGATTCTGCCAAGTTGTTTACATCGTGGGATTGTAAAGTTTCTAAGTTTCCTTAGAATTTATTGTGAAGTGCAAAAAATAATATAGAAAGGCAAATAGGTATTCAGCATCATGCTATGTCTTTTCTTTTCTTGGGAAGATATCGTTTTCCGCTAATTCGACTGACATACTGCATTATGCAGCTGACCTAGAAACTTTATTAGTTTATCGTATATTTCCTGTTTACAAGATGTAAACTCTGTAACACGTTACCATTATGATACATTGGCGCTTAATTTTATATATATTGATTTATAAAAACAAATGTAATTCTACCTAGTATTGTATCATGTCAGGTTCTGTGTATGAATTTTACGAAAGCGGAATTGAATAAAAACCAACAAAAGACGTGAGAAATCAGTGTCATGACATGAAGAAAGCAGGTTTCCACTACATAATCGACTATTGTCAACGCATCTTGGAAACGATCTTATTGCTTGCACTTCACTAGTAATTAATCATTTTTCGCTAATCAGCTGCTAATGATTTCTTTGTTTACTTGAAGCAAGTTAGAACCACTTGTTAAGTTTAAGACGTGTGTAAAAATTCAACGAAGGAGAATAATGAGTAAAATTTATTATGCATCTCTTTACACTGTGTGTGATTGTTGTTCTGGAAACATGAACGCATCTGCGTATTAGAGGATAGCTGATCTTTACAACTCTGCGATTAATTATACGTTATTCTGGTTTACTCGTTTGATCAAAATTGATGTACTGTTCAGCACCAACATTACGTATTTGGTATTGATTACCTCGTTACTGTTCACTGACCGTTGTCAATACCGTGATCATGGTTCACTTAAATTTCCCATCGCTATTGAAAACGGTAACAGATCCTTTTTTACGCCTGGTGGGTAATGTTTATTCGGTAATTCAACATCCGGGCCAACCAGGTATCAATGTAAACAAAGATCAACATCTGTTCGACATTCGAAAGTATTTTGTAATGTGTTCTCTTCTGAAAAAACTGTATCGATTGCCATAATAGAATCCACTTGAGAAACATTTTGACTTAGTAGTTTGCGATTCGCAGGGTCTTTTTTTGGTTGCAAAATACTTAACTTAAATGTGTGTGTATTCGAGTTAAATTATATACAAAAATCAAAATGTCTAGTTAATTTATCTTTTCTTTGATAATGTTTAGATTTAGAACCATCAATTCAACGATCAGCAAAACTTGGTTTACAACAAAAGTACTGTTAAATTTTGTGAGGCGCAATGTGATCCGCATATTATTTGCATAGTTAGTTTAGTACATGATACGTAATAATACGTTAGATCTTCTCATACAGATTTCGTCACTTTCACGATCGATTTCTCCAAGCTTTCCAATGTTTGCTGTCTAGCAGAAGAGCTAATATTCAGTTACGTCGATGCATACACAATATTTAATTTGTGTTACAAATTATATATTTTATATTCCGGAATTAAACAAGAAATCTCATCAAGTTATATAAATTAGCTAATTTAGAATTTACGCAATAGTAGGAAACACCACTACCGCATCAAAGTTTTTTTTATATAGAATCTTTTGGATTCCTTACAAAAACTCAGCGCAACAGGTAGAACAAGCAAAAGAATTCTAGCAAAAAAATACCCCAACTTGTAAGAGCCAGACCGAACCCGACTGACAAAAATAGCATTGATAATAACAAATGTGCGTGAGATGATCCAGTCTTAACCGCCTGGGAATATTGTGGTGCTCTTATCTCGTGTTTTGCTTTTCAGATATCGTAGGTATTTATTTATTTTTCTTAGCCAGTGTTTCTTCAACTTAAATTGGTTGTTTCTGTTGTTTCTTCAAGTTAAATTGCTTGTTGTAATAATCTAAGACTTTTTTACAAATCGCACAGCAACATCTAGCCCCGTCGCCGCGTCGTAAGCATATAACCCGCGTATTATAACTAAGTATTGACGAGATCCGAGAACTGGGACGAATAATACCTAGATTCCGATGATGAAGTGTGCCTTTATCGTCGGCAAAGCTCGTTATTTCTATATCTCCACGTTTGGGTGAATAGGAGTAGCACGGTACGGTACAGTTACACACATTCGTGCCATTAATTCGTGCATATTTATGCGTAACGTGTCTGCAATAACGGGGTCTCGAGAAGGACGCTGAGCCAGACGATGACGGCCTATTTTATTGTAAAGATTGTTGCGATAAATACAATCTGGTTAGTATTGTACAGTCGGCCAAGAAAGAGGTCTACCAGTTTTGACAAAAGTTTTTGCTGACTGTACCTAATTAATGTTTCTGTCGTAGTAACATAACACGCATTATCCTGGACAGTGATTGGTTGGAAGTTGGCCTGTAAAGTAGGAACGTGCTGAAAAGCTGTAATAGTTTTAGATAAGCAAAAAGCAACTAAGCACGTTTACACTGCAAATGAAATCCTACAAAGTACCTACTTAGGTCGAAATCAACAAGCAAGTTCTAGTTTTTATCTATTTATGATTTTAAAAGGTGGATAGAAAAGCTTGGTAGGTAATTTTAAAAAGTAGGTGTATGTATTATGTAATATATTTAATAAGATAGACAAGTTAATTAAATATGGTAAGTAGCCCTGCCGAACCAATTTCCTAGTTTGTTATTACATCTAGACAGGCAAGTACCTACGTTAAGTAGGTACCTACATACATACTATAGTATAGACTGTAACAAAGTAATATTTACTTAAAAACTTTTTGTAAACTTATAAGGTAAGTAGGTAGGTACCTAGGTGTGCACAAACCGTAATTATTTTGAAAAGTTTCTTACCTGGATATTGCTGCGCTTTACTTCAATGTAAAGCCAGTTATCTGTAGAGAATGCAATAGCCATCAGTGCAGCAGCCACGATTGCTGTAATGGTCGCTATGGACAAAGTTACCGCTGAGCAAGGCATTTTTAAACCTTTTGAAGAGTAAAAAACGGAAGAACAAAGATTTAAACACAACCACAACACTTTTCTTGCGGACGTTCACCTATACAGCATTTTTATAAACACTTTATGAAACGAAGAGCACGATATCACGCACATACGATATTTTTTTATACTTTTATGATGCGAGCATCGTCTGCACTGCTACGTTCGCGCGCGACACTTGGCCAGTTTTGCCTACTGCCTTGCCGCTCTCTTGCTTGCGGATGTGAAACTTTCGAAAGTAAAGAACGGTTGGCAGCGCCACCAAGTGCCAAGTATGCAGACTATAACTGGTTTTCATAAAGCCAACCTAAGAAATATGTAGGTACCTACATAATATTCTAACTGGCAAGGCTTTACGTTACGCTGTCAATTTCAAATTGACAAAACAGCTGTCGTATGTAGTTGGTTTATTGGTTTGCCAGCTATGATAAATAATTTTACATGTATTTATCGTTCTGTGTTGTCCTGTGTCGGTGTGGGTGTGTGACGAAACTTTACGTTGTTACGTTCTCGTTGTTCATTCTCAAAAAGTTCTAAAGTTTTCTCAATACTTTCAAACTATTGACTTGTACCTACAATGATTAATCACAGAAATGTCTTAGATTAAAATGGTTTATGGTAGGTATATCTACATAATAACTTCGAAACTTTTAATCAAATGTCTATTTCTAAGTTAGCATCCCTCTGATAGGTGATTTCTTTGAAAGTTTTTTTTTTTAAATAAAAAAACTTTTTATGAAGTTGAAGTTAAATGAGAAGAATAATGTGAATTGGTAAGGGATATGAATGACAATAATGAATGGCCCAAACCAGTGACGTTCGCCAAAAATAAAAGAAGAAGACAATAATCGAAATGAACACAACACAACTAAAACGTAGTGATTATATTCTCTTTGAACACAACAGTCAACACAACACAGCAATTGTATTTTGTTTGAGTTATAAAACGAAACAATTAACAAAGTGCATTCAGCAGACTAAATAAAAAATACAGTAACAGTAAATAAACCAAGAGATAACTACCACAATATCTGTGTTCTGGTTTTGTCTTTAGTAAACGTTTTAACTTCACCATAATGTCGCAAGAAAAGTACGATGACATGCTAGGATCAATTTTAGTTAACGAAAAATCTATTCTGGGGTTTTTATCTACTGTTTTTGGCTTCCTGGCTCGACGGTAAGTTAAAACTACACACTTAATTTTTCTATAATAAATAAATATGTACTTATCAAAAAGGACCTGCTGTCGGTTATAATTACAATATTAATTTAACTAAATGTACCTACTAATTTTTTTTATAATTGCTGCCGTCTTATTGTATATTATACTTTCAAGATACATTTAAAATCGTGTTTTTTCTCGTTTCAGCACTGATTTTTATTACATACCCGAAGGACCTCATGAAAATATGGGTTTTCCACCTGGTGTTGCAGAAGACTTAGTAGTCAAAGTTCTAAGAGCCTGTGACCCAAACTCTATAACCACAAGTGGTGACAGAAAGCCCTCAGACTTAAATAATGAGATAATGTGCTCAACGGTGGCTCATGAAGTAGAAATTACAACAGATGACGATGAAAATTGTGTAATACACAATGACCATGACTATTCATCATCACAAGCACAAACAGGTCTACAAAACCTTAATATATCTACTAATGTAGAAACTGACATTCCTAAGGCATTAGACATGGAAATTCCTAACACAGTTAAATCATCTAATATCTCTAGACAAAAACCCTCTCCAATTGAGAAAGTAACCTCGGGGACAGCTGCAGTCACAAAACCCAAGTCCAGTTACACAGTTGATCTAACACCTCCAAAGTTGCCGACTCAAAAGACAAGTGGTGAGGCTTACAATGGTGCCAATACAGAAAAATATTCCTGGTCTCAGAATATAATGGAATTAGGTATGTTGTATAAAATAAATAGTTTAAAACTGAAATAAACTGCCTCTATAAAAAACTTACAAAGGCACTAGACACCCGTACAATTTTTGAAAGTTCCCCCCCATTTTTTAATAATATTAAAGCTACTACTTAATTTTCAGATGTAACCATGCCTCTTCCTGAAAGCATCAAGTCCTCCAAAGATCTGAAGGTCATCACCAATACTGGTGATATCTCCGTGGCCCGGAAGAACGGTGAGGTCATTGTGTCTGGTACGCTGCCCTGGAAGATCAAGGTCTTGGATAGCTTCTGGAGTATCAGCGAAGGGAAACTATTAATGCATTTAGGTAAATATTAATAGAATTAGAAGATGTGTATGCTTGTTCTCATTTGAACACACCTTTTTCGCATATCAATTTTAGTACTTTTATTTCTTGGTCATATCTATTTTTATCTATTAGTTAATAATAATGTATATATGATCCACCAAAGGTTTACTAACAATCCAATTGCTTAAAGATGTATAGCTTGAGTAATACATCTTTAAGCAAGTTGAGGTAGATAGAACAAATCTTTATGTTCTAAAATAAGTATTTTAGAACACTCTAAATATAACGAAAAAATGGATCACTACGCAGAGCAGTGTTCATAAAGATTTGTTCTATCTACCTCTACTTACAATACAATACAATACATTACTCTTTATTGTACACAAAAACAAAAAACACATAACAAGAAATAAAGGTACATAAAAAAGTGCAACAATGGGCGGCCTTATCACTTAGAGCGATCTCTTCCAGGCAACCTTTTTTTTTCTACTTATACAACTCTACAGCGCTTTCATTATAAAATATAAATTGTACATTATTTGATTTGTAGAAAAAGTCCAAGAAAGATGGTGGGATCGTCTCTTCACAAGCGAGGAACCCATAGACTTGGATCAAATTGATTGTTCGCGACCATTGGATGAACTTCCGCAAGACCATATTGACAAGGTATGTAAGGATTGATAAGATAAAATATAAAATCACCACACACCAGACTGGTTTTGGTGATTGCATTATCTTAACGAAGAACAATAAAACTTAAAATATTTATTTATGTCCTTACATAAATAAATATGTTTCTAATTATGGTTCTTGGGGTCCTAGGGCACAAGCAATGTATAAAGATCTAGCTAAAACGTCTAATTGAGATGTATTATGTTAAGAGTATGGCGGAGGACAAATTTCCCATACAAACGTAATACCAAAATTATTTGTTATTCGGGCATATTTCCATGATATTATTGCATTATTATTATTTAAATAGTATTTATCTAGGTTCCTATGGAGTTATTTTTACAAAATACCCACTTTAAATGAAATTAAAGCCAATCGCTTTTTGCAAATTTTTTACGTTAAAAATGCATGTTTTCTTCTTATTGGTTTGGTATGAAAAACAACAATATCTTAAAAATTATTTGCATAGAAACATAGCTTATATTGTTAAGTCACCGAATAAATATACTTTGTGAGGAATACAAAATGTTTTCAGTCATCATTTTTGGTATTACGGAACACATCCAAATTCATACCAAATTTTCAACAGCTAGTATTGCTTATCGCTCGCACTAACTCACACTAGTGCAACGCGTATTTACAAGAACGCTCGGAACTCTTTCGTCGTGAGGGAAGGAGTCTATCAATAACCAATAAATACTCTAACGTAGTGATTATACTAGCGTTTTTTCCTTCAGAAATAAGTCCTGAAATAATAATTATATACAACATGTAGTATGCATTATTGTGCACCGTTAAATCACTATCGTTTAGAATATTAATAATCAAAATCTTTAGTCGCTGTCAGTGTCACTGCCTGCCGCCTCTCTCGCTGGTACGTCATTCGCATTTTAGTGCTCAACCGTTCGTCACGTAAAATTGCGAAAGTTTCGCACTAGTAAAATAAACAATTGTGAACCAATATAATTACGTTTTATCATGGCCAAAACAAGTTTAATTTGCCATTCTTACGTAAGTGATCAACTACGAATCATAAAATTTGTTATAAAAATCCAAGTTGAGTCCAAGTGACTCGGAACCAAATCATACCATTGAAAAAGGTAAGTCAAGTTATTATTACAAATATGCTTAGCTATTTTGTGTGCATAGACAACAAAAATACATTCGGGCTGATCGTCGGACAGTCTCATAATTATGATGTCATGCCGCACTACCCTTATCTTCAATGTAGGTTATTGAAAGCTTATGTAGCTCATATTGTACGCAAAGACAACAAAAATGCATTCGAGCTGATCATCGGACAGTCTCATCGCAACAATGATGTCATAACGCGCTACCCGCATTTGCAATGTGGTTCATTGAAAAGTCAATTTATTATTACAAGCGTACCTACTTATGTAGCTCATATCGTGCGCAAAAACAACAAAAATACATTCGGGCATCGGACAGCCTCATCGCAACAATGATGTCATAAAGCGCTACCCGCATTTACAATGTGGATTATTGAAAACAGATACTGTGCTAGTTCTGTGTACAACAATACGTATTTATACTAATAATGTAATATGACAGTCATACAATGCATTCGAGCAGTATTCAGGACTGTCTCATCGCATATTGACTATCAAATTAACAAGTTAATGCACTCGAGCTGATCTTTGGGCTGACTCATCGCATTTGTACAACATATTTAGAAGAGAATTATATCGAGCTGTTCTATGGGCTGTCTCACTTATTCTACTTCCCTCATTGCAACTGGACATGGAGTTGATGAATATAAACCCCATAGATTGGGGAGTTTGTGTATCCACCACACTAAAAGGTTTGTTAGCGGCAAATTTAATTTACCACAGTGAGTTGATAGGTTAAGTACCTACCTACACAAATGACGCTGCAGCCTATCTTCTGATAAACATATCCCTACGTCGGTTTGATGAAATCTATGGGAAAATATTGGGTGGCACTATTCTTAGGCCATCGCCATACGGCACTTTTGGCAAAACAAAACACAAATACAGATTTGACATTATTACAGTGTAGTGTTACACAAGTAAAATTTATTTGACACATTCGGATATACTTTTGGGTTTATCCTACGTGTAATTATTAAATTGTTTTAAATATTATACTTAACGTCCATTTATTTGAAAAATAAATATGGAATAGAGTAGTTCCTACTTGGTGATTTATGCATAGTAATTATGCATAATACCTACCTACTTTTGCATTATAAATAATACAAACAATCACCATTAGATATTTATCAAGATATCATAATTATCTATAATGTATACCATGTATACCTACAATACCTATGTTTTATTTTTATTATTACTACATCCTGCAAGTTGTAGATTTTCCTGCATAAAATGTTTCCTTCCATACGTATCCGATTATTTTGGGATTGAAGCGAAATATATAAGCAAACTATAAAGTGGTTTACTTGTGACCAACATACGCAACTTTATAAATATTAGACTTGTAAAACAATAAGAACGAGCTATGAAGAAGTTTACAAGGATGAATTATGAAATATTCAGCATTCTGAATCTGTTATTAGGTTTTTTCAGTACCTCTGATGCAAACTGGCTAATCTTACAAGGAAACAGCCGATCGCATCGAATAATACCGCACATCCAGAAGTCTACATCCGTAGTCCAGTTCATCCAGGACGCCAGTGCAGCAGTGGACACACCGCCGACACAGCCGCCGAGCATAGAGGAGACGAGGTACCCAAAAACCAGTGGCCGTATTTCCGACATCAATAACCCATAGTAACTACCATCTTGGTACAGATATCTGCTTATAAACAGATGTTTTGTTTAACATTCGGTCCGCCTCTTGGTGAGACCTAAGTACAAAACTAAAGGTTTGTGTACAATAATAATATAATCCAGCATTGAAGGATCGCAGCAATCAAGACATCGCAGCGTGCTCAACTATCTTATATTACTATAAGTTCATTCCTGGAATCTTTTTAAAATCCATACCGAATTGAAATGTGCATTTTAAAGATAATCTGCTATGGTGTGCGAAAAAATATTCCGCCTCGCGGCACCAGCCGCATTATGACCGATGTACATATCGGGTCAAGCAAGACCAAGCGTGTTTTACCAACATGAAATATACAAACCTACTTGACTGTATGCTGTAGGGTGCGCCATCACTGGCGACTAAGAAATTATTGTCAGTTTTCATGTGTGCATGTCGGAGAGTTTTTTCTACGCTACCTACGTCCATTGAGTTACGGATAATACGTACAACTATTTCCAAATTCTCTCTCAATGTGATACACTAACGTGTTTACAATGTTTACATGATACAAAATATAATTATGAACATTCTGCTGTTAAGTGTATAGTAACTTCCTAAAGTTATGAACCATGAATCGCTTCAGATAATCCACTATTAGCGTTGCTACATTTTTAATATCATTTCATATTATAATAACTACCAATGTAACCGTTTCAAACTTACATAGTTACCTACTATGTAAACTAAATATTATAATTATAAATAGTTTTATAACTGATTTCTATAATAGTGTCTTGTCTATGATTGGGTTAGCTGGAGACCTATTATGAATTCAACTTCGTTTGAATATAAATCCAGGGTTTCACAAATACATGTTATTGAGTTAAACCCCATGATTTCTGTTTTGCATCCACGGGATGAACCAGCTGTCATGCAATGGAACACATGGTGTGTGCTTGCCCAGAAATTTATTGGCTTTGTTATAAGCCTTAAAATTGTATATTTTTATTTTCTCCATTCGACGAAAATAATGGTAGCTCCACGCTACCCTATAATCATTTTAAAGAATTTAAAATGACAATACTGTAGATAAGAGTTGTATTGTTAATTCTGGCGCCTCAACAACGGGGTATGGTTCGTGTGGTTGTAGAAAAGGTACCGGCTGTAGACCTTGGTCGAAATATAATATCAATTTCCATACAGATAAAGCTGCAAGTTATCTACTATCATTATAGGTTATAAATATTTTTCCTTTTTTGCATCCATACATCAATAGAATGAGAGAAAACCAGTCTCCCTTCTAAGTGAATTAAACTACTGTCACGACTGAGTCCTCGAAAAACGTTACTAAATAAGTACAATTAACCCAGATCTTTTTGTCTTTTGCAAATACAAAAAAAAAAAAAAAAAAGTGACTTATAAGGTTATCTACAGTACAAGTGTCTAGACACGCCTGACATCTTCCCTTTACGTTGTCATGGGCTAAAATATTTTTTTATACTACGTTTCTACGGTTTTTTTTTGACTCTCAGTTAAACAATTATTTACAAAACCGAAGAAGAGGCTTTATATAGGTTATATTTAGCCGTTGTATCTGTTATTTAGAAACTTTTTACATAATAATTAATCTTTGACCAGCAACAATAACGTGTTAAATTAATTTTTTGTCGCTAAGACAATTATATATTATCTCCACCATACGGGGACATCCACAATAATCATTTAGTATATTCTCTACCAAGTATGTAGCACAATAGTTGTCTGGGAAGGTCGTGTATATTTAAATATATACCATACATACACATTTGTGAATTTAATATTAATCTTACAGTTTTGAGTGTCGTTTACAACAATTTTTATATCTTATATTATTCTTTTCACCACAGTTATTTAACTTTACATACAGAATTGTATGTATACTCAATAGCAACAAGATAGTGTTCCTATTGGTACTCCTTTGAATAGTTCTAACATAATATATTCAGACGATCGGATACATGAATATTCGATCACAAGTTTAAATCCTCTATGGATGTTTTGGAGTTTGCTCCCCTGTAAATAAAACTATCGATTTCAGTAAAAAATAGTACAAAAAATGTCCTACTGACTTTAGAAATGTTTTTGGTACTAGTAAACCGAATAGAATCTAAATAAATTTTGATATGAGTATGATCGTTTTATCACCAGTGTATCTTATTGGCGTTTGGGAAAGCCCTTTATCTATGAATAAAATCATTGTAAACCCACGCATTAACCATAGAGATTAACAGCTACAGTTAAACATTATGTAATTACTAATGTTTAAACATTATGTTTTTACTAATTACAACAAAAACGGTTCTTCCTTTGCAATGGAAAGGTTCTGCAAAAGAACAATCATACAAACCTGGAGAACATCTTCATTTATGATATTTGTTTTAACACACAAATAAGCCACAACATTTTATGTTGATAGTGTAATAAAAATACTGTTCAAAATAATATAATTATAACAGGGTACATAAAGAATCTTGGAATTTATTTAATAAACGAAACAGTGGTTTCCCACATCATGACATATAAAACATATATGATTTTGAGTAAAGTTACTCATAATAATTCTAAGTTCAACTTAATTTAGTATAATTTCTCTATTGAGTAATTCTAATATGATTTTATTTCCTCAATCAGCTCTAAAAGTCTACATGTTGTATATAATTATTATTTCAGGACTTATTTCTGAAGGAAAAAACGCTAGTATAATTGATGATTAAACGAACTTACCAAGTGAAGTTCTATCATAATTATACGTTGCGTTTTTTCCGAAGAAATAAGTACTAATTCCCTCCCAACCCAAGGACCCTGATGCTGATTTGATTTCGTCAACAAAATCAAGAAAAACTATTCAAGAATACTGATGTAATATATCTCTAAACGAAATGACGTACCAGCGAGAGAGGCGGCAGGCAGTGACACTGACAGCGACTAAAGATTTTGATTATTAATATTCTAAACGATAGTGATTTAACGGTGCACAATAATGCATACTACATGTTGTATATAATTATTATTTCAGGACTTATTTCTTCGGAAAAAACGCAACGTATAATTATGATAGAACTTCACTTGGTAAGTTCGTTTAATCATCAATTATATTCTCTTTGGAGTCTATTATATTTATTTTTTTCTAAATCGGTGTCTAAAAAGTTACTGTGACGTTACTGTGACTTTGGGTTTGTTTACAAATTTTGATATTTTTCTATTTTATAAATTGTAAGTCCCATGTAATGCTTTAGTGTAAACTGTTACATTGTGTGTTAAAATAAAGAATTTGTATTTGAATTACGGTTTGGTAGCTGATAATGGACTCGGAACGTTGGGGTGTATCTCACAGTAAGTGCTTATATTATTGTTGCTTGTTTTATTTTAAAGTACAACAAGTAAAATCAACCTACCATCGTATCTACTTACCTATAAAAAACTTACCGTAATTGTCCCTACCTACCTACGTAGGTAAGTACTTATCTAACATGTTGTTTAGGTAATTACTTACTTATATCTAAGGATAAGTGAAGAAAAGTGATCTGCAAATATTTGTTCCGGGTGTCTGGGTGTTATACATAAAATAATATCCATCTATGTATGTATATTATATTAAGTACTTATATCAGAAATCTAGCATCCGTAACACAAGCTACGAGCTTACCACGGGGCTAGAAGTTGCTGTGTGAATTGTCCGGCAATTTTTATTTATTCTGTTGTTTCAATGTATAAGTAGGTCTTATATCCATAGTAAATTGATTAGATTATAATTTGTATAAATATTTACAGAGCCACGACGATCAAGCAAAAAACGCCTGTGGTTATCAGTTCCCAGGAAATGAGGAAAAAGAGGTCCCTTCCCGTAAAGAAAATAAATACACGAAAAAAAATAAAAATATGATTTTTGATATGATCGAACAAAGTGATGACATGTGATGAAACACTGGAGTTATTATTATGTTGTATGTTTTAGTATAACATTTTAGTAGGTACCTATGGTAATTGTGTAAATTTAGGTTATAAAGCACTTTGGTTCCCTGGAAGAAATCGCTTTGAGTGATAAGGCCACCAGTTCTATGAATAAATAAGTTCTATTGCTATTCTTTATAATAATGTTTTAATTAAGTTTTTAAGGTGATGAATAAAAGTATTATCTGTCTAGCGAAATAAATGTTTACCGCTAAATCCTTTCTTTTGTTCTCTAATCATAATTTTATAATGCTCGTAATTTTGTAATCCTAAATTTAGTAGAATCAGAATATACATAGTAGAAGCAGAACCGTATGACGAACCTACCTACAGACCAGCCAAATTCGGAAATTAAAAATAAAACCTAGTTCTACTTAGATACACGTATTGTTTGTGCAGCAAGTGTTTCAAAAGCGAAGCCGGTGCCGTCAAACGATTATTACATTAGATATCTTTTTCTATGGTCATGACATGAAACATCAGATGAGCTATCCTAACTACTCACGCACACAGTCAAACACTGTGGTTGACGTCATCGGCTAAATAGAGATAGCGATATGCGGGCCGATTTTCGCACGCGCCTCGAATTGAAATTCCCTGCAAGTTTCACCGGCCCCTTAAGAAATGATTGATTGATTATTATTTATGATGAATTTTCCTATTGCAGGTAAGGGAACTGCAATGGAATCAGGACCGGAAAATGAAAGGACTACCAACTAGCGATGAAATTCGGAATATCGACATATTAAAGAAAGCTTGGAATGCACCTGGTTCACCTTTTATGGGCCAAGAATTCGACCCCAGTGTACTTAGCAAGAATGCTATCGACTCTGAAAAATGAACTAGTCATAGCCTATGAAAATTTTGGAAATGTTTGGTAAGTTACATGAGTATTTTTGAAATCGTTTATCAACTTTTGTTGTGGCATCAACTTCAATAAAAAATTGATGTAATTAATACTCTGGTTTATATTGCTACCTCTCTCTCTTATTGGTAATCTTACCATACCGTGGTGTGAAGCCGTGGTGTAGATGTCAAGTTGTAATTTATTTTTATTTTTACCCACAGGATTTAATTTATAAAATGTAATTTTCAATCGAATACTAATGAACTACACTGGAACATTGGTTCAAGGTATTTTAAAATACGAAGGATTGTATGAATGAATAAATAAATAGTTTATTAAGTTTAATGTACAATGAATCAGTGAATATTTCCATAAATTTGAAAAACAGTCGACCACATAAAGTATACCACGAAACTAAAACCCAGATAAAACCAGCTTCCCCAGCATATGTTTCTCTTCCAATAACCTGTGAGCCTCCTTCACGTTCTTAGCGTTAATTGGTGACATCGTCTTACTGAGCGTGTGTTTCAACTTGCCCTCATCCAACATCTTTGAAACCTCCTGAAGAATCTCATGATGCCTGAACTTGTCTTCAGTATTATACTTGATTCTTGTAGACATCAACTCGGATGTTAACGTTACACTCTTCTCCTTCAACGGCTTGATATCAACCAGACCGCTGCTGTCGACCACCAAGCATATCCTCCCTTGCGGTTTGATGGCTCTCATCAGCGTATCCCAATACGGAAATGGATCATAATTTACAAGAATGTAGTCCACAAACTGGTATCCATTAGATTCCAACTGCGGCAAGAGATCGTTGGTATGGTTTAGTACGATATCGGAGCCGCAACGCTTTGTAAACTCGGATGTCTCTGGTCGAGATGCAGTTCCAATCACTGTTAGTCCAAGGTTCTTTGCCAGTTGGGTAGCGGCTGAGCCGACGCCTCCAGCGCTGTTGATGACGAGCAGGGTTTTGCCCTTGTCTTTCTCTGTTAGGACCAGTCGATCGTATAGAGACTCGTAAGCTGTCACTGTTGTTAAAGGCATCGCAGCCGCTTGTTCGAATGTTAGATTCTTAGGTTTGTTCCCAACTAATATCTGATCTAGAGCTACGTATTCAGCATTGGATCCATTTCTCCGGGTGTCTCCTGTGAAGAATACTTCTTCTCCAACTTTGAATAAGTTTGCGTTTTCTCCGGTAGCAACTACGATACCAGATCCATCCCATCCTAGTATTCTAGGTTTCGTTTCAACATCAGCCTTTGGAGCTCTGATTTTGTAATCGATAGGATTCATTGATATCGCTTTCACTTTCACTAAAACATCATTTTTTTCAAGCTCCGGCACGTCTACCACTAAATCAAGTAGACTGTCTTTGTTGCTTATTGGCAGATATTTGTAAAGGCCGACGGCTTTCATAGTCTTTGGAATATTTCCAGCCATAGTTGATTGCACTGTCGCGACTACAAACAATGTGATTACAACACTCCTTTTGAATAACATTTGGCTTTATTGCCGTGAGATAAATGACTCTTGATTTCTTATCTCTAGCGACTCGTTATCAATACGAAACTCAAGACTCATAAATACGAATATTAAGATGAATAACAGGTTTAGTAATAATGCAATAATATGAGTGGTAAGTTTGATAACACGTAATCCTTGTTTGTGATTCGATTCAAGACTGCCATAGATTGAATATACATACGTACCTACACATTATACCCACTCTTTGTATGAGCGGATATTATGTTCAACTTGGTTCAACCAACAACATTATGTTTTATAAAAAACCTATAAACGTTACTATTCTACAAGCTTAGCGTCAAGAGTCTATAATGAACGTTAATGCTAAGTGACTATTATTAAAATATTCATATGCCAATCAAACATAATTTGTTCTTATAAATTTATTATCGTACAAAAAACGCACCATTACATAATTAACAGTTTATTTACACTCAGCTTAGATCGTTATCTTTAAAACCCAGACAATACCAACTTCCCGATCATTCCTTGCCCTTCAATTAGTTTATGCGCTTCTTTCAAATTCTCTGCATTTATCGGTGACAATGTTTTCGTCAATGTATGTTTCAGTTTCCCTTGATCTATTAGCCTTGATACTTCTTCTAAGATGGCGTGATGTTGGAATTTATCTGGCGTCTCGTATTTGATTCTCGTCCACATCATTTCGTATGCTAAAGTTACACTTTTATCTTTCAGTGGAGTTATGTTAACCAGACCACTGCTGTCTACTAGAAGACAAATCCTTCCTTGCGGTTTTATAACTTTTGTTAGAGTATCCCAATAAGGAAAGGGATCGTAGTTGACTAGGATAAAGTCCACGCCATTCGGATATCCATTAGCTTCTAACTGTGGCAACAGATCTTGTCTATGGTCCAAAACCGTATCTACCCCGAATTGTTTGCTAAAGTTAGCTGTCTCCGGTCGGGATGCAGTACCGATCACGTTCAAACCCAAGTTCTTCGCCAGTTGACTAGCTATAGACCCCACGCCTCCACCGCTGTTTATAATCAGTAGACTTTTACCTTTATCCTTGTCTGTAAGAGCTAGACGATCAAATAAAGATTCGTAAGCTGTCACTGCCGTCAGCGGCAACGCAGCCGCTTGTTCGAATGTTAAGGTCTTCGGTTTAGTTCCAACTAGAATTTGGTCTAAAGCGACGTATTGGGCGTTTGATCCGTTTCTTCTGACATCACCGGTGAAGAATACTTCGTCTCCTGTTTTGAATAGGTCTGTGTCAGGTCCCGTCGCGGCTACAATCCCGGCTCCGTCCCATCCTAAGATCCGCGGGTTCGTTTCAACATTGGGTTTGGGAGCACGTTGTTTTGCATCGATGGGATTCACAGCCACTGCCTTTACTTCAACCAACACATCAGTCTTCTGTAATTCTGGTACTTCAACTTCCAAGTCTTGTAGGCTGTTCTTGTCTGCGATGGGTAAATACTTGTATAAGCCGACAGCTTTCATATGTTTCGGCAACTTAGCTGCAGTAGAATTCCATCTTATGGCGCTAAGAACGCTTTTTGTAAACGCCATTGTCTATTATTCTTGAAGGTAAATTGGTTATTGAATCTTGCATTAGTAATTATTGAGCAGAAATATTGCCGCAACTTTGTTTATATATTCGATCGTACTGACTGACTACTCATTGGTCGGTGTTTCCAACGAAACGCAGAATAAAAATTCCAGTTTAGAAATTATTCAATTAATGAATGGAAGAATTTGAATTCTCCTAACTTCCATGTACCTAATCAATAAAACAATCTATAAATATATACGAAGGTGACATTTATACACAGCATTTCATACAACTTCCTGCTAAGGTCTAAGAATAGTACCACCCCGTCTCTTCACCTAATTGTCGTTAGACTTACTTAGTGCATAAGTTCTATTGAGTGGTCTAATCGTCATTTTATAACGCCGGTCTCCGGTCTAACGAACCAATATTTTTTTTCTGGGGATTTGGTATAGTAATTAATGCCTAATCTCTCTCGTCAAGAAGTCCCTGTGTCCCAGTAGTGAGGACGTAAATAGGAGTAATTATAAGTTTAAGCAAACGTCGGTTTGATGACAACAGACACGATGAAATATGGGACGGTACTATTCTAAGGCCGGCGCCAGACATCACTTGCAATATCTAAACGTTATTTTAGTTGGAAATACTGTTCATTATCATTTTTATGTAAACAAGATGACACCACAACAGTATGGGAACGTGCATGACTCGCCAGAAATACACACGATCGTTGTGTAATAAAAATAAATAAGTAGGTTGATTTCTTACTCGTTTTTAAATGTAGATAACAATTTACATCGTTCATAACGTGAATAATTGTAAGTTTTCTGTATAGGTATTCATTCTTTGCTTTATGTGTAAATTTAAGATAATTTTGAGTATTAAAATCGGGAATTGCTGTGGGTAAACCAGGACGAAAGTACCTACATACTACTAGTATATAGAAAATATTATTTTATCTGTGACTAAAGTATCTATACACTCAAATACAAATAACGCGGTCTCCACGACATACTTATTTGTACAATAATATAATGAACCCATATAATTTACGGTGCTGGGACCACGGCTGGGACACAGGGACATATCTCTTGACGAGCGAGATTAGGCCCTAATTCACCGTTATCAAGCACAATCGCTAAATATGATAGGAGTAGTAACCTAGCTTTACTCTAAAGTCTGAATAATAGTTTGGCAATAATTAAGGCTGTTGACTGGAACTCAAGCCGAAAATTATAAAAAAAACTTGATAATTGCTTGTCAATAACATTTATTATTAAGATATGACTATTCCGAATACAATGTTACCAATTTAATACATAATTTACAAGCAGATCATATTTCATATCACAGAAACGCGCAACAATTCTTAAATATGCAAAATATTACATTTTCTATTTCATAAGCACTATTATTTTGATGAGCACAGTCAATATTTAATTACCTACTAAATTATAAATAATCTTTCATATTAATTCATCTTTGGTAATTACGAATCTACAAACAAAATCAAAGTTTTTCTTTAAAAATTTCTGAAAGTTGTCAATCATGGCACAACACCAATTACATTAATAATCAACCAATATTTGGTATGTATTCTTCTTATCTTAAATTCATAATGTGCTCTGCTCATCAGAATAATTGCTTGTAATACAAGTGTCATCAGTTTTAACTTCATGAGATCATTTGAAAAAAAAATACCTATCATCGTCATTATTAGGTACATCATACAAAATTAACATAATATATATTTTACGGTTTATTAAATACGCCAACCATAGGACACGTAAGATTTTACACCCACCAAAACGATACTAAGTATACAATTAATACTTTACTAAAATAATTCACATTATAAATTATGATCATTATGAATTGAAAATTTTACCCACACATCAAAATTACTGTCCTCAAAATTTTAAAACATCTTTACATTTCGAAATCTTTTTTCATGCAGTCAGGTACACACGTACGTTTTTAAAACTGTGTAACTTTATATTTAAAACAATTTGTATTACAACATACAAAAAAATAACACCATGGCAACTACAAAGCCAAGTTCATATAAATTTTTAAAGCAATAAACAATTCCATCTAAGTAGGTAAGTAATTAATAATTTAATTAACTTAGTCTAATAAGTACAATAAATAGTCGTCTTATTTGTTTACTTATATTTTAGGTATGGTTCAAATAATGTCTTTTATACGGTGAAAAAGAAAAAAAAGAGGAGGATGGGGTTAAGTGGTATTATTTCATTCAACATTAAGTCATACCAATGTTATGAACGTTTTGAATTAATTATTCATGATGACTTATTGGTACATACTTTTGCTGACTCTTTTAAACCACATTCTCTGCGTTTATGATATGTTTTAGCCAGTATCTTTGTCACTTTACATTACACGAACCTCAAGCTTTATAGTAATACTTCATATATTTGTACTAATATCGTAACCTTGCACTTTTCAACATTCTGAACTTTACAATTATTTAAGTAGTCAAAATTAATGAAATTAATAAATTGAAATAATTATATACTTGCCTTGATATATGGAATAACAGTTATTTTATTTTTGGGTTTCATAAAACTTTGTGCCTAATAAAAAAAATACATCTTGGTTTAAAGTACATTGAGATCATTTTATATTTTACACAAAACCGTCCCCACGAAAATAAGCTTTTACAGTAATAATTGAGTTCATCCCTTACCTAGTCATACCAACTTTTACAGCCCCCTTAACGTGCGATTAATATTAAAGCGCCATCATCAGCTACCTACTCTTTTCTCACATGTGGGGTCGGTCGGCACAACATGTATTCTTTCATTTACCATAGCAGAAAATCTGATAATTGAGATAGATTTTTTTTCTGGTAGGTTAGACCCCGATTAGCTATGTAAAGATGGATCTATAAGCATGTCATATTCTATCATGCACTCGACACAGGTCGCGCCTTAACCGTCAATGTACATTGATAAAATTACGCTTCGATTATGTTTGCCGTGCAAGATCCGAACTATATAAACTGTTTAAGGCTTGAGCAGACCTGATGCGTATGCGTAGACGTAAGCGTAGACATACCACTGAGTTGTAATGTATGGAAATATATGAGACAAGACACACTGTGTCTTGTCACGTTACGTGTGCACGTCTACGCTTACGTCTACGCATACGCATCTGGTCTGCTCAAGCCTTAACGGTGTCCAAATACAGTGTTACTGGTCAAGTCAACTTTATGCTACGGCCCCCGATTAGCTATGTGATGGGATCTATTGCACCGCATATTGGCATATGTCGTGTTCGCTCGTGCACTCGACATTGGGGCGGTGCGTGGAGTCCCAGATGCCGGGCCCGCAGCGCTGGCACATGCCGGCCAGCGTGCAAGGAATACGGACCAGTTGACGGAACTGATGCAGCAGGCCGCGCGCTTTGCGGAGGATTAGACGGCCGTCCATGTACATTGCTGGAAAATATACTTTGATTATAGTCTTGAGAGGACAGCCATGATTTGGTTACTAGGATGATCACTGATGATTTGGATTAACAGGTTCACTGTGCATGAAAGCCGAAACAACTAGAAACTGTTCGAAATTTTATCTTACGTCTAAATGAAAAGCGGCAAATTTGACTTAAAAAAACAAATGACATATGAAATCATAAACCGACGAAACCCAACAATTACGAAATTTTGAGACCAGCCCCTCAATAACAAAGATACGAAAGAGTTTGGATCGAACTAGGTATAATAGAAAGGCTTAAATTGATAGTTTTTTATACCTCAGACTCCGATACATAATAAGGAGCATTACGTTTGACAGCTTGACAAAAGTGTAACTGGCTGTCTGTCTGTGGTACTCACCTAAAGAACTGAAGTGCAGCAGCATCTCATCCGTGTTGAGGTCCTGTGCGATGACGTCGTCCTGGTACACCGCGATGATGGAGAGGCACAGGAACAGGTGGAAGTAGTCCGTCTGGTAGTTCGCCCAGCAAGCCTCCCACATGCGCAGCGCTACTGCTTCCGTGAACTCGCGCTTGAAACACCTGCAAAGTGATATAAATACACTTCAAAACTCGAAACGCGTATAATTAAACTTAGAGTTATAAATAAATATTGCTGGACAGTTCACATAGCAGTATATCTAATCTAGCTCCGTGGTAAGGCCTACTAGATATCTGTCCTACCTAATTTTATTATATCAGTAAAACTCCCTAACATCGAACCCTTGCAGGTAAAACTTCGCCTACCGTGATACAGAGGCTGTCCCATTTGGATAAAAATTTTGTCTAGCAAATAGCTAACCCGAAACAAATTTTTTGTCGATTTTGCGTATCTGATGTACTTTCATGTTTAATAACTAATTATTTATTAAACGTTATTTCTCAAGTACTCACAGTAGTATCCAACGATGACAGAACAGTAATTCCATTGCATCAACATGTTTCTCCAGATGCTTGTAGAAATGTGGCAGCATTAACCTGATCAATTCCCTGAGATAACTCTGTAACCCAAAAAAACAATATAATAACAAATTATTACTTGATGTGCGAATAGCAATCATTTATTAAAAGAAATATTTCTATTTTTTATTTAATTATGCTATTTTTCTTTCTCCGTTCTTGACGCTATTAGCTAATGAATTCTAAGCCTCTTTTCTCACCCCCAACAGAGATCCAATGGCACCTCATTAAGATAGCAATTCTCCTAACGGCTTAGGTCGTTCAAGGACTTTCAATTCGATGTTTCCAAATAAAACTTAATAAAAGGCTCATTTTATTATACCTACGTAACTCATTATTTCAGAAATAAACCGTCAAAAACAAAGATGGGTCCAAATTAGCACTTTTTACTCTAAAGTAATATTATACCTACCGTTATCTTTGATGGATTCTTTGATTCTAGGTATCATAACTGGAGTTTAAGAGTTATGGGAGAACATAAATACTGAAAAAACTCCAAAAATCGTCAAATTAGTTTCAGTATTAAGTCTATACTATAAACACAATATCTCTCAGCTCTCAGCGATAAGGCCACCCCTTGTACTTTTAACTTTTAAATAGTATTTAGTTTTGTAATTTTGTTTTATTTTGTATGTACCTACTTACAATAAAGTGTTAATTCATTCATTCATTCTCTGAAAAGAATCTAACTGACTTCATAACCGACCCTTACATATTTATTACTGGTATATAACTTACAAGATTATTATCCATGTCGTTGTCAGTGGGCGTGCAGACGAATATGGTCCTCTGCATGAGTCCTACGAAGCACCAGAACGCCTCCGCCTCGCATTTGATCTCGCAGAGCACCGGCGCCAAGAGGTCGCTCATCCCTTGTGTGTAGCTGGAAATGAGAAAATAGGTTCTCAACTTGTAGGCGAAAAACATACCAACGAACCTTTGTCTAGAATAGGTACTTTAGTTAAAAATAATTATCACAATCATGTTCTCTAAGCAAATATATCTAAATGTATTTTTTATTATATCATCCTCCCTTTATCTAATCATTATTCATTTAGAGCTAAGCCGTAGGTTAGCAGATACCTACTTGCAACAATATCGCAACTTCATTCATGGAAAATGCCAGTAAATTACCGACCGCTGTGACTGACGCGTCACTAATTGCTTCTGAGAAATTGTGGTGTGATGTGAATAAGAAGCCATTGGTTTTGTTGGTATTGTTTTTGAAACTAAGATTTCCTTCTATACATAAGCGAATTTTGCATCACAATCCGCGTAAACAACTTTTGTTTATGCGGATGACTGAGTAACCAATATATGAATCAACTTACCCCAAGACCGGATTGTAAACGGCATAATTCAACAGAATATTCTTCATTATCTCCACATTATAATTATTATCGCCGGCAAAGTAAGGATTTCCTCTATCCGTCCTCACAACATCCTTTTCTATCACGCATTGCACATTCTTCCAGAACAAAGCGAATTGATCCGGGGACATTTTCTCTACTCTCCTTCTGGTTATCTCTTCGTATTCCCTCACTCTCATTTGTAGAATTATCTCTCTCTCGTCGTAAGTTGAGTTATAAGGATAGCAGTGTAACAAGAACGGCCACACTTCTCTACGTAACTCTTTGTCGAGGCCTCCAAAGAATACGCACTTTCTCAGAAACAGATCGTCTTCGATAACTCCTTTCCCGTTTTGTACTTTGTCGTAGAAGAACTCTGGGGTTATGTTGGGCACTTTCCCTTCTTCTGGGTGTTGTTCTGATTTCTGAACTTCTGGACGGCAAACCATGAAATGGCGATATGGTAAGTTCGGCTCCTCGGACCCTGAAATAACAGTTAAATATTCATCAGATTGGGTTAAGTGAGCATTGACGTGCAGGTAAGAACAATTAACTTTTTATATTCATGTGGTTGCATTTCTAGATAATTAGTATACTGACTGAGATATCCACTCTTACCCAACTCTAAGTCAGTTAGAAACCAAATGGCGCCATGGCTGATATGATTGGTGCATACCACCTTCCATCAACCATGGCACAGGGCCTACGATGATTGGCACATCAAACCCATAATCTAGGTTTTGCTTAAAACTCGTTTAATCAATACCTACTGTAAAGTGTGGTACCGACCGGCCTTGTGCCTAGGCAGTTGTGGGTCGTAGGTACAGTCAGCCAAGAAAGGGTCTACCAGTTTTGACAAAAGTTTCAGTGAGATGTAATGATCGTTAAGGTTGCCTTTTGTAACATAATTTAACTAACGTAGGTACAGTCAGCAAAAAATGTGGTCTACCACCCTATGGTTGAGATTCGTTTGTTCTTCAGTTAAATTATGTTAGAAAAGTTAACCATATCGATCATTACATCGCCCAGTAACTTTTGTCAAAACTGGTATACCACTTCATCAACAATTTACAGCTTTTAGTTCCTACCTCGAACCTTCCTAGTGGAACCTTCCGTAACAAAATTAAAGTTAACAACTACGACCAGCGTTTTCCATTCAGGAGGACCATCTAACCTTGCAAGACCACTAACCTGGAGTCAGTTTGATGTTGTGCAGCAGCGAGTGCCACCGATGCAGCACCTGCGCCAAGTGGTCCAGCGCTCCGTGGTGGAAGTGCAGGATCTTGTACTGCGACTCGCGAGAGGCCACCACGAGCTGTCCGCAGGTGCAGCTGTCGTCGTTGAAGAACAGCCGCAGTGAGCGCATCTGGCTTAGGTCTACTGAAAATCTGTTGGAAAAGGAATAGGATTTGTAATACACTCAGACTCGACCACTGGGTACCTACGCTCAAATAGAAAGATAGAAAGAAAAATCTTTATTCGTAGATTTAGTTCTGTTTTCACAATATTAAATACGAGTTTAGTTACAACTAGCTTATTAGAGAAAAATATGCTTTACATAAAAAAAAATCTTTCTTTTTTAAATAATAGATACCTTATGTGGAAAACTATCTCATTGATGGAGAACGATTGGTTACGTAACGACGTAAACCATATTTATATTTCCCTTTATAAATGTTGATTGATAGGCATCTCAACTAATATTTATCTTCAGTGAATAAGAGGATAACAAGCTGCATCCCACCCCACCGTAATAACTGGAAGTCATATAGGGATGCCTATGTCCAGCAGTGGAGTGGACGTCCAATGGCTGAAATAATGAGGATGAACTAAAGGTTTCTGTGACGTAAATAACTAAAGCTTCTAAGAAATACAATTTGATTTGTCATAATAAGGTCAAAAACGCGGCGAAGGTACGAATCTGGCATTTGAATAATGTGACCTTTATTCCAATTCGAGACTGATACATGAATTCTTAATAAAATTTTATTAAACCAAATTCAAACGTAATAAAAACCCGAACATGGGTAGGGGATGCTTAAAATAATCTGTGGGTGGACCCGCCTTCGCATTGCTAGATGAAGATCCTGAGATAATAGCATTCCTTAAACGCCTGAAGGAATTATAGGAGGGTTCATCAATTCTATACTTACTCAAATATTACCACCTAAGGTTCGTTGACTAAGTTAAGGGGTAATTTTTAATGATAGTTTATCGTAGATGGGATAAAATATCGATATCGGTATTTTTATTGGGTTACTCACGAGATGATGGAAGTGTAGATAATTTTTTATACTATTCTAAACTCTTTCTTTATCTCTTATACTTTTCTAATAAGTTTAGTTTTAAAAAAAAATACACCTTTATCATTAGTAGATAATTATTATCTTAGGATCGATCGATAAAACATAAAAGCATCGTACGATAAGTAGTAGATACTGAACGCAGTACTTATATTAACTAGGTATAGGTACGATAGAATAGTTGACTAACTTTGCATAGATAACCATTGTTTTCATCGATTAATCATAAGTTTTGACCTAATGCTCGGTTATGTCGGTGACTCGCGACTCGCAAGATACATGTATGTAGGTACTTACTACTTGTCTTATTACTCTTCAGATGAATTTTACATACTAAATGCAGTTTAAGAATATTAAAATGAGTGGGTTGTATGTTGATAACTACTTGTGCGGTTAAGTCCGTATTTCAAAGAAAGCTATACAGGTTATTGTTCAACATGGTACCTACATATTGTATTTACTTATGTATGTAAGTATATTTAACGTAACTTACCTATGAGATCTGTAACAGCTGTTTACATATTAACGAGTAGTGAAATCAAAAACCGGTCCTATGTAATTTACGACTATATATAATAGGTTTAAAGCAATTAACTTAGTTCTTGAACTTCATTCTCAACTACGAGTAGGTACCTAGTTACATAGTTAATGCTATTTAAATGGATGCACTTCTTATTGTATTTGTTTGTAAAATCAGGTGTTGTCATCAAACACTTTATGGAGCATTGGTTTGCTTATTAATACAAATCAAATAAATAAATATTGCTGGACAAATCACACAGCGACATATAGGTAATGACAAAATGCAAATTTCTAGGCACTAACTGGTTTCTGCAAATTAATTATGTTTTTATACAACCACAACCAGTGTTAAATAACGGATAAAAGATTGAAATGCAACTGACCTTCGACATTTCAGCGGAGTCTTCCTCTGCGGAACGGGAGAGCTATGCACGCTGTCAGGAAACACCAAGTTGTGCTTCAGCGCCAGAAACTCCGGCGTGCTCATCCAGTTCGGATTACCCTCATCACACGAGCTCATCGACAGCGACCTTATAAACCTCTCCCCAGACACAGAGTCGGGAGTCAAATCTACATTTTCAATCGTTGGATTCGCAATAGTAATATTTACAGACGTCATTGATTGTGATCGGACATGTTTATCGTTTACAAACACTTCGTCTTTATCAAAGGATTCATTGTCTTTAGAGTCGATGCTCTTCACCGTGGGCTTCGAGCTGGTGGATATTTCTGTCGATTCGTTGTTATAAGACTGGATGCTCTGCTTGTCAGAATTAGATGTTAAGCTGGTGGTTTCGGAGGAATCAGAAAACGCAGTGTCGTTGTTAGTGTCTTTTTTCTTATCAGATAGCTTAATTTCTCTAGGTTTTGCTTTTAAGCCACATACCTCCTCACTCGGACTAGTTTCAACCGCCGAAGGACATCTACGCAGCGTGGAATTAGGTATCCAGTTTAGGAACAGCGTCGGTCGTTTCGTGTTATTGTGTTGATCGGTGAATACCTTCGTCGTGACTGTTAGGTAACCAGGATGATGGATGATGTCTAGTTCGTGGCGCGCGACGGTCGGTGGATGCACGCAGACATTGTTCTTGCAAAATAGAACTTCATTGTCGACGTAGTCTAAGGGTTCTTCGTCTTCGAATTCGAGGCCGAGGAAGTAGCTCGATGCTCGTTTGATCAGTTCGGGGAGCGGCATTGTGGGCACGTGTGGTCCTCACATTATTTGGAAACTTGCGAGTGTTGTGAGGCAGGACAGCCCCATTCAAGCGCGGCGTGTATACTAAGCGCGCGCATGTAAACACCCACGGCTGTTGATAACGTATTATTGATCGCGACTAGAATAGCTACACTCTGACGTCGTCATCAGGACGTATTTCATTTAGTGGGCGGTTTGTAAGTTAAGTAATGTTTTAGGCAGTTGGTAATCTATAACAAACAGTCAAAATTTTATTACATAGGTTCAAGTTATTCCTCTTAAGTTATTACTATATTTATATGGAATTCATCAATTATACTACTTAGTACCTATTTAGAAAGATTGAGAATTTAATAAAAAAATCCATACCTAAATAACCTATTCTTATCCTATAGTACCTACTTATATTAGCTATCGATATCGACTGACTAATCAACACGAATGTAGGTAGCCTACCTACCTAGGTATATGTATGTGAAAGACAAGGACTTATGCGCTTATCTCAGGAACCGCTGTTCCCATTATTTCAGTGTTGGATACTAGGTACCTACATTTAACTATCTATGCATTTAACGAGGAAGGCTATACCTACATATATATAAAGGCTTTAAACTATACCTACCAACGTAGATAACGTAAACTAACGCAATCGAAACTGTTAGCGGGTTGTCTTGTAAATAATGTATGTAAGTAAAAAGTGTAAGGTATCTTACCTACCCAACAAAATTTTCTATATACCTACCTAGGGACGTCTCCAGTTCAAAGAGGGCAGTCGAATAATTTTTCAAAACACTTTACTAACACGGAGGGTAGGATAGAACAGATGGCTGGTGGCGACAAATAATTCTGTAATCGAGACTGCAGATTGGTGAGTGCTGCGGCGAACGTCCACTATGCAAGCTGCTTCCAACCAAAGCAGAGGACGTCCAATCGTGGGTTATACCGGCTTCAGCAGTAGTTTCCCACCATATATGCCTGGGTAGTTTAACACGAATATAAGTAGAGAAATATAAAAAATCAAATGTAGTCTAGTTGCTGGTAGTACCGTGAACAGTCTGTAACTAATAGCTCTAAAATATTCAGAATACTTCTGTAAACACCGGAACGTTAATAGTTCTATTATTTAGCAGATGGCGCTAGTAATAACGCTGCCAACTTTTCCAAATTTAGGAATACACAAGCGATTTCGCAAACGCAGTAAAATTTCTAAATAAAGTTTCTAAATAAATATTTATATTGAATAATTTATGAATAGATATAAACATTACAAATTTAATGGGTTAATAATTAACAGTAATTTCACTATGGTACAAAATGTTAATGAAAATGGTATTGAGTTAACATGAGACTGAAAAAAAAGGAATACACTTCTGGGCACCATAAATTGATCTATATGGAAGAAACTTAAGATATAAATAATGTTTAATATTAATGTAACGTATCGACTTTCTGTAAACACTTGTAATTTTATGCACAAATTTACATTATTGAAAAATAAAACCCTGATTTGCTTGCAATACCGGCCCTTTTAATACAATTGTAGCCGGTAACACTTATTTCACTTGATATTTTATTGACGCATGCGCCACACATTGCAATCAGCTGTCAGAAAGAATTATCACGTAAAAAACAAAATTATTTGTGTCTTTTAGATAATTCCCGTCAATATGGCGGGGCAAAATCCAGGTTCGCCGACAGACTTCCAATATTTCTACGAAGATGAAGTGTATAAAATCAACAATAGCGGGCAAGTGGTCTTCGGCCTCGTTCTCGAGAACTATGAAGCTAACTCAAGCGATCAGGAGAGCGACGTTGAAACACCCATACAAAAAGGGGAAATTCGAGTTGTCTGGCATCCTTCAGGCACCGAGAGAGTGATATCTGAGAAATCTGTAAGTAATATTCAAGTTCCTTTGTCAGTAACCCTCATGCCGACAAATTGTCTTCACTGTACCTATGCGCCTACAAAAATAGTTAGACCGCGCATTTTTAGTAGATGCTCGGAACCGTTAGTTTTGGGACCAGCCAGGAACTATAACTTCTATGTAACATTTTTAGGCATTGTAACAAATTGAATTCTAGACATTTTTTAAAATTGTAAAATTTAGGGAAAAGAAAACTGGCTACCCTCATTTTTATTCGAAACTCGCTATTTATTGTAACGTAAGAAAGCATGTCTTCTTTAAAAGTACAAATAAATCCCTTAGTTGGTTTGACAACACATGTAAAAACAATATCACAAATAATCATTATCATAAACCATCCATCATGATTGTGTGTTTAATACACTGATGGTAAATGTACTCCACTAACTTGAACCACTCTGATCTCTTGCAATGGCAATAGTTAGCAAGAAACTTTTAAAACTATTATGGTTCTAAACAATATTTGATCATGAATGGGTAACATACAATAATCAGTCTGTCCGTAAACATGGTGCTTGAAACAGTGTCGAAATATCGGGAAACTCAATAACATTTAAATCATGGTATGTTACTCGTTTCATGTTATAATATTGTTAGCAAGAAAATTGTGAAATGTAACTTCTGAAACTTTTTACCAGGTGGGTCTGGCAGATCGTTCGCTGATGCCTGGTGACGTTGTACGTCGCCTCATCGCCGGCAAGGACACGCAGCGAGGCTATTGCCGCGATATTGTCATGAAGGCTGCCCTGCAAGTGGTGGGCACGAAGCATGTAATACCGAAAGTGTCCAGTGAGCGACTGATGCCGTTGGAGGAGTTTACACCAGATTTGGCTGTGTGCCTCGACTCGTGGGTTGGCACATCCAAGGTACTGTTATATTGATGATTCTATAAAATAAACTAAGTTTCTTTATGGCTCTCATCATCATCCAGTAGATCATCATCCATAATCTACCGGCTGACCTCCCAGTTGCCTCGCCTGCTTTATGTTTCCTCTATGATCTCACTGTTAATCCTGGAATGGAAAGGTTTAGCTTTTTTATCGAAGCAACAAACACACACTGACTACTTTGTAAGTTGATTGATAAGATACCAGGAAACAACTACTTCTGCTTGTTGCAAATAGTAATCATTTAGAATAGCTTATCAATTTAATATTCAATGCAAAAGACAACTAAACAAAAATATTTCTTAATATATGAATAGTCTAACCTTTATTTTGTAGTCCCTCTTATGTGCCTTGACATTTCTGGAAGTCTATTATTGTAGGGATTTAATGACGAGCTAAAGGTTGCTTATAGAGCCATGTTGGCTAAATCGTAGCACATTCAACTTTAATTCCGAAGGTTAATGGTGCACAGCGAGGTGTGAACACACGACCTTTTAAATGAAAGTCGCGTGCGCTCCCACTTAGCCTTATCTCTTGGTATCAATCCCTTAGTTGGTTTGACGATAAAAGTCCAAGTGATCTTTATGGAAATAAATGACATAAATCTTTAAATCTTTAGATACCGGAGTAATTTTTAATTTAGTTCTAATATGTTGAATAATTATATAACCAACGTTATACTTTCAGGCAGTGCACAGCAAATTACGCCTGGTCTCCTCGGATGGATCTCGCCTAGAATATCCAGACCTAGACTCGTGTCCGCTTGAAGATTACTCTATGCGTCTCCGTCGCTCCACTCCCTACCAGTCCTCGGAGTTCTACCCGGGGCAGGTGGTGTACGGACCGCTCGGCTCCCTGGAGACTGCCAACTGGCTGAATGTCACCAAGGAAATGAAGGCGGCGAGGAAACATAAGATGCATGATCATAAGGTATGTTCTCATGTTATGACGACCTCTGTGGCGCAGCGGGCGAATGTCGCCTGCGACGCAAGGGCTTGCGGATAGATTGTGTAGCTTAGAGCTTACCACGGGGCTAGATATTCACGGGGCCTGTGTGAATTGTCCAGCAATATTTATTTATTAAAATCGAATTAATGTTTTGCCTTTCGGTTTTTCAACTTAAACCTGATCAGCATTTGCCTATTGGCTTAAATGCAAGAAACAAAGGGGTACAAACTGTATTACTTTATCAGCTTATTTATTATTTTCAGTGTTTAAAACTTTCGTGTTATGTTTATAACAGGATAATAACAAAATTAAAATACTCAAGTTAAAAGCTTTCCTTCCTTAATCTATAAATTTATGTTTCAGTTCACGGTGGAGTCCGTTATAACAGAGAGCGTCAGCGTGCACTGGCAGTGCCGCGCCTTGAGCACAACGCCCTCTGACAACAACGCCTTGCAACATCAGAACTCCTCGCAACAACCCAAGTTCTTAGTAGAAGGTAATTGTAACTTCCATTGCTACAAGGCAGAGCAGACAGTAGAATTTTTTATACACGTGGAAGAGGTCGTAAAACAATCAGGGCTAAGGCACCTTATTAATGTAGTAGCTCCAAAGCGGTCGCCCAGTCCACATCATCAGACATAACGAAACATATCTGTACCTATACAGCTAAAAGTCTTTCTCCACTACAACACTTTCATTATCTTCTAATATTTGTTCCATCCCACGGTTGCCTAGAAGAAATCGTTCTTAAAGGTAAAGCCCCCCATTGTTTCACTTATTTGTTATAGTTGTCGTATTGCTGTGTATTTTTTTGGAACATGGTGTAACAATAAATAATTTTGTATTGTATTGTTCTTTATCAGGTGATGATCTGAAGAACCTGAAGCTGCTGAACGTGTTCGAGCCGTGCACGCTGCAGGTGGGCGACAGGAACTTCCTCGTCATCGGACCCGAGGACACCTTCGTCAGCAAGAAGCAGTGGAGGAAGGAACAGAGTGAGTAGTATAAGAAGCGGTGGAGGAAGGAACAGAGGGAGTAGTATAAGAAGCGGTGGAGGAAGGAACAGAGGGAGTAGTATACGAAGCGGTGGAGAAAGGAACAGAGTAGTATACGGCAGGCTAGTGTCTATTTTGTCTATTCATTGACTCGTCCAAGTGATCTTTAGGATTTTATGGATATAAATGACATAAATCCTTAAAAAAATCTTTACAAACACACCTATTTACATTCTGACTGCTGGGACACTGGGACTTCTCTCTTGACGAGGCCGAGAGACAGAGAGACGAGAAATAAGGCCTTAATTTACTACGCTGGCCAAATGCGGATTAGTGTCGTTCAAGCTTTTCAAAGTTCTCGGATCATGCCGGTTTTATCACGATGTTTATTTGCCGTCACCTGTAGAGCTCTTTTTTTATAATGTTAAGAAGATAAATACAGAGGTGTGCAGCTGAGTTTTAACCCGCCAGGCGATTGATGAACTGGAATTAATATGTGCAATATTTCAGGTAAAATCTACAGAAACATCCGCAAAGAGACGCGGCCTGCTAAGAAGCTCAAACAGAGCTCTAGAACGGACATCACCAATGCGGAGCGCGTTCCCTCGCGTCCCAAGAAACGAGCTTCATCGCATCGGAAATGGAAGATTGCCGAAGTTTGTAGTTTATTATAATTATGCTTATTTATAAGTTAACAAATCCACTAAGGGGCCGTTTTCGATCGATTCAGAAATAGCGCTTTTTGAAGAAAAGTAAATAAAATTAATACACGTGATGTCTAACGAGACCCCCCCTCCCCCCTCGTGATGTTTCGTGATGTTTTCCGTACCACCTCCCCCCCCTTTTGAGCCTCACGTGATTAATGGACGGCCCCTAAGATCTTTATTTATAGTTATTGGATTATATTATTATTCATGCAATTTTTTTAAAGAGCCCGCTCATTGTATTTAATTGTTATTTTTTACATATTTATTAAATCAGGCAGGCCTATGTCCAGCAGTGAGCGTCCGACAGCTTCAAAGATGAACATGAAAAGAAAATATCAATTTATTTAGTTATTTATTACCTAGTAAAATAAACACCACTGTTACTTAATACATCCGTTTACCAGAAGGAGGACATGGAAGTTGACCCTACAGACGAGAAAATGGAATCGCTGGACGATGTTCTCGCAGAGGTGGCCAACTGTCCGGCCATCAAGATCTCTCCCACGGGCGACGGCTCCGGCCACGGCAGCCAGGAGGACACGGCCACCGAGGAGAAGAACGACTCCGGCATCAGGTAACAGACCAACAATGCAGCAGTAGACGAGCTGATGCAGCACTGGCTCCATCAAGATCTCTCCCACGGGCGACGGCTCCGGCCACGGCAGCCAGGAGGACACGGCCACCGAGGAGAAGAACGACTCCGGCATCAGGTAACAGACCAACAATGCAGCAGTAGACGAGCTAATGCAGCACTGACTCCATCAAGATCTCTCCCACTCTTGAAGAACGTAAAGGCGATTTAAGGCAAACAGAACTAAATGAAATCGCAAAAACATTTCTCTATTGGATAGGAGTTGTTACAAAAGTATGTAACTTGACTTTAGGGCACTAATAATAAGTTTTTGTTATTCTTTTTTTGCAGTCCGGAGCCAACACTAAATGGTGACCTCAAATCAGACATAGCCAATGATGATGATTCTGAGAACTGGGAGAACACAAGCAGCGATGGCAGTGATACTGACAGGTTAGTTACCAATATCAAATAGAGTAGCCCCATTAGCCCCTTTTAGTAGTCCATCGGCAAGAAGTTGCACCCAAAACTACTCGATTGTGGCGCCCGGTGTCGGAAGGGAAGAACTAACTAGCTGGAGTTACGAAAAAGATGGCGCTGCACTCAATATGAATTCTGGATATCGTCTCGGAACAAATAATATGAAAATCCCTCGACATGCGCTTACCATTTGGACACAGATCCAAAAAATTTATTCAATTTAATCACATATGTTTATTTGTGTCCTTGTCTATACTATCTATACTAATATTATAAAGAGGAAAGATTTGTTTGTTTGTTTGTAATGAATAGGCTCCGAAACTACTGGACCGATTTCAAAAATTCTTTCACCTTTGGAAAGCTACATTATCTCCGAGTAACATAGGCTATAATATAGCAAAGAAAATTGCGGGAAAGTGTAAAACGCAGGCGAAGCCGCAGGGCGGAAAGCTAGTATATTTTATTTCAATAGAATAAGCCGATAATAATGAATATTGTCCATTCCAGCGGTGCTACATGGTCCTCCCGTTGCTCGTCCGTGGCGTCGACGCGCGGCAAGCGCTCCCCGCAGCTGGCGGTGCGGCTGCTGCGCGGCAAGCGGCTCAAACGCGCCGTCAGACGCGCCCCGCCCGCGCCGCCGCCGCGCCTCGGCGACCGCGTCGTCGTCGAGACTTTGCACACCAGCAGCGTCGCCAACGTCGTGTGGCAGGTACGGAACGGACACTGTGAATGAATGAATGAATTGAATGAATGAATTTAACGAATGAATGAATTGAATGAATGAATTGAATGAATGAATGAATTGAATGAATGAATTGAATGAATGAATTGAATGAATGAATTGAATGAATGAATTGAATGAATGAATTGAATGAATGAATTGAATGAATGAATTGAATGAATGAATTGAATGAATGAATTGAATGAATGAATTGAATGAATGAATTGAATGAATGAATTGAATGAATGAATTGAATGAATGAATTGAATGAATGAATGAATGAATTGAATGAATGAATGAATGAATTGAATGAATGAATTAACACTTTATTGTACTTAATTAAATTAAAAACAGAGTTACAAAAAAACTTAATACTATCGAGTTACAAAAACACTTACGATAATAATTATAAATGTCTTAAATAAGCGGTTATATTTCAGGATGGCACAATAGAACTGGGCATACCCTCGACACAGCTGTATCCGATCCACCACCTCGACGGGCAGGAGTGCTTCCCGGGCGACTTCGTCGTCAGCGGGGCGGCCAACGTCGAAGAACCTCTGCAGGTTTGTGTTACTGTATTCAATACATAATATTATATTGATTGATGTTTCAGATTTTGACTGTAAAATCACATCTGTTAGCTACGGGGATCATCGGGTGCGTCCTTCAATGAGAATCCTTTAATTCTTTAAAATAAAAACGTATATTAATAATTCTAAGTACAATTGTGCGTGTGCTCCGTATAGCAGGGAGGGGCAAGAGAACAGAATATAAAATAAAATGGCGACGCTGCAGAAGTACTGCAACATTATCGACGGGTGTCTCTCTGTTTTATCAAAGGTAATCCGTTTCTTCAGAATGTAATGTGTTCATAGTTCGCCACAGAGGTTGTAGATGGCGCTTTCTTCAATTTACTTTCTTTGTAAAATTTCATGCCTATCGTGCGTGAACATACCGCCCGCCTTGGAAGCACCGGTTTCCAACGATGGGATAATCATGGATCGTGGTTGCTGCTGTTTACTGGTTCCAATGGCAGTGGGCAGATTTTTGAAAACGCCCTCCTTATCGTTCCGGTTGACGTTCGAATCTCAGCAACTCGGGTGACACCGTCCGTGCCCGGGAACACCTTAGCGACGCGACCCAGGCGCCATTTCAGGGGCGGCAGGTTGTCTTCCTTGACAAGAACTAAGCTATCTAGGTTTATGTCCTGTTGGCTGGACTTCCATTTTGTCCTATTTTGGAGTTCTGAAATGTACTCCCTCGACCACCGCTGCCAGAAGTGTTGACGTAGCTGCTCGATTCGGTGATACCGGTTCAGCCGTGTGATCGGGACATCCGTGTGATCATCGCGTACAGCTGGCGCAGTCAACGGTCGGCCAATGAGGAAATGACCAGGAGTCAAAGGTGTGAAGTCGTTAGGATCTGCGGACAGAGGGGACATAGGGCGGGAATTGAGGACAGATTCAATTTGTGCTAAAACTGTGCTCAATTCCTCATAAGTAAGTTTAGCGTTACCTACTACGCGACGTAAATGATATTTACAAGACCTTATCCCACTCTCCCACAGGCCACCAAAATGGGGTGAATATGGTGGAATAAAATTAAAATTAATTCCATCGTTAGCTGTGTAATCAATTATTTGTTTTGAATTTTTATCTAAAAAAGAGTAGAATTCCTTTTCTGCTCCCACAAAATTTGTTCCGTTGTCGGAATAAATAGAATCAGGTTTACCTCTTCTACTAATGAAACGTTTTAACGCTAATATAAAGTCATCAGTGGATAGACTTGAAACAAGTTCTAGGTGTACAGCACGAGTAAGAAAACAGACGAACAGACATACGTACGTTTTACTAAGACGTGCGCCTCTTCCCTTTTTGTTAAGGACAAAAAACGTTCCTCCTAGATCCATCCCTGTCCGACCGAATGGAAATCCAGAATCTAATCGCGTAGAAGGTAAATTACCCATCTTAGGTTGTAAGGTTTTACCTTTGATTCGCGCACAAGTAATACATTCACGCACAACTTTACGAACCAAGTTCCTAGCTCCTAGTGGCCACCAACATTCACGTAATGTTGATAACAGCAGCTGCGGTCCGCAATGAAGTAAACGTCTATGTTCGTATTGAACTATAAGAACTGTTAAATAATGATTACTGCACAATAATAATGGATGTTTCTTATCATAACAAAACTCCGTTGAGTTTCCTAGTCTACCACCGACTCTAATTAACTCATTGTCATCTAAAAATATGTTAAGACCGGAGATACGATTGGTAGATTTGCTATTTGTTTTAATAGGAATGTTATTGAGCAAACAACTGTACGCGTCCGGAAAAGAATGCATTTGCGCTAGCCTAACTAGCATCAATTGCGACGCATCTAGCTCGCTTACTGATAAGGGACCGGTTTTACGGTCCTCGCGCTTCGAGCGTAAATTTGAAACAAATCGTAATGCATATGCACTTATACGTTTAAGCTTTATAAAGGATGAATATTTATTGAATTGTATTATTTCAATTGGACAAGTGTTACATGTTAAATTTATTGATTGCAATTTTAATTCAGGAAGCTCGTTAAGATTAATCGTTTCATTGCTTAATTTATTATTTGAAAAATTGTTATTACTATTTAGTAAATAGGATGGACCGTTCCACCACAGCGGACTATCGATTAATGAATTAAGTGGTAGGCCTCTGGACAATATATCGGCTGGGTTGTCTTTGCTACAAACATGTAGCCAATCTGCGTCATTTGTTAACTCATTAATTTCGGAAACACGATTTTGTATGAAAGTTTTTAACAGATGGGGAGACATTCGTAGCCAACCAATGACTATAGTCGAGTCTGTCCAGAAGTATACTCGAGTAAATGTCAATCGTAATGAGTCGATAATCTTTTTATAAAGCCTCGCGCCCACCAGAGCACTAGATAATTCTAATTTAGGAATGCTAAGAGATTTTAGTGGAGAAACCTTACTTTTTGCACACAACAGCCTAACAACAATTGGAGAATCGTTGCTATACGAACGTAGGTATGCGCAACCGCCGTATGCGTTCTGAGATGCATCGGTAAAAATATGAAGCTCCACGAATTGAGCCTTATTGCCGATTGCATGCCGAGGTATGCGTAACTTATGTAAACAACCTAACGTACTAATAAAGTTATTCCATGTCAAAGCGAGTTCTTCCGAAACGGCAGAATCCCATCCTATTTTGTTAAGCCATAGCTTTTGAATAAGAATTTTTGCTATTATGACGACAGGTGAAAGTAGGCCTAGTGGGTCATAAATCTGCGAAATAACTGATAACATAATCCGTTTTGTTAACTCAGTATTTTTGTTATAGCAATCTACTTTAGTAGTGAAATACAATTCGTCTTCAACGTTTAGCCAGCCTATACCCAGCGTTTTGTTTTGTGTATGTTCACCGACAAAGGTATGAGCACAAGATGTGTTAGTTACGTCAGCGTTAAATGTCCATTTGCGTAGTGGGAAGCACCCTGACTGTAGGACTTGCGAAGTCTTTTCGCATATAGCTAGCAGCTTGTCATAATCGTCATGACCTGTACAAAGATCGTCTACGAAGAAATCCTGACTAATAACCCTAGCTATGACGTCATCGTTACATTCTAACGCTAACTGACGTATGCAACGCATGGCAAGGTACGGCGCCGACGCAGTGCCGTAGCTTACTGTATTTAAGGACCAAATACCTAACGGATCTGCTGGTGTGTCTCTCCACAACAGTAGCTGGAGTGATCTTTGATCTGGTTGAATTAAAACTTGTCTAAACATTTTCTCAACGTCAGCGCAAGCTACATACATATACTGCCTAAAGCGTAAAAGTATTGAAAATATATCGTTTTGTAGTGCTGGACCTGGGTACTGTATATCGTTAAGCGATTTATTCGAAGTTGTCACAGCACTACCATCAAAAACAACACGTAGTTTTGTAGTTGAACTACTTTCCTTAAAAACACCGTGATGAGGAAGGAAGAAATTAGGTTTTTCTACATTGTCGACCCGACTCATGTGACCTAAGGCCACGTACTCACGCATGAAGTCGGAGTACATTCGTTTATAATCGGGAAAACGCTCTAGTTTACGCTCTAATGACAAAAACCTATCTCTAGCTGAAACATATGAATCTCCTAATGTTTCCGGTTTTTCTTTCAGCGGCATACGGACTGAGAATCTACCCCCTGACTCACGTTTTGTTGTTTTGGCAAATAACTCCTCACAAAATTTTTCATCCTTTGAGAAAATGTTATATACCTGGGCTACACTCTCTAACTCCCAAAAACGTTTAAGTTGCTCATCTAAACCTATGTCTAAGGTTTGATTAAAATTACATTGAACTTTAGAATGACTATCTGAGTTTTTAAAATCGTATAAAGGACCCGAAAGTAACCATCCTAGCTTCGAATTCTGAAGGAATGGTCCGTTTACCAATCGGATTCTAGTTCCGTCAAGTATTTCCCAAAACAAATCCGCACCTATCAATAAATCGATTTCCGAAGGAATATTGTAAGTAGGATCGGCTAGGTATACATTGTCCGGTATTCGTATAAGCTCGGTTTTGATGCTTGTCGTGGGTAAACTGCTTGTTATACTCTGCAAGACAAAGCATTTAACCTTTGCACTGTAATCGTTTATTTTAGAACGCATATGTAAATCGCATAAATGATTTGATTGTGTCACTGACTGAGCAACACCTGAGATTTGTATAGTGGACTGTAATAAAGGCGCATTGATTCGCTTTCTAAATTTATCCGAAATAAAGCTGTGTTGTGAACCGTTGTCCAGAAGGGCTCTGGCTGTATGGAAACGATTATTACTATCTGCTACCTCAACTAACGCCGTGCATAACAACACCGGTTGTGATACACTTTGCAACGTACCTACACTATTTACTGACAAGGAGTGCAACGCGGTCGATGAAGTGGTCTGAGACGAACTCTCAGCTGCTAACTCCTCGTTACCCGACTGCAGGTGCAAAAGTGAGTTATGTTTGTTATGACATTGTTTACATGGACCAAAAAGGCAATCTGAAAGTGTATGTCCTGCTCGTAAACAATTTCTACATAACTTTTTATCATCAACAAATTTAAATCTATCCTTGATATTCATATTCAAGAATTTAAAACACGTATAAATCGCGTGGTCACCGTTACATACATGACAATTATAACCTTTACGTTTAGGCTTACTTCTAGCGCCCGACTCACTAGTTGACACATAGCTATGTGTAGACGCATTATTCCTTTGAAAGTTTACCTTTGGTTCGTTCTGTAATCTATGTTGTGGCTTATGTTGATTTGAGCTTATTGAGTCTAACATGTCTGCTTTTTTCTTTAAAAATGAAATAATGTCATTTAAAATAAGCCTTCTGTCAGCAGAACTAGCGTGAATAGAACCTTTTTCTATTTCCCACTCTCGTTCTGTAGGCGTATCTAGCTTCGTTTGTACTAGGTAAATTAACATTGTATCCCATGTATTGGTGGGTTCGCCTAGTGAAGTGAGTGAACGAATGTTACGTAAGACGGTATCTATTAACTTTCTAATTTGTGAAGAAGATTCCTGCTTTAAAGGCGACATTTGAAATAAAGCTCTCATGTGATTCTGAACTAATAGCCTAGTATTGTGAAACCTATTCTCTAATAACTCCCATGCGTGAACGTAATTCCTAGGCGTGAATTCAAAGGAACTTATAACCTCTAAAGCGCTACCAGAAAGTGATGATCGTAAGTAATGGAACTTCTGGATTTCGTCTAGATCGGGACAGTTATGGATCATGGTAACGTATGCGTGTTTGTACTCAAGCCAATCATCAAACTTACCACTGAAGGTAGGCAGTTTGATTTCCGGTAATGAGCGAAAACCGTTATTTTTCGATATATTCGTACACTTGTTTTCGGTTTCTACACTTTCGACTAAACTTTCAGCTATAGCCAGAATATTAAAATATAAAGACTCGAACGTTTCAACGTATTCATAGTTAGAATCAGCATCTGAATCTGAACTTAATAATTCGATTTTATTTTGAATTGAATTAAATGAAGTATAGTGATCTTTACATGCCTGAATTCTAAACTTTATTTGTTTAACTTCTAGTTTAGACAGGCATGTATCGCTAGAAAGCTCTAGAAAATTCTGGAATTGGGTCAATCGACCTTTGAGATTACCACGTTGTCTCTTTAGAACCGAAAGTTCATCGGTATTTCTCCTTGATGGAGAAACCTGAGGAGATTTCACTGAGACACCTAAACTATCTTCACCAACCATTATGAAGGCCTATGTAAAGAGTAAGATAAGGTACTCACGATTTTACTCCGCGGGCTATGTAGTTGTAACGGTTACGCGGCACTTGGTATCTTCCTGGAATGCACAAAAAAACACAATTTTAGCACAAATGAGAACGTGTGAAAGGAGAGGACAGGATCAATGACCTGACCGTTGTCAAGGGTGCTGGTTTCGAAGCTTCCTGATCTGGATGTTTCCCGATTTGTCAGCAAGCTGAAGATGGATTCTTCTCCCAGCATAAGCAGCGTATATCCGGCTCGAAGGACCAAAATGTTAGCTACGGGGATCATCGGGTGCGTCCTTCAATGAGAATCCTTTAATTCTTTAAAATAAAAACGTATATTAATAATTCTAAGTACAATTGTGCGTGTGCTCCGTATAGCAGGGAGGGGCAAGAGAACAGAATATAAAATAAAATGGCGACGCTGCAGAAGTACTGCAACATTATCGACGGGTGTCTCTCTGTTTTATCAAAGGTAATCCGTTTCTTCAGAATGTAATGTGTTCATAGTTCGCCACAGAGGTTGTAGATGGCGCTTTCTTCAATTTACTTTCTTTGTAAAATTTCATGCCTATCGTGCGTGAACAACATCATTAGCTTGGACATGTCTTCGCTTACTATCGAACCTCTTATTTTGTTTAATTTTTTAATATTGGGTAAAATGTGTCAATGGTGTCAAAATACTAATATACGGTTATGTTTTCAGCTCAAACACAGGGAGTATGGCGTTGTACAGAAGGTGGACCACCACGGACGAACCGCTATCGTCCACTGGTACCGCACCTACACCAGTGCCGAAGAGCCTGTGTAAGTAAATATAACGCTTTTCAATCAATGCGTTACAATAAAGACTTTAAATAAATTAACGAGTCAGTGCAATATTTCATTAAAAAAATATGAGTTCGTGAGGTCGTTCAAACACCTGTGGATTTTTTTTCTTGAAAAATGTACCTATGTGCACAATGAGAACACGTGCTCTCGGTGAAGGCAATCATCGTGAGAAAACCTGTACGTTCCTTGAATTTGGAAGGACATTTGTCATTCACCAATCCGCACTTGGACAGCGTGGTAAATAAAGCCCTCTCTCCTTAAGAAAAAAAGTCCCTGTGAACGTGATAATAATGATAATGTATTTTTTAAATTTAATGTATTTTGTTGATGAATGTATTGTTGTATAATACAACAGGCCACAGATGCTGAAGGAGAGCGAGATGAGCGTGTACGACCTGAAGGACCACCCCGACTTCCAGTACCGGCCCGGCACCGTCGTCATACGCGTCGCCAACTTCACCGGCGGCGACTCCAACTGCACCGCGGGACAGGTACTTCATCATTTTAAATAATTAATGCAGGAGATTGCGGGTTCGATACCCTCCTCGGAACAAAAATTTGGACGATCTGCAGATATTTGTTCTGGGGTGTGGGTTATATATAATAAGAAGATCTATCTATGTACATATGTATATTATATTAAGTATATGAAAAATTGAGCACCCGTAACACAAGCTTCGGGCTTACCACCTATTGTTTGTTACCTATCAAAAACTGAAAACGAGTAATTTTGTGTTTAAAACATTTAAATCATGGTAAAAGGGCATACTAAAATATTCCTTAAATACTAACAGACATACAAAAATAAATCTAAAAATTTGTTTCTCAGGTCATAGACAACTTCCCGTCTGGTAGAGTGAAGGTCTGGTGGGTCGACGGACATACAAGCATGTGCTGGCCGCAAGATCTGTACAAGGTAAATAAGTCTTAAGGATTGCATCCTTTAAAGATGACTTGAATTTTTATGTATTTTATTATTTTAGTAGGTATATGAAGTTAAGTTTGTTACAAACTCTATAAAAATTCTTCTGAAAATTATTACCAATCATACACCTATTAATTTAGGCTGTATTTATTACTTAGCTGAAAACACATAGAAGGTAATTTCGTAGTATTGGATGCCGCATGCCGGCGATAGAATGATATTCCACCTCCTGCCGCAACCCTTAAATAAATAAGTTAGTGATGGGTTGTACTAAGTATTTTTAATTTCGAATATCGTGAACTATATCACTTCGGTTTTTTTATGTACCTACCATAAGTTAGTAATGGGTTGTATAAATAAGTTAGTGATGGGTTGTACTAAGTATTTTTAATTTCGAATATCGTGAACTATATCACTTCGGTTTTTTTATGTACCATAAGTTAGTAATGGTTTGTATAAATAAGTTAGTGATGGGTTGTACTAAGTATTTTTAATTTCGAATATCGTGAACTATATCACTTCGGTTTTTTTATGTACCTACCATAAGTTAGTAATGGGTTGTATAAATAAGTTAGTGATGGGTTGTACTAAGTATTTTTAATTTCGAATATCGTGAACTATATCACTTCGGTTTTTTTATGTACCATAAGTTAGTAATGGGTTGTATAAATAAGTTAGTGATGGGTTGTACTAAGTATTTTTAATTTCGAATATCGTGAACTATATCACTTCGGTTTTTTTATGAACCTATTTCCATAGCTTGCTCTACAGCCTACCAAAACCCATTGTTTTAGGTCGGTGAATACGATTCAGACGAGGGTGAGCTATGGGCGTCCGACGCGTCAGGGTCCGAAGACTCCTGGGAGACTCAGAGCTCCTTGCACGAGGGCGAGCCGCGTACTCCGGATCAGTTCAACCCGCGCACACCCAGCAACGAGGCTGCTTTAGGTAAGGACCTGAAAAACTAGTCATGGGAACAGTGCCAGTTGCTGACTAGACAGCTTGAATTATGTACATTTACAAAAAAATCAGCTTAGCTTGCTTTTGTTTAGTTTAGACTGATCTAAGAGCTCTATCCAAGACTGACTTTTAGAAGTTTTTACAATCTCATACATTTCTATTTTTTTGATTATATAACTAAATATGACATGTACTAATTAATTGCTATTTGAATTTTGAATTTATTATATAATTGAGTGCCTATTTTGATTAATTAAATGTATACTTTCACAAATATAATAATATAAATAATTTAAGTACCTAATGAAATAAAATGACTTGCCTAGTGTAATTAACCATTATTATAAGGCTAAATAAATTAATCTTTTGAAAAGAGATTCAATATCGGTAAATCAAATGTCAGGCTATTGATACAGTTGCAAAATCATTAATAGCCTATTTTCTTAGCACACTTAAAAAAAAGAACAAAATCTTAAACCAAGTCTAAGTCAACTTTTTATCATTTTCAAAATTTGCCCATTAACACCGCCATATTTTCCAGTGACAACATTAAAGACGTTCGCGGAGGAAAACCCGCGGACGGACGTGGTGGTGGTGCCGCTGCCGCCGGCGAGCGAGGGCGCGCCGCCGCCCGTGCCGCGCCTGCTGGAGCCGCGCGTCGCCGCGCACATCGAGCGGGGACGCCTCGCCATGCGCCGTCTAGAGGAGATGTTCGCGAAGCATCCCGTACTGCAGAGTCAGGAGGTAACTATCATCACCTCACATTTTATTATTAATGTCATTGACCCTAAAACACCTAGTGACTGTAGATCTAACTAAGGAACCCTAGGTCACAAAACATTGAACAGGAAAGGCTGGTCATGTAGTATATCGTTTTGCAGAGTCAGGATGTAACTATCATCACCTATCGTTATATTATTAAAGACATTGACCCAAAAAAAAAACACCTAGTAACTGTAGATCTAGCTAAGAAACCCTAGGTCACAAAACGCCAAAGCAGCTAGTAAGATTACTGGAACTCCCAAAACATTAAACAGAAAAGGCTGGTCATGAAGAGGTTGGAGATCGCGAAGTATATTGTTTTGCATAGTCAGGAGGTAACTATCATAACCTGCCGTTTTATGATTAAGGACATTGACCCCAAAAGAAAGCCAAAGCAGCTAGTAACTCTAGATCCTTCTAGCTAAGGAACCCTAGGTCACAAGACATATTGAACAGTAAAGGCTGGTCACGAGGAGGTTGGAGATCACGAAGTATATTGTTTTGCAAAGTCAGGATGTAACTATCATAACCTGCGCTATTGTAATAAAAGACACAAAGACCAAAGTGGTCCTCTTCAAACGTAGACAGTAACTTAAGGTCCTACACCAATGCCTAAACTAATGGGACTCCGGGTCACTATGTGATTTTAATGTCAAGCAAAATTTTGGGCTCCGCTTTGTTTTTACAAACTAATTAAGGTAGTGTTAAAATTCTATAGTTTGCTTTATTTTATGCGGTTGGATGGCACAGTGTGAAAGCTTAACATATCCACTCATCAATCATATTATCAATCACTCGGTATTCCGTCAAAACACGAAACCAACGATTCAAATACTTTGAAGTAGTGATATTTTATAGCGTCGTGCGAACACAACTGACCGCTTTACTAAAAAGCCATCTGAAAACTTTGTGTAAACTTACGTAAGCAAATAGCGATCAGGCTTTTGTGTTAAAATCCATTCCTGCGAAATATTCAACCTTTAAATCAAAAATATGAGCTAAATTACAGTAAAATTCCATTTCCATTTATTTTTGGTTATATCACTATCCATTCACTGTTTGTGAAGATCACGTCGAGCTTCGTAGTATGGCTTTTGTGCTAAAATGAACTCTATGATAATGAGTGTAAATTATCTTTTAGATTATGCGCAAGCTGCTCAACCTGTACAAGGATTGTCGGTTTCTGGACAAACTCATGGGAACCTCTTTCTTCCATGAAGACCATTTCTTGGTAAGGGTTTGATGGACAATAAAATTAATCATTTATTTTTATTATTAACCACAAATAAAAACTAATTTAAACACTGTTCATTTTTATTTTTTGTTGCTATTTCACCGTTTAATATTTCATGAGGCTTTTATTACGTACCCTACGCTGGTAAAATGCAGTGCGTGTTAAGAATATCTCGCGAAATAGTAACCTCTTATCGTGCTTTTCTGTACTTAATTTGTTTATTGATTTGTATATTTCACGATTTAATTATCTTTTTACCTGAAATAAATCTCTATATGCACAAAGGGATTACTGGAACGCGTCCGTGAAAGGGGCGCCTCAACTCCCTGCGCCGGCGAGCGCAGGGTTCACGAACAATTGGCGCGTCTCTTCACACCGGACGAACCGCCCGTAGAGCCAATAGGAGACGACCCGGACAAAGTGTCGCAGAACACTGTCACTGAGGAGCCTATGGAGGTGAGATGTTCAGGGTTCACCAACAATTGGCGTGTCTTTTCGGCATTCGTTCGTTGTTTGGCATAATAATTATGTGGAATCAAATAATGCGCCAAACAACGGACTTGCTAATTTGTTTCGTAATTGAACATAATAATTGGACACTGCACAAAAAAAACCCTCAATGTTGGCAGTTCATTGAATGTTTGGTTTGACCTTGTGACGAAAAGTTTTTTTCTTGAAACTGGTATTTTAAATAGTGGTTTGATTGTTATTGTTGAATGCGCTATCTCAGGATTAGATTCTAAAACCAAACAGTACTTCTTTTTTTGGTTTTATTATTTTGTGTTGGGTAGCCTTTATTAAGTAATTGTGACCATAACGAGAGGAAAGGTTTTCGGACATATTTTTTAAAGGCAGCAACGGGCTATAGGAAGGCCTCCTATTATTAATTGTCTTTGTATGTCTTATTATAACTCGTTATATACCAAGCTCTTTACAATGAATCTTCTTTACCTACAGCTGGACGATCGGCTTCTCAACCAGTTCATAATAAAGATATCTAAACCGGGGCAGGACTCTGCGGGGTGCAGCTCGCCCGCGCCCGGCGCCGCGCAGCTGGACGTCAACATTACCGACTCCAAGGGAGATACCAGTAAGTTTCAATCGTATTCCTACACTATATTTAATATATTCTGCTATGATATGTCTATAGCAAGCCAGCATAAGGGCCGTGTTGGCTAAATGGGAACACACTCACTTTCATTCTCAAAGCCGCCGCGCACCACTGGATTTTTCTTTTCTCCAACTTCCGAGGTCACTCCGTGAAGCCTGCGATGACCCCAGGACGATTCTGAGCTTTCTGGTTGGAGTTAGGCTGGTGCACAAGCGGACCAACCTCGCACAAAGGACCAAATTTGAGTCCAATTGCGGAAAAAGGAGTCCCCAAACTAACTGGATTTGTCTTGAAAAAATTATGCGCTTTATAAATACGTGTCTAACGGTGAAAGATAACTTCGTGAGGAAACCGGCATGTTTTGAGAACTTTGAAAAGTTTGATGGACACATCATTCACCAACCTGCACTTGGCCAGTGTTGTGAATTAAGTGTTGAGGCCTAATCTCTCTCATCAAGAGATAAGTCCCTGTGTCCCAGCAGTGGAAGAGTAAGAAGGGGTGATGATTACGACCCCAACACTGATGACCTGGCTAAAAAGTAGCGGGACCGATTAGCCTAATCTCTTCAAGAGAGAAGTCCTTGTGTATGTCTTATTACTTTTATTTTTATTTATATTGATTGAATCACTTAAACTTTCTAAAAGCGCAGCCAGGGCTAAACTAGAAGGCGTTGTTTCGACTACCTTTCGAGAACTAAGGTTACGTTGTGATCTTGTAATTTTTTGAACCATTCTAATATTTAGGGGTGGTTATGTTATGTGTTCGCATTGCACCCTTTGCTTTAACAGCTGAGTTTACAGTTGTATGCCCGGCGACCATCGAGGCGCTGGAGGACGCCAACTCGAGCAACGTGTGCTACAAGCTCTGCGGCCTCATCCACACGCAGCTGGTCAAGGCGCACGCGGAAATCAGTCGGTACGTATGCTGTTTGAATGTAGAATTAAAACTCTTTGGGATTGTCCGTAAAGTTTTGAGTAGATTTAGATTTGAATTTGAAAATGGAATTAGAAGAAGAATTTAATCTACACTGTTTGAATGTAGAATTAAAACTTTTTGGAATTATCCGTAAAGTTTTGAATAGATTGAGATTTGAATTTGAAAATGGATTTAGAAGTAGATTTGAATCTACATTTTTTTATTGAAACTAAAGTAGGCAGACGGTGAAAGGCGCAGTCAATTGTGTCTTGTCTTCGCCGTATCGTCGCCTTGAATATTATATTTTGAACTTTAGCAAGTATGTAATCTAAACTACTAGATTGTTTTACGTTAAAATGTTTGCATTATTAAAGCATATTTGCTTAGTCCCAATCTAATCTAGACTACTAGATTGTTTTACGTTAAAAATGTCTGCATTATTGAAGCATTTTTGCTAAGTCCCAATCTAATTCTCTGTTTTCGGGTGATTTAATTTATAACGTTGATGTCTTAAATTTACTTACTCTATCAATGTTTTTAAATAAGTTCTAATAAAATTAACACCTAAAATTTATTACTAAAATAATGTAGAAATAACACATAGTTATAATGTATAATGTCAATTTCTATTGTAATAATCATTAGATCGATTCGTTATGAATAGATATCATTTAGTATAGGGGAAGTAAGAAAATTATATATATTATTTGAAAATTTTAGAGTAAGTAGTTAATTTTGTGGCTCCCACTCAACACGTTACGTTTAAAATTTTCACCATATTAGTATTATATTTTGTTATTTTTGTGTGTATTGTTTTATTTATTTGCTTATGCATTCTGATTAAAATGAAATAAAGTTGTGGCGTCGTTGGCGAGATTCATTCAACACAGTCCTTTCAAAAACTTGTTGTAAAAATAACAACTTTCATAAGAGACTTTAAACAGACATAACTGTAGTGCCCAAAAATGGCATTAACTTTATATATTACTAGGATCTTTATTGCCACGGCCAACCAATAATATCTTAATATTGTACTTTCAATCAACTTCAATTAACAGGATAAACCGAATAAAATAATTAATGCCCTCAGTACAAATTTAACCAGAGAGTACAAAGTACGAACTTGTCACATTTACGGTACAAGCAAAATCATAGTCTTTTTTGATTGATGAGATTGCATGCAAGCTGTAAAACTACTATAAATTATCAAGTTGTAAAACTAGTATATCCCCCTGGATCACGTGTATTTTTTTGGGAGTCTATGTAAGGCTATTTTTGACTGGAAAAAAATATTTAAAAAATGGCATTTTGATTCGAATACATTTTATATGTATTTGCAATAAGTCGTTGCCTAGCAACGGCGGGCGAGTCATTGGCGCCAATTTTCGCGCCGTTCAAAATTTCGATTCAGAAATAGCGCTTTTTGAATAAATATATAAAAATAAATTAAATTAATACACGTGATGTCTAACGAGACCCCCCCTCCCCCCTCGTGATGTTTCGTGATGTTTTCCGTACCCCCTCCCCCCCCCCCCCCTTTTGAGCCTCACGTGATTAATGGACGGCCCCTTATTAAGATTACTCTTTTTGTCAAATTGAACTGGAACATCACTAAAATATATTTTTGGATTTAAATTTTATAACATAAACAGCTTTATTTAAAAAAGAGAATGAATCATCAGGACAACTGCTTCAGAATTTCGCCAACAACACAACTGTGATAAATATAGATACGTAGTAGTAAAAGTATCCGTAACATTTAAAAAACTAAAGTATTTACCCGTGTTCAATACAAACTAAACTATACCTTAACTTGTATGAAATAAAGGCTAATTTGTTCCGCAGGCGAAGGCCCATCGAACTGGCCGAATTCCTCAACAAAGTAATGCAATCGAGGAATCTGTTTCCAGACGGAAACGTGCCATTTCACTTCTCAGTGTGAGCTCATTTTATATAATTTTTATACTAACACTATATAATTTATATACATACATCTTACTCATTTGTATCTAACCCTTTTAGGATGTTGTACATGGTCATCTGCTTTAAGGTTATAAGAAACTCATAAAGAATATCTGTAAAAATGATTAACAACAATGTTAACAGTCCACAATAATTTAACATTTGACATACGGTTTTATAATATTTTTGAAATATATGTACTAAAAAAAACATTTAGCAGGTAGCTTATTATGTAAATAACCTAAGTATTTAACTAATACAATCTTGTTTCAAGCTCAACTACTAACAATAGGCACCTATTAATTATAGGTTATTTAGTTTATTACTCATAGATAAATAGTTTTAGTTAAAGTTACTTACAGAAAAATATGACATAATGAGATAAAATGGATCAATAAACTAGACATTATAGAATATTTATATATTATAGAAAGAAACTAACTTACCCTTGAAATTTGGAGATACGTACCTTCTCTCAGTAGTCATATTGACTGCCGATTTCAAGAGAAGGGTAAAAGATAGAAATTGTTTATTACCAAAAAGTTACATTACCTTATAGTATAGATACTTCGAGGTTTCATCGAGTACTAGATTATTTGACAACCTTGTTATAGTACGGGAGGCGACGATGCTAAATGGGGATTTACTCGAGCGTCAAAGAGGCCTATTGGGTTGCATTTGGTAGATGATAAGAAGAAAAAAATTGTATGAGACCGATGTGTTTCATCAGTGGGGGAAGCGACCATAGATAATTAAAAACTTATTTAAAAAAATACTGTTGTATGGACGTACTTAAGCGCGTCAGTTACTGATAGATTCTATAAATCAGATTCAATAAATTGAAAATCACCTTAAAATACTTACATACTTAAAAATAATTTAGGAAATGTGATTGATAATATACGTTTGTAAATCTGATTGTTTACACGATTGGGGTGAGTGTACGTAAACGTTAAAAAAATAAAAATCGCGACTCATTTTTTTTGACTCATTTTCAAAAATATGAACAAAAAAATCGGCATTTCCAAAGGTGTTAGAGCGTCAGATTTAGATGTATATGGTTCATCTTTATGTTCTGATTCTACCATATCTTAATCTGACGATTATATAAAGTGATTCGCCTAATCTGACAAAAGTAAATTTTGTTCCTCTATAATTCACGTTCGAACATAGATAGATTTTTTATATTTGGTGGAGGTACTTGTCTGGGTACTAGCTATCTCCAGTATCTTAATCTGACGCGCTCGAGTAAATCCCGAAATCCCCTCTTCGGCTCCCCTACTATTATTAACTATGTCAAATATTAAGTTCAATTATGGTCCTTCTATCTTTTTTCTTATTATATGTTTATTTTTGCGGTAAAGTTGGCTTTATATACTTATAGATTTTCGCACAAGCACACTTCATGTATCATTCAATGGTGCCACTGAAAACCAGCGCTGTGACAATATAATTTTGCCACAGCTTTGAAGCTTGAAGCTTTGAGCTGGCAACCGTTTTGTGTGTTTAACGCATATTGTTATAAGATGTTATTTATACACAAATAAAAATTTTCTTTCTTTCTTTCAATGGAATATCATGTTATCGGCTGGACTGAATATGATAAATAACACGTTCATCTTTTAATCATCAGAACGTCATTACATAAGAATTTATGCAATAACAAACAGAATAACGGTTTAAACAGATAGCGGTAAAATTTTATGTATAAACATGAGATGTTAGTCTAGTAAGTAGAAGTAGAAGTTTAAACTTGTTTAGGATTAGGAAAATTTTAGGGCTTGTAGTATTTTAATGTATAAACAGGTTGTAAAAAATAGTTTATATATTTGTTCTTTCTGTCTATGTTTTGTTGTTACTAACAATGTATTATATCGTAAATGATCAGTAGTATTATTGCGTTTTACTTTTTACTTAGTAAAACTCGCTCTTTACCGCACTTCTCCAGAGATAAAGTTCAACTCGGTAGTTAAGTTAGACCTGGTTAGGTTGATAAATATTTACTTTTATTTCATAAAATCTGTTGATTTCCTTAGTAATAAAGGCTCCGAATGTTTTGTATGGAATCTCGCATACCTACTCCCTTCCGCTATTTAGGAAATAACTTGATTCGGTAATTCGGATTAAATCACTAATATCCTCTTTTAGTAGAATAGGCTTAAAATAGTTTATTTTAATAGCTGACCGTTTCCGTGTTACTAGACAAACTCGTTTCATACGATTACGCGTATAAAAAATATTACAGCCTGTTTTAATCAGTTGTTTTATTTTGGATATAATTTTTTGAAATATTTGAAACTAGCGGTGCCCGCGACTCCGTCCGCGTTAAATTATGTTTGTATGGGGCCCAAGTCTTATTATAACTGGATCAAGAATTTAAATAGCCTATCCTGTGTCTAAATTCAGAAAAAAAATCTAAAAATCGTCAAATTAGTTTTAGTATCATATATTGAACCTATAATCACAAAATCTCTGAAAACTAACTTACTCAATGAAAGACCCTTACAGATTTATTAGTATAGATAAAGCAGTAAACTGTAATTAAATAACTCTGCTCCAGAACCTAATATATTAATAACCTTCTTTGCTTCTTTTGCATTTAGTTTTTTTTTATTAAATAATAAATTTTTGCTAAACCTCGCTTTATCGAAAGTCAAGGTTCATGTGTTTCAAGTTCATGACTTTTGTGGCCTATTTTTTAATTTAATTTACTTTAAAAGTTTCCGATTTTTGTTATCATTATTGTCTAGGCCTCGGAGGCTGGGGTAGGCGTGGGCAGTCTGAACCCACGACCTTCGGAATGAAAGTCGCGTGTGCTCCCACTTAGCCAACATAGCTCTTCGTATTCGCGTAAATATCACGTCATTAACCTTTTATTTGTATATGAATTTGGAAGGACGAGTGCATTAGCAAGAGTATTACTAGTTTAATAAAAACCAAGTGCATTCGAAACCTGTTTTTCTAGTAACGAACATAAGGTAGAAAACACAGTACGAGCAAATTCTCATTCTATTTGAATTCTATCAGTGTTAGATAGTACATTTATCGACGGAGGCTATTATAATATATAAACTATATAAAGATAACGTAAAAAAAACACGGCGGTTCGCCTAGTTTAAGACCATGTACAATATTCGTTTCATTAATTCAGTTATCGATGTAATTACCACTTGCACTTATAACTACCTAACACATCACTTAAGATCAGACACATCAGAGACTAAACGGGTACTAATAGTTCGTTCTGGTTATTGACATCACATTTTCCTTGTAAAGTTTGCAACTGCATGTATGTATGGTACTCAAGTTCTTGTATAAATGGATACTCTTAACTATTCTTGTGTATTATATTCTGCCTCGCCTTGATAAAGTTGCGATACTTGCAACATCGAAGCTTACTATCGATTCCATGGCTACGTTTAGCGCACGTCTCTGCTAATTTAAAATTAAAATGATTGAGGTCGTTTATGTTCAAAATGTGGTGTTTACATTGCTTTGTACGTGTTGGAAATGGTTGGCTCGGTGGGTTTTTTGTTTGTGTTTGTGTTTCTAGTGCTTTTTTTTTTTTTAATTTGTGTGATATGTTTGCTTTTGTTGGTGGTTTGTTTACAAAGCTATCCCTGAAAGTGCTTACCAAGGGACTAGATATTGTTGTGTAAATAGTCCAGCAATATTTATTACCTACTATAATAATATTTAAGAGTAAGTTAAGTAGTGAGTTTTTTCATAAAGTTATTTAAATTTTAAAGATTTTTGAAATATATTCTTGTGTTTACAATGTAAGATAAATGTATGAAATAACTCATATCAATTTCTTTTCCCAGTAGGTTTGTTTGGTGCTATATATTTTTAAATATGAAAATATGTACATACACGTCAAATAATAATTTGATATACAAAGTTATATACATATAAGTATTAAATATTCGTTGTTATCGTTTGGTATTCAGGAATAATGTAACATTGTTGCAAAGGAATTTATAAATTAATGTATTCGATTAGATCAAGCAATGTATGTATGCCTTATTTACATTTAGTTCACCTCTTTAACTCTTGATTAAATACATATTTTAAAATCTAATAAATAAAGACCAAAAAGAAGGTTCAAAAGGTTTTGCAATAATTTCCTTGTTAAAATATCCTTGGAACTACACAGCGTCTTCCAATAGAGTTATTAGTTGCGGACGCTGTATAAATCACATATTTATGTATATACTTATATTATATTATACTTATATTAAATAACTAGCTAACCCGCTCGCGGCTTCGCCCGCATTATTCCCATGTTTTCTCACCTTTTAAACCTGGCATTGATGTACAGATCCAATCACTGGTCTCTAGAGACTTGAAACTCATTGAGTTCGTACGTACCAAGAACGTTACCTGGTTGGTAGATATTTTCATAAAAAACAAAGTAATTTTGAAAGTGAAAAATTTGCTTAATACTGCCTATCAATATCAAATATTAACGCGGACAAAGCCGCTCATCATTATTCCTACCCATGTTACGTCTCATTACTGGAAATATGTCTCCCCAACTTATTATATTAACTTAGAACTTATTATGTTTTGGAAAATGTGGTATAATGACCACTCTTACCAGGCGGGTTGGTGACCGTCAAGCCGCTCTTAAGGTTGTCCAAATTAATATGGATGCCAAAAAATTACGTATTTTATTACGTTTTCTAATATCTTATAATATTTACCTTGATAATGTGACCTAGAGGTCGCAGCAAACTTTGCAACTTGCTGATGTATTTAAATATATTCATTCACATGCGGTGCATTGACCGTGACGCTATAAGCTATAATATTTATATCCATTCTGTTTTAATATTGGACTTAGATAATATTTGTTTGTTTTAAACAATGAAAGAAAATCTAATCTATGTTTATAAACAAATTGATTAAATATGTAAAATAAAATGTAAAAAAAAATAAAGAATAGGACGGAGATAGACAAAGTCTGATAAGATTGCTAGTTATTTTGTTGTAAATGTCCTAAAGTGGACCTCAACCATTCCGTAACAATTGATAATTTGACTAACTAAACTGTCAACTAAATCGAAGTTTCGTTAACTAATCTGGAAATATTAAATAATATAAAACCATGCTCTTAAACATTTTAAGTGTACAATTTGCTTAGAACAGGTGTTTTTATAATTACCTACGTTTTTTTCTCCTTCAAAAAGCCATATTTTAATCTAAAACCAATTTCGTGACGTAAACAGACAGACAAACATTAACAATACATTTTAAATATTTGGTTAACAATTACCTATATTTAATGTGGAAAAAAACATCAGATAAGAATGTTCTATTGTACATTAATTGTCTGTCATTTTTTTAAAGATTAAAGTTCATATTTTATTTATAATTACACTATTGTTTACGTCTGTATTTATACAATTCGCTGTATAACATACCTAACATAAACAAATATTGAAAACTAATATTTCAATAATAAACTAAATACGAGTACCTATCCAAAAAAGTAAATAAGTGCTTAAATTTTTTGAGCGTTGATAGGCGCAAACAACATAACAGATAACTAATATTGGCTTACAATTTAATACAATTGTATTAACTCCTTCAAAGCATGCTTTGGTCAATATTAACTCAACTCATACGTACTATTATTAAGTAAAACAGAAAAACTGAAACCACGAGCGACTGCAAAGCGCTCGAAATGCCGGATTATGCGACCCTTTATAACACCTATAATTCGAAAAGTTTAACAAGTTCTAACTAACAATGTTCTGCACAGTCAATACGGCGCGTTAGTAATCAGCATGGCCACGGAGGTGGTTCAGAAGGACGAAGAGGAAAGTAAGAAAGAAGGCACCCCTTCATCTTGTCTCACGGACAAGATGAAAGCGTTGGAGGACATCGCAAACGCACTCTGCAACAATCATGTCATCACGCAAACTGGTGAAGCTGGTAAGATCATTTTATAATGTCCTACGGTCAATATGGACAACCTCCACTTTTTTGAAATTAGAATTTTGATTGTATTGATTGATGCTACGTTTTAATTTATTTTGTATCGTATGGGTTAGAACATGAAATGTAACATAAGTACCTTGGTTTATATGTTTTGAGATACATATCTGTTTTCTGTTGTAATATGGTTAAAAATCATCATTGCTTAAACATAATGGTATACGTTGCGATTTTTCATTTACCTTAGAGTCTGCTCTTGTCTTCAGACTACTTGAAAAACTAAATAAATTTTGTATCAAGAATGTTAAAGTATATAAAATTCCAGCTCCAGAAAAGGCAGCGCCTACAGAAACAGCGCCCCTAGCAACAGCGGAAAAAGAAGAAGACGAGGCTTTACACGGTCCAGGAATGGAAGGATTCAGTTTGCTGGAGTCTGCGCCGGCCGGGCACCGGTTCCGGCTGTCGATGCTGCAGCCTTCCGAGCCGAGGACTTTCTACGCGGCTGTGAAGAGGGAGATCAAGTTACTGAAGAGCGACCTGCCTTCTGGGGTGAGTTTTATCAACATTTCAGACGTAAGAAACCCTTTTGAATCAACTTTTGAATCATTTTATAATTTAACATTTTATAACAACGGGAGAGGAGCGGAGACGGAGCACGGCGGGACGCTCACTCCTCGTGAAAAAGACTGCTCTTGTCGTGGTCGAAATGTCGAGAGTGTTTACACTCCTTAGTAAATACGTGAGTGATTCCCGTTGTTACAAAATGAATAGTGTAACTCACGAAAATTTTGAATGTGAAATGGTCTACATTGATTCGATGCAACGTCTACCAATTACTAATGCTTTGATCAAGGTCACGTGTTCATTTCTTAATGCTTTGACCAAGTCACATGTCCATTTCTTTATTGGTTTTGTGTTTCATACAATTTATTTATGTCCTTAGGTATGGGTGCGAGGTTTCGAAGACCGCCTAGATCTGCTCTCAGTGATGATAGCCGGACCCACCAAAACTCCATACGAAGGCGGACTGTTCATATTCGACGTGCAGTTAGGGGGGGAGTACCCGCGCGCGCCGCCGCTCTGCCACTACCACTCATACTGCTCCGACCGGCTCAACCCCAATCTCTATGAGGACGGGAAGGTAACTAGCAGAATAGGAGACTCCTTATCTATCTTTATATATAAAAGAAAGTCGTGTTAGTTACACCATTTATAACTCAAGACGGCTGCACTGATTTGACTGAGAATTGGTGGAGAGATAGCTGAGATCCAGGAGAAGGACATAGGATACTTACCGCGGGAAAATATAATGCGGGCGAAGCCGCGGGGCGGAAAGCTAGTACATAATACTTTCTACGTTTAACGTGTAATTAGGAGGGGGGGAGGGGGTACACGAGCTTGATGTAAATTTGTAATTGTTAATTGCTCTAACTAAAGTCTAAATTCAACCTTTTTTTGTGCAAGTGCCAATAATCCATTTTTCATCGTCCGAAGGGCCGCAATCCCTAGGGTAGATGGTAAAATTAAATAGAGTACTCAAAGGAGCGTACTCAAAGCCGATTTGGATTAAATGTACCGACTGGATTTGCGAATAGATAATAACGCTAATAGAGAAAACGCGAAATTATTATGTTGATAATAAATGTAAATATTTCGTTCCAGGTGTGCGTATCCCTGCTAGGCACGTGGTCGGGGCGCGGCGTGGAGGTGTGGCGCAAGGACAGCTCTCTGCTGCAGGTCATCGTCTCGCTGCAGGGACTCATCCTCAACGACGAGCCCTACTTCAACGAGGCGGGATACGAGAAGCAGAAAGGTGAGTCCATAGATAAATGACGATACATCCGGGCGTATCCCTGCTAGTCTCATGGAAGTGTGGCCCAAGGACTGCTCTCTGCAGCAGTATAATGTTGTATACTCAAACAACTTGACATAGACACATCGCCATCTAAGCTGCTCGTCTATAATAAAATAATAATAATAACTTACGGCTGAAACAATGCACGTGAAAGAGTAAACTTCAAATTGTACTCGCACATTCTGTTTCCCATTTTTAGCACTAGAGGCGCTGATTTGTACATAAATATTTCACAAACGATTGAAAACAAAACTTTAACTTGGTACACTTGTGTTACTGCCGCGAATTGAAAGTAGAAATCCTTGACAGATCCCGACGCGCGCACACTTTAACCATTCACTAAAACTGATTACAGTTTGTCACTTTAAAATAAGCGACACCAAAATTACGCACCCGCTAAATAACTGAAATGAACTGCCGCGCTTCCCTCACAATAGTTTCATATAACTTCCAGGTACCCAGCAAGGCAACGAGAACTCCCGCATGTACAACGAGATGGTTCTCCTGAAGCTGGTGCAGTCGATGACGAAGATGCTGATGAGCCCGCCCGAGCCGTTCCAGAAGGAGATCCTGCAGCATCTCCGCAACAACGCCGCCGCCCTCTGCCAGCGCCTCGAGGGGCTCGTGCAGCTCTCCAACGGGAAAGGACAAGGTAAAAAAAAATGATTTAAAGGCATTTACACATCTTCAATTCGTGTCTATGATGCTGAACGGGAAAGTACAAGGTAATTAGCAGATATGAAGACACATTTACACTTCTCCAATCCGTGTACATGATGCTGATGGATCCGCCCAAGCCGCCGTCAACGAAAGACAATTATGCACCTCTGAAAAAAAACAGCGGATTCCAAACTAGTCAAAGCGTTACGGCTTGGACGAGTACACATCTCCTATATAAAAATATGTCGGGTTTTCCTTCCTGGCGCTATAACTCCAGAACGCACAAACCCATCTCCACGGTATTGCACAAAATTATGGGAAAGTGTAAAACGAGGGCGAAGCCGCAGGGCGGAAAGCTAGTTATATATTAACACAGTTATTTGTTTGTTGGCAGGCATCACCCCGCCCGAGTACCCGCTGGTGCCCGCGTCGCGCGGGTTCTGCCTCACGCTGAGCTCGTCGCTGGAGTCGTTCCGCGCCGCGCTGCGCCGCAACGACATCCTGGTCCCGCCCTCCTCCTTATAGCCCCGCCCCTCCACAGGCCCCGCCCACCGGTAGCCAAAATACCGCAATACTCGCCAATGGTTAACTTATAAATCTATCCTAGCTGAACCAAACTTGAGAAATGTGTCTCTATCGATATTGATTTCTAAACGATTCATTCAGCAACATTTATACTAGATTGACCGTACAGAGATCCTCAGAAAATTTGAATTCCTGATGCCCTCCGCGTTATAGCCCCGCCCCAAAGGCAAAGCTGCGAAGTTCTCATACGTTCTCAATCAAGTATTGTTATATTTCTGAATGACTTATACAGGAATATGAGCTGTGAATATCGTCAATCGATCTATACTTAAATGTTTATGAAATATTCAACAACATAATATGATCACGAAAACAGTGTTTACATTTCTCAATTGTGGTGCAAAAAATTGCGATTTAACATAGAATTTAGGTATTAGGTTTGTTCGGTCTCGCTCAGTTTGTGCTCATTCCTGTTTATCTAATCTCGCTTTACATTTTCATCTTCGGTAAAAACAACATTCTTTGAGTAGAAAATGGTACTGCCTAATCTAAGATCAATAATTATAAGCGATCGATCCTGAAACAGTAGTTGAACTTAATTGTTTAGGTTAATGTTTGAGCTAATTCTAACACTACAGACAAGTTTTGTGTTAGTTAAATAATAGAAGCGAATGTTAAACTTAGCAACGCACATTTGAATAAGTGACTATTGTTTAGAAGCATATTTGTCAACAACGTTGTAATCTAAAGGGCTCAAATATACAAGTGATTCTTATTTATAAAAGAATCGAAGAAAATAAAGCTTTAATTCAGAATCTGGTAAACATGCGTTTGTTTATGATAGCACTTTGGAGAGTATTGTAATATGTGTATTGGAATATAATAAACGTCACGCCGGAACAGTGGTCGCACTGCGGTTTCTCAACTTATTTAAATCTTGTTGTAGTCATAGTATTTATTGTGATGTACCTTTTCTTCTAGGGTTAATAGTTATTCGAAACGAGCTGTAGGTTTATTTGTTATTATGTCAAGTATAAAATTGAATTCCGAACTATTTTATTGTTTCTATTATAAAAGGCAAAATGTTTGTTCCCAGTTTATTCATGTAACAATAGAATGTGAAGTCCCATTGAAATTCTTAATGTTTGCAAGAAATTGTGCGAATGTATTCTAATATTTTTTTGTAAAGTAATACCTACTTTAATTTCTTATGCATTGTAGTTTACGAGTACTTATTGAAATTAATTTATACACGCTACGATATGCTGTTGTGAAATTTTGTTACATTAATAATTATAAATTAATTTAAACAAGTAATTTTAGATAAAGTCTAGAATATATTTGTTCCTTATTTCAATATTATTAAAATTATAAACTCACCTATTGTATGTATAGGAATGATAATTTTAGCTCATCAATTTGATTTCATTTATTTTCCATGATGTATTATAAATTCACATTTTTTTGTATATTGTTTAAATATTATTGTATTCTTGTATAAATAAAAAGTACATTCAGCGTTTTTGTGATTATTGGCATCAGTAACAGTATAATTCAAATGTTCTTAAAAAATATTTTTATATTTTCGTAAATAAATTATTCATTTATTGCTGCGCTTGGGGAGTCCGTAGTAAGTAATGGATGTCTCCTTCTCTCGTATTTAAAATCAAATTTGATAGAAAGAGGCAGGCGTCCGGAGACTTCACTTAGTAAGGACTAAGTTCATCAGTAGGTATGTTTTTTTACTAGGCAAGTGTGGCACATTTTCCTAATGTCACAAATGTATGTAATGAGGGTAGTTTTGTTTATTTATTTGCATGTTTTTTTATTTGAATTACACGTATTTGTGGAACGAGATGGCCAGGCAGGCGCCGGGCAGGTTCCACGAGTATATATATTTGTATTACCCAGTGAGGCACATACCTAGTTTTATTTTGTCGAAATTTTAGTGTTAAATAGATCTGTAACACCTTGGCTGGACATGCTGCTATATGATAATCGTGTTTGTCTTCACTGAGTGGTATGTGCGGTTAAGGTATTAGGCTGCCATTACACCGAACGGTAACCATGGTATAAGGTGGTTAGGTTTATAGTGCTTTAGGTACGTCAGGCTGCATATCGCGGCGCACAAATACAGTGTAACTCATGCCAAAGTCAATTGAGCTATGGATGGCTTTTGTCGCTTGTGTATGCAAAATAAGTGACATGTATTATGATGAGAATAATAAAAATAAATAATTTCTTCAAACTTATTTTTCGTTTATTTTATCTATTGTGTAAAAAAAAACAAATTTCTAATATTTCCTTATTATAGTAGGTAAGTAGATTTCAAGAAAACTGCACACATGAATATAACATTATATTTATTGTATAAAAATAGCTTGCACTTATAAAATGTTTAGCACATACCTATACACAATAACTTGAAATGGTTTTATATATCACAGTTATAAATTAATTCCATACAATATAAGCAAAAACAAATGAGGGACATTTAGGGTGAACACCTGAGACGCAACGCACGCGCTGTAGTACCTGCATTCAAATTATTTAACACATTCAATGCCCACGCTCGGCGCGGTGCAGCTTGGAGTTATGCGCCGCCACACGTACTTACGAGTGTGCGTCATGGGAACTGATAGTGATGAAGTTCTATGTAACCTGATGTAACATAATATCGACACCGCAGACGCCGCAGTAAGGCGCGAGGTTAATAATAAAATCGATTACATCAGAACAAACAGATTATAGAATATTTATTGATACAAGTTGTTTGTTTATAAGGTACTAGCTGCCCCCGCGAACTTCGTCTCGCCATATACCTTTATTTGCAACTATCTCCATACTAAATTTCATTCAAATCGAATTTTCCCGCGTAAGCATATAGTTTCCGCGTAAGCATTTAATTTTCCGCCGTAAAAAGTCTCTTGCCATATACTTTTATTTGCAACTACCTCCATACTAAATTTCTCAAAATCGAATTTTCCTGCGGCGGAAGCATTTAATTTTCCGCGGTAAAAAGTCTCTCGTTATATACTTTTACTATCATAAAAGTGAATAGTCAGGGATCCGTAGTACATGGAAATCAAGTGATTACTAACAAGCTAATTTTTGGTGAGTAGCTTCGTTTCGATGAGACGTCCAAAGATATCCTATACCCAACTCTCGATTGTGGTAGCTAACAGAGATATCAAGGATTAAAAAATTCAAGGATGTAAAACCGGGATAACGGACCACGAAATTTGTAGGACAATATGTTATATCTCAAGATAATTATCTAAATTATATAAAAACATGTTTGTAATACAAAACCTATGGTTTGATCAAAGAGTCCGCCATTTCCAAAATGTGTCGAAAACGAGGTCAATTTAAATGATTACTATGATTACTAACCAGCTGATTTTTTGTTGTATACTTAATTCATATTTATAAAATCTAAGGGACATTATTGTCCGACAAATTTCGTGGTCCGTTATCCCGGTTTTACATCCTTGAATTTTTTAATCCTTGATATCTCTGTTAGCTACCACAATCGAGAGTTGGGTATAGGATATCTTTGGACGTCTCATCGAAACGAAGCTACTCACCAAAAATTAGCTTGTTAGTAATCACTTGATTTCCATGTACTACGGATCCCGGCCTAGAATCAATCTTAAACGAACCTACTTTCGTTTAAAGACTTTATTTTAGTAGGTATTGACTGAGTGCCCGTACCAAAGCATGATGCCTTACCGAAAGGGCTGGTTTATTTCGGTACTTACATTTTTAAACTCTGATATCTTTCGAATGGAATGTCCGAATTGAATAATTTAAAAAGTTTTATAGAGATATTGAAATATTCGTAATTAACATGTAATTTATTTTGCTAATGTTTTATTTGAAAATACAAATATAGAGCTTTTCCTAGCGGCGGCATTAAAATTAATTATATTGAAAATTAAAACACTTATTGTGACATAACTATAATAGTTAGATATATGCTGTCGCGACATTTTTTGTAGATATTAACGTGTTCTACAAAATTGTAGTACATTGTAAATTTCTAAAATGAATACTTTTCGCAGCGCATGCGATATAAGGATTTTTTTTTACATCTTGGGTTACATATTTGGGTTTTCCGTACGGATCCCTCACTTTTTTTTAAATGTAATATAGCCTATAACCTTCCTCGATAAATGGACTATTCAACAATGAAAGAATTTTTTAAATCGGACCAGCGGTTCCTGAGATTAGCGCGTTCAAACAAACAAACAATCAAACTCTTCCGCTTTATAATATTAGTATAGATTATTCTACTGAAAATAGTTTCAAACTGGGTGCATGTTTGCCTGCTAAGGCATAGAATAGCGGTTCGGGCATGTCAGCGCTGCGTTCGCCTCAGAGAGTAGTAAATAAGAACCTACAACTACAACTGGTATGTAGGGAAACCTTCAACTGGTATGACATGTTTTTAAGTACGTATTGAAAATTTAAAAACTCTTATTGCTTTATAACTATTTAGGTGTCAAGCCACGCCAGAAGAGAGACCAACCGATTGAACGAATTTAGATAGGTACATACATACATACGTAGTTTAGTTATATTTTACTCGATTGTGTCTTATGTAAATTTTGCAGCAATAAAGGCTTTTAATTTTAAATTAGGTGTCATGCCAACTAGCAGTTGTATATATGCGCGATATCATTAATATTTATATATTTTTTAACGTTTTTTTATTTAGTTAAATATTACGTTCCATCCAATCTAAAGGGTTATATGAAACGTGTTTATTAAATTATCAGTTAGTTTAAAGACACAAATACAGTGAAAAGTTTTAAATGATGACATTTTTATACTTGTTCTAAATGCTTGAAAATACATTTACTCTTCTGAGTAGGTATTATTAACCATTTTCATTTTGCATGTAGGTAATACGAGCTTTTCATAGAACTTGTGAAAGGCACTGTATTTCACTTTTGTTCATTATTAATTGCATTATTCGTTTTTGGTATTGAGTTACTTCACATCTTTAACCATTAAAAGGTAACAATGTAGGTGCTTTGCAGGTCACATTAAATGCATTGTTCGTCTACAAATATTACGACAATGATTGTTTGAACACGTGTTATAAACACGTCAGAAATATGTTAGGTATTCATTATTATCAAATTGACACAGAATTTTGTAAACCGTTAGCTATATAATTTACTGGTAGCTTTAATATTTATACAATTATAAGTTTAACATTCTGAAGTTTCTTCTTAATTCTTTGGATTAGATACATAATTAGGTACTGGTCACAATTTTAACAATCTATTATGGTAACATGCAAAATCGCTACATTAACTTAAGCAATTCTTTAACATGTGCGTTTGTGCGCACTTAGTTTAATTAACGATATAATAATAATAAAGAATATAAAAATATCTAGCAACCTTAACTATTTATTGTCTTGCTCAGTTTTAAGTTAGCTGTCATTATCATGATTTTTGTAAAATGTTCACTGACACTAGAATAATACACATAACAGACCATAGGAAGACGAAAATCGCCCACGCCACGTGGGAAAATGCGCTTTTATACTTGTTCACAACTCCTAGCCCCAGCAAAGTGGCGCAGTGTCGCCTCGCAGACACCACCAGGAAAGTCGGCATCAGATACTGTATTCCCGTGCCCGCGTAGGAGCCAGTAAACTCAATGAGAACCCCGATATCCTCCAAGTAGTACGTAAGTAACACCGGCGGAACCACCGTCACAATCGGAAACAGCAGCTTCCTCAAAACGAAATTATACGAATCCAAACGGGTCATATCTAAAAACAACGATTGTAAATTGTTCCTCAAAGTGATAGCTATGATGGGAAAGCTGGTGGAGAGTGTGAACACGGGGAACAACGCGAGGAAATACTCGATGATTTCAAAGAAAATGTTCTCGTTGTTTGTGGGTACGAAGTTTAGCGTGTAGAGGTCGCTGAGGTGCGAGAAGGCGAAGGCTCCCGTGAAGGCTAGGAGGAGGTAGAAGATGGTTATGAGTGCGTAGTCGAGGGCGAGGTGTAGGCCGAGGCGGGCCTTGCCTCGGATGGGGCTGATGAGTGCGGGGAGGGAGTGGTGGCACATGAAGGAGTAGACGCAGGCGCCGAAGAGCGTGGGCAGGCCCGTCACGTCGAAGGCGCGCGGCCGGCCCTGCGCCCCGCGCCCCACGAGCAGGTGGATCGCCAGCGAGATCATTATGGTGAATGCTGAAACAAAAAGTGTTCATTCATTCATTCAAAACACGGGTAAGAGCCAATGAAGTAGGAAGTAAGAACCGGGTGTCTGGGTTTTATATATATTAAAAAATATCTATTTATGTATGTATATTATATTAAGTATATCAGAATCTAGCACCCGTAACACAAGCTTCGAGCTTACCACGGGGCTAGATGTCGCTAGAGAGCACAGAATACATAGTAGTAAATGAGTTTATGAGAGTATTAGATTACAGAGATAAAGCCAAATGGCGTGCATTACGGTTTTTTATCGGGGTTTGTATTCGATTATTTTAATTATCCTTTATCGCGCATGTCCTTCGTATTTTTTAAAACAAAAATGATGGAAAAGTGCTATTTGAATTGATTCAATCGACTCTCTCAATCCATCGATATGATATAGATATTCCCGCTAATGGTGATATAATCGAACAATACATTTTTCATTTTGAGATAAACGGGCAATACACAAAACATTTTAACGTTGAATTTTGATCAACCGTTTCGTCCCAAAACGTGGGACTTCTTCAGGATCAAACCACGACAGTTTTTATAGTAAAATATATTTTTTGTTCATATAATATCTACGTCACATATTTTGACTGGTAAGATTATCTTTGATATGACATCATAGTTGATAGTTATCACATAGTTATTAGGCGAGTTAATTTTCTTACCTAACCACCGCATACCCGACGTCAAAAGCTGAAGATACTTCGTCTTCTGTACATTGAGAAACACGAAGGGCCCCATCGCAGCCACAAACGTCAGCAGCGCTATCCGGTAAACATCCATGCGGGTGACCGGCGACTCCATGGATGTTGTATGTATGGATGCAGTCATGGATGTTGGATAGATGGATGTCATGGATGCTTCTGTTTCTGCGCTCTCAGTGGAATTGTGGAAGAAGCACGGTAGCGAATTCCAGTCGGTTGTGTTGGTTGTATTTGATGGATTGGAGCTGGAATTAACGAAAAACTTTTACTATCATGGTACAAACATTAGACTAAAATGAACCATAAGGGTAGGGGTCTTTGTAATTGGCAGCGATCGTACGATGGTGCGATGCGTTCTCGTCGTGCGACGAGTTCAAACATACAGATTTCATCAGAGTGTCCTAATTGAACCTCGCATGTGATCCTGCGAGCACATAAAATAACCATAACCACTTTGATCGTACGATGAAAAACGCATCGCACCATCGTACGATCGCTGCCAATTAGGACGACGCCTCAGACTTAGAGAAAGGGAGTTCTCACCAAACAACATCCATAACGCTCTTGGCCACCGCGGCCGCGTAGATAGACAGGTCTCCGTACAGATACACACACAAGGTGCAATAGAACAGACCCCGGCCAGTCTTGCTGAGGAACAGGTTGGCCATCTCCCCCAGCTCGACCCTTCGCTCCAGGCTGTAGTAGCGCGACGGGATCGTGTCTCCGCACACTAAAGGCTCTTCCATGTCACCATAGTTCTGTGTTCTTTGCTCTTCGTCTGAGTTCACTTCTTCTACCTTTATTATACAGACAAAACCTTTGTTTACATTTATTTTACTAGGTCTTTTTTAGCTTAATCAGTCCAGTCATTCAGTCAGGATATCTTAGAGACTGTCTACATAAATTAGTATATATAAAAATCGTCTATGTCATTAAATATCAAGTTTTCGTAAGTTATACTATTCATTTTATAGCAGCGGGAATTACTCACGTATTCGAAACGTCGAGAGTTGTTCCTATGTAAATACGTGAGTAATTCCCGTTGTTATAAAATGAATATGTCATTAAACTTCAACACAATATCCAGCAGTAACAGAATAATAAGATAATCAGTTACAAGGTTACAACTAATCTACTCACACTTTCTCTCTTGATAGCCTGCAGCCTCTTCCACTTATAAACAGCATTAGCACAGGCCATTGTCTCGATGACGTAGGTTGCGTTCAAGAAGCTCATGAACGCGAGGAAGACCAGGGATATTGTGCTCAGCCCCCATCCGGCGCGGGCGAACGCTGCCGGCAGCGTCAACGCGCCCGTACCCACTATCAGGTTGAAGATGTAGATCAAACCCACCTTGGACAAAAATACATATCACATCTCTTCTAAAACGTCATAGCAACATGACACAAATTCAGAATCTCTCTGTCAGAAAATTGGTCTATTGTTAAAACAGATTGGCAAGGAGCTGCTGATGGTAGATATTTATTATTATTATTATTTAGACACACATACAGCCATAGTATAGATGTGTCTATGTCAAACAGTTATGAATCTAGTTTTGTGTGACTTTTGTGAGTTTCTTGCTATTGTTCTTTAACCAGTTGTCGAGCTTGTTTTTGAAAGAGATTACAGAGGTGGCAGTGACAACATCTTCAGGCAGTAAGTTCCAGTTGTGAACGACTCTGTTACTCAAAAATCGGTGTGCGCTCAGACAGAGGGCCTGACTCCAATTTTAATTATTACCATGAAGGGATTTTGAGTGCTCTTTCTTTAAAAATATTAGTTGCAAGTCTGGTAGATTGCCAAGGATTTTGTAGATTTCAATAAGGTCACCATATAGTCTCCTCAACTCAAGATATAATTTATAATAATTTGTCCAGCTGGAGGTGGCGGGTATCTAACCTGCCACCTCCGGTGGCAATCGCCCACCTAGCCCTCTGGCTACTGTACTACTATTGCCACCTAATTATTTATTCAGCTTGTACAATGCATTTGTACAAACTTGTAGGGACAGTGTACACTCACACTCCTAGAAAATATTATTTATTAAAATGGTACTTAATTGTGGGTTACTGATTTAATAATAACATGTTGAAAACTTTTGAAATTAAATAAGTATAGGTGTTATGAGTCATAACACCTATATATTTATTTTTTAACTTGTGACAATCAACCAAAACAATACCCAATAAAAGTAGGTAAATTGTCTATTAGGTATTTATGGCAAGGTTTAACTACTGTTCAGAAAGTACGTACTTTTAGTTCAGAAAAATATTAACTTTATTGCAAACAAAGAACTTTTAACTAGGTCAGCTGTTACCTACTTTTAGTAGGCTCTTTTTAGACATATTTTCTATAACACATGCAAGTTAAAAAATTATAGTTAACATTAACTGAGATAAAAGACATAAATATCTTACCCATATGGAGTATTGATCCCCCACTTCGGTAATAGGCATCCTAAAAATCCTTCTTAGACGCCAGAACCGAGGCATAACATTTTCTCAAAACACAACATTGCTGCCGGAATACAGACACAGCAATGACTTAGTTATAGTTTCGATGAAGGTATCATTTTTCTACGTTATCGGTATATAAATAATCGATAAAATCCGATTATTTTTTTGTCGAAGTTCAATGTAATGGGGAAGGAATCAGAAACAAAACACAGGGTTTCCAACTCACTCATCATTTCGAATTACGAAATTTACGAATCGCTAGATCGCTACTTTGTTAGTCGCAAATCCGCAAAGAAGTTAATAGGTAAGTATATGTACAATCAAAAATATACTTTTTTACTGTGAAAGGTAAGGCCCTAAACTTATTAAATGATTTATACATGTCACGTTATGTAGGTAGGTATGGCAATGTTTTATAAACCAGATTTCCCCTTAGCTTAATCCACGTTATAATATTAGAATTTATTTTTCCCGTAGTAAATAACTTTTAGCGAGAAGGTTGAATCGATTTAAAATTACATTTTATTTAAATAAATTAATTTCCTTCATAAAAATAAAAAACAAACAAACCATGCCTATTTCATCTTAACCCTCTATTGCATGAATTATTAAAATTGTAATAAAAAAAATATTTGTTTAATATAATGTGTGTTAGAAGGGCTTAAAAGACAAAATATGAAATAAAATAATTAAATAATCTTCTTATTTAGAAAAAAAAATCAAAAGCCATTTTTGGCTTCCCATGCATTTACGGTAAATACGCTTACGCCATATTTGGCTTCCTATGCACAACAAGTACCAACACTCATACAAGATTTAATTCTCTAAAATAGTTTCTTTTCTCATTCAAGCAAAGAAAAACGTCACATTCCTCAAATTTTATATGATAACGCAAACAACAATAATTTTGGCATAATTGACGATTATTTGGTACCGATTTACCAAAAAAAAATTCCAATTATGCCTGATGCCAATTATACATGATCGCACTGAATTTAGAGGTTGCGCTTTTATTGTGATTTTATGTGGCCCTTGCCTAGGTGCATGAGATCGTAAGCGTACAAATTTGTCTTGAGGTAGGTGTACCATCTCTTGACAAGATATGTTCGGCATTATGTGTACCAAGACGCCCTCTTTTTCTTGAGATGCTCTTGCCAGCCTTGCAATAATGTTCGGTAATGACAAGCTTGAAATCAAATAGTGACATTTATACGTCGCCACAAAAACGTCTTCATCGGATTCGGATAATGAAATATCGTTACTAAGGGATCTATCGCCAGGAATAGAATTAGTTCATTTAGCAGTGTCACAAAAGCCTGAAGAAAGCATTATGGAAATATAGAAAAATAGAACTCTAAATGCATACTAAGCCATATTTGGCGTAAGCGTATTTTCCGTAAATGTATAGGAAGCCATAAATGGCTCCCATATAAAATGGTGAAAATAATAAACAAAAAACATATATTTAAAAAAATCTTCAACAGGGAATAAAAAAAGAGGTTCTGTAGAACATTATTAATATTTTTTAAAAGTAATTTTCTTCCAATTTCCATTTTAATTTCGACAACAAAACTGCAGTAAAATTAACTTGACACAAGTTTGCGTACGCGTCGGAGAAAAATGAAGGTATACTGACAGGTGACATTTGCTATAGACAATAAAAATTGATTTCCGTTTCAGTTTGATGTACTTAACATTATTACAATAAAAGTTGAAAATTTTTGTTTAAAATTAGGGTAGAAAAAAATTACTAAAGTAAAAAAGCCAAATATGGCTCTGTATGCAATAGAGGGTTAAGTCTAGTTAGTTAGTTTTAGTAGTATTAGGTAGGTATTTTTTATTAATTATCCCGTAGTTTGTCAATTCTAGGCAAACCTTCCAACTCTCTCCAATATGCCATAGATAGTATAGCGCAGAGTAGGTATACAAATAGTAGGTAGTTTTAAAATACCTCTGAAATGTGCAAAGCCGATTATTAGCGAGAAACATTATTTGAGAGTGACATTTTTCAGTGTCATCATGAATTTGACAGTAACATTAATCAAAACCTTAAAAATCTTAGAGAACTGGCGCGGTTTTCAAAACGCAGGCTCATGGTTCTTACAGGACCATAGAATTAAAAAACTACATAAAAGTTATCGCCCTTGTTCGAGACCTTAACCTTTAAAAAACGTCGTCTTTTTTAATCCGATATAATATACTTACCTAATAATTGTATGTAAGATTTATTGCGTAAAATTGGGTAAAATAAAGAAAGGGACTTATCGGGTATTTTTCAAATTTGGACTCTTGAGTTTTTGTTCTTTTTTCAACTTGTGTTCTTTGAGTGTTTGAAGTTCGAAGACTTCGAAGATTACTTTACAGCGCTAGACCCAGGTACGTTTAATTTACATAAACCGCGGGTAACGTTTTAAATATTCTGCCATCAAGACCAATACAATACAATAACCATAAAAAATTGCACAGGTACAGATTTTCTATTATATTTCCTAACAGGCATCAATTTATTAGATAAGTACCTAACATTCTATACTTCTAATAAAACTTAAGTTTTATTTAACGACGTAATTGTAGCGTAGCTAACCATACCATATATAATATATATAGTATCTCACTCCCTAGATACACAACACAACGACGAATTTACTGTTAATCTAACTCTACTTATAAGTAGGTATAGTAAAACCATTTCTAAAATGAACGCCCCTCCACCGAATTTTGTATTTTTTTTCTGTGTATTCTGTTTTTCTGTATTTCCTCTCACACGTTGAAATCATCACGGTTTTGTGGAGGGGAGTTCATTTTTAGAATGGTTTTACTATACCTACCTATTTGTGCACATTGTTGCAGCAAAAACTATGACTGTCGCTGTCCCTGCTCGATCGTACGGTAGGAACCTTCGTATGGTGTACATACCACGTATTACTTTGTGAATACCTTAATACCATGGTACGATGATAGGATGCGATCACTGGATGCGATGTTATGCTATTAATCTTGTTTGTACATAAAAATACCTATATAAATAACCCATACTGAATCTATCGAACGAAAATTGCTATACATTGTGCGACTAATTTAAAGATGCGGTAAATCCGCATGTTGAGTGCTAGCACAAAGGCTTGCCTTGATTTAGTAGTATATCGCGCAGTTTAGTTCTTCGTGCGAACCCCGACGACGAAATCATTCCATCCAGCCGTCGAAGTCGTGTTCTCGGGGGTTTGGGATTACGGCTCTAGAAAACTCTATAGTTGATGTGCCAACAACCAAAAACGAAGGTACATAGCATTATTAAGTTTTTTCCTATTTTCAGAAAATATCCTTCATGACGTTGTGGATGGCTATGGTTGAGCATTTATGGCAGGCATAGCTTTCTTCACGTATCTTTTATCTCGCTCTGTCTTGTAAAATTTTGCCAAAGCATTTATTTTGCCGTCTCACTCTCTCTAGTAATATAACACCGTTGTGCTCGGTCGTGTCACGTAAGATTTTTGTGTTTTTTACATGGAATATAAATGTTTTCTTAAAAAGTTTTATGATTCCTATCTTCCTTGTGTGTTTGTGTACTGAAAGTGATAATTTGTTCCAATAATACCTAAGGTGTTGTCATGATTTAGGTCGTGCTAACTTTCACTCTAACTATAGATAGCTGCTTGTAGCGTAGATAGATGTTTTTCACAGAGATATCTATACGAGCTAGATATTCAATTCAACATCGAGTCGTCTCAAGGCCGAAATATACAAATATCTTGGTATGTGGTTGCCTATAACATATCGACTCTTTACAAAAATCTAAGGTGTACAGACTTATTTTTTCTGATTCAAAGCAAAAGAACTGACTGTCCATTTTGCTAAAGGTACAGTTACACAAGCTCACTAGCGTGTAGAGCGAATATAGCTTTATTTTCCAATAGAACACCGCCCAACTGTGTGTTGGATTGGTTTCACGAAGTAGAGTAATGTAAATGTGTTTCTAATTGTTTTATTTGTGTTCTAAATATTCAAATGTCTCATGACGTATTTAGTTAGTCCTCTGGATAACCTCAAAATTTATTTTAGGCCTATTGGAGTAGCGATTTTGATATCAGGATTTTGGGCATATTGCATTAAAAATCTTAATATCATTATAGATTTTAGCTCTAAACAAATACACATGTTAAGTTAGCATCATAAAACTTGTGCAGGGAGGCACCCAGTTCAAAAGGTCTTATTAATTACTACCTGTAATATCAAAATTTGTAAGTTATCCTACTGGGTACAATATACAGCTCTATATAATTACAGATACCGAACGAGCTGCTTGTAGGATTTGCCGAGCCCGATTATCTGTGATATACAGCTCAGCCTATCGTCCGTCCTAAAAGGTTAGTTGTGTGCCCTTTTAATTGACTTGATTAAAGTTTAGTAGTAAATTTACTACAAAAGTATTTTTATAAAAGATAATTTATTTGGTACATTCAGACAAAGGGTTTTAAAATTATACTTTCTATTTACTTTGACTTTGTTATATTTTCAGCAAGTGTCACAAAGTAGGTCTAATACCAGATGTTTTTCTTGTAGGGCTGGGCTACTCAGGGCTAGTGGCGGGTTCTTGCAGCTTCCAGTGGTGATCTCACCTTGCCCTCAGCCACTGAGGCACTAACACGGATACCTGCAATCTTGACTGCATCACGACAAACCATTGTTACTTAGTGTATAAACATGCAAACTGTGAATAATCTAAGAGATATTGTAGAAAACTCTATTTATAATCTTCTGTAATGTGTTCCATGATTAATTAAGGATATCTACTTGTTACTTGAACATTACTGTTACTGAACCATTGCAATGTAATGATTCCACCTGGTCAGTGGTGGACACAAATATAATTGGTGCTTCTAAGCGATTAGTTAAGAAGAATGAAATAAGCTTTTAGTCGTAATGATGATAGATAAGAGTATTTATAATGTAGATATTGTTGAAAGTATTCACGAAAACCAAATGATTGGCGAAACGCCTGACAACATTCCTTGTACGACAAACGCCATAACAGTCCAGGGTATCTCATACAGTGACCCATATTTCACTAGCTTTAACTTAAACTATAAGATGGCGTTCGGAGCGCCAAAGTACATGAACAAGTCTGATTATGCTTTTAATTCCTTGGTACGTATACCTGAGCCTGGCAATTCATTATTGATAAGGCATATCGTGAAGAGTAACATGGATGACATGACGTCGAACCACCATGACAATAAGGTTGGGGAGGATGAGAGGAGGTTCAGGAATGGAGATCTCACGTTCGCGGGGATGCTGGATCTGACGAGGAAGGAGGGGAGAGTGGTGGAGGAGATGCGCGGCTGCGGGCTGGTGGACAGCTGGGGCGCGCCGCGCTGCCTCGGCCTGCGCGGCGGCGGCGAGAGCTCGCTCAGCGCTGCCAGCGGCTGGGGCAGTCCGCCAGCTTCTGCTAACACAGGTAACTACACATTAGCATCATGTGAAATAATGGGAAATGGGAATACAAGTCGTGTCATATATATCTATCTATGTACGTATATTATATTAAGTATATCAGAAATATAGCACCCGTAACACAAGCTTCGAGCTTACCACGGGGCTAGATGTCGTTGTGTAAAAATTGTCCAGCAATATTTATTTATTTATTATATTCGAATTTAATTTTATCTTCTTAAATGGGAATAAAGTCGAGTCATATTCGAATTTAATTTTATCTTCTGAAATGGGAATACAAGTCGAGTCATATTCGAATTTAATTTTATCTTCTGAAATGGGAATTTATGTCGAGTCATATTCGAATTTAATTTTATCTTCTGAAATGGGAATCTAGGTCGAGTCATATTCAAATTTAATTTTATCTTCTGAAATGGGAATACAAGTCGAGTCTTATTCGAATTTAATTTTATCTTCTGAAATGGGAATACAGGTCGAGTCATATTCTAATTTAATTTTATCTTCTGAAATGGGAATACAAGTCGAGTCATATTTGAATGTAATTCATTTTGTTTTGCGATTTTCACACTTCCATGGACAAGAAGTGAGGAAGATAGTTTTGTCACAATTTTATTTTTAGTTTCTTTTATTTAACTAACTTACAGCCTAAAATTATTCTACACATACCTATATTTCCTAGCTTTCTATCAGCTAGGTAGAGCTATTACTTTTAACTAGGTACATAATATCCCATTTTTAATATAAATCGGTAATTTGTTTGTTGTGCTTCTTTATCTTCACCATGGTAAACTATAAAATCTATGTCATCTTATCTTGTTTGTTTGTCGAAGTCCCTCATGCCCCGCATGTGCCCCGCCTGCCCCGCATGTGCCCCGCCTGCCCTAAAAACTGATTTGGACATTAACCTGTGAATACCACTGAGAATTTAGATTAAATTGCCAACTAGTAACAAAGTTTAGGTTAAATAACTCCGTAGTTCATATTTTTGTTACCATTGAAGCGTGATACGACTATCTTGTTTGTTCTTATAGCAGGTTGATTGATTTGTGGTTTTCATTATCAGCCGGAAACTGGGGCGGCGGCAACTCCAGCGGTCAATCGAATAACGGCACGAACAATACTCAGCAATGGAACAACCAGGCCCAGCGTCCTCCTACCTCGCAAGCCGATCGTAAGTGTCCACTAGGCCCCATCTACTCTCGCTTCTATGGTCTGGTCTATGGTCTAACATCGTCTACTTTTGCTTGTGGTTAAAGGTTTATCTCTTTCAGTGAACAGTAACAAGGGGAATGCCAATCAAATGCCACCAACTAGCGCACCTTCTCAGAATTGGCAATCTTCTCCGCCTAACATGCCAAATTCGCAGCCTAACAATAATGGGGCGCCTGCTACCAATGGTGCGTTGGTACTTACGAGTTACGAATACATTGTTCAGTTGACGATAGAGAATACAATGTTCTGTCTATTTTAGGAACAAACAATGGAGGCAACGGAAATGGAGGTCCTAACCCGCCGATTTCGGCAACCAACGGTAACAATTCCCCGAACGGGAGCAATGGCGGCAGCAACAACAACTCATCCGCTAAAATAGAGCATCTGAATTCCATGAGGGAGGCGCTTTACAGCCAGGATGGCTGGGGTGGTGTAAGTACTCATAATCCATTTAGACTTCCACCGTGAATTTCCCTTCCAACTTTTCCGTAGCCCAGGCTCACTCTGCACTGTTTTTCACAGCACGTGAATCAGGACACCAATTGGGATGTACCCGGATCGCCAGAACCTGGGGCGAAACAGGAACCGAACTCGACGGCCGCTCCGCCCCCGTGGAAGCCGAACGTGAACAACGGCGCCTTCCTCGGCACCGACCTGTGGGAGGCTAATCTGAGAAACGGCGGTCAGCCGCCTCCTCAGCCCGCTTCGAAGACCCCCTGGGGCCACACGCCCACTACAAACATCGGCGGCACGTGGGGCGAGGACGACGACGTCGGCGAATCCGGCAACGTCTGGAACGGCCCGCCTCCCCCGCAGCAGTGGAGCGGAGGCGGCGCCCCGCCCCCGCACTCCCAACAATGGTCGGTTCCTAAGAAGGACGACTGGAACGCCTGGGGCGAGCCGCGCTGCCCCGACCCGAGGCTCGAGCACGGCCGCGTGGACCCCCGCGCTCCGCCGCCCGACCCTCGCATCGACCTCCGCGGTGGAATCTCCGGACGCCTCAACGGAGGCGATATGTGGACTCAGCATCATCAGCATACTGCTCCGCCTAATAAGTTGATGCCTCCTGCGTCCGGCGGTGTCAATCAGTGGAACTCTCAGGTAAATTTGCTGCCAATTTCAACATTGAATGAATGAGATATCTGAAATTAATTTACTAATTAAGATTATTTTACAGGGTCCCAAAGATTCGATGAAAGGATCGGGATGGGAAGAGCCCTCTCCGCCCGCAACTCGTCGCACGGCGGGCGGGTTCGACGATGGTACTTCTCTGTGGGCCCAGCGCGGCGGCGGGATGGGCGGCATGGGCCGCGGCCCGCAAGGCCCGCCTCCGGGCCAGGTGCGCGCGCCGCCCGCACAGTCCAAGCCCGACGCCGTCTGGTCCCACGGACAGCGCAACGGCTCCTGGGAGGAAGCGCACACGCCCTCCTGGGATCAGCGCGAGCAGGGATGGCCCGATGCCGCCGGACCTGGTCTGTGGCCGGGACAGAAGACCAAGCCGACCGGACCCGGTGGCTGGCCTGAAGATATCGGGGAATGGGGCGGACCTAAACCCCCGCAGGGTGGACCTATGAGCGGCAAGCAACTGCCTAAGGAGCTTGTTTGGAACAGCAAGCAGTTCAGGTCAGTTCCTCACACATACTATTACTATTATTATACTATTTATTGACTTACAAATGATCTTTAGGATTTTATGGAAAAAAATGACATAAATCTTAAAAAACATATTGACTATTCCAATAAATGTCCATTTTGTTACATATACAATACTAGCACAACTTGAATAGGTCAGCAATAAAATCCTTTGTGATGATTTGCCATGCTAATAACTAGAGAGTTTAAGACTATCGGTGAGTTGAAATGCAAAAACTGAAACATGTTAAAAATAAGGTCTGTTCCTTACATTACGATTACTCCACTCCAATCATGACCAAACTCATGTTCTACACAGGTTCCTAGTGGAAATGGGATTCAAGAAGGAAGAGGCGGAAGCAGCGCTGCGCAGCCGCGACATGAACACGGAGGAGGCTCTAGAGCTGCTGGCGGGGCGCGGCGACTCCTGGCGCCGGGACGACTTCCACCCCGGCGGGCCCTTCCAGCCGCCGCCCAACGTGCCCAACGTGTCGCCCGCCGTCGTGCAGAAGCTGCTCAACCAGCCGCCGCCGCAGACGCACCATCAGCATCCTCCTTACAACCCCAACAGGTGAGCAGCAATCCATAGACTGACGACTGGTCACCATACTGTGAAGTTGTACTGTCTACGTTTTTTTGTGTTTAAGGTATAGTAATTCTTAGACTGACGATTATCAGCACATTGAAGATGTTTGTCTATGTTTTTTTTTGTATTTTAGAATGTTTTCTATATTTTTTACTTTACTTACCACTAGAGATACAGTGAGTGTGTGCTTTACTGGAATTTTTCGTAATAAAGCTGTTTTTGCGAAGCACAAAGATGCTATTCAATTACTAATATTACAATTATTGTTTCCGTTTCTAGAGAATGGTTGCTTAGAAAGCTTGTTATAGCTTCAATATTTCTGGTTAAAAATACGCCAATTTGAAATACAATTTTTTTTAAATAATAACATGTAAGAGCAAAAAATAAAGTTACCAGTGTTACAATCGGAATGTAGTGGTCATAAACATTACGTTTATTATTTTCAAATTATTTTACTGCTCTGTGGTGCACTGGTGCAAAACAATAGTTTGCTATGTTTGTCGTGCCATTACCACTCAGCCAATACAAGAATAGGTTAGCAATAAAATATTTCCATGATGATTTGCCATGCTAATAACTAGAGAGTTTGAGACTATCGGTGAGTTGAAAAGCATTAACTGAAACACATTTTCAAAGCCTCAATACTAGCTTGTTGTACAGTTTATAAGAATGATGGTTGTTTTTCAGTGGGGCCGGGAACAATGGTCAGCCGAGTGCAGCTCAGCTACGGATGCTCGTGCAGCAGATCCAGATGGCAGTGTCCGCTGGCTACCTGAACCACCAGATATTGAACCAACCCCTGGCTCCTCAGACTCTTGTGTTGCTCAACCAGCTGCTCCAACAGGTATGTCTTATATATTACTTCTTACAGAGTTTACAGGGAATGTTACTTGACGAATTTCAGATTCCAGTCAAGCTTGATTAGGCAGAAAAAATCAAAATAGTCAATATGAGTGTATTTTTTAAACCCTCATATTGTATTATTGATCAATATTTTCAAAAGAAATCTTAACTAAAATCTTCTTGACTACTCCATGCTTTTTTTTTGTTGATTTATTTGTTAATATTGAAAACATATTACGCGTTTGATAATTTTTCATTTTTTATACTTTTATCAGTTCTAAAACTAATAGGGTGCGTCTAACTGCTAAATAAAACGTTAAAAATAAAAAAGGCATGGGTCAATGTATCTCCTGATTACATAATGATCAAATTGGTATACTGCATAGTGACAATGATATTATAGATCATGAATTGCAAATTATGCCCTCAAAACGTTGGTCACGCTTGGTTTAAGTTTACAAGAACATTTGAGTTGAATGATATTTATTATAGCTATTTTACGCAAATTAAAATACATGTAGTAAAAATATTAATATACTAGAAGACGTGCATCAACAGTGGAATCGTGGGATGCAATATAATTATGATTAAGATACGATAGTAACGCATTTTAGAAGATTTTTCACTATTATCTGGGTAAATACGTTAAATTAACCAGAAAAACCTGTTATAGTCATCAATTAATTATTCATTGGTCATATATCTATTTAAGCTGTGACATTTAAGAAATATCAAGTTATAAGAATGTCGCGATAACGATGTTGTCAAACACATTTTTTCAAAGACTTGAAATAAATAATGAAAAAATATAAAATATAAAACGCTGATCTTCAGTTGGAACCATCATAAACGAAGTAAACTAATTGTGAAATAATAATATAATTTTATTAGTAAACATAATAGTTACTAGTTGACCCGAAAACGTTTTTTTAATCAATCACCTAAACATAAACCAATGATCCAAATTTGATAAAATTTGGTAGGTAAATATTTAGACGTCTGGGGCACAGGACGTGGCCCCCATACAAACATAATTAACGCGGTCGGAGTTTACGGGGACAACTAGTGTAGAATCAAAAATAAAGAAAAAACGAACGAAAGCGGTAGTTAAACACAAGCCGGAGAGTTCCCATAGTGCGCCACTCGACATTGACGGATATGGAACTAGCAATTACCGCTATTGATCCCCCTATCGGTTTGTTTCATCTATTGGACTCGTCGTCCCGTCCTATTATTTAGAAGCCTTCTAGTTGATACATTCTGATCTAACGTTTTCGTTTTTCTATCAATTTCTATTTTTGTTCAATCTTTCCTGTGACAATGTTGAGTAATAGAATGAATATGTATTTGGCTGAAACTTTAGTTTAATTAATTAATGAATTAGTTTCATATTTAGAATATTCGATTTTCATAATCTGTATTTTTTAACTGGCCGCGGCACGGGTTTAAAAAACAACGCCACTTTTACCCATAGCCCTTTAGTTGTCAACCACACTTAAAGCTGTTTTGTATTTCATCTCTAAGATATCATGCTAAGAATTTTGTTACTACAACATTTTTTCTATTTCTACTGGATTTTGTATAGGAAATTGAATTTTTGTTGTGTTTCAGATCAAAGTGCTGCAGCAGCTAATGCAACAGAACTCTGTCGCCATGACGAAGGGGCACTCCACCCTCACTCTGCAATACACCATGCAGATAACCAAGGCTAAGCAGCAGATTACTGCTTATCAGGTAAATTATAATGATAATAACACTTTGAAATGTTTTTACGGATGTAATAAATAACAAAGCTTTACATTTTCTCAAAAAACTAAAAAATACAAAACACGTTGGGTAATTTGAATAGACGTAAATCGGATGCCACTTAGCATATTATTATGCTGTAGAAACAAGCGGCCGACTACAGTGCTGATTTTCATGAATCATGTTAATGCAATCAAAAGACAAACTTTATAAATGGTTTTTAACAATATTATTAAATGAAATCGTGTTTTGTTCACCTTCATGTTCTAATATTGAAAAAGATGTAGTAAAAAATGTAATGTAACTTGTGTTTGTTTAGAATCAAATCGCGCAGCAACAAGCGCTGTACATGAAGCAGCAGGCCGGCGGGAACGACCTGTTCAAGTCGGGGCCCGACCCCATGCCTACCTTGCAGAACAACTTCAACGACATGAGCTTGAATAAGGACCCGCATTCTGTAAGTATACCTATCATATTAACATATCATACATTCGATAACTATATAATACTTCTTTATAATAAAAAAAATATTGTACAAAATATTTACAATGTCTGCAGTCTTCTCAGTATGGAAATTATTGAAATGATTGACTGCAGTAATGTCTTCCCATCAGTAATTAAGTAGGGCGTCTAATGTACCGATTTAGTAAATATGTTTTATCGTAACAGTCTTAGAATAGTACCACTCTTTCTGTAAATTTTAAGTTATTCAAAGTTAATAAGCTAGATTCCAAAAAACCAACCCAAATTCTAGTTATTTCGGACGGATGCCGACCGAAATAACTGGAATTTGGGAGGCCTGTGTCTAGCAATGCATGTCCGACGGCACGAATAACGATTATTCGGGTTTTCTTGTAAACACATTATCAATACATATAATACACTACATATTTTTTCACTCATTTAAATCTAATATTTGTTTATAGTCGTACGGAGGAGGCGGCAACCAACAATCTCGCCTGAACCAATGGAAGCTGCCGTCCCTGGACAAAGACAGCGATGGGTCAGAGTTCAGCCGCGCGCCCGGCACCGCCAAGTCCGCTACCAGCCCACTGATGGGCTTGCAGCCTGATTCGTAAGTACCTACTTAAGATAATATTGTATAACAATAATATATGATGGATTATTCTAAATATCAAGAGATTAAGAAAATTAAAAACTGACAAAAACTTATTCATGCTGGTCTAATGTCGATTTCAAATTCAAAGAAATGAACGAGTGTTGGATTGACATTATCACATTTATACATTCCTGTTCACTATTAGAGTGGGATATCCTTCTATATTCTAAATATAATGCTATGTTGTTTCCAGGCCGTGGGGCGTGGGGCGCGGCAACGAAGGCTGGGGCGAGGCCGGCGTGGGCGTGGGCGTGGGCGTGGACGCGGCGGACGGCAAGGACTGGCCGTCGCACGCCGCGCACGCGCCCGTCTACGACCTCGTGCCGGAGTTCGAGCCTGGCAAGCCTTGGAAGGTAAACACCAAAATAATTTAAATTAAAAATAATGTCGTTACACCTCTCTCTCTTCCTTAAATTCCTCAAGAATTGGAGGATCTCGAAATTTAAGACTTAAATGGTCAGGAATTATGGAAGCTATTGGCGGAACAAATGAATTCAAGAAAATTTGGGAAGCAAATAGAATCATCGAAATCAGTTCAGTTCGTTAATCCGCCATGTAGAATTTTAGGATCAATATACCTATGCTGTTTATGTTTTAATACGATTCCGAATTTAGGACAGCACTCTAACCATACATCATTCATAGAAAGATCTTTCATCATTCATAGAATCTTTGGTTCAATAAAATGTAAATAAGACATAAATTATGTATATCCACAATGCCGCAAACGAAGCTGCTGGCAAGAGCTAACCTAAATAATAAAATGTTTTTACCCCTTCATCAGCTGATTGAACTGTCAGTTGCTTCGTTAGTAAACATGCTACATTGAGAATGAATAGAGTATAGACTGATTAACATTTCTATACAAACAAGATAATCAACCGAAATTAACCAAGAACCAAACCTAAATTAAACACTTGAGAAATAGAGGCACAGTTCTTTACATTAAACATTAAATAATCACAGGGTAATCAAATGAAGAACGTAGAGGACGACCCAGCGATGACTCCGGGCTCCGTAGTGCGCTCGCCGCTGTCTCTCGCCGCGATAAAGGACTCTGAGATGCTCGGAGGCAAGACTTCCCCTCCCGGCAGCGAGAGGTCGCTGTCCTCCTCCACCTGGTCGTACGCGCCCGCGGGCGCCGGCGGCGGCGGGGTTAAGACTGGAGCTGATTGGGGCGCTAAGGTAAGTACTAAGACCAAAGGTGAAGCAGAATTACCAGCTTCAATAAAGGACTCTGAGAAGCTCGGAGGCAAAACTTCACCAGTGGCTCTGGGGTTAAAACCGGCGTTGATTTGCGCTAAGGTTAGTGGTTAGAGTTGAAGGCGAACCAAATACTAACTAGATTACAGTTAACTAATACTATACAGAATTACGTAGTTCATTATTGTTGAATACTGGATGTAAGATTTTGCCAATATGTGAATTTCCCAATTCACCTTGTCCTCATTGGCTACGGCTATTGTTCATTTGGTGAAGTCAAGTGCATATTCAAATGAAACTTGCAAAACAATTGCTACTTAGTCTCAAGTAAAGGCTTTTCTTATTGGAGGTTACAATAGGACCTCTTACATATTCTTATCACACCGAAGTAGCCAAATAAGCTCGAAGTTTATGTTATGGGTAATAGATGTTAAAGATTTGTTTGTTCTTTATAGCAGCCCCGGCCCGCGCCCCCCGGCATCTCCAAGCCGTGGCCGCAGCACCACGCCGCGCCGGCCGCCAACCAGCAGCGTCTGCCTTCCTGGCAGGCCTCCACTTGGCTGCTGCTGAAGAATCTGACTGCTCAGGTAACTTAACTCCTTTTTCCGCCGTCTTTCAACAGTCTTGATGAGTAAAATAGGAATGTCAAGTCAGTCAAACATTTCTATTGATTTATGACATCACTGTCCGAGCTCGGCGGTGCAGCCTTGCAATGCTGCTGTGATTTTAGGGTAAATTGCTTATTATTGTATAAAAATATTAACCTTGATGTTTGTGACAGATTGACGGGTCTACGCTGAAGACCCTGTGCGTGCAGCACGGACCGCTGCAGAACTTCCATCTGTACTTGAACCAGGGCCTCGCCCTCGCGCGCTACTCGACGCGCGAGGAGGCTGCTAAGGTAACTGCTCCACTTCATTGCTTGTATTGCCTTTTAAATAAATAAGTTCTTTTAAATAGACAATTCACACAGCAACATCTAGCCCTGTGTGAGGAGCGATTATAATAGTCTTTATGCATAAAAAACTCTGAATACTCAAAACAAATATCCATCAATCATATAAACTTTTTCGAATCCGCAACCAGCGTCGAAGACAAAGGAACATAGACGATCACATCGAATGTTTTTCAGTAAAAAGGCAATACATGTGCTTGGTTGGGTTTTGCATAATTGGGATATGGGTTGGTTTTTGAATGACGTTAATCCGGATATAATGTGTTCAAAAAACGCATACTGCAGAATCCATCAACAAACAAAACAAATTAAGTACAAAAAAATAAGTGACTGATAGTTTTATTTATTTTTGAATTATATAAGTCCATCCAGTGGACATTGGATTCGCGGAATGGGTACAAAAAATTATGTGTGTGTTTAATGTTTTGTCTGATAGTTCTATTTATATTACGTAAATAAGGGTGATTATGATTAATATGTTGTTGAATTGGCAGGCCCAAATGGCGTTGAACAACTGCGTGCTGTCCAACACGACGATATTCGCGGAGTCGCCGGCCGAGTCCGAGGTGCAGCTCATCCTGCAGCACCTCGGCTCCGGCGGCGGCGGCGCCTGGCGCCCCGGCTCGCAGGCCGGGAAGGTACGATCCAATATACAAATAAACAAACGCTCCATGCTTCAGAACACTGTTTATCCAGAAATTAAAATATTAATAAATATTCCTGGAAAATTCACACAGCAACATCTAGCCCTGTGGTAAGCTCAAAACTTATCTTACGGGAGATTTCTGATACATGGTTCTAAGAACTGATTGCAGACTAAAGAGAAAGCATGTCAATTTACCAAGAGCATTTCCAGTTCATCTAAATGTGGTGTTAAACCGGCGTTATTTAATATATTCGTTTGTCACCAGGAGGCAAGCTGGGGCAGCAATTTCCCCGCGATGTGGCCCGACTCGCACGAGCAGCGCGCCACGCCCTCCTCCCTCAACTCGTTCCTGCCCCCGGACCTCCTCGGCGGAGAGTCCATCTGAGCAGGCCCCGTCTCATCGACGCCTAGTCACATCCGCGCCCCATCAGGTATTTGACTGGTCCGCTCAACTGCGGATGGTCCGGTCGACGCGGGACTCTATAACTTAGCTCTCTGTCGCGTGTCATCGGTCGAATACCGTGCGGTGCGGTATGTAAGTGTTCACCTAGCGTAGTGTATTAGCTCCTCTCTACCAAATGACGTAGGTAATTAGGAGTCGGCGCGGGTACCTCAGTCACCCCCGCGGCCCGTATCGCTGTATTTGTATTTATTTTGTTGCGCCGACGGGGCTGTTGCTGTTTCGCCCCGGAGGCTGTTGAGTTTCTTTCGTGCTAGTTTTATTTTTTTTCGTTTTTAAAAAACCGTATTTAATTATTTATTTATATTTTTTTTTCGAGTCGATCGCGAGCCTCCGTTTTCCATTAGTGATATTTTTATTCAGCAATAAGAGCATTTCGCGGAGACGGCGCGGGTCGGCCCGGCTTCTAAGGCCGGTTCCCGACTCGCGCCGGCGATGCGTTTTATAATTAGTTGTATTTTTATAAAGGTAACAAAATTTGAAATTATGAGATTTGAAGTGCATTCTTCTAGTGGTAATTCCTTTAAGCAGCGATTATAGTCTGAGATATACAAATATTGGTTAGGAGGTCGCGCCAGTGGCGCCGGCCCTGTGATGTAAGTATCTTGCCTAAGTAAGGATAATAATCTATTTTGTTGAGCATCTGTAGCGCGCCGTCACCGGCAATGCTGATGATGCTGATTTCCCCAAATTTTTTCCAGTATTTGTGATTCAAGTGCCACTTTAAGTTATATTGAAACGATTATCTAGATTATACGATTAATATAAGGATAACTTAATGAAGATTGTTTTATCATTTTATATATTACATTTGTGAAAAATGTTACTAAAGTACTATAATTAACAGTAATTTAAATATTACACTTTTGTGTATAGTTAACTTAAAATTAGCCATATCAATAACTTATAGAAAAGATATGTGGTATTTTATATAGGCTCAATTTCAACGTTATTTAAAGTGAAAATAATGCTTTAGACATTGTATTCTGTTAATGATATACTTGTAGCGGTAGTCTCGCCGGTATTAATGAATGTATAAATGTAAGATTACCCGTAAGTCCTACCTTAGTTCTCCTAAGAATACTATGATATTGACGGCAACGATAGTGGGTGTAAGTGTTGTTTCGATATGAGAAAGTTTATTTACAATTTTTATTTACTTTTTAATTTATCGATGGTGTGCCACAGAGTGACTCTGCCAAACTATATCATTACCAATATTGATTGATTGATTGGGCGAGCGTGGCGCGCGCTCCGAACGCGGCCGCGGCGCGCCTTCTTCCAGTGAGTGATCCTTCGTATAAACGTAACGAATGTATTGCTAGGCTAGAACCACTCTTCACAAATTAATCTGATAAGTTAGAATACGCGACTTTGGACTTGTACTTGTGCGTCTTTAAATAAATTCTAATCGCTTTGGACCTGTTTAGTCTAGTAATAAAATAATAAATGTTCTATATGTGTGATGTGTTCATCTAGTGACAGAATTAGTATTTGTCATGTCTACCTTATCTCATAGGGACCGACGTACTGTTAAATATTTACATGAATTGCATATTCTTCGTTGCCTTGTTTGCATATCTCGATTGAGTGCAGATTTGATTTACACGATCGTATATTTTCTTATCGATGGTTAAACTGTAAGTAATAGTTGTGTGTGAGACGTCGCATGTCGATGCATGCGCCACCGAACAAGCAGCGCGCCCGCGGGCCGCTGGGTGCCAAAGAATTAATATCAAAGATATGTATCCAGACGCAATTTGCATTTCTCTGCCTGGGCCTCGATCTTACAAATTCCCGCCCGCCGAGGCCACGGCCCGGAGGCCACGCGCCCTCGGGCGCCTCGGGGGGCCTCGATCCAGGCTGTTGTCAATTCTACTATTATTGTCGTAAAGCTCAATTTACGTGAGGGTCTTTATTTTTATTGACTAACTACGTCATAGTATAAAAAAATATTTATTATTTTTAAATCGATATTGTTCTGTCCACATTATTTGATAACGGATTACGCCTAAATCTCAGTCGTTAACTGGTGCAAATCGCAGCAATAAAATACGTCATTATAATTTTTATAAATTAGTGTTTTTAAAATTAGACAAGCCGAAGAAACGGAGAGTATAATGTTCCAGTGCCCTTTAGAATACGTTGTCCATAGTTTAAATATTAAAAGACGAATGTGTCATGCCTTCAAAATGTTTAGTCAGTTAAAGTTATCAGTACTTAAATAAATGGGTAATAAATAAAATATATTTGTATGGTCATTTAACGTGTTGTAACGGTGTAGTGCCGTGTAGTGTAGTCGACGCACGGCGAGGTTGTGAGAATTACTGAATCTCCTTTCGGTTCAATGACTGCATCATTATTTCCTGCACACAATTATTGCGCCATGTGCAATTTAGTCTGTGTTATTACATTGTTGTGTATTTATAAAACTTACATTATATTCTGTAATATGTATATTGTGAAATTATATTCGTAAAGAAAAATATACGCTTCACGCTTTCATTTTTAACATTTTTCGTGACTTGTTTTTTGTTATTTAGAGTAAATTTACGTACCTAAAAGTAATTATAATAATTATATTATCGTAGGTGTATTGTAAGAAAAAAATAAATAAAAAAAAAAACAAAAAAAATATAATAAAAAAAATAAAAAAGCAATTAAAGCAACCAATGATTGTGCCTCAATGAACTGTGGTACGTTACCGTAACCGATGGCAGGTTTAATTGTTTCCTCGAAGATTTTATTGTAATGAATTGTGCGGTTGGCACGTTGGCACGCTCGCCCTGCGATCGTCCGCGAGACAATACGGCGAGCCCCCGCCCAAGCCTTTTGTGTAATCATTAATGAGCTTAGCTGTTTTAATTTTATTAAGTAAGTGTTACTTCATCAATCATTTTATATATATATTTACATGTAAATATTTTTATCCATTTAATATTTTGGTTTTCATGAAGTTTACCCGAATTTAAAATCGCATAATTTTAGACGTTTTTGCGAGGCCGTTTGATTTTAATCAGGCGGGTTGCGTCCTCCGCTCATACATAATCAAATGCCAAAGTCGATTTCTGAATGCCATTTAACGACCACTGATGTGTGTATCTATCTGTACATGACTTGTTACATCACAAACATTATCGTACAAATGGAACCATTTACTAGAACGCCGACAATGTAGGTCGCCTTTCCCAAGCTGCTCCGGTGTTATTTTAGCTCAACTATTATAATAGTTTGCTCATATTGTTGTTAATTTAAATAGTTTTATGTCTTATTTAACGCTTCCTTTTACGTGGAATTAAATTTTTTAATTATTTTCGTGGTAATCTCCAAATTAGTTTTAAAGTTCTGACTAAATGCTGCCGCGATTCGTATCTGGCAAATACATGCCGCCTGAGACGCGTTTGTCGATCGCGCTGTGATGTGTATTATTTAATGATTCGTATTATTGTTGCGCCGGTCCGTTGTTGCTCGTTGTTGCCTGCATTTTTGTCACTGCCTCGACTCTAGTCGCGTTTAAAATCAATCGGTTAAACCGAGAAGGCAGATTGTAACGTATCTTCACAACATCAATGCTCGTTTCGGAACGCGCGCGGGTTGTACACGGGTCGCTATGGATATCGATTGGCTTCTCCATTTAGCTTGACATCATTTACCGCTTTCTCGAGCACTTACTTCTAACAGTTTTAGGGACCAAGTTATTTCACGTTTAGCACATTTATTTACCAACTATAAATAATTATACAAAAGACATTCATAATGAAACTAAAAACGTTCGTGTTCTATTGACGTCTTGTTTTTAATTAAGTGATAGCGTTTGATATTCATAATGGCCTTTTAATTTTAACATTAGATAATTGCTTGAAGTATTTTATTTATGTATGGTATATTTTTGTAGGTAAGATATTTGTCTTTGTCCTGATACAATAGCACATTAGGTGATATTCTACAATGAAACTAGTCTTCCTATGAGTGGGTGTTGTCGCGTATGGACGAGGGTCCGCACCGAGGCGCTCGGCGAGAGGCAATCATTCCTCTAGTCTTGTCTAATTAGTGGTGCGATATCGTAATACCAAATATATAAACGAAGGCTTTGACGTCGTCTATCTAGTGTAGGAGCCCGGCAGCTTGGGACGACGACCCTCGCCTCACACCTTTCTTAGTATTAATTATGCATTTATCTTCGTCATAGTCACTCAATCATATTTATATTAATTATGCTAATGCCTAAAATTGGGAATATCAGATTTTATTTAGGATGTTTAATATTTTACATTTTTAGCGTTTAAATATCTAAAATTTACCTTAATTATAGTGAACGGATTTTGTATTATTATCGGTAAATAGCTGTAAGACAAAGGGTGTTCTTAATAGAAACACACAACTGAATAAATACAAAATAATAAAAAAATAATAATGTACTGAGTGACTTACGCGTAAACAGAGGGCCATTGAAAAATGTTGAGCTAAGAAAATTTTCTTGTATGTGGTAATTATAAGTAATTGTGATTGCTGCGAATATTTTACCCGCTCGTGTGTAGTTTAGTGGCGCCCCCGCCCTCGCCGGCGGGACTCAATCAATAATATTGCATTTTATTCGTTATATCGCTGTAGAGTTTATCATAATATATCCTATGTATATGTGTGTAGAGCCGAGCCAACCCCACCAGGTAACTAATTGATGCAGTAGACTCGTAGACCGCTCTGCTGACGACACAACATGCTTCTAGTCTGTCGCATTCGTGCTTGTGTATGGATACGACCATACTCAATCGAGCATAATTAACGATCATTGTCCTATTTAAACTAGCTTGTATTATTCTTTCATTAGATCTCTGTTGTACCTGTGTCAAATTGTTTATATTCACGTTCATTCGTACTGTAAGTGTACTGAGCCAGTCTCGAAGACTCCGCGCTTATACGTAATTGTGTAGTTCCAACGACCAAATTCCTTAATGTTCCACTTAATTGAACTAAAAAACCTCTCGATTTTGTCTATAATTGTATTCGCATCAAAACAATACTCTGCGGTCTTATTAGTCACTTTTGTACCTTGATTGTACTTGAATAATATCCTATGTAAGTGAGGAATGAATAATCCAATTCTGAAATATACTTAATTTAAATTTTGACAGACTGATATCTGTGATTAAGAAAATATTTTTAATATTATCCAGTGAGTCGGATGAAAATATTTATTTTGTTAGAGGTTTCCTACTGCCTGCGCCATGGTTACATGGCTTGCTGCTTCGTTTGTTTCTTACTTTAGTGGTGTATTCCGTCGAGATTACATTTTCGAGAGCATTAAATGGTACGAGCGACTGCTGCCGTTGCTATGTTGTAAGGAACTGGTTTATATTAGTTATAATCCCCACCAAGTTGACTAGCGCGTGCTCAGCAGTCTCGCAGCCTTCCAGCTGCGCACAGAGACTGACACGTAAACCATTCTCTATTACCACCGAAGTCACTTGAACGCTGTATCCCCTTGACTCATTCATTGATCTTGAACGTTGCATATCGATTACATTTCTATTTCGAAATATTTTGTTGTTATCATATCCGTATTCCCGTAGAGTGCGTTAAGTTTATAACTTTAAGTTTAAAAATATAAAAAAACACTTAAGTCGCCTTTTAGTATTGTAGTAACACCTCTCTAAATATAAAATTATCGATTGGCGTTTTTTAGATAAAGTAATATTTTTTGTACCACCTTTGAGTTAAAAGTACAACGTTAGTTAATAAAAACATGTTTTCAGTGACGTTTTTATCGTAATGATATCAGATTGACGCTAATCAATAAGATAAGTGTAGACTTAAGCCGTCTCTTCTCATCATAATACATAAAATTCTCATCGTATTTCTATTGGAACACTTATTGTAATATGCGGATACTTCAATATGGCATAAATTATATCAATAGGCTAAAATTAATATTGAAATGTTTCTCTATAAATCTCTGTGATGGGAAAATTATTCTAAAGATCTAGTATTAACTGAAAACGAAGCAAGGGTCGTACCATGAGTCGATTTCCGGACGTTCACCGCACTGTGGACGTTCGTTCGGGATTAGTGTAATATTCTGCAGCTGTCATGTTAAGACCCAAGTTTCCCTGTGACTTTAAAAGTTGAACTTTTCAGTCTTTTTCGCGCAAAGGGTTGTGTATTATTTTTTATGTAGTACAAAATGTGTTCGCAATTTGATTGCTGATGTAGTGTTCCTTATGTTCTTATTCAAATTTGTTGGGTATTTATTTTTAAAATTGTATTCTGCCTTTCGAAAGTTTAATGTAACCGGCAAGCCTATTTTGTATTGTAAGCTATTTCCGGCTGCCTTAATAGTTGTATGACACGAATCCTCTTAAGTAAGTTCCATCACGTACCAAATAATAGAGTTGCAGGTGTCGGGTCGGCTGCCGTAGCCCTGACTCTCGCCCGTCCCTACTCGGAAGTGGCATCGACTCTGGGGATCCCCGCAAACATCACGCCTTCAATTTAAATCATATCGCTTCTTTTCTCTTGAGGCCTGGGATGTCAAAGAACAACAACTTTATTGTGAGTTGTGAGTGTTCGATCTTCGACGTCTCAAAGTCGATGTCGCTGTCTAAGATAGAGGCGTGGGGCGGAAACGAGCGGACGGCAGCGACAGCCGCGCCGTGTCTATATTATGTGTATGTATCATTACCTCATTCAGTAACCTCAGTGCGGTTTCCACGCCAATTCGCCCCGTACTTACGTGAACTGTTATTTGGTACACTATCAAATTATTTCTCTCATTAAGTTAATTTTAAGGTGTTTTATCGTGAATTTTTATCAGTGTATCAAATAGTCAATATATTTTACTGTTATTTTTCTGATACTAAAAGCAATTGTATATTACAAAATATAACAGGAGAACAATAATTATTATGTAAGTGTAACAGTTAGTGAATTTAAGTGTGCTATTTTCCATTCCAGAACTCAACGATGACAATGTTCTTGTAATAATACTTATGTTCGGGTTTTAAAAGATGTTATTATTGTATAATTAAACTAAACCTTATGTGATTGAAATGCAATGTTTAGAAGTATTTTTATTCTTTATTTTTACCATTAATTAATAATAATATATGTAGTTAGTAGAGATCTATTTGAGAGTCTAATGTATCAATTATTTGTAAAGTTGGCTGTAACTTAGAAGTTACAATAAGTAGAAATATTTTACTATAACATTTGGAGCAAATTTTATGTAGATGACATAGTTGTTTGATGATTGTGAAGTGTTTGTATCGTACTGTATCGCAAGTTAGCGCAACTCGTACGCAACGCACAAGGGCAGTGGCGGCCGGCGACCGAACCCGCGGGCCGCCACTCTCCGCACACCATTATTAGGATAATTCAGTTACGCTGTAAGGATATTTTTCTTACATTTCGATAAGTGTAATGTTTATAGTTGGTAGGCAGTACATAATGTATAACAAAAGTCCCTATATATTTGAACTGATGACAGAAACGCATGTTATATTTGTGGCCTCTTTACGAATAAGATCTAAGTTACATGTTAAAGAAAATTAATTTTGCTATGCAGTATGAACAGAGATGATACTCAATAAATTGCCAAAAAGTTAAATACTATATGCATAGATACGATAATTTCTTTTGGGCATATTATTTTGAATTTATGCAAAACTTAGATTATGATTAAGTAGAACGTAGATTATATTTAGTGTGAATGCATAAATATTATTCTATATTATATAACTAAGTGAATTTGGAAATTATCAATTCTGTATTGTTCATAAGTTTAGATATAAATGGGTTTAGCCACATTCTGGCTGGTTTGATATGTATGTTAACTTAATTGTAAAAAAAATAAAAAATCAATAAAATATCTGTAGTTTTATTTAAATTCCTTTGACACTATATCTAATTTTTACTTAAACACAAAAATGTGTAATATTAAGTAAGGTTTTTTCAGTTTCTCATTAATGAGGAATACTTAAAAAAGTTTTGTAGGTAGTTTCCTCAGAGTACCTAAATCAGAGACAAATAGCCTAGATAAGTCATTATTTCTAACTGCTAACAGCATAGTTATCATTATTGTTTAACAAACAGTAGGTAGGCCTTTGTGCGGGATTAAAGTAAATAACTCTGCATAAATTTACACAAAGGTATCTCAAATATCAACAGAGTGACTGTCTCTGGAAAGTTCTGATTGTGTCCATGTGTTGACAAACCTGTACCTACCTTTGAAGACTAGGTTGAGCACGTTGGCGATATGTTTCAGAATTTAAAAAATAGTTGCTTTAGTACCTAGTTAGATAACAAAAAACCAGGAAGATAATTAAATTAGCGTTGCTATCCCTTTCCTACTAACAACTGTAGGTCCAAAGCACCACCACATGACATGCATTATCTACCTAATGCAACACGTTTAGGCTTGAGAGATTTAGCTTGGAGGAGGTTAAGTAGGTAGGTAGGTACACCTAGAGTCACATTTTGACAAGCCCGATGGTGTTATTAGGTTGCTGCTAATTAAAACGACATAGAAGACGATATAGGCTCCGATTTCAAACACAATTCTTAGGCCGCTTGTAGACGTCCGTTTTTTTCACCGGATAACGGACCGTCAATAAACGGCTATCCTTGTATATGTACATATTTTTTTACCGGATGGATGGACTGCCGTCTATTTGCGTTAGATTTGAACTGGTAGTCAGAGATTACACACGTGTGAAATGTCGAATAATTGATGATTAAACGAACTTACCAAGTGAAGTTCTATCATAATTATACGTTGCGTTTTTTCCGAAGAAATAAGTCCTGAAATAACAATATTATCACTTGTAGTAGGCATAATTGTGCACCGTTAACATCACTATAGTTTAGAGTATTAATAAATCAAAGTCTTTCGGCGCTGTCAGGCTGTCACTGCCACCTCGCTCGCTAGTACTTCATTTCGTTAAGAGATATATTACATCAGATAAGTATTCTTGAATACTTTTGCTTGATTTTGTTGACGAAATCAAATCAGCATCAGGGTCCTTGGGTTGGGAGGGAATTGGTACTTATTTCTTCGGAAAAAACGCAACGTATAATTATGATAGAACTTCACTTGGTAAGTTCGTTTAATCATCAATTATACTAGCGTTTTTTCCTTCAGAAATAAGTCCTGAAATAACAATATTATCACTTGTAGACTTTTAGAGCTGATTGAGGAAATAAAATCGCATTAAAATTACTCAATAGAGTAATTATAGTAAATTAAGTTGAACTTAGAATTATGAGTGACTTCACTCAAAATCATATATAATTTATATGTCATGATGTGGGTAACCACTATTTTGCTCATTAAATAAATTCCAAGATTCTTTACCCTGTTATAATTATATTATTTTGAACAGTATTTTTATTACACTATCAACATAAAAATGTTGTGGCTTTGTGTGTTAAAGAAAATCTCATAATTGAAAATGTTCTCCAGGTTTGTATGATTGTTCTTTTGCAGAACCTTTCCATTGCAAAGGAAGAACCGTTTTTGTTGTAATTAGTAATAATTAGTAATAACATAATGTTTAAACATTCGTAATTACATAATGTTTAAATATAGCTGTTACTCTCTATGGTTAATGCATGGCTTTACTATGATTTTTTTTTTTTTTTTTATAGATAAAGGGCTTTCCTAAACGCCAATAAGATTCACTGGTGATAAACGATCATACTCGTATCAAAATAGATTCAGATTCTATTCGGCTTACTAGTACCAAAAACATTTCTAAAGTCAGTAAGACATTTTTTGTACTATTTTTTACTGAAATCGATAGTTTTATTTACGGGGGAGCAAACTCCAAAACATCCATAGAGGATTTAAACTTTTGATCGAATATTCATGTATCCGATCGTCTGAAAATTATGTTTGAATTATTCAAAGGAGTACCAATAGGAACGCTTTCTTGTTGCTATTGAGTATACATACAGTTTTGTTTGTATGTAAAGTTAAATAACTGTGGTGAAAATAATGATATAATATATAAAAATTGTTGTAAACAACTCTCAAAACTGTAAGAAATATTAACTTCACAAATGTGTATGTATGTATGTATATTTAAATATACACGATCTTCCCAGACAACTATTGTGCTACATACTTGGTAGAGATTATACTTAATGATTATTTTTGATGTCCCCGTATGGTGGAGATAATATAATATTGTCTTAGCGACAAAAAATCAAATTAACACGTAATTGTTGCTGGTCAATTAAGATTAATGATTATGTAAAAAGTTTCTAAATAACAGATACAACGGCTAAATATACCAATTGGGAATAAAGCCTCTTCTTCAGTTTTGTAAATAATTGTTTGACTGTGAGTCAAAAAGAAACCGTAGAAACGTAGTATAAAAAGGTTTTAGCCCAAGACAACGTAAAGGGAAGATGTCAGGCGTGTCTAGGCACTTATTCTAGACCTTACAAGTCTCATTTTTTTTTTTTTTTTTTTTGGTATTTGCAAAAGGTAAACGTTTACTAACGTTTTTCGAGGACGTGTCGTGACTTTCGAGTCGTGACTTTTTTCAAGTTCCCAGTGTGAGTAGAAATATGACTGTTTCCTTTTCTGTCGACGAACTGTCGATAATTCACTTAGAGAGACTGGATTTCTTTCATTCTATTGATGTATGAATGCAAAAAAAGAATTATACATGTAACCTATAATGATAGTAGATAATTTGCAGCTTTATTTGTATGGAAATTTATATTATAATTCGACCAAGGTCTAGCCGGTACCTTCACTACAACCACACGAACCATACCCCGTTGTTGAGGCGCCAGAATTAACAATACAACTCTTATCTACAGTATTGTCATTTTAAATTCTTTAAAACGATTATAGGGTAGCGTGGAGCTACCATTATTTTAGTCGAATGGAGAAAATAAAAAGATACAATTTTAATGCTTATAACAAAGGCAATAAATTTCTGGGCAAGTGCACACTAGAAAACCGACTATGCAGTGGTTGGAAATACCACCTTATTTCATATTCTATGTTTTGATAACTTTATCCAGATGTTAATTTCTTTAAAAATGCGATGTGTTCCATTGCATGACAGCTGGTGCATCCCGTGGGTGCAAAACATGAATCATGGGGTTTAACTCAATAACACGTGTATTTGTAAAACCCTGAATTTATATTCAAACGAAGTTGAATTCATAATAGGTCTCCAGCTAACCCAGTCTTAGACATTATGATAGAAATCAGTTATAAAACTATATATAATAATATATAGTTTACATAGTAACTATGTAAGTTTCAAACGGTTACATTGATAGTTATTATTATATAAAATGATATTAAAAATGTAGCAACGCTAATAGTAGATTATCTGAAGCTATTCATGGTTCATAACTTTAGGAAGTTACTACTATACACTTAACAGCAGAATATTCGTAATTATATTTTGTGTCATGTAAACACGTTAGTGTATCACATTGAGAGAGAATTTGGAAATAGTTGTACGTATTATCCGTAATTCAATGGACGTAGGTAGAAAAAAACTCTCCGACATGCACACATGAAAACTGACAATAATTTCTAAGTTGCCAGTGATGGCGCATCCTACAGCATACAGCCAAGTAGGTTTGTATATTTCATGTTGGTAAAACACGCTTGGTCTTGACCCGATATGTACATCGGTCATAATGCGGCTGGTGCCGCGAGGCGGAATCTTCTTTTGCACAGCTTATATTTAAGATGCACATTTCAATTCGATATGGATTTTAAAAAGATTCCAGGAATGAACTTATAATAATATAAGATAGTTGAGCACGCTGCGATGTCTTGATTGCTGCGATCCTTCAATGCTGGATTATATTACTATTGTACACAAACCTTTAGTTTTGTACTTAGGTCTCACCAAGAGGCGGCCCGAATGTTAAACGACTGTTTAAAAAATAAAAACATCTGTTTATAAGTAGATAACTGTACCAAGATGGTAGTTACTATGGGTTATTGATGTCGGAAATACGATCGATGGTTTTTGGGTACCTCGTCTCCTCTATGCTCGGCGGCTGTGTCGGCGGTGTGTCCACTGCTGCACTGGCGTTGAACTGGACTACGGATGTAGACTTCTGGATGTGCGGTATTATTCGATGCGATCGGCTGTTTCTTTGTAAGATTAGCCAGTTTGCATCAAAGGTACTGAAAAAACCTAATAACAGATTCAGAATGCTGAATATTTCATAATTCAACCTTGTAAACCTCTTCATAGCTCGTTCTAATTGTTCTACAAGACTAATATTTATAAAGTTGCGTATGTTGGTCACAAGTAAACCACTTTATAGTTTGCTTATCTATTTCGCTTCAATCCCAAAATAATCGGATACGTATGGAAGGAAACATTTTATGCAGGAAAATCTACAACTTGCAGGATGTAGTAATAATAATAATAAAACATAGGTATTATAGGTATACATGGTATACATAATAGATAATTATGATATCTTGATAAATATCTAATGGTGATTGTTTGTATTATTTATAATGCAAAAGTAAGTAGGTATTATGCATAGTTACCTACTATGCATAAATCACCAAGTAGAACTACTCTATTCCATATTATTTTTCAAATAAGTGGACGTTAAGTATAAAATTTAAAACAATTTAATAATTACACAGAGGATAAACCCAAAAGTATATCCGAATGTATCAAATAAATTTTACTTGTGTAACACTACACTGTAATAATGTCAAATCTTTGTGTTTTGTTTTGCCCAAAGTGCCGTATGGCGATGGCCTAATAATAGTGCCACCCAATATTTTCCCATAGATTTCGTCAAACCGACGTAGGGATATGTTTATCAGAAGATAGGCTGCAGCGTCATTTGTGTAGGTACTTAACCTTTCAACTCACTGTGGTAAATTAAATTTGCCGCTAACAAACCTTTTAGTGTGGTGGATACACAAACTCCCCAATCTATGGGGTTTATATTCATCAACTCCATGTCCAGATGCAATGAGGGAAGTAGAATAAGTGAGACAGCCCATAGAACAGCTCGATATAATTATCTTCTAAATATGTTGTACAAATGCGATGAGTCAGCCCAAAGATCAGCTCGAGTGCATTAACTTGTTAATTTGATAGTCAATATGCGATGAGACAGTCCTGAATACTGCTCGAATGCATTGTATATGACTATCATAGTACATTATTAGTATAAATACGTATTGTTGTACACAGAAACTAACACAGTATCTGTTTTCAATAACCCACATTTTAAATGCGGGTAGCGCTTTATGACATCATTGTTGCGATGAGACTGTCCGATGATCAGCTCGAATGCATTTTTGTTGTTTTTGCGCACGATATGAACTACATAAGTAGGTACGCATGTAATAATAAATTGACTTTTCAATAAACCACATTGCAAATGCGGGTAGCGCGTTACGACATCATTGTTGCGATGAGACTGTCCGATGATCAGCTCGAATGCATTTTTATTGTCTTTGCGCACAATATGAGCTAGGTACATAAGCTTTCAATAACCTACATTGTAGGTGAGGGTAGTGCGGCATGACATCATAATTATGAGACTGTCCGACGATCAGCCCGAATGTATTTTTGTTGTCTATGCCCACAAAATAGCTAAGCATATTTTTAATAAGAAATTGACTTACCTTTTTCAATGGTATGATTTGGTTCCGAGTCACTTGGACTCAACTTGGATTTTTATAACAAATTTTATGATTTGTAGTTGATCACTTACGTAAGAATGGCAAATTAAACTTGTTTTGGCCATGATAAAACGTAATTATATTATATTGGACTAGTGCGAAACTTTCGCAATTTTACGTGACGAACGGTTGAGCACTAAAATGCGAATGAAGTACTAGCGAGCGAGGTGGCAGTGACAGCCTGACAGCGCCGAAAGACTTTGATTTATTAATACTCTAAACTATAGTGATGTTAACGGTGCACAATTATGCCTACTACAAGTGATAATATTGTTATTTCAGGACTTATTTCTGAAGGAAAAAACGCTAGTATAATAAGAAAAAAAAACTCGTATTGGCCTACTATTTGTACAAGAAGAAACAAAAACAAATAGAAAAACGTAAAAGGTCATCGTGGGTTCATCCTATATTATTGGAAAGGGAAAAATATATAAAGTACAGGCCTATTATCAACCAAACTTATTAACAATTCCATGTCAATATCACCCATTTTTAAAAGAACGCAGGGTAGACGGCACTCAATCAATAGAAAACGGCAATACGTCCGGCAGCGTCAACACGCACCAATACACTGGCGTGGATGACCGCTCTTTCTTACACCGGACCGGTGTCCGTCGCGCCGAGGGCGAGCGGTGATGCATCCGGCGTAAATTGTTCGCCGGACCGATGTCCGGTGCATGTACACACATTCATTATAATTCATACACCACCGCGAATCCGGCAAAAAACACGGTCCGTTATCCGGTGAAAAAAACGGACGTCTACAAGCGGCCTTAGACTGATCTACTTTCTACTTACGTTTAGTAATCAGTCTAAAAATTAGCAATTAGGTAGCTAATTATTTAAATTATTATACTACTAGGTTTCTATTAGCTGACCCCGAAAACGATTTTTTGCCATAAGTATGAAAAGCAATAGTTTTTGACCGATTCTCAGACCTATTCGATATGCACACAAAATTTCATAAAAATCGGTTAGGCCGTTTCTGAGTATGGACTAACAATGTGACTCGAGAATTTTATTTATAAGATACCTAATCATTACAATTAAATTGGAAACCTTCAAGAAAAAATTTCTACATAAACTATCGTACCTACGTCCATATTCCACCGAGTTTTCGTTCTATTTTCAACCGAGTCCGACCGATATTTAGAACGAGTTCGATAACTTATTTATCCCATTAATATAAAGCACAATAAATTCGTCAAGACCTTGAGATATTGTTTTTTTTGTAGTGCCTAAGTATAAATATTATATTAATATTTTCTTTCTGTCTGTACGCAGGCGAGACGACTGGTACCGTAGACATTAAGTATGCAGGAGCCAAGTGGTTGAATAATGCAGAACTCATTTCATTATCCTGTTCCCTGCCTCGCTAAGGATTGGGTACCTATGCCATGAATTTTATTTTCTACTGTTGGGGTAATCATGGGTTTTTCTTTCATCGAAACCCATACATAGGGGTAGGTACCTAATTTATTTATCATTATTATAGAGCAACCAACAGAAGATACTACACCTTAAGTAAATTAGCATACACATTTGATAAATGACAAGTGCTCTTCCAATAACAGGTGTAATTACTATTTACTTAGCATAATTCCTTAATTAAATAATTACCTAGATTTTGTTAGTTTTAATGAACACTAATTGTGTCTTAGGTATTCAAAATAAATATAAGATTTGTGTAGGTAAGTACATCCCCAATTAAAAAAATAACATATTTTCCCATAAATTGCAACGACTAGGTAATATTTAATAAAAAAACTCATTAGTTTATATGTAAAATTTATTAATAAATATATTCCATCAAACACTAAAATACATATAATAACGAGTACCTCTAGATTAGGTACAATACATTTGATTAGGTATATTTGTATAATAATAAAATTAAGCGATAATTTATTTACATTATTTCTTATACCTATTTATGTGTATAAACAGCAATATACAGCGACTATATATTTCTTAAGTGTGTAATATATATGTGTAAAGTGATTTAGGCCTATTAATCCTAGAACTTGTTCACCCGGATATAAATTTCCTTGTTAAATATACCTACCCAATAATATCATGTGATGGTTTTCTATGGCCTGTCTGCTTAATCTACCTAACTCCGAAGCGTCTATACACTAAATTTTAGCTTTCTTGATGTTTTATTAAAAAGGTAACCTATCCTATCTCCAAATAACTATTTTTATCTAAGGCGTATAATGGATTTTGACACATATACCTAATCATACAAACTAAAACTTTGCCACAAGAGCTAAGAACACGCTAAGAACTTGCTATTTTATTTTATTAATTCGGGAAGCATACAGATTTCTATGTCTACGAGAAACATAGTTGCATATGTTGTAATTAGTCAGTATTTAATAGTTTTATGTAATATGCACCAATCAGAATGAACTAGCCCTTATTCGGACATTTTTTCACGGAATAACGTTCTTGGGGAATTTTAAAATTGATAGACGATGAACGTTGTCGATCCGTGAACGCAAAAGAGCTCAGGGGGCCAACCACCATCTTTTAAAAACTATCATGTTTCCGAACATTCTTAGAGTAAGCCTACAATAATATTACTTTATATGGTTTATAAGAGGTTATGGTACGAAATCACAAAATAAGATTAGAATAATACTGCTCTAAGAGATCATGGTAGGCCCCCAGGATCCAACAGAGGTTTGTTAACGACGCAGATAGTAAGTTTCGATTTAATAATAAAATCTAGCTTAACTCTAATGGAAAACCACACTGATTTCTCAATAATTATGCGACATTGTAATACTATAACTGTTAACTAAATTGGTCACCTAGAATATAGAGAACTACATAGTTAAACTGAATCGGTAGTTGCACAATCATAAAATCTATTTCAGTATTAACGACATGACCTATAAACTAGAATACATAAGTGCGTACGATTTACCGTTGTAGGTAATATGCCTTTGTTTATAATGTCAACAAAAATACATTAAATTTGAATGCATTTCAATTTTAAAATTAAAATGGGCTTATCTGATAGATAATAAGTAGTAGTCAACACTTGGTTATGACCTTAAAATAAAATGCCTCTAAATTCGTCACAAAACAATTTGTAGATATTTTTCCCTTATAAACAAAAAATGATAGTTATTTTTTGAAAAGTTAACTGTGGTTAAGAGAGACGCAGTCATCTGTGTCTTGCCTTTGCCGTACCGTATCGTCTTTTCTGTGTACTTTCTGTGATTTCACAATTTTTTGTAGACATTTCTCTCTTACTAAAAAATCAGATGGTTTTTTTTATGACGCAGTTATTGTGTAATGAAAATTAATGAGTTATGAACTCAGGCCTGAAATGAAGAAGAATGTTATCTTTCTTGGTTCAGCGTTTGGAAGATGTGTTTGTACCAGAAGTCCACTGTTTTCCCCCACGCGCCGAGGGTAGGTTCATCGAGGTTTAGAACCTCTATGAACATTGTCACTATCACTTCTTTTAAAGCCTGAAAATATAATATATATTAAATAAAATAAATCTATACAAGAGCGGGAATAACATAAACCTTTTGTGGGAATATACGTTGTAAAAAGAGAAAAACTGCGAGGCGCAAAGTCTAGCTACCTACCTAGTATCAACCAAACAAAACACTCCATCACAATGAAGTAGGTTTTTAAGTGCAATGAAGTTCTGACCCGAATTTAAATTAATTTTGCCCATATGTTTAAAGTGTTTGAATAGCTCTACCGTGAACACTTCAATATTGGAAAATTGGTCTACCTTGGCAATACATATTTATTAAAAAATGTTTATTTATTCACTAAGCGATAACGAACGTTCAGTGATTCACGCTTGTTCGTCAACACAAAGTCACAATGAATAAACCTATACCTAGTAGTAGGTAAGATGTAGATTGTGCTACATAGGAATTAAAGTTATTTATTAACAGTTCAAAAAAATTACTGGTTATTAGTCTGGTTATTGGTCACACTTACCGTAAAATTTTTCTCCGTTATCTTCCTTCTAGCATGAGATTCCCCTAGCTTGTTCATCATAGCTGCAACAACTTCAGGGTTGTTTAAATTGGTCACGGCTAAGTTCAGAGCAGTCATCAGGTTGATGACATGTGCTTTGAACTGAGGGTTATTGACGTATTCTTCCTCAGGTAGTTTCTTCACCATCTTGAAGAATTCTCTCGTCTCTGGGAATGTTGCAAATAATCTGCGAATGGATAATAATTGTTCAGAATTCTGTTTCAGTTTGTATGGATGGATTGTTCTTTTACGCAAAAAACTCTACTACTATCTATATCTCATATATCAGAGTAACACAACATTTCTTACCACAAGAAAAAAACTCTTTATCCCGCATAAGAGGAATAAACTATTGAAACTATTGATGAAAAGCTCATAATAAACTGTACTACCGTGTTGGGCCGGCATAAGAATAGAACTGTACCACTCCATCTCTTTTGCGACGTAAGATAGGTTGTTATTTAGATGCAACAACATTATCTCTGTGTTGGTAGTATAGAGTCGTATAGTGTCATAGTATAAGGTTAGATAAGCTGTGTCATGTGAAGTCCAGCAATACTATAAATAATGCATATTAGATGAACCCTAAAATATATTTGCTCTGTAGCAGTCTACAATGTCGCTCCTAATTAGCGACCCGCGACTGTTTGCCTAATAACTCCTAATATAACTCCGCAATCGAATAATGGTTTTCTCTGACTACTTTATCATCATCACCTCTTTTTACGTTCCCATTGTTGGTTCGATTCACTCCCTTTATGTCGAGTCACAGGGACTTCTCTCTTAACGTGCGGGTTGATGAATCTACTGCCTCTTGATTAGCCTACCAAAATTATTTTACAATAAACGAAAAATATAAATGTTTATGTTAAAAATATTAAGATTTTAACCTTTCTCCACTTTATAAATGTAGGCAAACATTCCACGGCCGCGGAGTAATCAAATGGAAACCAATAAAACCGATGTCTTCATTCTAAATCGAGTTCAAAACGGCCGTAAAACCGTATTATGATGCATCTGTGGCTAGAACTAAGTGTGCTTGTTTAGTTTTATAGTGTCGTGATGTGGATTTTGGATCCCGACAGTTTTGGTACTATGATTAGAAAACCAATAATGACTAAGATTATTATTGAGTATAAACATGAGGCCCATATCTAGAAAAATCCACTGATCTCAATATGAACCAACGTAGCATAAGCACGTTTTAACATGCCGGTTTCCTCACGCGTTTGTATTCATTCACTGATGAAACACGTGTTTTAAACGCACATAAAATTTTCATTAAGAAAAATCCAGAGCTGCAAGACCACGACCTTCGGAATGAAAGTCGAGTGTGCTTCCACTTAGCCACCACGGCTATTTTCGAAAATACTAACGTTTTTCGTTACAAACCAAAATGGAAACACGTCAAACGTCGAAAACTTTAACCACCACGTCGCGCTTGCTAGATAAGTTTGTAGGTACCTACTTAAACTACAAAACTGGCTTTTTTCTCATTGAACCCTAAAAAGAAATAAGCAGGAACGCCCTGATTGCATAGAGCCTGTTTGAATAGAACCTCATTGAACCTTTTGTTCCTGTTCCGTCCCTCTGTTGATTTAACAATCTGTTTGAGTTTGGTATTTGCCGACGATTAATAATGTTGAACCCCATCGGCCGCGGAATTTGAGAACATAATAAGACTCTTATTAACTCTAATTAATTATTTTCTTGGTTATTAGTTAGTAAATGACTCAGTGTTCAGATGAAGATAAAGTTGTAATATCAGAGGATTTTGTTTTTTATAGTGATTGCCAAATTGTTAAAGTTTTTGATTTATTTATTGATTTTTTTATACAGTCGCGGCGGATGGCATATTGCACATGTAGCAGCTCTTGGCCACTAGCAAATAACTCGTGCATAATGCGCAAGTACTTTTACAACTTTTTTAGTCATTTCATTTATTTAGTCATTCACCATTAATAGATCTTAAAATTATTTGTTCTGGTCCTTACATGAGCTCCGTTGGAGCGTTATGACATTTTTGAATGTAATTAAAATTTACTGAATACTTACCTATAATGTCATTTTGTTACATGCTTAAATTATAAATATTCGAGTCTAAATATTGGTCTAATTTTGTTAATGTCATTATAGGTTATTTGGATTATGTACGGGTAGAAGCGAGAAACTTGAACGAGTAGCTTGCGTATATTACTCACGTGGGTCACCGACATAGCCCAACGGATTATCTCTTTGAATCGGCATTAGGCAGGCCATATAGCGAGGAGAACAGATGGCCGATGGGGCCGAAAAGTTTTCGAGTAGAGACTACGGATCAGAAAACGCAGCGTCAGACGTCCACCAACAAGGTCGATAGATGATCTGGTGAAAGCGATTGGCTCGCGGTGGATGCAGGACGCGTCCGACCTTAATAACTGGATACCATTATAGAAATGCCTCTATCAAGCAGTGGACGTCCAATGGCTGAAGTGATGATTATGATGTGTAATCCGTATCAATTCTTGCTCCTGCACCCTTACCTACTATACTGGCAGGTTCTGTAGACCTGCTACGTCGCTGCTACGCCGTAGGAGTGCTACAAAGCTACACAGAAGTAAAATGCTACGTAATATTTTTAAATTAACTATAGAGCACGGTATCATTATTTTATTTAATACAAAATTAATTGTTTCCGAGCCCGCTACCAGATTAACCATTTCAAATTAATAAACGTTTTTTTCTGTCTCTCTCAATTGTACGTAATCCAATGTTTTATAAAGCGACCTTGAATACCGTAAACAAGTGTGTGCGAGGAATACGGCTCATAAATAAGTCAAAACATGTCCCGTCCCAAATATTCTCCCCTCGGGAATGCGAGCGTAAATACCTCCGTGGAATTCTTTGGGGGCCGGTCGGAGCCTTTTGAAGGCCTCAAGGGCGTCTTGAGGGCTAACTAACAGTACTAGATATTCATTTTTAATTCGGGAGTTATTCTCGTAAACTATCAATTTCAAATGGTTATTTTGTCTCATTAGTTTCGAAAAGGTTTTCAAAGTTTTATACAGTACGGAATTCTACAAGTGCGTTTTCAAACCGCCATGCACTTGCACGCACCCTGATTGAATGAAGACTGTTAAGTTGACGCACAGAGGTAGTCTGACTGAGTAGACTGGTATGCTGTCAATAAAATGGAAATTCTATTGATGGCAAACGCCCCGTTCTGAACGACAAAAAAAAGTGTGGCACTCTGAGACTGCTGCGGTAAAGCTATTGCATAACATTTTTTATCCACTTGATTGGGGGTGTTAGATTACTTCTGGATTCGGTCACCACGCTCAAGGCTTGCGATAGAAGCTATGCAATAGCTTTAAACAATCTATTTTTTTTTATATCTCACCGTCGTAACAGCTCGGTTCCATTGGCCACCGCGTTAGCATTGACAGGAGCCCAAGACTTCTGCACCGCGTGCACCTCGCGCCTCGTCAGCCCCGAGACAGGGCTCGCCACGTCGGGGTCTCCGCCCCACCAGAGATAGCTCACCCAACCTCCCATGGTTTTCTGAAACAACCACTACGTACATGAATACTGGATGAAGTTGTCCTAAAACCATTGCCGCGGGGCGAATTTTTAATATTTTTATATAAGTAACGTAATATTTTTATAAAATATTTATGGATGATAAATAATCTCTAATTTAATTCTAAAAAAACTAAAAGAACCGAGTGATTTATGAAATTATGAAGAAGAAAAAAGCAATTTTGATAATAGAACCGTTCAGAAAGTAGTTTCTGAGATAAGCATTCGAATAAACTCTTTAACTGGATATTATTATCACCCATAGATTTGTCCGACTACGAATCAAATCTTGCGCTCAATAAAATTTGGACAAACTCGAGAAGTCAGAATAATATTAGTGCCACAGATAGAAAAAATATCGTATTGCCAAATCTTTATAGACTTTCTTCCGTTGTAATAAGACCCAAAATATACTTTGATCAAATCCAGTTTAAACTTACTTGCTATGCTAATGCTGCTGTTGATTTATGGTAATTTGACCCTGACGCAATTATATGCGAGTAATTTTAAAGTCACGTAAAAACTTTATAATCTTGTCTGACAAATTTTAATGTACCGACGATGCGGCGCTTCACGTGAAACTATTGTGTTTTACAAAAAGTAAGGCTTTATACATGTATGTTCGTTATTTACAAACGCGAAATAGTATCGATATATGGTGTGCCTTTACGCGATTGCTACTGAGCAGATTTTAATGAAACCGCAATTTTATAGCTACACCAATAACACAGGTCAATTTTCATCACGTGAAAATTGATTACGAGTATGACGAATTCAATGTCACAGACAAAGTGAAAAAAAATATAAATAAATATTGCTGGACAATTTACACAGCAATATTTATTTACGAGGCTCGTGGTAAGTTCGAAGCTTGTGTTACAAGCAAGAGTAGTGTGAGAGTCAATTACTATCAAATAAATATAAGTAATTAATATAAGAGTAATGTGTAAATATAATAATTCAAGGGCTCCAGAAAGAAGATTAAGTATTTTGATTTTTTTTTTGAGCTAATTATATTTTAAAATTTATGGATTTTTAACGACTGCGGTTATAATAATAGAGAAATAATTAGGTAGGGTAGAGCGGGGCTAGTTGAGCATAGGGGCAAGTTGGGCAATCGCAATATCTCGAAAACTATTCACCGCACGCGTGGGCATCCTATGGCGGAAAGAAGGGGTCGTGGGAGGGGTACTCATTGCGCAACCACTGGTGGTGGCTCGGCAAGCGAGTGAAGCGTACGCGCACATTGTTTATTTTGATACCAAAAAGTAAAAAATTCGTTCACCGCAAGTTTTCGTCTGTATTAGTCAAATGATATCCGTTTTCAACCGGATAAGTGTTAATCTTTTATAAATTTACTGTACTTTTGATATACATAAGGTTTCTGTGTACAATTCTTACCGTTTTTTCAGAATCTCGCTTTTGATTTGAAATTTAGGGGTAGGGGTTAGTTGAGCTAAGTTGCTCAACTGCTGTATAGGCACATACAAAATGTATGCCAGGTGCTCGACTTACTTTCTTTTGTATGAATTTCAACAGTGATAACGATGATTAATAAGTGATAAGTTCTAGATTTAGTAAGATCTTATTAATATAACAGAAAAACTGAATCTAATCCTAAAATTAATTTTAAGATACGTTGTTGTTATGTTAATTCTATTTCCAGTTGATTATTCAAAGAAAATTAGCTTAAGTTTTGTCGCTAAAAGACTTTTAGTAAAGGGTTTATTGTTAAACCGAAGTTGTATTTCATTTCTATTTAACAGTTAACCCATGGTTTGGCTAGACTTTCTAACTGCTCAACTTACCCCATACCCTTGCTCAACTTACCCCACCTATGGGGTAAGTTGAGCATGCATGACATTTTGCATTTAAACCGCTATAGCTCTTAAATCCTACTTATATAAAGTAAATTACTATGACACTTTTGCGAAAGGATATATTACTTATCCATTAGGATGCGTAAGTACACATTGAGACTTATAGTTGAAGAGTTATATCGTCTCAAGTGAAAAATTGCTCAACTAGCCCCGCCCTACCCTACATAGTTTTTGATTTGATATGAATAACTTTAAACCACATATTTAGTTTTTACATTTACACCATTAAACTCAAACTTATTTCAATACACAACTTTTTAACTTTATCTTTTTAACGTTTTCCAACTGGAAAACATATTAGGCAGAAAATGTAAAACATTCTTACAAAAAAGGTGGCTTTGAAGACATTTTTAAGGACTCAAAGAATCATTTTATTAGTAAAGATATTATTAGAGATATGATATACAAAACAGTTTTAATAAACAATTGGTAATATTATTTTTATTAAATAATATACTACAATAATCAGTTCATTAGATTCACACATATCAGTTACAGCCTCACAAATACACAATCTCACAAACCTCTTTAAAATATTAGTTTAAATATAAAGAATAGATCTTACAACACCCAGATCCTTCTGTCCGATTCTAACCCTCTTCAACACAACAAAAGCAGTGAGCAGCAAAAATACTGACGACAAATAAACGAAAAAAAGCATTTTGAAATACAACTTCTTCTTACCATGTCACAAAAAGTAATGACTAATTAAATTAATGTTGTAACACATTAAACAATGCGAAAAGTTTATCTTAGTCACAAGACTTAAGTTAAATAAACCACAAGACTGTATGCCGGGAGTAAATATCAACAACTTGCTGAAACATTAAAACATTAGGTATATATGCCTACTGTCATTTCTTATCAACACGTGCTTAGCCCCAATGGTCCCTTATCAAAACAACAACGTATAAATTCTTACATAATCGTGACGAGTCCTTAATTTAAATTGATTTGTAGTTAGTTAAAATATTTATCACTATTTATATACGCTATGAAAACCAATGATATTAATCATGACTTTAATAAGCGGAATATTTTGTTAATAATGAATAAATAATTAGGTCTTTCAGTTTACTAACATTACAAATTTTAATTTGCCCATCGGACGATGGTCGCCGAAGACATTTTTTATACAAAGCGGGTTCGATAAACGATGATTATGTAATATTAGGGTAGACCTGGAGCAATTGTAACACTTTTTGGTTTTCGGACAATTGTACTATATAAACTTGGGTATTTTACTATAATGATTATGTTTCTAGAAACCTAAATTCAATAGCTACAAACCATTTTGATGAATTTTACGTAGGGCTTACAGAACATAGAGAAAATTAGGTAAGAACGATGACAGGGCGAGTGCTACAATTGACCCCTTCCCAGGGTCACTTGTACCAAAAATTTAAAAGGAAATAAAAAACAAACAAATTATCGAATCATAACTGTAGTATCGTATATTTGTTATTTTGGCATTTATTAATCAGTCACTATAAATAAGAACGTAGGTTTCAGCAACAGTCCTACAAAATTCACAAGATAAAACTAAACAAATTTAAATTGAGTTTTCTCCACTTTAAACACAAATAACTAAAATTCTTATAGTTGGCATAATCGCTTTGGTCTAAGCTTTGATTGAGAGTTAACAAATAGCTTAAATATCTTAAATTGTTGGAAATAATTGACAGATATTATTTTCTATGGAGTTACAATTGACCCTGGTACAATTGCCCCTGTTAAACTTTAAGTTAACTTAAAGTAAAATCATTATCTATCCAGTAACATTGAATGCAAAGATGGCGAAATCCACTAAATTATTTGTTAAGACGACAGAGTGTTAAAAATAATAATAAATGAAACTATTTCTTAATTACTATTTCACCTAATTTGTACTCATTTTTGTAAATTATATCAGGGGTCATTTGTACCACGGGGTTAATTGTACTGTTACAATTGCTCCCAGAGAAGACGGTACAATTGACCCCAAGTATAGATTTTGGAGAAATAACTAAATATCTCGGAACATTGTTGTGCTTTAGACACACAATATTGGGAATTCTAGAACTGGATACCTAGGTAAACGCGTGGTTAATATATAATTACATGAAACACAGTAACCACTGAGTGACAGGGCAATCAAAATAGCAAAAAAAATTACTTTGGGTGCTTGAATACAAAAAAATGCTCCTACAGAAGTCCGTTTCGCAGCGAGCGCGCTGCCGACTAGTGAGCAAGTCGGGACACTTAAGGCGCGTACCCCGTCTAACGCACATACAGAATGGTCTCCTAGAAGTTGAGATATTCCCAATGGTACTATTGCCCCGTGTTACTAGTGACCCCGGTCTACCCTACTTTCTTCGATTTCAATTATTGAACGAATTGAACTATAATATCTAAATTATTACATAGGTATATATGTATATAGGTATATCCTGACGAGATAATAATAGACACAGGAGATATTATTAGCACTTCTCCGAAGCGCACAAATTCGAGACATATCTATTAGTGTTATTATAAATTAAGTAAATATTAAACGATATTTCGCTGTTTCAGCGCCATAAAGGTCGGGCCATACAGACAGCGATTGAATGTCCCAGTAACCGAAACGACAATAATAGATAAAAAAAAGTGGCCAAGTGCGAGTCGACTCGCCCATGTAGGCTTCCGCAGCAATTGTTTATATGAAATTCAGCTTTATAGCTCTTATAGTTTCGGAGAAAAACGGCTGTGACATACGGATGGACGGACGGACGGACGGACATGACGAATCTATAAGGGTTCCGTTTTTGCCATTTGGCTACGGAACCCTAATTAGGAAATTTTGAAATAAAAGCTCACGAGAGCGACCCCTGGTGTAAGTCAAATAACATAGTTTTATGTGTGAAAAGTCGATTCAGTTCTGTTTGTATACGGATTTTGAAAACCTCTGTGGCAAAGCGACCTCAAGAGGTTGTGGGTTCGATTCCTGCCTTGTGACAAAAATCAGTAATATTTGTTCCGTGTTATATATATATGTGTAATAAAAATATCTATCTTTGTGTTATATTATATTAAATCAGAAATCTATCACCCGTAACACAAGTTTCGCGCTTACCACGGGGATAGTTGTTGCTCTGTGAATGGTCCAGCAATATTTATTATTTATTTATTCTATGCCTTATTTACTTATATCCACATGAGTAACATGTTATGTAAACATTATAAAATTTACATTATCTAACTAACACGGGAGGTAATGTCCTAAAAACAACGTTAGTTAGGTTATATTTTCTATGGTTTTTAATACCAAGATTGATTGATTGATCGTAAATATTGTCTATGCTGCAGAACATATTATAAAATAAATGGGTTCGTGGTTCGTGAACTTACTCGCAGGTAATAGACCTGCGAGTCTATTACCTGTTCTGTTCTAAAGTGGGTGATAGACGTGCGAGTAAGTTCGCTAACTTGTAGCTCGACGAGAGTTTAGCTCGACGAGATTAGGGATGCGTACTACGGTGACACACCAGCGAAAAAGCTCGTCGAGCCACAAGTTTGCAAACTTACTCGCCCGTCTATCACCCACTTTAGAAATAAAGAATAAGAAGCGATGAATGATTGCTGCCTCGCTTGTTATCTGACTATGTAGCCAGCTCTTAACAATTGACAAGTACCTAATTTATGCCATTAGACATCCTGTGAGAAATTCTGTTATTAGACGATAGGCGAATTCGTGTACTGACTTCTAAATACAAACTGTCAATATTTGTGAATTCAACAAAGCAATAAAAATTTGCATCTTATTTTTAGCTCATTTATAATTATTAATTATCATATTAAAACTAACAATCTATAGTGTCAAACAAGTCTTTCACCACACATAAAATGTTTAATCATCCGTGAACCAAACTCACCAAATAATTTCCGTCCTGACATTCGATTTACGAGTTTATGACTGTGGATTGTATTCTGGCAACGCGTAGACTCAATCAAGGAGGTTCCAATTCCATCCAATTGAACTTCAATGATTGCATTAACCTCTGAATCGGTAGTTTGGAACCGATTCAAGATTGATATTGTATAGGAAATTAAAGTTTGTCAATGGGAATTGTCCCATTGCATCATCTTGATAAATCTCACTATTGAGTGAGATATTACAAGATGATGCAATATGAAGTTTATAAAGTCTTTTACCTACTTGCTAAAAGAATAAAAAAACAAAAGAGTCACAATATTTTTTAAGTTACTTATCTCATGTTGATGGCTATTGATTGATAAAATGTTTTGCGCGAACGCGTAACTAACATTCGTTCGTAATAAGTGTCCACATAGAATTTATATTTATCAAAGAACCAACTTATTTTATTACTATTCTAGGTTCTGTGCAAGTGACGAAGTAAATAAAGATTTTAATTTGATTAAAGCGATATCTTTTCTTTAATATTGTGGTTATTAAACTTTTCAAATTAAAGAAACCTGAAGAAATCCAATCATCAATAAAAAAAGCTTAAAAAATTTCTTTGAACTTTTCACGGGATCTAGATGTTGCTTCGTGAATTGTCCAGCAATATTTATAAAACAAAAAAATGAAATCTATAAATTTTAAATTCATTTTCTCTACATTTTTCAATACATTCAATACATGAAATCCGGCATTAAATTCATAGCCTAAAATTTTTTCAACAGCATTTTCTATTATTAACAATGCACGAAACATTAATATAAATGCGTTCGTACAAAAGCACCATGAAATATTGAAAGGTTTAAGTAGGAGCTCATTCCGAAGAAACGGTCGTACGTGAGCCGCTTCCAAAACGGGCAGAAATAAGTTTTTGTTGCGAGATCCAAGCTCTACTGTGAATTGAAACTCAATCGACAATAAAATAACAATAAAGCCTCGAGCAGACCTGATGCGTATACGTACACATAAGCGTGCATGTGCACGTACCACTGAGTTGTAATGTATGGAAATGTATGAGACAGGACACACCGCTTGCGTGACGTAGACGTGCGCGTAGACGTTATGTGTAGCCCTACGCAATGCAGCTCCCATGACACAAACAGGCTGCGTGACTTACGCCGTGCCTTACACAGAGCAGAGCGGCAACGTCGCATTGATGACGTTGTATTCAATGGCGCGCCATTATGGACGTCACACCGAACAAATTTGAACACGCACGTACCTTTGCAGTGCGTGCGGAATTACAGTCAGTTGTATTTTATTACAAAAATGTGTTTTTTGTTTTGTTTTGATTAGTAATGAATAGCGATAAAAAAGAAAAACTTATTGAAATTGTGCGTAAATATGAATGTTTATACAGTCAAATCATTGTATATAGGTAAATTCCGTTCATTTATATCATGGACCCATTTTTTTTGGACAAGCAGAAGTCATAATTTATTCGCGTTCCCACTGCTGGGACACAGGGACTTCTCTCTTAACGAGAGAGATTAGGCCTTAATTCACCACGCTGGCCAAGTGCGGGTTGGTGAATGACAAATTAATGTCCTTCAAACTTTTCAAAGTTCTCAGAACATGCCGGTTTCCTCACGATGTTTTGCGTTCACCGTTAGAGCACGTGTTTTTTACAGCACACATATTTTTCCAAGAAGAAAAATCAGTGGTGCGCGGCGGGGTTTGAACCCACAACTTTCGGAATGAAAGTCGAGTATGCTCCCACTTAGCCAACACGGGTGTAAAAGTGTGTCTGGCAAGCAGAAGTATTCTGGCACAATAGAAGTAATATAGCTTCTTCCTCGACAGATGAATTACTAGGACAGATGAACTCCATATACCCAATCTTCGTAACACATAGTGCACAACACCTTCAAAAACAGTAATATGGTTGCTGGAGCCGGGCACGAGGCATGCGTTGCGTTCTCAGCTCTATTGCGTAAGCGTCAGGGTAGACGTATCCGTAACTCGGTGTGACATTGGGTTACGCCGTAAGCACGCGAGTGACTACGACGTGGTTACGTCGTAGTCACGCATACGCATCCGGTCTGCTCGAGGCTTTAAATCGATATGAGGTCAAAAGTGTATAGATAAACAATTGAAAATTCATGTCATTCGCCGATATATGTAACTATAATAACAACTTTAACATGACTCGTAAAAGCTATTAAGCACGTAATGTATAAGATCTTTAAAATTAGATATGCACCTCAAGGCACTTACCTACACTTAAAACTATTTTTACAATGAGACCAATTTTATACTGTAGAATAGATGTTCTTTTATATACAGGGTGATTGGTAGGTGAGTGCAAAGCTGCTAGGGGATGGTAGTGTGGACTATTTGGAACCATTTAAGCCATAGTTGTCTTAACCGAAGTCGGACTATTTTTTTTTTATGAATTTTTTACGGGATACAAGGAAAATACCCAAAATTTTACAGTTAGTTGCTAATAACTGCCAGTTTAAAAGGCCAGTTAATTATTTTTTGTTTAATTTAAGTTAAGCTATGTGTAAGCAATCTACCAAAACTTGTTCTTAGGTATCTGAGTCATTAGCCATTTTTTTACAGACATTTCAAACTTACAAAAAAGTTCTGCGATTAACGAAAACCATTTTCGACGTTGTTTAAAAAAAAAACTAATGGTGCTATTTTTGTTCAAACCTTCTTAAAAACATGTGTGGTTATTACTCTTTCTTTTGAGGTATCAATTAAGCGAATATCTCAAACAATATTGAAATTATGATCCAAAAACCAAATTGAGGGAGAAAATTCAAGGCAACTTTAATGAAAAAATAGGCAGATTATCGAATTGCTGAAAGTGACATACACCACGTGGAATCTGGAGTCAACCCAGGCAGACACAATCCTAACGTCAGTTGGTCAGTTTTAAATATTAGGACAACTCTACGAGCATTGGAAGATCGTTTTGAAGAAATCCCAAATAATTATTACCATTTAAGGTATCTGGTAAGAAGTGGGGCCCAATCAAAGTTCTGCCAATTACTCCAGCCCACACACTAACAGAGAATTTCCTCTGTACTGACACCTGCTTTTTCCAGTATGGATTTTTGCCCTTATTGGCCTGTTGGTGAAGGTTGTAAAAGTTTGTTATGCCCTCTCTGGAAAATTTACTTTTATTTGTCCACAAGATTGATTTTAAGAATCACGCATTGAAGATGCGTTGATGTCTCTGTTGAGGAGAAAACGGCAGAATTGGATTATTTTCCCGGTATATTGCTCTTCCAAACCTGGCAGACCCGGGTCATGGAATAAATACTTATGATTTTTGTGCATACTCCACATACACATCTTCTATTGTGAAATGTTAAGATTTTGAGCTACTACGCTAGTGATGGTAGTAGGATCCGCTTAGAATGCTGCCAAAATCTCTTCCTCGACCTTAGAATTGTGTCTGCTTGGGTTGAATCTGGAGTCATACACACATACACCGCGTGGTACCCAGGTATCACGCGGTGTATGCCATTTTCAGCAATTCGGTAATCTGCTTTTTATCATTAAAGTTGCTCAAAAGTTTCTGCCTCTATTTGGTTTTTGTATCATAAATTCAACATTTTTTGAGATATCCTCTTAATTAATACCCCAAAAGAAAGAGTAATAACCACACATGTTTTTAAAAAGGTTTGAACAAAAATAGCACCATTAGTTTTTTTTTTAAACAACGTCGAAAATGGTTTTCGTTAATCGCAGAACTTTTTTGTAAGTTTGAAATGTCTGTAAAAAAATGGCTAATGACTCAGATACCTAAGAACAAGTTTTGGTAGATTGCTTACACATAGCTTAACTTAAATTAAACAAAAAATAATTAACTGGCCTTTTAAACTGGCAGTTATTAGCAACTAACTGTAAAATTTTGGGTATTTTCCTTGTATCCCGTAAAAAATTCATAAAAAAAAAATAGTCCGACTTCGGTTAAGACAACTATGGCTTAAATGGTTCCAAATAGTCCACACTACCATCCCCTAGAAGCTTTGCACCCATCTACCAATCACCCTGTATATAATAAATTATAGACATACTAATATTATGAAGCTGAAGAGTTAGTTTGTTGGTTTGAACGCGCTTAAACCAGGAACCGCCGCGCCGCGCGCCGGTCTGATTTGAATTTGTCCGAACCTCTTAGACGGTTAAATTAAATTAAATTATTACATTTCTTAGGCCAGCACAACACTGCATTTAATAGTTCTACACTACATACAAAAGATAAGATCTAACTCAAAGTAACTTGTACAATTACTTATTACGATTACCATAATGATGTTAGCAATAAAATTATCTACACAATAAACTCTGAATAAATAATAGGTACCTATTGTTCAGTTGAATGGATGACAAACAATATTAATCGCCAAACCAAAGAATGCAGGTTATACATACCTGTACAAATTACCTCGTATTAAATTTGCGGGCCGCATAGGTTTAGTTCATTATCTACTTCTTAATTACCTGATCAAAATTAATATTGATGCTTGATTATCTTGTGGTGCTGGTCTAAGAATGTTCCAAACCGGCTTTCCATCGTTGTTGAACTAAGGGATTTATATACCAGAAGTTGGGTATTAGCGTTCTTCCGTAGAATACGATGCTTGATTACCTTGTGGTGCTGGCCTAAGGTTATACCATCAGCTTAATTTATTTTACTTATGAATTAATTATTATTAATTAGTACTTTATATAATTAATTGATTGAATAGTTTTCTCCACTTGCACTTATCTTATTTCACACCTAAAACTGATAACCATACACGGCCCGCAAATACTTTATTTTTCCACCATACGGCCCTGGTAGCTGAATAGTTACCGACCACTGATGTAATTTATTGTAAACAAGATGATTTTTTTTTATACATAACTAGCTTTCCGCCCGCGGCTTCGCCCGCATTATATTAGATTTGAAAAAAAAAAAAAAAAGTAAAAAGTACCCTATGTCCTTCTCCTGGCTCTAAACTACCCCCCTGCCAACTTTCAGGCAAATCCGTTCAGCCGTTCTCGAGTTATAAGTTCAGGCACTAACACGACTTTCTTTTATATATATAGATAACCGATGTAAGTGTCGTGAAGTTTGACGTCTTTGTTATTGGTGGTTATTGTATAAATATATAATACGTAATAAGTTTATAATAAGGTTAGTTACTGCAATAAAAGTGCTAAATATATTTTTTATTATTCCGTTCGCTAACCTTTTTAGGAAGTGCCTACTAGATTTCTGACAGTGACTTTGTCCATATAATTTTTTTAGTTTTTTTTAGTAATATGGTTGTGTTCTTTCCCTTATTGTTAGTATCTCTACATTACCGTGCTTAGGAAGCTCTGACGTTTCCTTACTGCGACGAGTCAATCGCTCTTGGACCAAAATTGATTCAACCAAACTTAAAAGGTTCTCATTAATGGTTAAATTAAAAATGGGTTGAATTAAAAATAGTTTAATATAATTGTAAGGATAAGGTTGTTACCATCACAGCATGATCTGAGTATTATTGCGGTTAACCCAGTCTTATTATAGCTTAACCGCAGCTTGTGCCTTCGCGGAAAACACCTCTTTTTTTGCAGAATTAATTACTTATTCTCTGTGACACTAACAAATGACTTCATTTTCTAGTGCTAAAATATTTTTCAAATACGGTTTAGTAAATCCGAAGAATGTAACTATATACTGTAAATAGCTAAACGCATTTCGCTACAAACGAAATATTTATATAGATTTAACCATAGATGGATTTAACCTCTAAAAACCTATAAACAAATAAACAGGAACATTTTTCCTACAGGAAAATTGTATTGGATATTAAATATTGTTTTTGGGTATTCTTAGGTTTTACCCTGCGCAGAAAAAAGGGCCAGAGATATAAAACCAATATACAATCCGCCAGTTTGTAAATTAAACAGCTACTTGATAGATTATTGTTATTATCAGATATAGATTTGGCAGAAAATGAATATAGAATCACTTTTCCTGAAATAAATCTGTTATTAGTGTGACCGCGATCCGCTGCGCATTGAATATTATGTTAAAGGCTTCTGGTATTATAACTATTTTTTTTTTCTGTGGAGGTAGTCTACGGTTTTTCGTAAAAAAATCCTTTGGGCTGATACCTAATAACATTATTAATCAATTGTATTTAAGAGGTACAATTTGATAGATATAGGGTTTTGTAGTCCTATTTTTGAAGATTTTTAAGAATTTATAATTATTATTATGGTTTTCACATCGATGCTATCAGATATTTATAGTCCGAACTGGATCGAATTATAATGGGACGAAACGAGAACCAAATCTAAATAAAATGATATATCTAAATCAGTTGACCCAATCGTAAGTTATAAGGTCGAATTGAGAACCTTTTATAGTCTGTTAAAAATGAAACTGCGCAGAAACCTTAGATGGCAAATACTGTCCTATACCACACACACTTACTTCATTCAAACAATTATGTATCAGTAGGTATAGTGGAAAATACAATACTAATTTTATATTTACAATTCCAAAAGTTCAATATATTCATAAGATTTATTCACAAACAATAAATTATGATTACTGATTCACACACACACACGTACCTAATTCAATATCATTGACAGATTTAAATGAATGGAACTTACTGGATAAGAGTGAAGCAGCCTTTCAAACGCGCAATACTACGGCCAGCGAATAGTGAGTGTGGTATAAAAGACGATATCGTCGAGGTCAAAGGTCTTATCATTGATATATGATATTGCGGGGGTATAGGTCGTGTAGATGTTATTTTGTAAGCCTACCTGCACGGTGTTGACGACAAACATTTTCTTATCCTAATAAGAACGCGGTCAAAAGCATCGAAAGTATAAACAGAAAATGATTTATAATCAGTTTCAGAAATAACCATTAGGGTGCAATTTAAAAATCTGTATATCTGTAGGTTAAAATAGTTTAAAGTATAAAAATAATAATAGGTAAATAAATGTAAAATAAACCAAATTCCCGTCATTTTACACGGCACTTAACTAATGGGCGTCGATCAAATAAACCGCCACGAAATTGCTCGTAAAAGCTAAATTGTCGGAAATAATTTAAGCGATTCCATGTATGGATTCTGAGAGCGATTATGCGGGAACATTTATTGGGATTGGGAATAAATAAAGACTGGCTTTGTGGTGGCGGCCTTTGAATAGTACCAACCCATCTCTATCTACTATCGGTAATAGCAGAAGACAGTCAGCAGCGTCATTTTGTCTCAATTCAGATATGAGCAGGTTGCTCTTTACGTTTCTCAATACAGTGCTCAAAAACAGAAACGTACTTTTATGTCATAACCATTTATTTCCATGGTTTGCATCACGTAAATTATAAAATTAAATAAAATAATGTCAACTTTGTTTTAATTGTAGATTTTAATTTATTTAATATGTATATAGTAATGTACTTATGTATATTGACTTGTTCAAGCGATCTTAAGGGTTGTATGGAAATAAATGTCTTGAATCTTTTTTTTATTTTTTTATTCTTAATTGTCTTGAATCTTAAATAACCAAAATATGATTAATGTTATTTGAAATAAAATGATTTTATTTATTTGTCCATAATTGTCCAAAGTGCCATTAATAAAAAAATATACCATGAGTATATTGATAGTGAAAATATAAGATCTTTATCCTGATATAACAGCATAATAAAATGCTCTATATTTATCATATTATCAATTACTTCATTAGATAATTATTGTACGATAAGAGTTTATCGACGTATTAACTTACAAAGAAAATTGCGACAAAGATAAAGAAAACATGAATAGTTTTGATAAAAATGCACTATTACTAAATAAAATAATATACATAGGTACGCAAAGATATTATAAAAGGAATTATCTGATAAGTTCGTAAGAATAAAGATAAAGATTATTGTCAATCTTTCGCGTAACAACTTTGAAGCATGTGGTTTAATTGAAACCTCACAAAAAATCATACATAAAAATTACACATCGGTAACTTTATACGGTGGGCAAATCCCCAATGTGTGTTCATAGTATCTTAGATCCAATGCAGGAAAAGCCGCAGACGGTAAGTTAGTTATAAAAGTTATGAGGTAACAAAACAATAAAGTAGGTTCAACAACCTTTTGAAGTTAATTTACAACTGACTTGGTGTTGATAACATTTATATACACATACATTTTACTGCATTTTTCAGTAGCTCTGATTGATTTCAAACCAAATGTTACTAATTAAAAACTTCTTATACTAAATGTATGAAATAACGCGCGCTATTCAAAGAGGAAACTACGATGGATTCTGTAAATAACAACACAGATTCAACATAATACATACCCGTAACGTTTCAGAATTTCAGTTTCAAAATCACTTCAGTCATAATAAATCTACACAATAGGAAAAGTTTAGCTACGAATATTTATGGATAAAAACACGTGCGCTCTTAGTGGTTGGTGAGCGGGTACTGATAGCGAGTGCCGCCCGCCCTACGTTATCCGCCCAACTTTCAGCCCTAAATTACTTAGGTGATTGTACTTAGCAACAAATTAGAATGTATTTCAATGATGTTTAGTCTATACTACTCGTAATACTAATCTATACTAATATTATAAAGAGGAAAGATTTGTTTGTTTGTAATGAATAGGCTCCGAAACTACTGGACCGATTTCAAAAATTCTTTCACCTTTGGAAAGCTACATTATCCCCGAGTATACATAGGCTATAATATAGCAAAGAAAATTGCGGGAAAGTGTAAAACGCGGGCGAAGCCGCAGGGCGGAAAGCTAGTTATTAATATAGCGTAACAGAGGCTTCCTGATTAAGCTGTTTGAGGTGGAAACTTATGGCTTCTTGTCGACTTCTGAGGCACAGCTGGCTAAGGTCCTCCTGAAGGTCCTGTTGCGGGTTCGATTACCGCCTCGGGAAAAATATTTGTACGATCTGCAGATAATTGTTCCATGTATTTTCTATGATTTACTCTATGTACTTACGTATTCCTAAATAAGTTTCCAGGGGAGGTTGTGTGTGTAATTTTTCAGCAATATTTAAATATTAATATCTTTAGGTCGTCGTGGGGCCGAGAAATGTTGAAAGATATTGTTAAACTCTATGCCTGTGGCTTCAATTGGGTCAGAATAATTTGAAACTGGAACGTTACTAAACAAAACTTATATATACTATTATAGAGCTGAAAAGGTTGTATGTTTGTTTGAACGAGTTAATAACAGGATATAATAATAACAGGAAATGCTGGTCCGATTTGAAAAAATATTTCAGTGTTTTATAGTACATTTATCGAATCTACAGGCTATATTATTATAAAAAAAACATATGTAGATAACGTAAAAAAAACACAAGTGAAGCTGTCGGTTGCTCTGCTAGTTATTACATAAATTTACTCTATTATTTATTATTTCACATAACTATTCACGTCTAAGAGGTGGGGTTGATAATTGAGGTCAAAAAGTTATTGGTATGATGACCTTGTATATATATATTATACCTTACACACGAACATTTCTAATTCGTTAATTAAAATAACGAATACAATTAATATTTTTACCTATAATTGAGTCATACTCCTCGTAATGGCCATCTATTCTATAGTAGTTTTCGTTTTCCTGGTAAACCTCTAATGATATATAAAGCGTCATTTATCATTTCGTTTTTTAAAAGGTCCACTTTTAGAAGTATTACCCAAATAGAACAGGGTATAGGTCTCCCGAATAGAACCTATTATTGCCTTGGGGGATTTGTTATTACACCACGTATAGAAATGCTGGTTGTTCAACGAAAAAAAAATAGAAACACATTTGTCAACTGATTAGGAGATTTATAATCAGAAGACGATTAGCAGTGTCTATGATGACTCCGGTATGAAGAGATAAAGTACCTATATTTTCACCCACCATAATTTTTTTCTTTTACTTTACATTCAGTGTGTTTCTCTCTACCTGTTTTGTTTTGAACTCCTAATTGTACCTACAAAGGTACAATTAGGAGTATATTATAAATCTACAGAAAAGGTTCCAAAAATAACTCCTAATTAATGCGTGGTCCATTTTCTAGGAGAACGATAAACAAACAATAACTGAATAACAGTGTTGGCGCCATACCAAACTCTGAAGCGGACATAGTCACGTATATTTAAATTTAAACAAAACATTGAACTTCATAGTTTGGGTGTGAAACAAGTCTCGAACTCCCAACTCGAGTAGAACTCGTAATTAATCTCTGAGAAAGTGGGTAGACCGCTTTTTTGGCAATAATTGTCATCCATCTTTAAATTTTTGTATTTTTAGTATATTAGTATATATTATAGTATCTATACACTATATCGCTTCTGCCAAACTGGAAAGCAGTTCGTCGGCAGTAGTTCTCGCAGACAATACGCCAAAATGCACCCTATTCTACTTATTTAATGATATCTTAATCTAACTTAATTAGTACCTACTACTATAAATAAGACTGTAATCGCAGAACACTACTGGACAGCATGTTTCTCTACAAATTAATTAACGGCCTATATAACGGAGTCTTCTTATCTTCTGTCTAAAATAAATATTACAATTCCTAGGACTTTGCCTAGAAATAATAAATTTAAACCTTTCGCAAGATGTACTTCACGCACCAACTTAGGACATTTTACTCCATTAAATAGGATATTTAAATTTTATAATTCGATACATAATGCTACTGTGCCAAAAACACCAATAAAGTAATTGTTAAACAAAACTCTGACATTCGCAACGTTATTGACATTTTCTCGAATCGTTTGTTTTACTTTAAATCTAATATAATTTCAATTTTGACTGAATAATTAGTTAATTCTCTAATTAGTTAATCTCTGATTTTTCTTCTTGGAAAATTATGTGTGCTTTATAAACACGTGCTCTAACGGTGAAGGCAAACATCGTGAGGAAACCGGCATGTTCTGAGAACTTTGAAAAAGTTTAAAGGACATTGTGTCATTCACCAACCCGCACTTGGCCAGCGTGGTGAATTAAGGCCTAATCTCTCTCGTCAAGAGAGAAGTCCCTGTGTCCCAGCAGTGGGAACGTGAATAGGGGTGTTATGAATTAGTTAATTGACCTTATTTTATTTTGTAATTTTTAATTCTAATTTTTCTTTATTTTTCCAAAATTTTGTTGTAATTTTAAATTATTATTGTTGTCAATTGTCTTAGTGCATGTTGTATGTGTCTATAATTATGTTAGCATTTATATTTAGTCTAGTCTTTAAGAAATTTTATACATGTCATAATGCATAACCTGTTGACACATCATAATAAATAAATAAATAAATAAGACTTAGTTACAGCAGATTACAAACAAAAGACTTTTAAACATTTATTTAGATCACCAGCGCAGATAGATAAGACTAAGTTATAGATTACTACACAAAAAATACTTTTAAATATGCATTTAGATCACCAGCGATCCAGCAGACAGTCTCCTCATCAGTGCAACAAGCAAGAACTACGATGCTTCTTCAGTTCAATTCCTTCTCATTGAGAAACTCTTACTTACTGCGGTGCAACAAACCTAGGGCTCTTGGCCTCCGACACCAAAGACCGCTAGCCTGCTCTAGAAATATAAATATTTTTGCCAACACGGGTCATGTGTAGTAAGTTTGAAGTACGATATATTAAGAGAATTACATTTACTGGACACTTTTACACAGCGACATCTAGCCCCGTGGTAAGCTCGAAGCTTGTGTTACGGGTGCTATATTTCTGATAATATAATTTTCATACATATATAGATATTTTTTTATTTTAACACCCAGACACCCGGAACAAATATTTGCAGATCATACAAATTGTTGTTCCGAGGCGGGAATTGAACCCGCAACCTCTAGCGTCGCAGGCGGACCTTCGCCCGCTGCGCCACAGAGGTCGTCAATAAAAGTAAGTATATCCCCTATAATTCTAGACCACACATCGGCCTGCAACTTCATGAGGTTCTTAGGCACTTCGAAATATGAAACACTCAACTACTAATAAATCGTGGCGTGTTATATTGAAGAATGCATTCTGCATAACCATTCATCAATATTCCTGGCATCACGGGCGTGTGCAGTGTCAGCGGCGTGGACAGCACAATAGGCAGTTAGCTGTGGGTATCACCGTTTAGTGGAATCCGGTTCGTGATTCGAATGATGATGATCCATTTTGTTTATGGCTACTCTAGCTTGACATACCGAGTTTTAAATGATTCTATTTATTATCTAATTTATTATTCATTATCTAATAATACGGGCATCAACAAAACACTCACATAAGCTAAATATCTGGACTACACCATGAGTGGTACATTGAGTTGGCAAAAAACTTAAAACTAAAGAATAATAAATATCAAAATACAAGGAATACAAAACATGAAAATTATCAAATTTAGTTTTAGTAATTTATTTAAGGTAAGTAAAAATAAGGTATTACGGAAACTCTTTTTTACCCTAATTTACTAATTACTTTAATGACGTAATTCCTTATTTTTACTTACTGGAGATTTTTTCTCGCCAAAGAGGTTAATTCCTGGCGTAAAACGTTGTCTACCTGTACAATATTGTAATTGTTTCACATTACCTCCCACTGCTGGGCACAGATTATCCACTTAAACATTTACTCAATTGCACTTAACAAACTATTATATTATAATGGAAAATAATTTCAATTTTTACCTTTCAAATTAGATTCAATGACATCCATTGCTATAAAAACTGCGACAAAATCTACTAACATAACTAATATCAAAAGAAACAAATCAAAATATTGATGTAAAAACATCAATTCAACTTCAATGATAATATTGGTTTAGACATCATTCAATGAACATTAATGACTAGACAGAACTAAAAACGAATATTAGAAAAAAAGTCTAAGTGCTGTTTTGGCAGCGAACAAAGTGCGCAGTTCTACAGCTCGAGCATAAACCGAAATCTGTTGTTTTGTACAAACATAAGTATGAACAAAAGCGCTTTTAGGCAATGAGAGAAATCGGCCAAGATACCAAGAAACTTATCTTTTCTACAGAAATGTTTTTAATGAAACGTAAATATTTGGGTCTCCAAACGTGAAGCCTGTATCTAATTTATATAATAAGAAAGCCTAATAGCTTTCTATTATACGCATAGGCGTAGTCAGGGATCCGTAGTACATGGAAATCAAGTGATTACTAACAAGCTAATTTTTGGTGAGTAGCTTCGTTTCGATGAGACGTCCAAAGATATCCTATACCCAACTTTCGATTGTGGTAGCTAACAGAGATATCAAGGATTAAAAAATTCAAGGATGTAAAACCGGGATAACGGACCACGAAATTTGTAGGACAATATGTTATATCTCAAGATAATTATCTAAATTATATAAAAACATGTTTGTCCTACAAAACCTATGGTTTGATCAAAGAGTCCGCCATTTCCAAAATGTGTCGAAAACGAGGTCAATTTAAATGATTACTATGATTACTAACCAGCTGATTTTTTGTTGTATACTTAATTAATATTTATAAAATCTAACGGACATATTGTCCGACAAATTTCGTGGTCCGTTATCCCGGTTTTACATCCTTGAATTTTTTAATCCTTGATATCTCTGTTAGCTACCACAATCGAGAGTTGGGTATAGGATATCTTTGGACGTCTCATCGAAACGAAGCTACTCACCAAAAATTAGCTTGTTAGTAATCACTTGATTTCCATGTACTACGGATCCCGGCCTAGCGTGCTTACCTTTGCATATTTAGGTACCTAATATAATTTTATTTTGAGCATTTATTTTTCGCCCTTGGGCAATAATATATTCTTATATTCACTTCAAGCGAGGTGCCTCCAAGCAAGGTGGAATTTAAGCTTCTGAAGAACTATAAGTAGGTACCGGTGATCCACCTTTCACGTTATTAGGTACGCCTGGTTATTTTTTTTTATTTCGTACCTACTAGCACGAACTTTCATTTGCCATGGCATATAGCACGATTTAAACAATATTTGTTAAAAATAATTTTAAATACTAGGTGTTACTATGTGTAATGGTGCAAATAATTAATATTAAAGAAAAACTTCATCATTATTCCAAATCTTAACGGGAACTTTGACTTTACTGGGGACTTTACTAAGTTCGTATACGAGGTTGTTTATGTACAAAAAGGTAACGAATAAGGCACTTCTGTCCTAGAAAGGATCATATTTGCTCGTTATACTACGCCCACATAATCTTTAGCCTATTAGCGGCTTGCTGTTGTATTTTTTAAGTTTCTATATAAGTAGGTACTTGGTATTAATCACGGAACTGCTAAAATTGTGAACAAATAGGTAGTTCCGGAAAGACAAACAAGGGGAAATGATAATGAGTTATTTATTTATCACAAAACAACTTCCATATACAACTAAAAAGCGTAGGAAGCCTAAACGACAGATAATAAGTTCTGTTGTTATATGTAGGTACTTACATAAAATAAAATAAATATACCTATTTACACCTACACTATTTTCTAATAGGATATAGAAATCCAATTGATATCTCGTTCTTCTCCTTCCCTTAGTTACAAAAGTAACGTAATAATACAGTACCTATAGATACATTTATAACATAAAAAAATATAACAATTGATTTAATATTTAAAAAAAATATCTAAATAATTATCGCAGAAACATTTCGTTATAATAATAATACTATGAACTAAATCTTAAGTTCCTTAAACATTATTTTGTATATAAAGTCCACGAAACAACCCCAAGATTTCAGCTCGTTTTCATTTAATTTCAGATCATTTTGAAGCACATTTTCAAATACTCCTCTGAAGACCTGTAATTAAAAATATTATACAATTGATACTAGTAGGTAAAGATAAACCATTTTTAAAATGAACTCCCCTCCACAAACCGTGATAATTTCAACGTGTGAGAGGAAATACTTATTGCATCACTATACTTGTGTGCGTGCTACAACTTCACTGAAAACATTGGCTCATCTGTCTGTCATAGTGATACCGTTTGCTTATACTAGATTGCTTATACTTATAAAGATCAATTTATGTGTGTTGTATCTATACACCTTTTTGCGTGTACGTGTAACCGCGGTGGAGGGGCGTTCATTTTAAGAATGGATTATCTCTACCTATAAGGTTACTCCTATTTTGTAATATAATGTAGACGCAATGGAAACCCTCCCATTAATACACACACAACATTCGGTAACATTCGGGTGTTTTTCAAAACTTTAAACTCCCAAAGAAACAATTTTAATATAATTTACCCCGTTCTGTTGCTCCGGGCTCTCCATTTTAACAGAGAGCCACAGTATAAAAATTTTGTACCATAATTAATAAATCAACAATGACTTACTTCAAAACTTGCTTTAGATACTTTAAAAGCATTGTGTGTGGTTCCTAACTTTGTGAACATCGCCACAACAACCAGAGGTTCCTGAAATGAGAAACATACTTTATTTATCTTTAAGGGCATAAAGCAACGTTAGAACACGCATTCACGCAACATGAAGCGTGCTGCGTGGCAGTGTTGTTATCGGTATCTCGTAGAAGTCTATTTAACTAACCGATGTTCGCGACTTCACCCTAACGAAACTATTTCCCGTTCCAGTCTCTACAACCAGTCTTTTTTTTTGTGCGTAGAGGTAAATAACTATATAAACTGTCGTGGTTTGATAAATTCATATTGAGATAAACGAAGGAACCTTATTTACGTTGACTTTTGATCAACCGTTTCGTCCCAGAACGTCTTCAGGATTAAGGACACTGCAAAACTGTAAGGTTCGTGTATTGCCCGTTTATCTCAATATGAAGGTAAATAACTATTTAAGTAGAGGAAGACTGACGTGAAGGATTGTGATTGCCGAGTTGAGCGAGCCCATGACGTTCTGAACATGTGCCTTGAACTGATGACTGGATCTGAGCTGCTCCTCTTCCAGTCCCCGGAGTTGTTTGAAGATGGTTTGGGCTTGTGGCTCTTTCCGGAAAAACCTGGAACAATAATAACTGCTGAACAGAGAGAAATGCTATCAGAGTTTCTCAGTTTCGTTTTAGTTTCGATCGTTAGAAAACTGATTTCTCCACAATTGCAAAACTCGCTTTACAATAGATTTGTCAGTTTATTGATGAGGCGATCATGAGAATAGCAAATAGGTACCCCTATTTACGAGAGAGATTAAGCCTTGTTTCACCAGGCCCAGGTTGGCTAAGTCCTGGTCGTTGAATGTCACATGTCCTTCGAACTCTGCAAAGTTCTGAGAACATACCAGTTTCCTCACGATGTGTGCCTACTCCATTTAATGATCATGATAAAAGAGCTAGAGTCCTTTCTAAGATAAATGTCAATAACATTAATTATAGTCTGAGTATATGTAATAGCTATAAAAGTATGTAAATTTTGCACAAGTATGATAAGAGAATAACTATATACGAATAATAGGTACTTATTTACAAATAAACGGACTAAGTAAATCAACTCTCGACGTTTCGATTACATAATCAAGAGATGTCTTCATCGGGAGGAGTGAGCGCTCCGCTGCCGAGCTCGTATCATCAAAATATTTATTTGATTTCTACTAACCTCAGGAAAATGTCCATGCCATTGGCGACAGCCTGCGCGTTGATGGGTCTCCAGGTCTTCTGGACCTGGTATATGTCCCTCGGAGACATTCCAGAGACAGGGTCTGGCGTGTCATATCCACTTCCCCAGCTAGACCAGACCCAGCTTAATAGATTCCCCATATCTGAGGAGATATCGCTTAGTTTCAGGTATCGTTTGGTTATATAGATGAAGTAGATACTACCTAGTGTAAATTTGTTAAGTTTGTTTGTAAGTTTGTTAATTCTCATTTTAAGTGAACTTGTTTCTTATGAGAATAAAAATCTTTAAACCGAAATAGTCCCCAAAAAGTTTTTTCTTTTATACCTAGTTTAAATATTTTACACTGATTCCTTCCAGTACCTACCTGGTTCATTACAAATATTATCACGAAGTAGGTACGTAGGTATCTGACATTAGGCGCCACCATAAGATAGAGTTCCTTGAATGCTGACGGTACCGACACGACGAATGGCTACTTCTCACTTGCTTTACAAAATAGAAACAAGTATTCATGTAGACTTAATTATGAGTTGCAACTCCTAAGCATTCAATATGTGTTTATTTTTAATTACCAGGTCTGATTGACCATTGTTCCACCCTTATAACCGATCCGTGTAGAAAGATTAACATTTATCACAAATTACCAGCGGCTCTACCAAAATCTTGCTTATACTCCATAGACTACACGATTTAATACCTAACTATTGACGTTTTGGTGATTATGAGAATAGGCCTTCTGGTGCCATCTATCGTCGTTCTAAATTTTATCAGAATTGATACAGCGATAATTTAAATAGGTAGGTATAGATGATCCAGACTTAAAATGAACTCCCCTCCACAAAACCGTGATAATTTCAACGTGTGAGAGGAAATACGTATTGCATCATTATACTTGTGTGCGTGCTACAACTTCACTGTAACATTGGCTCATCTGTCTGTCAAAGTGATACCGTTTGCTTATACGTTAATGAACATCCAATGACAAAGATCAATTTTTGTGTGTTGTATCTATACACCTTTTTGCATGTACGTGTAACCGCGGTGGAGGGGCGTTCAGTTTAAAAATGGTTTTTACTACCTAACCTACCTAACAAATTTACAGACAGATAAAGTTGCAAAATCTTCTAGATAATCTTAAAACGCAATACAGATAAACAGCTTAGAAATAATAAACAAATCGATATTATTATCTGGGTACGTGGTGGGTGGGTGGTATTATCCAGGTACAGTCAATGTCAAGAATATCTTAATGAAAATCTTAGGTAGATTTACAATAAATAAATAAATATTGCTGGACAATTCACACAGCAATATCTAGGCCCCGTGGTAAGCTTGAAGCTTGTGTTACAGGTATACCATATAATCTGTTATACTTAATAGAATATACATACATATTATTTATTATACATTTATAACACCCAGACACTCGGAACATATATTTATTTATTTATTTGCAGATCTTAAAAAAACAAACTCGCAACCTCTTGCGTCGCAGGCGGACCTTCGCTCGCTGCGCCACAGAGTTCGAAGGAGGAGAGACATGAAGACAATAAGAACAAATTCTATACCTACATTTACATCACAAAGTCTCAGAAAGGCTTTTCTGAAACTTTATGAAGATTTTAAGACATAATGTTATATTACAACTAAAATGTAGGCCAAACAAATATTATGAGTTAAAATTATAAGACACAAGCTGCCAGCATCAATATTAGTACCCATTGTTCATAATCTTTACATTGACTGTACCTTACACTTATGTAGGTATACAATCGCAAATTATGATAAAGGTAGGTTACTCACTATTCTAATTGAAAATTATCTGTACGTAATAATAATTTGGCAGCACAAAGAAACTATGTAGTTCCCGCGCGGACTAAGTCAATACTGATGCAATGTTATGTCGTTCTATATGATATTTATCAAATATTTGCGCTCTATACACCAAACGTAATGCTTGGCCGATTGAAATTGATAATGTTACCTAATTTTGATGAATAGCACTCCATATTCTATGTCAAATATAAAAAATACTAGTGAAAGAATTACTTCGATACATCAATTAGTTTCCGATTTAGAAGTAAAACAAGTTGTAACCGTACGACGCGAGCCGCCGGTTACGGTGTGACGTCATAGTGCAGCACGATCAGTCTGGTTCACTCAGTCCGCTTGCATTCGCTTGTTATTGTGACGTAACTATAATAGTTAGAAATATGCTGTCGCGACATTTTTTGTAGATATTAATGTGTTCTACAAAATTGTAGTACATTGTATATTTCTAAAATGAATACTTTTCGCAGCGCATGCGATATAAGATTTTTTTTTTACATCTTGGGTGACATATTTGGGTTTTCCGTGCAGATCCCTACTTTTTTGAAAATGTAATATAGTTTATAACCTTCCTCGGTAAATGGACTATCCAACACTGAAAGAATTTTTGAAATCGGACCAGCGGTTTCTGAGATTAGCATTAGATTAACTCGTCAGCTTTATAATATTAGTATAGATAGTATAGATAAGTATAAGTATAGAAGCGTATAAACAAGTTTTAAATCAAAATAAATGGCCTCACGCATATTGTAAGTAAAATAAATACAAATAAAAGTAGCCAAGTGCGAGTCGGACTCGCCCATGTAGGCTTCCGCAGCAATTGATTATATGAAATAGTTTATGACGTATTATAAAAAACTACTTGATAGATTTCGTTCAAACCAATTTTCGTTGTTAGTTTTTATAGTTATGTACAATATATATTTTTTCTAGATTTATCATCATCTTATTTTAGAAATTAGAGGGGGGGGGGGGGGAAACACTGTTTTCCACTTTGGAAGAGTCTCACGTCCAAACTATTAAGTTTAGAATTAAATGGTGTTAGAAACATTGTTATGATTTTTGAAGACCTATTCATAGATACCCCACACGTATTGGTTTGATTAAAAAAAAGTTTTTAAGTTTCAGTCCTATGATGTATGGGGACCCCCAAATGTAATTTTTTTTTAAATTTTTGGCCACTTTTATTTGTATTTATTTTACTTACAATATGCGTGAGGCCGTTTATTTTGATTTAAAACTTGTTTATGCGCTTCTATACTTATACCTATCTATACTATCTATACTAATATTATAAAGCTGACGAGTTTCTTTTTTTGTTTGAACGCGCTAATCTCAGAAACCGCTGGTCCGATTTCAAAAATTCTTTCAGTGTTGGATAGTCCATTTATCGAGGAAGGTTATAAGCTATATTATATTTTCAAAAAAAGTAGGGATCCGCACGGAAAACCCAAATATGTCACCCAAGATGTAAAAAAAAAATCTTATATCGCATGCGCTGCGAAAAGTATTCATTTTAGAAATATACAATGTACTACAATTTTGTAGAACACATTAATATCTACAAAAAATGTCGCGACAGCATATTCCTAACTATTATAGTTACGTCACAATAACAAGCGAATGCAAGCGGACTGAGTGAAACAGACTGATCGTGCTGCACTATGACGTCACAAGCGCTCATGTGACTGTTAGCGAGACTCGATATTTTTCGAAACTTTGAATGCCTATAAAATCAAAACTACTAGGTACTTTTTAACTAAACAAAAACTAGTGTATTTGTATACACGCAGGCTTTACTGATACAACATTTCAAGCGATTTGGCATACCTAGTAACATTACTTATTGTATGAGACCATGTACTTACCGTGACCATAGATAATATAGGTAATTCTTGTAAAGTGCCACGAATGACGCATTGAATAATAGACACACACACAACATAGGTACCTGCCTACACATTGTGGAAGCCGACATAAATCAGAACTACTCTTTAGTCAGAGATATTAGGTAATAGGTATGTAGATACTAGCTGTGCTCTCGACTTAGTCTGCGTGAAATTGGGCTTTAGGTAGGTAGCATTGTTAATTATTAACTCATCTAAATACTTTTCACTTGCCCGTTCATCATCAATAACCAACCCAAAATACATCCCACTTTCTGAGCTCGGGTCTCTCCAATAGAACCCATTGCAAGTTTTTATGGGGATTTGGTTTTATCACCATGTTTACTAGGCGGATTGATGATCGGAGTAAGTTGGTATAGCAGTAACTTTTGCAACTATATAAAATTTCAAAAGAATAAAAAGTGCCATCTAGTTGCTTTGCTGAACACTAACACATTTTGTTGTGAAAGGAGTTTGGTTGTTTTTTAAATCCGAACGCATTATAAACTTTGACAGACAGATCAGATGATAGATGTCAGTGTCACACTTCACACAATTCCGCAGTCATTAGCAGCAAAACAATTGAAACGTGCGTTTCCATTGCAATATTTTCAATTTGAATTTAATTTTTCCTTTTAATTTAAAACAATATGACTAACATATCCGAAACTGCAGTGAATAACATTGGAAAAGTCTTGAACGATCCAGCCAGGCCCATGAAAGAACGTTTCAGGGCGTTATTCACCCTAAGAAACCTTGGCGGCGAATCTGCAATCCAATGTATTAGTGAATGCTTTGTAGACGAGTCCGTGCTGTTAAAACACGAGCTTGCTTACTGTTTAGGGCAGATGCAAGATAAACGCGCTATTCCGGTCCTCAGAAGTGTCCTGGAAGACAAGAATCAGGACCCTATCGTAAGACATGAAGCAGGTAAGTTTATCATGTTTTATCAACACTTCTGCACGTACACGCGATAACTGATTGCACAGAATTAGTGTAAGATTAAACATATGGGTTCCTAGATTTAAGGGATACAGGATCTTAGGTACTAACTTTAAACCTTCGGCTACTTTTGAAGTTAAGAAGCGGTTACTTAGCTATTTGCACTTAATTACGAAGTTGAAAAGGGTTTTTATCACGTTGACATTATATTTACTATTCCAACATTTTAAGTCCATTGCAATCACTCTTGGTTGTTCTTAACTGTGTTAACAAATCACAAAAGTTTAACCAGTTCGAAGTGTGTTAAGGTAGTTTGCTGTTATTGTTATTGTTAAAGTACATGATGGTAAAAGTACCTTCCCTAAAATTCATATTGTTTATTCCAGGTGAAGCCCTTGGTGCAATTGGAGACCCAAATCTTGTAGAGATCCTTCAGAAGTACCAAAATGACCCTGCAATAGAAGTAGCTGAGACCTGTCAAATAGCTTTACAAAGACTTGAATGGGTCGCCAATGATTCTAAGGAGGATCTATCAAAAAGTTTATATACCTCTATTGATCCAGCCCCACCTAGCATTGAGAGTGATGTTGGGAAGCTGAAGGATATTATGATGGATGAGAATAAACCTTTGTTTGAGAGATACCGGGCTATGTTCAGCTTGAGGAATCTGGGCACCACTGAGAGTATTCATGCTTTGGGAGAAGGTTGGTTTTCTTATTATGGACCTATATTATTTTTATGACAAAAAATTGTCCAACATAGACATCCTAGCACTATTATTTTTTAGCATAATGTTAAATTTTAAGATTTTAAGAAAGAGATTGCTAATTACTTTCTTTTTCATACCATACCAAACTATGAAAGCGACAATTAAATTTGTAATGTAAAACACATTTTTCTGTAGGAACTGGAAGGAGTGGGTTCAACTCCCACTGGAGAACCAAGTTTATAATTGTGATCTTGTTATTTTTTATATACCATTTTCTAATACAAAGAAAGTATTTTTAAGTCATATAAGTAGCTCAAAAGTATAACATTACCCTAAAACCTTAAATATACATTTCCAGGTTTCAAAGCAACAAGTGCTTTATTCCGTCATGAGGTAGCTTTCATCTTTGGGCAGATGCAAGATGAGAGAAGTGTTCCATTCCTGAAGAGCACGTTGGAAGACACGGCGGAGCATGAGATGGTTCGGCACGAGGCTGCTGAAGCCCTAGGATCCATCGCCACTGATGAGTGCACTGAGGTTTTGAAGAAGTAAGCTAATTATATAACTTTTTAAATTATCATGGTTTTTAAGAATGATTTAAAGGATTTTGAGTTTACCGATATTTCGACACTGTTTCAAGCGCCATGTTCACGGAAAGACATCTATCTATAATTTCGGGAAACTCAAAAATCATTTAAATCATGGTATGCTACTTGTTTTATGTTCAAATAAGTTAATTATTGTATGTACCAGAATAAGATAGCTTTCTGGCTGTCTGTTGATTTATTATTTACTAACTGCACCCCGCAGCTTTGCCCAATTTTTTTCTTGGTATAAAGCCTACCTATATCCTGATGTACTTTACTGTACTGAAACTATTTCCATACGAAATCAATATTTAATAATGCTCAACTTGCATAATCAATATCTAACAAACAACAAAAAAGTGTAAATCTTATAACAATTCTTGAAATACTTTAAACAGTGCAATACTTTTGCAGTTAGAATTTGATTCCATAACATTTGAACAGTACCTTACCGTCAGAATCCACAATAGATGCTTGTTTACTGTGTATTAGTCTCTTTTCCAGCTAAATATGGATTGTTTCAAAGAATATAATAGTTTATTACGAATCGTTCGCAATTCCTTTTGTTCCAAACTAAACTTGATTCCAAACATGTTTGTCTTTGGAAATGGTTTAGTAGGTGAATGAAGCAGATCATCCATCTAAAGAAAAAAGTCTGTCTAAAATGTGTCTGTGTAAAAGTGCTCATACTTACACACCAGGTTAGCCCCTTTTTTAGTCATAGTTAACCGATTTTTTAAATCTATAAAGATTATGTACAAAACAAAATGTGCTTACATATATTTACCTAAAAAGTTGTAGCAAGGGTCTAAATATATAAAGGATAGTGTGTGTATTATTTTTATTAAAATAAAATTTTTGTTTTCAGATACTTGAATGATCCAAGACCAGTGGTCCGTGAAAGTTGTGAAGTGGCCTTAGACATGTCGGAATACGAAAACAGTCCGGAATTCCAATACGCCAACACGCTGTGTGCTGTCGAGGCATGAGTCAAGTATTATATTATTTATTTATTATTTTCTTGGTATAGCTAAAGAGCTAAATATTGTTCATTATTTACTGGGTAAATATTATATTGAAATTAATTGTTTTGGTACAGAATTTTTTGAATTTTGTTCAACCACGCCTAGCCGTTTTATCCTTTGGGATTTAAAGGTCTAGTTTTTTGAGGAAAGGCAGGAAAGATTACTTGCCTGTTAAATTTTAATTTCACATCATCAGTTAAAGACGAAGTAACGAATACTTAGGTATGCATTTTTGTATTACATTTAGTAGAATATTTTTGTATGATTAAAGATTATATTAATGTTATATGTACCTATGTGTTTTTCTAATATGTAGTGAGTTAAGTATATATTGTAGGGGGCAACAACACTACAATTTATATACAGGGGTTTGTTGTCTCTACTTACTCCAATGTGGAGCTGTGAAGGACTTTTGTAAAGCTATGGACTCCTAGTACTTTGAAGCAAGATTCAAACATTTGTAAAGACACAGAACACGTGATTTTTCATGAGGAATCGACATTCCTTTCACCTGGAATAAAGCAATAACGAGAAGGTATTTTTGGATCCCCTGAGGATCAAGCGCAGCTGATGAATATTTTTACATTATATTTTTGAGCAATGTATTGCAATTGGTTTAAAATTACAAGGAACCGAAGCCTCGAAAAGCGGAATAAATCACAACTCCTAGTATGTACTTTGAAATAGAATTCTAACGTTTTATAGACACGGACAAACACAACAAATGAATTTACATGCGGTGTATGAGCCGTAGGTATTGTAAGTGATGTATAATAAACTAACACTATCAGCGCCCATCACGCACGCACTTACGTATTTTCCGGCGTGGTGCAGCTCACGGTGAATCATTAAATTTATAAATCATAAATTCTTTATTTTCACACAAATTCAGACATTTTAAACATTAGAGAAATAGAATCTTTCATTCACAATGGGTGTACTTAACCCCTAAATAGATTTCTAAAAGCAAACCTGGAATGTGAATGTGTACTATATACTAATTATACAAATTAGTCTATGGTATAAGTAAATACTTTTTGCAAATGGTTTAAATATGGAACGACATTCTCATTACAAAAGTTTATTCGCCTCTCCCTTGATCCTTGACGAAGGGTGTTTCGTACAGCTGGTAGTATCTGCTGACGGGGCGGTCGCCGGCCGCGCGCTGCATCACGGCCGCGCCCAGCGCTTCCACCAGCTCCAGCGTGGAACTGCTCAGATCCACCTCCTCCGTGAACCCGAAGAACGAGGAACGCTCGTCTTCTAGAGTGTTCGACGTCTGGAAGAAACACCAGTAAGTAATCATTCAATTTAATTATTCAAACTTTAGGAACACTAGGTACACTTAGGACGTTTTAACGTCTTACTTAAAAGTATCAAAATTTTTTTTAGGTATTGTAATATAAATTGTATACATAGAGCAATTGATACATTATTAACAACTGTAGCTGCTATAGCAAGTATTAAAAAAAGAAATACTAGAAACTCCTACATTTTATTGGCAAAAACATTTTACATATCTGCTTGTTTGAGATAGTTAAGCAACAACTGTGGCCACACGCAGATGCAGCTTTTTTTCATACATTCTACATTTGTAGTATCTCCAGATAGCCAGAAAAAAAGCTGTGGTGGCTAAGTGGGAGTATATTCGACTTTTCCGAAGGTCGTGGGACTAAATTCCGCAGCGCACCTCTGGAATTTACTTCTTGAAATTTATGTGAGCATTAAAAACCGAATCTAACATCGAGAGGAAACCAGCATGTTCCGAGAACTTTAAAGGTTTTAATGACCACGTGACATTCACCAACCCGCGCTTGGCCAGTGTGAATCAAGGCTTAATCTCCCTCGTCAAGAGTCCCTGAGTTCCAGCATTGGGAACGTAAATTGGAGCGCTTATGCTAATGAATGATGATCATAACACTAACATCACAAACCACTAAAGCTACGCAGACCGCAAAAATAATAATTTCCCGCGATTTAGATATCATTTCACGTTTGACTTCATTTTATGATAGTTTTGCAACAAAACAACCCCATAATATTGTTGGACATTATCGAAAACTTTTACTACGGCGGTTTTATAGGCAATAAAATATATACCTATACCTGTAAATGGAAGTATGCCTTACAATCAGTAAAATTTCATTTTATGTTGGGTACGAGTAGTTAGGAATGGGAATAAATCTATACTAATAATAAACCTGTAGGAGTCGGTCTTGGAGTAAGTTTGTTTTCAGATAATATTTGTGTTTATAGGCTCAATTATGATAATGATAAGTTTCATTATTTGATGATTTCTAGAATTTTGTTCTATGTTCCTCCTTTCCTTCCTTTTGTTTACTCTTAAACATGACTGTTTGATCCGAATTTCATGAGATTTGGTAGAGACATTTAAACGTCTGGGACACAGGAATTTATTTAAATTCTTCCTCCAGTTATGATAAGACGTTGCCCCCATACAAACATAATTTAACGCGGACGGAGTCGCGGGCACAGCTAGTTACTTGATAGGTACATTATGACCGTGTGGTGCCAGCCTTATAACTAGTATCACCTTTATTTGCTCGTGGGTGTCGTTGAGTTAGTTATTTATATCCAATCCAGAAAACAGACAGCAGTGTTATCAGCACTGTAATCACCAACCCGCCTGGTAAGAGTGATGACTCTACCGATAGGTCTGGGTTTCCTTAAGACCTATCGGTTTTCGTGCCCTATTATAGGACATTATAAATTTAAAAAAAACATTGCGTCAAAAGTGAGTAGGTAACTAAAACAAAAGAGTTTGGCTCTGAGTCTGAATTTATATCTATAATATTTATTTTACCTATACGAGTAAGTTTGTATATGTTTGATATGATGATGATTTGGCCATTGGACATAGGAATTACTACGAGATACGCAGGCTAGGAATGAATGGACGAAATTGTCGGGATTCCAGGTTACATGTGGCTTCATCCATATTACGCTAACAGCTCGGAAGGAGACCATTACAGATACAATTTCCACCTTCTTCAAGGTAATAGTCGTCTTTGTTGGTTTTGTAGTAAATAAATATTATGGGAAAGTATTTTTTTCCTTTTGCACGTTTCCAATATGTGCTGTACCTACTTCATTGTTAGACAAAACGATTTATAATATAAATTTTGTTGGTAGGTTAAACGCGTGTTTTAAAGCGCACATTACATTCAAAAGAAAAACCCATTGGTGCGAGATCAAATCTCCGCACTTTAATTCTGCACTATGAATTCATACATTCATTCAGACATTCATACCGCATCACCGGATACTTTATTTATAACGTTATATTTAATTCATTGGTTTTGAATTCGTTCGCGAGGGAAAACATGTATTTTTGGTCTATGTTAAAATACCAACGATAATACCTTCATATTTATACAAACATGCTCTTCCACCTACTGTGAAAAACTAAACGTAGTTAAATAACTACCAGGTATCTTCCTCCTCATATTTTTAAATAGCCATCCATCCAGACACATGAAACTTTATCATGAAACTTTAGCGGTTATAACATAAGGATTATCTCGCTTCACGGTATTCCTGCTACAGCTATAGGTAGAAAATATTTTCAAAGTAAAGCTCAAATCACAAAAGCCGATTGCCGCAGGTGTACTTGAGCTTCATAAACTCACAAACATTCTTGGAAATAGATGATTTTTCATAAAGTACCCATTTTCCTCTAGCTTTCCTACGAGCGACGTACAAGATAAAAATATAATGTCTAATCAATAGAAACTAGTATTCTGTTCTCGCATTTATGTACATGAAAGAGGCCTTATTCCTTGAAGTTTTTCCTTATCTTTAGTTTATGGGTTTTGTATGCCGAAGCTAAAAGCCCTAATTCTGACGTTCGACGTTCGAATAGGTACCTAGAGATTGTCTACGGACGATGCACGTTAATTTTTTTAATAGGGTTTCAATGGCGTTCCACATTTGAAAGATAAACTGTTTCCATTTTACTGATGTTACGTTAAAGGAGTTTATAAAGTAAGTGCGATAGAATGCATTCAGAGAATACTCGTACTTTATATTATTATTATAGTTCTGAGACACCTGACACCACAACACAGGCAGTGTGTTCTGTATGAATCTAGTATGGTGATTAACGATAATGTGCTATGTAGCTATGTAAAAAATACGAATATTTTTTCTACATTTTTAAGGTTCTTTAAACTTATCTCACTTTTGCGCGGAAAACATGAATTTCGTTTGATATGGGTGTCATAAATGTTTTATCGCTAGTGATAAGAGTTTCAGCAGTTGTTGATCAACAAGCCTGTATAATAGTTTTCTCATAGTTTACTTAGCGACCCGCCCTCGCTTCGCCTCGGGTACCTAATTATAGATACTTATAAAAACTCCATATTGAATCTCTTTACCCATTTATACCCCATAAAATCCATTGCGTAGTTTTAAAGATAGAAGAAGCATACATAGGGATGGACAGATAGCGACAGTGACTGGGTATAAACCAGTCTATTTAAAAAAAATTAAACAGGGAATTTTTTTAACTTCATTCTTTACGTGAATCCTACTTTAGCTCATTAAATAATTTTACATATAATGTGCATAGATATCGTATTCATGAATGGGTTTCTGCAGGTACCTACATGAATATAAATGAGAAGATTAAAAAACTTGTGTCTCTTACATTATGGTAGCCTGGCAATATATGTATATATAGTAAGTATATGCAGCTTAAGCGGTAGAGCTTGCTGTAGGCTTTGGTAGGCTATGTTGTAATCTTGTAATTTTTTCTTTACCATTCTCTCATTATGTACCGAACAAAGCTCAAAATGAGATATTTTCGGCTCAACAGTGCGAAATCTCGGGCAATGCTACTACATAGATACCCTGAGTTGGCAACTCAATCAACAACAATACAAATGCGGGTAGGCTCACAATTTACGCAAAAGGCTAAGCCGTTCATCTGTTGCCTTTGTTTACAGAAATCATCTGCCGTCAAAGTGCGGTGATATTTCCATTTACCGTGTGTAGGTTAGCTTAATATTTTTTTTTTCAATTACAATTTTACAGAAATTCAGCTTGTTGGGACTTTATGTAACTTCGAATGTCTAAATTGACTGGTCTATTACATTCAAACGCAATAATATTAATTAACTTTATTTCAAACATTGTTTAATACCTAACAAAGAAGATAATTTCAATGAAGTTTATATTGATAAGCTTTATTCTGAAATTTGAACGAGTGCGCCATTCTGGCATTCTGTCAAAGTACGGCGTTGAGCCGCGACGCTCGGAGTGACTAGTGTCCCGAGGGACTAGTTCTGTACGATACTTATCGTGAATTGCCTAAAATTTGAATATACTTTCTGAGTTTATCAATCTGTTGTTCTGATTTCAGTCCCTATCCGGACTATTTTAGTACGTGGTCGTGGTACAACTTTAAAGAGTATGGGGCTAGATGTTGATGTGTGAATTGTGAAGCAATATTTAATTATTATTTAATATTTGTCTAACCAAAGCAACTACCTAACAACATAATTTGTATAACATCTGCTTTATGACGGCCGTAATTTCAAAAAGCTCTCGGTTAAATCTGAAATATTAATCATAGGAACAAGGGCCTTACAAATAATTCAGTGGAAATATGGCCTTTTAGCAAACTGCGGTCGAAGGGATGGGTTGGATTTTGGCGATGGGAGTAAAAGAGACCTCTCTTTGTGACAGAATATCATTTCGTAAAATATGTCACGCATTTATTTGATCTTGGCCATTGTCCTTTTGATATTACACAAGGCGTCTAGACGCCCTGTATAGAAATTTCACGATGTTTGTGTTGTTGTTCAGAATATCTGACGTTGTTTGGTAAATATTTAAGACCTAGCTGGTCACGGGCATGTTACGGGCATGCCATTCGTTAAAGTAAATTAAATCATCAGCCGCACATCAACCTGCCTTAAAAATATCAGTTACTTCGGTCAGCGGCTTGAATCGACCACATATCATAGATCGGAAGCGAATTCACCACATATTACTGGATATCGAATGTCCAATAGTGGGATATTATTTGTCTTGTAATGATGATGATGATATTTTGATCTCATCCTCACACAATATGTCGCTTTAACCTAACATTTCTAATAGCTTCTCAAATCTGCTTGTCTCATGTAGGCCCTAAAATTTAATACGACTTAAAATTATACCGGGTTAATAATGCTTCATCCTAACTTGGCAGATTCTCGTTAAAATTTACTATTAATAAAGGTGAATGCGTTTCTCAAATCCCTTAGTTGACTATTCTGGGGTTGGACTATATTTATTGAAACTTACACGACTTGAAGCCACGTTTTGCTGGACTCTAACTTTAATTTCGAAGGACGTGTGTACGCCACCTTATCCTCACTCCTCTAGATAGTTCTCGAAGAATTTATCTGCACTCTTAATGTGTGCTACGGTGAAGGAAAACATTGCGAGGTAACCGGCATGTTCTGATAACTTTGAAGAGCTTGAAGCACATGTAACATTCACCAACCTCCACTTGGGTAGCGCGGTTATCTCTCTCGTCAAGAGAGAAGTCTCTTTGTCCCAGCAGTGGGAACGTAAATAGGGGCTAAAGCTTTTATGTAGGCACTACAGTTTCCCGAGTAGTATTGTTTCTTCGGCTGAAATGGATAAAGCTGAAAATAAATACACATTTGGAATAACACATAAGTTGCTAAATCTTTTCGCTTTTTTTCAGCTGGTATAGTCTAAAAGATGACGGATGTCCTTGAATTACGCAACGCAAATCCTTGAGAACCCTCATTCCGACTCAATCACTTACACAAACAAAACAAAACACAACTTCGCGATAAGTGTTCGAGTTAGGCAGCTTTGTATAAGTCGTTGATAAGATCCAGGGAAAAAAGTTTGAACAGGGATGAAACGAGAATAACTAAAATGGTACCTATGTTGTTTTATTGTTATCTCACTAATATCTAATATTATAAAGACTAAGATTTAATATCACGAGGTTTGTTGCTTTAATGTAATACTTGGAAGGAATGGTATGGTGGAGATAGTTTGAGTGCCGGGAAAATACAGGTACTAATGCAACTTTTTGCCGCAGAAAAATATATCTTTCTGATAAAATATATATTAGGTCGCTTTAATTTATTTATTTATTTAACAAAATCCTCAGCTTTTATGAATATATAACATTTTTCTTATACCTGAGCTTACGGCGTTTAAAAGCCTAATAAAATAAAGCGTAGAGGCGTAGATAGTGTATAACTGTAATTAATTAATATTGCTGGAAACTGACAAATCACGCAGTAAATTGTAGGAGTTAGGTTCTACATTTTATCGATTTTATAAATCCTTAATAGTATCTAATATTATAAAATGCGAAAATATCTCTGTTTGTCTGTTCGGTTTTCGTGCAAAAACACTACTGAACTAATTTAGTATAGAGATAGTTTGATAGCCGGGAAAATACAGGTACAAAGGCTACTTTTTACCTCGTAAAATATATCTTTCATCTTTCTTTATAGGGACACAAGAGAATTCTCTACTGACGAGCGAGATAAGACCCTATTTATCAACCACGCTGGCCAAGTGCTGGTAAATATGTAAGACAATGAATGTGTAAATGCGATAAAAATACTGGTTTTAATAAAATAAGTACTTTTTTATTGATAAATTAATGAAAACCGGTAAGAATTTTATTAATTAAAATTTGCGACTGATAAATTTTTCGTTTATTAAGGTTTTTACGAATTTTAATTGACTCGTGTTTGTGGAAAATCAACTTTTATTTAATTTTTAAATGTTTTGGTAAGTGTTAAATTGGATAAATATTAGTTATCATCATTACGTACATTCCAATGGATACGTAATTTTCCTTTTATTCGATTGGCTCTACAATGGGACATCACTATTAAGTACTTTTATAAAGTAGTTAACTATCACTATCAGCTATTACCACTGCATTTCATAGAACATGCTGGTTTCCTCTCAATGTTTGCCTTCACCGTTGGAGCACTTGTTTTTAAAGCGCAATTAGAAAAAATCCAGAGGTTCGCAGTGGGGTTTGAACCCAAGATCTTCGGAATGAAAGTCGAGTTTGCTCCCACTTAGCCAACATGATCTTATAAATTAGCACATCTCTAGTGTTATAGAAGATTATGAAATAAGAAACCCTTTTGTCATTAATAGCAATGGAAACGTTACCTGTCTATGCCCGTCTACTGGCTTCGCGACGGAACTCTTCAGTGAAGCCTTTAGTTTTTTTGCGGCCGCCCAATGTCTTATTCCAACAAATTGGCCTCCGGAAGCCAAAGTCTGTGGTAAGTTTTTAAGTTTAACAAACCAACAAACAAACAAATCATTTATTTTCCGAACAGATAAAATTACAAAATAAAATACACTATAGACATAAGAGACATAATACATTATATAGCTGTCCGTCGCAGTGCAGACAGCGTAAATCCTTATTATATACTATATAATATACTTATATATATTATATACTTATATATATTATATTATATATTATTTATATTATCATATTATCAAATTATTGATATTAATTCAAGTGGTAAGTTGAGCTGGAACATTTCCATATTGTCTGAATATATTAAATTGTTATACTAATGATCAGAATGTGTTTACAGATAATGCCACATTTGACTTCATTATTGTTGGAGCCGGCGCATCCGGCTGCGTGGTGGCGAACAGGCTAAGTGAAAACAAAAAATGGCGTATTCTTATTGTCGAAGCAGGCCCAAACCCCCCAATAGAATCGATTGTAAGTTCATAATTAACAATCAAATTCGTTTATTTCCCGTGACACTACTGCTTCGCACTATTAGTAGTGCGACGGGAAATTTTACTTTCCCATGACACTACTATTTTTATTGGCTGATTAAACGCATATTATAAAATCTCCCACTATCGCGAAATCTTCTTAAGCAGGCAGCGCGGAGTAAGTTTCATCAAGTTGATTGTTTTCCATTTTTAGGGTTCCGTAGCCAAATGGCAAAAACGGAACCCTTATAGATTCGTCATGTCGGTCCCATGTCGTAAAATTTGGGGGTCCCCATACTTAGGACTGAAACTTAAAAACTTTTTTTTAATCGAACCCATACGTGTGGGGTATCTATGAATAGGTCTTCAAAAATCATCAAAAGGTTCCTAACATTATTTATTTCTAAACTAAATAGTTTGCACGAGAGACTCTTCCAAAGTGGAAAACAGAGTGTCCCCCTCTAACTTCTAAAATAAGGAGATGATAAATCAAAAAAAACTATATATTGTAAATTACTATAAAAACTACCAACGAAAATTGTTTTGAACGAAATCTACCAAGTAGTTTTTTTATAATACGTCATAAACTATTTCATATAAATAATGCGGAAGCCTACATGGGCGAGTCCGACACGCACTTGGCCACTTTTATTCATTTACGCCGGATTACTTGGTTGCTTTCTCTTCCTTCCCATGTTGAAGAACTGTGTTGGCTTTTGAAGAGCTGTGTAGGAGACGTGCGAAGGCTTGAGCACGGAAACGAACAATTAATAAAAATATGAAGTACTTTTGAATATGTATAACGCCATAGCTGACTCAATAATTAACTACGGATAAACGAGCTATGGATTAACATTAAAAAAATTAAAAATGGGAAACGATCGACTTGATGAAACTTACTCCGCGCTGCCTGCTTAAGAAGATATCGCGATAGTAGATTTTATAATATGCGTTTAATCAGCCAATAAAAATAGTAGTGTCATGGGAAAGTAAAATTTCCCGTCGCACTACTAATAGTGCGAAGCAGTAGTGTCACGGGAAATAAACGATCAAATTTATAGGTATAGGTAAACGTTATGACTCATGACGAGATTTATGCATGATTATTTTCAGATACCTGGACTGCACACTCAATTATCAAACACAACGTACGATTGGAAGTATTTAACTACTAATGATGGAAGATCAAACCAGGCACAGACTGATGGATCCATACCATGGGCAAGAGGCAAAATGCTCGGTGGTAGCAGCAGTATACACGGAATGTTGTATATAAAAGGAAGTACATATGACTATAAGCAATGGTATGACGCGGGCAACACAGATTGGCATCCAAAAAAAGTAGAATCATACTTCAAAAAATCTGAAAACTATCAATATCAAGCGTTACTTAAAATTCCTGAAGTTAGAGAAGAATACGGGCGTGACGGCTACCTGATTGTAAACAGATTCAATACAACATATCGTCCGTTAACTGAAAAAGTTTTGGATTCATGGGATGAACTTGGGATGAAAAGAGTGAAAGACATTAACGTGGCTAATGTTCTAGGATGTAGTATATCCTCAGTTAATGCAGCTAATGGAATCAGGCAAAGTTCGGCGGTGGCTTACTTAAACTCAGTAAAACACAGACGAAATTTAAAGATTTTGAAAAAAACTCTTTGCACGAAAGTTCTCATTGATGAAACTACAATGAAAGCTTACGGCGTAGAAGTTAAAAGGAAAGGTAAAATAATGAGATTCTTTGCAAGACGTGAAGTAATAATAAGTGGCGGCGCTGTCAACTCACCTCAACTCCTTATGTTGTCCGGAATAGGACCTAAAGACCACCTAGAATCAAAAAATATAACATGTCTAGTTAATTTACCTGTCGGACAGAATTTACAAGATCATGCGATGGTTTCGGTAACAGTTTATGGAGACGGCCCTACTGATTTAGATAATGCTGCCAAATATTTTGATGTTATCAAATATCTGTTTAATCGAACCGGATACTTGGCACAAAACGGATTTACAGATATCATTACATTTTATAGATCGAAAGTTAACCTTCCTTACCCAGAATTCCAAAGTCATCTTCAAATATTTTGGAAAAATTTTAAGGACTTACGAACCGGTTTGATAGACGGCATAAGGTATAACGAAACAATTGCAGACCACATAGTAGAATTAAATAAGAAACATGTTTTCTTTGATTTCTTGTTCTTTCTTCTTCACCCATATTCTAGAGGGAATATTTCTCTGCACACAAATGATCCTCACGACTATCCTCTGATTTACCCCAATTATTTCAAAGACCCGAGAGATTTGGATACAGCTGCTATTGGATTAAAGATGATGTCCAAAATAGTGAATACTAAATATTTCAGATCGATTAACGCTTTTTTGGGAAGGATGAAATGGAAACTCTGTGATAAATTCGAGTTAGATAGCACAGATTATTGGAAATGCGTCTGTCTTAATATGGTGCGGTCGGGTTTCCATCCAGTAGGGTCTTGTATAATGGGTAGTGATCCGAAAACATCAGTGGTTGATAGTAAGCTGAGGGTTCATGGAGTGAGAAATGTTCGTGTGATCGATGCGAGCGTCATGCCAACGCTGACCAGCGGTAACACCTGTGGACCATGTGTGATGGTCGGTGAAAGAGGATCTGATTTGATCAAAGAAGACCATGATCATGGTAGACCATCTTAATACAGCCGAGATCATATTTTTAAGAGGCTGGCGTCACAACGAATTGCCCATACAAATGAATACCTACCAAAATTATTTGTAATTTTTTTTAGTAAGTATTTTGTAAAAAAAAACTATATATCTCAAAAATAAAATAGTTTCTTAACCTAAAAATTTTTTTTTCCTACGAGTAAACCAGTGATGAATGATGGTTATCATTTGAATGGGCTGACCCCATTATAAACGCTACTGAGCCGCGTTAAATGCGATTTGACACAGGACCGCAGTGGCAGCACATAGCGGCTTAACTTATATACCAGAAAACAGGTATCAGCTCTTGTCACTTGTCCAGAAGTAAAATTAAATTTTAGCCAATAAATCTCATACAAATTCTGTACTAGCTGTTAGATAGTAATTGGATATTTCTATGTAGCTCAATTAAAAATGTTGGGTGTCAGACTTTTTGCGCTAACGCAAAAATTCTAAATTTTATTACTAATTCCCTGTTAAAGTGGCTTTCAACATTTTTTTCGTCACTCAATATCTGGCTGTTATTATTTTTTCAACTGGTTTAATAGTTTCGATGCGAATAGGCAGCAAAAATAGTTCAGCTACACAAAATTGATCACTTATTTTGCTACGAAAAAATATGGAAATATTTCCCTCGGCTTAGCTATATTGTATAACGAAGTTAATCAACGTGGTTATCAACGATTCATCAACGAACCGATATTGGAAAACTCGAAAATATTTATATCATTTCCGTTAGTTAGCACCTGACTGAATACATGAAAAATATTTTAAATAAATCGTAATCTTGCTATCAGTTGTCGGAAGTGCAATGGACATAACTATATACCTTTAAAAATCCTGTGCAACGAGAATAATCTCTCTTCATAAAGCTCTCGGAACTTTGAGCCTATTCCTAAAACCACGCAATGATCGTTTTCTTTATGTCACGTCATTTGCAAGTTCAATTAAGTTTCGTATAAAGAGCTTTGTCTATCTTTGGTAGAGTTACGTAGACAGGTTCTAAACTTTAGTTCAATCCCATCTCGAGTTAAATTTGTTGACGATTGCGAACAAAGGTTTGCCAGGCGTTCTGGTTCCAAGTGAATGAACTAGTTCATAGATATTTAACTACTGGATCTAGAATTATTATCTTACACTAGTCACCTTACATCAAAGTTATATTAAATATTATTATTTTGATCAGCAAGGATAACACATATTTTAATACACAGGTGTCGCTCAGTTATCTCTATTATCCTAACATAAGCTCCGAGCTCGCCACGGGGCTAGATGTTGCTGTGTTAATTTTCCAGCAATATAATATTTTTATTTATTCATATATTATTTATTTGAGTCCAGTAGGTATATGAATGCTCGGTGCCCTGCCGTCTGCGGTTCTAACGAGGACAAAACTTTAAAATAATGAATCGGAAGCGGGAGTTTTCAATAAGAACAACACAATATCTTCTCAACTACGGAAGGTAAATAACGTTTCTAAATGGAAATTATTTTAAACAAAGGAGCTTGAATTGAACAGCTTTGAAACGACTTTATTGCGTTTTTCATAATATTTTCCTCTCGTTATCGTGGAGTTTGTTCTACCTTTTTACAATGATTATATTTCGTTTAGCTAATGGAAACTCTACTTTAGCTAACACTGTGCGTGTGTGTGTGTACACAGTAAATCTTACGAATAGTACAAAACATATAGGTCCTACCTACAGGTAAATACATCTAACACTAATCTAATTAAGGATAAGGACATAAATGAATTCTGTCTTAAGTTTGTTCAATCAAACGGAATAAAATGGACATTTGGCTTTCTCACTGCACCTTTGCCCGTGCGCAGCCCATTTTCATAAGGGCAATCTACTAAACTGATTGCTATGTTAAAAAGGGAAGATGACTTGTTACTACTGCTAGACTAGTTGCTGAGGTAAAGTATGTATACTAAAGTATGTATACAGTAATAAAAATAATAGTCCGGCATCCGTAGAACATGGAAATCACTTGATTACTATTAAGCTAATTTTTGGCGAGTAGCTTCGTTTCGATGAGACGCCCAAAAATATCCTATACCCAACTCTCGATTGTGGTAGCTAATAGAGATATTAAGGATTAAAAAAATCAAGGATGTAGGACCGGGATATCGGACCACGAAATTTGTAGGACAATATAACGTAAACTTAAAATGCACCAGAAATAAAATATACAAACATCAAAATCGCTTCATGAACGTTAAATAAAATACAGTCAACTTAAAAACCTTTCTGCGAAAAAAAACAGAAATGAATGATGAAATGATTTGTTCTGTTTGCTCATTACTGCCCCCGTGTGCAACTTGGATCTAATGCGTTTCACTTCAAGTTACAATGCGTTATTGTAACTCGAAGTGAAACTGTTACTGTATTTTAGTTGAAATCACCACGCCCCCCTCGTGTGGCATTACGTTTATCATCGCGGGGCAGAAAGCGAAATTGCCAACTGCTTTATTACAAGATTACAGTGTAATTACGTGCCAGACCCCATTTAATGCGAGGGGATGGCCTTTTTATTTCTGTCTGCGAACCGCCTTAAGAAGCGTGAACATTGCTCTGTACCATGGCCCTTCATAAAACAAAAACAGTATTTTTTACTAAATATTTTTTTTGCATACATCAAAATTTAACGTTACCTTATGTAACGTCAAGTTTTGATGTTGGCTATTTTTAAATGTACAACAATATAAAATAAAATCTTAATAGTTACGCAGTTTTATTGTTATACTATGTAACTGACTAAAATAAAAAAGATGTTAATCTTAAAAACATTGATATCATGCTATGTTACCCCTTTTATGTTCTAATTAAAAACCATTCTAGTTAAAAACCATGATAGTTTTAAAAGTTATTTGAAGGTATAGTAAAACCATTTCTAAAATGAACGCCCCTCCACCGAATTCTGTATTTTTTTTTCTGTGTATTCTGTTTTTCTGTATTTCCTCTCACACGTTGAAATCATCACGGTTTTGTGGAGGGGAGTTCATTTTTAGAATGGTTTTACTATACCTATTTATAAGCTGTGTCGTTGAAGACCAATCTAAGATTTTATTTAATAGGGTAGTTAGAAAATTATTCGGCTTCATAAAAAAGTACGGTTCAATACCTACCTCGTTTATGAACCATGTGGCGGACTTTTAGAAGAATGCTGAGCGTGACGCTTGGGTGTGACATCGCTATAAAGGGGCCATATTACGTGAAATCGCTTGAAATTGCTTTTTGTTAACAAACATATCTTCCACAATAATAAAGCATTTACTTTGAGATTAATATATGTTATAGTTCAGGATATATGCTAGGGGATTATAGTTACAAAAACACGATTACATAAAATTTTCTCGATAGAAAAATAATCCAAAGTTCGCTCTAAATTTTACAATAAATCGTCGCTATTCAATAAATACTTTAAAATAAGCCTTGATACTTTGTACAGTAAACGAACAGGTTATAGAGCAGGGGGAAAGCGTGTTAGATTGTTAAAATTTATATTATTTTCACCGTAAAATAAGAAATCCTAAATTTGCGAAAAAATTCACCCGAAAACTGACCATTCGGGCATCTTCGTGTCACAAATTCAGTCTGGCGGCAGCCTTGACACGGGCAACATGTATCGCGTCGTTTCTTGCATTCAGATCGCTATATAACGCACTAATTACGTAAAAAATGAATTGAAAAATTATTGTACTTGTTTGGTTTTTATTTCAAATATGCGAAATCTGTATAATAAGTGCAAGAAGCGACGGAATCGTAAAAAGATAAAGTACCGAGTACCTAACCTACATTCGTTACAAACGTAAACAAAACGTAGGTATAGACAGTAAAGAGTCCATGACACTTTTGACACGAAAACATTTTTCGCCCTTTGGATTTCAAATTTCTGTTTTGTCTGTGGCTTATTGGACAATTCACACAGCATCATAATATAAAGTATATGGCGAGACGAAGTTCGCGGGGCACCTAGTATACATATAATAATAAAGTGTAGGTACTTAAATATTATAATAAAATACAGGAGGAGACTTCAAACAATAAATTCATAAGTAATACATGGATTATGACTTAATAAAACTTTTTTATAGTTTTGAGATCTCAAAGAGTTTTGATTTATTTATGATAACTGTCATAAATTATGTCATGTCAATTCATGAAAAAGTAAATTTAAGATATTTCATAGAACAAACAAATCACTACGTTTTTGTGCTTCTTAACCCTACGTTGCTTTCAGTGCTCTCACACACAACCAATATAACTATGATTTTTTTTAACCTGCGCGTATAAAGAATTTATCTATAAATGGCATCCGCACTCTCTATCGCTATCTATACTCACACAGTGAAGTAGGTACGCGCTACAAAAAGCTTTTTTAACTTCCGTTAAAAAAGCGTTCAAATAGAACATTTGCATACCCAAGTACGTGTTCACACTTTGGCGCTTTTAGAACGCGACGCTTTTTAGGGTTCCGTAGTCAAATGGCAAAAACGGAACCCTTATAGATTCGTCATGTCCGTCCGTCCGTATGTCCATCCGTCCGTATGTCCATCCGTCCGTCCGTCCGTATGTCACAGCCGTTTTACTCCGAAACTATAATAGCTATAAAGCTAAAATTTTGTAAGTAGATGTATACCGTGAACCGGACTAGGATTTCATAAAAAGTTTGAAAAAAATCATTTACATTTGGGGGTCTAAGAACCGAAACTTTAAAAATTAAATTAAAATTATTTTTTCATTTAAAAGCGTTAGTTCGTATGAATTATCACATTGAAGACGTTATAAAAGCGCCGACGCCGGGTTTATAACGCAAAGCTGTAGTAACGCAAAGAGTTTAACTTTAGGTACTTTACTTTTTATTTAAAATAAGTATTTTTTACAAAATCTGTAGGGACCGAGATAAAAATACTATTTAAATAATAATAATACAATATTACCATGGAAATATGCTCAAATTAAAAATAATTTTGGTATTAATATTTGTATGGGAAATTCGTCGTGACGCCGGCCTGTTTGAGAAATTGTTTTACCAACCATACCATACGTACCCGCCGCCATGGTCAAATATCATTTTTTATTGGATTTAGTAGCGAGATGCCTACTATCGCACTTAGTTCATTTTTTAATTTTTACTTGCAGTATGTAGCGCAAGGACAACATTCTGAAATTTCCATACAAGTGATCGCACTATGCCGAAAATTGCATTTCGTCAAACATTATTCTAAATAGACCATATGGTCGCATAATGCCTACTTTCATTTCTATCGTTATATTGTTTACTTGTGTTGCCTACTGAATGTACAATCAAACACAAAACTGTAATTGTACCGAAGGTATGTCGTTTTTATTTGAATTCTATCTAACAGAAACTGACTATGTCCGCCACGCCACAATGACCAAGAACCCTGTTACAAACATAATTATTAATAATGATTACATAAACATAAAAAGTCTTTATTAAGGAATTTAATTGAGGCAAATAACGAAATAGGCAGTGATGCGACCTGCAGAAGTATAAAACTTGTCGCAGATCGCAACGCCCATCGATTCATATAAGAAAAATAACTAACTAGGTGTGTGGCTTATCTTAAATTTACACCAAGTACGAAAGCTGTACATTATATTGTATGTAGGTATTTACCTAAGTATTTTTAATTAAAACAACGTCACAGTTATGAATATAGATAGATAGATAGATAATAACTTTATTGCACACTTTAAAACAATACATATATAAGAACACAAACTAAACTAAATGTACAATAGGCGGCCTTATCGCTAACAGCGATCTCTTCCAGGCAACCTTTGGATGGATAGGAACTATTGAATCGTGGAGTGGCGATGTACCTATATAGTTACTATCAAAAATTTTATATTTGATACTGAATATATTTTATAAAATTATTATTCATTTTGTTCGTTCCATTTACTCGAACGCTGGAATTAAATGACATAAGTCATAATATGACATGACATGATGACATTATTATTTTATTTTAAATATTTTGTTTACCTCCTTGCACTTACGAAATAGACTGTACAAAAATAGGCATCATGATATTTTTGAAACGATGAGAAAAAAATATGGCAAGCTGCTATTTTTCAGTAAAAAAATAAAAAAGTAGGCGTGGTGCGATTACTTATACTGAGGTTTCATTAAGTTGTCGTTATGCAACCTATTGTGTGAAAATTTGTAAAAGTCGGCTAAGTGCGATAGTAGGCATCTCGCTACTAAATCTTTTATTGCGCGGGTTATACCTATCTTATAAAGTCTTTTATTATTTAAAAAAAAAAATTGACCACTTTCCGCATGCCCTGCGAATGATATTTTAAAATATTGGTAGGTCACTGCATGTTTTGCCATATATTATTATGGAACTAAATTTTTTCCCTAAAACTCAATTCATATGAAATTTTTAAATCAATTTTAAATATTTATATCTTATTTTACTTTATTTATCTAAAAGACATACTATGACCATCACAAATTTTTCTTTAAGAAAAATAATCATGCAGTTAAGGGTTAAGGTTTAGGAACTTATTCTTTTATAAATTCACTTTTATCTAATATTGAAGTATATCAAACGGTTTGACTTTTCGTTTATAAAATCAATCAGAAATAAAAGGCAGACTATGAATTTTAACAATTCATAGTCTAGAAATCTAGTTCAGAAAACTTTATTTATTTATTAATAAAAACCCCAGCCCTTTCATTTTTCTTATACCTGAGCTTACGGCCAAAAAACCTAATAAATTAAATTAAATCAATAAATATTGCTAGTTCCTAGACAATTCACAATGCAACATCTAGCCCCGTGGTAAGCTAGAATCTTGTGTTATGGGTGCTAGATTTCTGATTATGTATACTTAATATAATATACATACACATTTATGAAAGTTATTTAAAACACGGGAAAAGCCGTGTGTGGAATTTATACTTTAAACTTTAAAATACACATATCCGCTTAAGGATATATTTAGCGCAGGCGAAGCCGCGGGGCGGAACGCTAGTATTACCTTATATATCTTAGGGTCTACAAAATGAATTTCAAATTATAGAAGTAATTTGATGTGTCAGATTTTTGCGCGAAATATATACTCAGCTCGGGCTCTTGCGCGCGAAATGTTTACTTAGCGGCCCGCTCGCCCTGTCGTGGCGCTGTTAGCCGAACTTAGCCGATCGTCGAGTTTGCTCTGACCCCCCGTACACCCTTTGTTTGTACTTTTCACCTGATTTTATTATATTTATCTGAATGCAACCTTTATGTTGTCTATAGTTTTTGTTTAGACAGTAACTAAACACCTAAAAGGTTGCATTCCGTTCTTAGCGGACCACTAAGATTAAAACTAGAAGAAGGGTAACATGTACTATACCAATTTACTATCTCTGCAAGATGTCTGTTAATCGTGGTTATTTTAAGGTTATATATTCAGTTTATTTATTTATTATTTTCTGGTTACATAAGTTAGTTTCAGTCTGTCTGTCATCTGCTTGTTTGTGACATTATCTGAATAACTTGAGGGAAAATATAATAATAAGTCATTAGGAAATCACACGAGAATCAGCCATAATTAATCATGGAAACATTAATCCCTCAGATACACTGTGATCTATTGCACAATGGAGTATGTTATAATGGAATCAATCCCATGTTTCATCCTTCTTCAATCTCGATTCATTGTCAAGTAGTCTGTCGTCTGCCTATTCAATGGATCGAAGTACAATGACATCGAATCAATATGGAGTGGATATTGATATATTATAACCCATCTTGGCTTTGCTCATTTTGTATGAAATTTCTTGGCGAAACTCTGTGGTAAAAATAGTTATTACTAAATTTGTTTTCGACTGTTTCTAGTGCTAACCTAAGAGCCCGTGATGGCCAGACCTTCCTTTAATTCACAAGCGTGAAAATTCTTTCATGTGTATGTCTAACATAGGTAAGAATAACCCCCAAACATGAAACCTGGATCGCGGTTGCTTTGGGAGATAACAACCTTTTACCTGTTATCTCCCAAAGGAACCACGATCCAGGTTTCATATTTGGGGGTTATTCTTACCCATGTTAGACATACACATAAAATAATTTTCACGCTTCAGAATTAAAGGACGGTCTGGCCATCACAGGTTATTAGTCTATACTAAGAGCCAGGTCTGGCCAGACCTTCCTTTAATTCACAAGCGTGAAAATTCTTTCATGTGTATGTCTAACATAGGTAAGAATAACCCCCAAACATGAAACCTGGATCGTGGTTCCTTTGGGAGATAACAGGTAAAAGGTGGTTATCTCCCAAAGCAACCGCGATCCAGGTTTCATGTTTGGGGGTTATTCTTACCTATGTTAGACATACACATGAAAGAATTTTCACGCTTGTGAATTAAAGGAAGGTCTGGCCATCACGGGCTCTTGGTCCATGCCTTTTATCCTGTATAGTGCCTTCTTAAAAGGCCATCAAGTAATGATTATTTATAATATAACGACAGAAAAACTGCTACCATATTTTTCTGCGGGTTCCATCAAACTTACTGAAGAATTTTACAACAGAGGACGTATTGAAGAAGAAGAGGCTTGATGATATTGTAAATGTGAAATATCACATTTAGATCATAGTGTTGTAATTGTACCGCTTTATAACTTAAAATGTATTGAATTGATTAAGCTCATTAAGAAAAAAATAACTAAGTTTTGATAATGGTAAATTGATAAACTCTGTACTCTTTTATGATATGTATATTATCTTATTCTATAATATTATTTATATTTTAATAATAACGAAACATTTATTATATAAGGTGTCTTAAAACTTGTGTATGAAATGCCTAGGATCAGAAATCCTCCCGTGAATGCTTTTTGTACTGTCTTTCCAGATTGGAGGCCTCAAGAATGAAGCTGATAATTTTTCATAGCAACAGCGGGTGCAAATGGGCTCTTCCATAGTACGAGTATGTCATCTTTTTAGCCCCTTCCAAGTCCTAATCAAGTACTTCCACCACATTTCTGATATCACTAGCTGTGTCCGCTACTCCGTCTGCGTTAAACTATGTTTGTATGGAGGCCATGACGTCATGACTGGAGTAAAAATTTAAATAGCCTCTCCTGTGTATGTATCCCAGATGTCTAAATGTTTATCTACCAAATTTCATCAAATTCGGATCAATGGTTCAATAGTTATGTAAACATACAGAAAAAAATTAAAAATCGTCAAATTAGTTTCAGTATCATATAATATTGAGCCTATAAACACAATATTTCTGAAAACAATTAACTTACTCCATGACTGACCCTTACGGATTTATTATTAGTAGATTATACCAATGAGCGGGGGTGGTTCGTCTCTCGGTCTTGTGGTATGTCTCGACCATTATTTACCATAACGGCTTTTGTTACCTATCGTCCCTTCTAGCCAAGTGTCCTGCCTGTTGATAAATTGTAGTCTTTATCGAAGACTAGAGAAGAAGAATGATTTAAAACTAATTAAAGTTCACTTATAATGCAAAAAATCCTTGTAACATTGAAAAATATCAATATGATATAGAAGAACCCTTGATTTGCCAAAATAATATGTTTTTTTTAACGAGAAAAGTCGACGGGCTTTATGAATTGTTTGTCTTTTACAATAAAAACGACTGAAGATACAGTTCTTATCACTTACTTGTAAACACGTAGAATTTGGCTAGTTACAACGTATCAGGGTAGGTACCTATATAAACAGCCAAAGAGTAGGTATTTATTCACTTCAGAATATCTGATTGAAGAGAACTGAAGGCACAATGATAAAGACATCGTTAATATTATTTTTTGTATTTTTCGCTATTGCCTATGGTAAGTAAATTATGTACTACTTTACTGGATTATTAATATTATTACATTTTAAGTAGTCCGTACTCAGGCATGGATATGTTCTTAAGATTAAAAATGGATACTTCGATAGTTACTTTAATATTTGGATAATCTATCCGAGATCTAAAGTAAGTTTGAAAAATATTTATGTTGAAATAAAACACGCCCAAGTTTTTTAAATTATCAAAACAATAAACACAGTTTATTTAATTTAATAATGTGGGCAGATTAATAATGTCAATGCTAATATTTGCAAAATTATAAGAAACGCAAATGTTATTATTATTTTCAAACGGTGTACATAATTTGGCTGCGAAACGTCAGCAACGTGTGGGTAAATTATAAAAAGTGTTAAAAAAGGAATTTTGTGAAAATTAATAAATGCGAAATCCTTTCAGGCAAGCCAAGGCCAGGCCATGACGACTACGGTTATGAAGAGGAAGCGGACGGCTGGATGAAACTTCACGAAACCCCTGCAACCTGGAAGCAGGCTCAAGAAACATGTGTTAAAGAAGGTAAGTAAGGCTTACATTTGAAAAGTAAATTAGGTACGATGCCAAACAATAAGAAATATTCATGACGCTTTTTAAGTCATATCATCCCATTTACAGAACTGTTTTATTGATACCAAGATAAGGAACACGAAAATTAAATTTAGTTAAATAATAATTTATATCATCTTACTTTTTTCTTCGACCTCTGCCGCGCACCTCTGTGGTGCAACCGGGGAAGGTTCGCCTGCGACGCAAGAGGTTGAGGGTTCGATTCCCGCCTCGGGATAAAAATTTGAACGATCTGCAAATATTTGTTCCGAGTGTCTGTCTGTTATATATATGTATGTATGTATACTAAAAATATTTATCTATGTATGTATATTCTATTAAGTATATCAGAAATCTAGCACCCGTATCACATGCTTAGAGTTTATCACGGGGCTAGATATAGCAATATTTATTAATTAACCAGTATCCTATCTCAGCTTTACACAAGACCTTATATATTTTATAGAAACGCATACTTACTTTACTATAGTTTCCTTGGATTATTTTGAAACTCTCCAATACTCTGAAAATTGGATTCAATTACATAAATTATAATATTGCAGGAGCTTTTCTGGTGGACTCTGAGTTTGAAGAAGTAAATAGCATTTTGGTGAAGATTGCGAAAGGTTCCAAGAACCCTATTGAGTATTTATACGTTGGCAGTCAGTTGTCATCAGCTGCTGCAAATGCAGGTAAATCAATCAATCATTTATTAACATAATATAATACAATATACAGTTTTATTTAATACATGGTTTCCTTACTAGCCGAAGCTGTATTATAGGAACCTAATAATAGCGTTTTTTGTATTATATATCTCAAAATTCAATAATTTTAATACGTAGTTATTTAGAAGTAAACTTCTTGCATTGTAGCAGTACTCGTAAGTGGTAGAAGTGAAATATTTTATTTGTCTTGTTGCTAATTTTTTTTTTGTCTAACTTATTTCCTTAATATTATTATTAGAACGATATGTTCAGGTACTTTGAAACTGTTCTGTTCAACTAAAGTGGGTTTTGTTGATAGTTATTGGTGATGTTTTGCCTACGTGTGTTGTCATCGACGCCATTAACGCGACCAAGAAAGGTGTTCCATGCAGTGAGGAACATCCATTTATCTGCTATGCACCTGATGAAGATGAAGATGTTGACAATGGCAAAGAAGATGTCAAAGAAATAACTGACTGTGATTTTAAAGAAGCTGGTAAGGCCATGGAGAAGTAGAATCTCCAGAATTCTCTTTGAGAAATATTATTCAAATTTCATATACTTATGTACTTGCAAATTTATGCACATAAACACTATTCTATAAAAATAAGATTATCGAAGAAATATAAATATATGCGTATAAACTAAAGTAACATAATGGTAGATAATTTCGGCTTATTCCACTTTACCCCAAAAAAACTTCCACTTCAACCCCAAAACGTTTTTGAAAATTAAATTTAAAATTAATCTTTTGTTTTAAGTATAGTCAACAGAAAAATTCAAGATAATACTTGAGGAGTGATAACTCATCAATTTGAAAAAAATACTTATCGCAAAATGCTGTTGCGAGCTGGTTGTAGTAAAATCTATTTGAATACTACAACATCTTAAATCGTCAGAGATATAATATTATGTGTATAGAGTCTGAAAAAGAAATATTGGTTTGGTAAAAAACCTATTTAATAAGACTACCATATTATTGAGCCTTTAGACTCAATATCTTTGAACACAACCTAACATACTCCATGACCGACCCTTACAGATTTATTATTAGTATATTACGATTCCTCTTGGTACGGCCATACTTTAGTGATTATGGCGAATACTGGACCCCATATTGTGTAAATTATAAAAGTTAGATATAATCAACTAGCTGTATCTTTAACGATAGACCGCCGATAGACTTCTTAGCCTACAAATTTTTTGTACAGTATTTTATAAAACATTTATATAGATACCTACAATATTTTATATACAAATACGCCATGAACAATAATTATCTTGCGTTTTATTTATTTTTGCTAAAATTATGCTGCAAACCCTACGAATAATGCTTGGGGTGCAAGTGGAATGGAAGTATGGAGATATTTGTTGATGAAATTTTGACACCTTTCATCGTCTTGGGGTGGTAGTGGAATGAATGTATGGAAATATATTGACTAAAAAGTAGAGTTTTGGGGTAAAGTGGAATAAGCCATAATTTCATTCCTAAAATGACAAATATTTTCATGACATCGTTATTCATTTTATTTATTTAAAAAAAATTTAGTCAGTAAGGTAATTTAATTAAAGGTATTAATTTAGATTATAATATAATAAAACAATATAAACTTATATATTTAATATAGAGTAATATTTAGTACTGAATTCATAACACACACATATTACAACAAATCGTACGTTAATAACATTGAACGTTGAAGAAGATGATAAATGTATAATTAATTAAATATTTTTGAGATAAAATGTACTTACTTATTGATAGAATTTATCAATAATTATAATGTTTTAATTTAAGGTCAAGACAGAGAATACTGGCCACATTATAATCGCTGCAATGAAATCGGTGGTTGGTTGAAGATCCACCATGACCAAAAAGATCATGATTCTGCCAAAGCAACTTGTGAAAAAGAGGGTAAGATAACAAGTTTTTCTTACCATGCATGTGTATGGATAAATGGAGCATGATCTTGCTCTAATCTTCCTTATTTACATTTTTATTTTGGTGTTTTATAAGGTATATTAAAATACTATTAAAATCGCCTTTTGTCTGTGTATCTTGTATACATTACGTGATTAAATTATACATAGTTATTGTAAATAAACACATAACCACCGATTTATATCTCGCTGATTGTTTTTGTATTTCCAATTATACATTCGATATAAATAAATGTATAACACACAAACTTTTTTAATATACATTACAGTAATACTTAACTATAAATATATTTAATTGATATGGTATGATATAATCTATTTTACAGGTGCCAAAATCCTTGATATTAGTGATCCTAAGCTGAAGGAAATTGCCATAAGGATGCTTAAATTTAATGGAACAGCGGACAACCCTTTGATTGTATACGGCAAAGTCAGGCTCACTTTTCCCACTGGAGGTTTCAAAGAAGTCGATGGTAAGTATTTTTAAGTTATCGTTTTAATGGGAAATCCCCTTTTGAAGAACTTCATAGGTAGTAGTCTCCACTTGCGGCCGCAATAGACTTTGTACGATCATGAATTTGTTACACCACAATAGTTGTGACAGTAAAATAAGTAATTTCGTTTTCTACAATTTTCAAAAGTTTTCCCTAATATGTTAAATCAGTATTATTTTACAAAGCCCAAAATTTTTATTATTCGGACTGAACGGTAAAAAATATTTTGAAAATTCATTATATTACCAGGTCTAGCAATATTTTTTTTACTCATTTATCTCACGTGTAATTTTTTTATATTTATCAGCTTAGTTAAATTTAAATAATTGGTTCCAATTTACTTTACCAAATTTTTATAAAACCTTACTTACGGAGATGATGAAACCGGCGATTAAATTAATAAATAGTCTTCCCAAATCAACATTGTTTTTGAAATAATACGTTTCAATTCAACGTTATTTACGTTTTTAACGTTAGCACTTATTTTACTGCTGCTTAAAACCAGTAAAACGTATTCTATTCTTAAAAATTCTTCTTATTGTCAAAGTAAATATTCATTCGTATAATTCTAGGTAAGAATAGGTTTGTGAAGGATCTAGCTGATCAATGTACCCGAATGGGCCCTGATGGAATTCTTAACAAAAAGGCCAGCTGCAACGAAACAGCTTCCGTCATCTGCTTCGTTGAATTCCCCGAAGATACTTGTGGTGGTGGTAAGTTACTATATTTTAAACTAAATAGTTTTAAAGATTTACCAATCTATGCCGGTAGCACTGGATCTTATATTCATAATAGTCATTTATTGATAATAAAAAACAAATATTACCTTCTACATATTCGAAAATGTTATAAAAGAAACTACTAGACTAGAAACTTTTAGCTATCAAGTTGAAATCTAACTTGAATTGTTCCTCAGTATAAGTTTGGATGCGCTACACCACTAAGCAATCGAAAAATTACTACATAAGCTTTAATTCCTCCTCCTGATACGGTTGTACACCATTATTATTTTAGTTTTCGTCTTTGTTTAAACAAAAAATAATATCAAGACTAATTTATATATGTAAAACTACTTTGAAAGAGACAACAAACCTCACAAATTTTACTGGGAGGCGCTGACTCCGCTACTCAGTTTTTAAACTTTTGCGGAGTCATCTCACAAAATTATGTACTCCAACCATTGCTTTATGTTCCCAATATATATTTTTGAGTTGTTTTGAATTTTTTAGGTGAGAAAAGAGAGGGCCACCCTGATTACAAGGGTTGCGCCAACATCACTGGTTGGGTCAAGGTGCACCCAGAGCCGGCGGACTACGACGAAGCAAAGGAAAACTGCGCAAAGGAAGGTAAATATTAAGACAATAACATCACCAACTTTATAAGAGCCGTGTTGGCAAAGTAGGATCAATTTTCCAGTGTACTATTGTATCAATAATGTAATAGACTATTTTGAGTTTGATCGACTTTTAACACAAGCTTCAAGCTTACCACGGGGCTAGATGTTGCTGTGTGAATTGTCCGGCAATATTTATTTATGTCATTCTGAAGGTTGTGCGTTCTCGGCTGTAGGTGAAATCCGGCCGTGGATGATGATGATGAAGCCTCATGTGTTTTCGATAGATCCAAAATCATGTGTTATTTCAGGCGCCCAGCTGCTTGACACCAGTGACCCTGACTTCGAGAGGATTGCTTTAGAGCAGGTCAAGAGAAACAGCGCCATTGAACCATTGGTTATCTTCGGCAGAAATAAAACTGTTGATGGTAAGTCAATTTAATTCCATCTTTGAAAAGCATTAATTAGGACAAATTGAATTTGTAAGATCAATGACTTAAGTAAATTTTATAAATAACTAGCCTATGTTCATCACCTGGTTCTAAGATACCTCCCTAACAATTTTTGCTTTCCCCGCTTTATTCCGATGACAAACCGCGGCTTTCCCCGCTTTATTCCGATGTTTTCTCACATTTTTAACTTTTCCTGGGCTTACTACGACTAGAAAAAACCAAAAACACTTAAATTGGTTCAGCCGTTCTTGAGTCATAAAATCACAACTAAAAGTGGCATTGATTTTTATTATAGATTATTTAGGACCTTGGTATTGTTAATAAGAACACCGGTAAGATAGCCTGAACTTGTATAATAAACCAACATTGATATACTCTAGCTTTTTTAATTGCTGATATAAACAGAGTTATTGTATTACAGGAGAGAAACAAACTTGCAGTATTCTGTACCCCAACGGTACTATGGAACACAACGCTGATTGTAAACAGAAGGTTTCATACATTTGCTACGTGCCCTATCCTGTAACATACGACTGTGGAGTCGAAGGTAAGTTTTAAATGTATCAGCATAAATATAATCTATGCTACTTTGAATAATGGATCTCCAAAACTAATCAATTATAAAAACCGCTTGGAATAATTAATAAGTATTAACGAGCCTTTATCGCGTAATTTTAACGCTTTGCAGTTAATATAAAATAACACGATAAAGACCCGTTTAATCTTCTAAAATATGTTAACAAATCGCAAAAGTTTAAGTTGCTTGGAATAGTTAAGATAGTAGTCCAAATATCTGACCTTTCTGCACTCAGTGGTACGACTGTAATATTCTATATGAATTATCTCTTTTTCTCACTAAAACTTAGCTATCGAAAATTGAGAACAAAAAAAAAATATTCCATAACCGTAAACTAGTCGATCGCAATTCTCACACTTAGAATTTTAATTACAAGGATCATTTATATTATTATAAAATGTGGTATTTTTACAGCAGGGTACCGTCTTGGAAACGACAATGAAACTTGCTACAAATTGACAACAATTGGAGATACTTGGGACGGCTCTCGCGCTCAGTGCAAGGCTGACGGTGGAGATCTAGCAGTCATCAAGGACGCCGCAGAAGCGGAAATTCTTAAAGATATCTACGCAAAACATGATTCCATTTTCAAAGCATACTTCCCATTGCAAGTGTTTGTTGGCGTCAAAAAAACCGAAGGCGGATTTTGGAAGACTATTGATGGTAATATATTTTACGATGAAAAGAAGAGGATAGTACTTCCTGTTCTTTTTATCAAAGTTAAGATGTGTCAAAATATTAGCTCTCATTCAATACAATAAGTTTATTAAAATTGTGTTTTACATTTTAATGTTGTTTAAACGTAACAGTTCGAGAAAATAGGACTCTATCTAATACTAAAGAGTCAGTTTGAAAGTAATCACTGTCTGCCTCATTCACAAAAGTTGGCACAAGCTAAGGGAAGTTTCTTTTACTTGTATGATAAAGAGAACTGAATAATCTCAAAACAATTATAATTAAAAAAAAAAATTTTTAAGAATCAACGCTTTCTACTATCTTTACGACAAATAATATAAGTACATTTATTTGCTCTTTGATGGTTCAAATACAGTCGTGGCATACTCAAAAATATGCAAATTAGCTTGACACCTCTAAAAATGATTTTTGTATCCTGGCCGATGGTCGATGGGGCCGAAAAAGAAAGTTTTCAAGTGAAGACCTTCGCCCGCTGCGCCACAGAGGTCGTCAAAAATGATAACTTTTCGTCTGTTTTTTTTCAGAACCACGTGGATATTTAATTTCCAGATAGTTCTTTTAATACAATAAATAATAATATCTATATTTATTACAGAGGAAACTCTCGCACAAGCCGGGTACGACAAATGGGCAGCCGGCAAACCAGATAACAAACTATCCGACACGCCAGTACAAGTGAAGGGAATATCAAAGACTTGTGGATGCATCAACATGCAAGCCCAATTCGTAGACTGCTGGTGCAACTTGCCACAAGGGTACATGTGTAAAAAGGATTCCACTAAGTACATACTCGGCAAGAAAGTACCAAAAGAGTAAAAATCAACCAAAATACAAATTATGTTGGCGACCTTTATATTAAAATAACTTGTGTGTATTTTTGAAACTAACATTACACTTGCCTACCTTTGTATACCTCGGTTTTTTATTTATCCTTCTCTATGATCGATAGGAGTTTTTGATACAATATTATTCTGGTTTAAACAGTAGTAAATATAACTAACTTAACAAAAAAGTATTTTTTGTATTACAAAATCAAATGAAACTTTTTTCTCACACACGGTTATGTGATGTTGGTGTAATTCCATTAAATGTAGGCTAATATGTATGTAGATTTTACTTTTTTTCGTTTTTCGAAAGTGAAAGTCATTATGTAGTAGAAAAAATAAATTTATAATGATTAAATTATAAACTGTAGGTATATCAGGTATTAGGCCGGTTTAGATTATAATAAATAATTAAATAATCATTTTATTGGTAAGATATTTTTTAACTGTTACTTTATCCTTGTGTTCAAATATTGTTGTGTTCTTCCTATATGTAGGTATAGGACCTTCATTTTATTAGGTTCTTTAATTAAATTAGATTAAAAAAAATAGCAGTAGATATTAAATAATTTTTATTAATTATTTAAATATGATGGGGGGCTATGGGGACCATAACATACTTTTTAAAAACTACAAAAGAATAGAAAATCTTGTTATCATCCTTACGGAATAATCAACAAAACAAAGCCCTGGTTGTAGATACTTGGAACTTTAAGAGTTTAGAGTTATTCTCTAAAAAAAATTGGCACTGACCCCTTAATTAATCAATAAGTTATAATAATTAATAAGTTGAGAAAATAATTATTTTACCTCGTGAAAATCCACGAAAGACATATTATGGGTTGATGATTAGGATAATTCACTAAAAGACATGATAAGCCAGTGAGACAGGTTTTATTTTCCCGAGAAAAGATGAACCCTGACAAGAAATATATACTACAAGCATGTCGCATTAATGTATAAGTTCAGCAAAGAGTTACTAAAATAGTGTTTTCAGTAACACTTTGCCCGCCCGAAACAATTGTGCCACTGAGCAAACAAAAATGATTAATCCTTTTTCAACATGTTACATTGACTGGATAAGCGTCAAATACATCTGAAAATGAAAGGGAATATTGATTATGGGATCCTTCAATACCTCTTTGTTGAAGGATTATATTAAATTAATAAATAAATATTGCTGGACAATTCACAAAGCAATATCCAGCCCGGTGTTAAGCTTAAAGCTTGTGTTACGGGTCCTAGATTTCTGATATATTTAATATGATTGTATAATATACATACATAATTTGATAAAGCTTTTGAGAAAATCGGTATAACCATATCGCATTCGAAGGTATGTATATTCTATTATGTATATAAGAAATCTAGCACCCGTAATACAAGCTTCGAGCTTACCACGGGGTGAGATATTGCTGTGTCAATTGTCCGGCAATATTTATTTAGATATTAATTATATTTCTCCTTGAAAATGTATGATTTCATTAAAACACGTTCTTTGACAGTGTAGGCAAACATCGTGGAGAAACCGGCATGTTTTGAGAACTTGGAAGAGTTTAAAGGATATTCACCAACATTGTTGAATGGTGAATTAAAGCCTAATTGTTATATAAGAATTTCTCGTCAACAGAGAAGTCTCAGTACCCCAGCAGTGGTAACGTAAATAGGTGTGCTATGCTCGTGTTAACGCTTTTTTAGGATAAGGTCACACCTAAGGTCAAATTAACAATCCTTCTTCGAACACATACACAAAAAACAACTAAAAAAATTCAGGTAGATAAGTAATCAGGAAACTTGTTATTTTGTTCTTAATTCTATTATCAAATTTGACCTAATACTATCCAAAATGACCTTGTTTATGAAACGTGAAGTAAATATATTAAATTATTGTTTTGTTAATTATGAATTCTGGGTAGGCCTTTCTTCTTATCTTCTTGATAAAAGTTCAAAGTTCTGCTGAGACTACGTTAAAAAAATAAAAGGTATAAGACCAGGAACGTAAGTTCTGAAAAAAAGGAGGAGTACTTTGGCTAGCAGTAAATAATTTAGGTTTTAAATAATAATATATCCCGTTTAATATAAGACCCGTGTTGGCTAAGTGGGAGCACACTCGACTTTTACTCCGAAGGTCGTGGGTTCAAACCCCGCCAAGCAGCTCTGGTTTTTTCTTTTTGAAAAAATTATCACAATGTTTACTTTCACCGTGCTCTAACGTTGAAGGCAAAAATCGTGGGGAAACCGGCAACTTTGAAAAGTTTGAGATGTGACAATCACCAACCCGCACTCGGCCAGAGTGGTGAATTAAGGCCTAACCTCTCTCGTCAAGAAAGAAGTCCCTGTGTTCCAACAGTGGGAACGTAAATATTTTTGTTTTTAAGTTCGTTTCATTGAGATTCCTCTTTTCTATAAAGATATCAAAACAAAACTATTTCGTAATGTTTATGATATCTTAGTTCGCAACTGTAATCAATAATATAGAATTATCAAATTCAAATAAGTAGAAGCCGAAATTTGGTTACTAGGTGATAACATTTTTGATAGCTTCTGTTGATAAACTTCCATAGGCTAATGATAAACTTCGTTATAAACAAAATAAGCTTCGTCTAATTAAATGCTTGATAACCAATAAAATTATCTTTTACCTACTAATTTTTGATGAATATAACCTTCTAATGTATTATCAAATCAACACCAAAGCAAATGTCAATGTGGGAGATAAAGACAAATAGAAGCTTACACAACTTTTGTTTTTTATAGGTTTAAATAAATTGTTAATTATTTCTTTACTTCGAGACAAGGGATAGTACAACTAAAATTTAAATTATTAAAGGAATACACACAAGATAGTAATTAAACAGTTTTTTTATATCAGGCTGCTGTTTTGTTGTATAAGGCTTCGAACATCTATATTAGATGTATTAAAGGCCAGCATTTATGAGCCACAACAATTGTACTACAAACTTTTATACAAAGCAATGTAATGTATCGTCGACGAAACAAAGTAATCTTTATACCAATAGTAAATTAATGATTCAAATTGAATTGGAGTACTTAAATACTTCAAAATTATTCGATGAAAGGTTTTATTTTCGGGATAGTATTTTTTACTCCTGTAAACAAAGCATCATCATTGTTATTACCCCTATTTACGTTCACACTGCTGGGACACAAGGACTTCACTCTTGACGTGAGAGATTAGGACTTTATTTACCACGCTAACCAATCGCAAGTTGCTGAATGTCACAAGTCCTTCAAACTCTTCATAGTTCTCAGAACATAGTGGTTTCGCGATGTTTTTACCTTTAAATACCGTGTTCGAAAGCGTATATAAGTTTTCAAGAAGAAAAATCTAAAGGAAACTACGACATTCGGAATGAATCTCGTTTGCTTAGCCAATATGGCTTTCCGTAAATACAATGAAAGCCACTTGGACAACTTCGTATCCTAAACACCATGCTTGTAAGTAATCAAAACGATTATTCCCACTGGAAATTCAAATTTTTCAAAATAAAAATTCCAGAGGTGCGCGTCGAGGTTTGAACCCACGAACGACCTTCGGAATGAATGTTGAGTGTGCTCCAACTTAACCCATCATGGGTGCTTATTGGATGATTATGACAAACAATAATCGTGAATCTAGTTGAAATCTTAAAATTGACCTGTGTTTTAAAAATGCCTGCATACGTGCGAATCTGCCAAGATGTAAGCATAATTTAAATAGTTATATAATAAAGTTGGTGATAACATGACTGTCAACTTAATTAGTTACCAACCAGCTTATCAATAATTCAAATGGTGCTTTTTAAACAAATAATAAAATGCCAAGCGTGAGTGCGTTCTCTGCAGACACGGTTTTTGCGGTATTATTATTTTAGAAAATTTTATTGTATTCTTATTTTACAGATAAATTTTGAATGCTGCATTTTAAGTGTTCCGTGCTTTTACAAGGAATACATATAGTTTTGTTTTTAGAAAGTAGGTAATTTTATTTCGTAATTTTGAAGCACCAATCAAATACTACCACTATTTTTATCTTCTTAATATCAATATGAAAAACTAGAAATCAAAGGTTAATCATGTGGCATATGAAATAAACTTAGTTAGGTACAATGGAAATGTAAGATACATAATAAAACGTTTGGTATTTATAGATACCTGTAAACTTTTTCGTCGATGGAAGATAAATTGCCCGAAATAATTAGTTTGAAAACATACTGCCAATCTTAATTAAAAATCAGACAAATCAAACTTATAAACAACAATGAGCTTGTAAATAACTAACCATACGTAATATTTGTTTTACCTACTAGTTAGTTATAATTATATTATAAGAAAAACCTATTGTGAAGAGGAAATAAACAAGTTATTTATTATTTATTTATTATTTATTTTTTAATTTACAACTATAATAATTTTTTCTCTCACAAAAATATTATGTTTGGTCTTAACAAAACAAGACGGAACCCTTTTTGTTCGAATTCGTTATCTTTAAGAAAACAGAATATATCTATTTTGTCTTGTTAAGAAAAGATTAGCAATTCTATAAATATCAGGTTTTCATGCGAGTCTTCTTATAGAGGCTTATTAGAAGAGCGATCGGCTCTACAATAGGCAAAATGTTGAAAACAGCATTTCTATTGTTTGTAGTTTGCTTCGCCGCCATTCAGGGTAAGTTCAATAATTTATTAAAGAAATCTCAATAAAAAGCTCTTAATTAAAAAACAAATCAAAACCACAGTAAACAAGAAAATAATACTAAGATTCAACAACTGAAGCAAATACCTTTTTTTCACATTCGTGTACTATCACAAAAAAACTACGCATTTAAGTAAAATTATTCTATTTTCAGGAGGCAAAAACTACAAAAGGCCTGGCTATCCCAAATATGTATTTGAAGAAGATGTAACAGGATGGTTTGTGCTGCACGAGGAACCAGCCACATGGGCGGAGGCGGTAGAAATCTGCAAGTCAGAAGGTAAGCTTAGTTTGTTTGTATTGTATTGAGTCCGCGTGTTTTACTACGTTTTATGTAGACAACCCCTGTGGCGCAGCGCGCGAAGGTCTGTTTGCGACGTAGAAGGTTCGACTCCCGCCTCGGAAGAAGAATTTGTACGATCTGCAGATTTTGTTTAGGGCAGTGGTGGGCAAACTTTTATAATGGCGGGCCACAAATTTAAAATAAAATCTAGTGGCGGGCCAGAATTATAGAACAAAAAAAATATCCAACCATATTTGGGGCTCCATCTGTAGTTATGTTGAAAAAAAAATGACAAAATGCTGACTAGAATATTTTGCATACATGGACTCTCGGCGGGCCGAATTAACTTCCGCAGGCCGGAGTTGGCCCGCGAGCCGTACTTTGCCCATCACTAGTTTAGGATGTTCTATCTATATCTTGTATATTCTATTAAGCATAATAGATATCTGGAACACGTAACAAAAATCGAGGTTACCACTGAGCTCATCTAGCTAGATGTTGTTGTGTAAATGTTCCATTACTTTATTTATTTATACATAAATAAATAATAGTTCAACACATAGAGTTATTACTCTATATCTTAAGTTTTTGTTCGTAGGTATGGTGTATTTGCTTTTGGTGAACCTATATATGTATAATATAATTAAAATAAAAAAATATTATTAATTACAGCGGATTCGTTTATTTTTTGCCCACAGATGCTTCCTTGACGACGTCACAGCACAGTGAAGCTGATGAATACATTCTGAAACTGATCAAGAACTCAAACAAAACCATCGATTTCGTATATCTTGGCTCCCAGACTATGTCCGCCCCTGTAAAACTTGACGGTACGTTTATGTTTAATTCAATTACTCGTTTATAGTCAAAAGATCACAATACTTATATTTTTTATTAAAAAAATTAATAGAGCTGGTGGCTAAGTAGGAGCACACTCACTTTTCATTCCGAAGTTCGTGGGTACAAATCTCGCCCCTGATTTGTCTTCATGTAAATATCACCTTCACTGGAAGGCAAACATGTTGAAGACACCGCCATGTTCTGAGAAGTTTCAAAAGTTTGAATGACATCAAACTCATTTCTTTGCCAGCGTGGGAAAGTATGGCCTAATCTCTCTCGTGAAGAGAGAGAGAGATCCCTATGTCCCAGCAGTGGAAACGTAATAGGTGTGATGATTATAAGAGTAAAAAATAAAACAATATTATTGTAAACGAATATGAACTCAATATAACTTTACATAATTTTGTACGTTTTCAGCTGAAAATGAAATCCTAGCGGCGCCATCAAAGTACAAGATAGACTCCTGCACCGTGATGTTCGGAAACAACAGCACTAAGAAAGTTGTTAAATGCGACGAGAAATATCCCTTCACCTGTTTCGCGTCACAAGATGATGCTGACTGCGATGTCGTTGAATGGGGTAAGTTACGTAACCCATTCACTGCCCTGGCTCGCCGGTGCAGCTAAGAGCGGGGCCGGCCGGCGCGTAAAAACTATTTTCATAACATGTAAATAGTATTTACTCGTAAATACTATTTATTTGGTTGTTTACTCCAAAATGACGACGCACGAAATGCAACAAACCCGCGTCATACCGTCACACGCGGCGTCAAGGATGCTTACATGCGTCTTCGGATTGTGTCTTGCTCCAGCGGAACTTATTTGAGAGCCCTTCATTAAATTTTATCCGATCTTCTTTTGATTGAATTTTTAGAGGGAGTAAGGTATTCCTCAAATTCTCACCCTTTTTATTACAAAACCTACAAACCCTGAAAGCTGCAAGTCTTTAGATCTAAATAAGGAAAATAGATTCCTTATTAGAACCAGTCAACAATCAATGCAGTAGCCAAACCAGCGGAGAAAGCGTGTTTCTCAAGATTTAGTTCAGGGAAACTAGTAATGTAGTATTAACTAGTTATGTAATATATTTCCCAATTCCATTTCATAGGTCAAGACAGAGAAGGATACGAAGGTTACAACCGCTGCTCAAACGTCACTGGATGGGTTAAGGTTCACCCAGGACCCGCAGACTACGACGAAGCCAAGGAAAAGTGCGAGAGTGAAGGTGAGCCTTATCGCCATTTAATTATAAACTGAACAAATCTACTACCGATCTGGAGTACACAGAACTAAGTATTAACAATCCAATTTTATTCTAGGTGCCAAACTTGTTGATCCTACTGATCCTAACTTCAAGGACGTCATTGAAAAAATGATGAAAGCCAACAGCACCGATGATAACCCTCTGATGATCTTCAGCAAGACCAAGATCATCCACCCTACCGGTGGATTCACCAAAGTCAATGGTGAGTATGCTTTTTGTTTTGATAATTGGAGATGCCAATCATTAACAGTGTCGTCGCAGAGGTTAGAATATAATTTAAAAATTGGTTCAGGCATGTCTCGACGATCAATACTATGGACACCGGTATATAACTACATTGTTACCTGGATCAATTTAAAAACCTATTTATTTTCCTTAACTGACCCATTTTTATTGACAGACATATTTTTATATTTATATATAAAAAATATGTAATTTTAATGCAATGTTTTTTTTACAGGAAAGACAAAGTTCTTGCGAAAATTGCAGCCTTTCTGCAGCGTTATGTTGGCTAACGGCACAACGATCCAGCCTGTTGATTGCAGCGAAAAATACGGATTCATTTGTTATGCACCCTACGTGTACACATACGATTGTGGTTTCGGCGGTAAGTAGTCCAACATTACTCATTCTCAAAGGCATAATGTATTATACTATCATTAAGAAAGATCAGAGTAAAATTGTGATCAAAAACGATTTAGCCAGCCGTAAAAAGCGACTTTTCTCATCAAGGACGAATATAATAATCTGCTTCATACTAAGTTATCGATTTTCAAAGTCATATTATACATACTTCAATATTTATGTAACGCATATAAAAATTTGTTTTAATGCTATATTCAATTATTTGTGACCGTGCTTCTGTTTAATTACAGTCTACACAGCCATAGATGAGCTCGAGAAGTGTTACGGAATGAACACAGTCGGAAAGACCTGGGCGGACGCTCGCAAGCAGTGCCAAGAAGAAGGTGGAGACCTTGCAGTGATCGAGAGCCCCAAGGAGGCAGATATACTAAAAGCCTTGTACTTGAACCAAACCTCAAAGTTCGAAGCTTACAATCCTTGGGAGATGTTTGTCGGAATCAAGAAAGAGAATGACTCATGGGTGACTGTGAACGGTAAGAATACTTTTTATTTTCTTATAGCTTAGCTTGTTAGTGACATTATAAGCATAAATTTATCATTCAATTCATCATTCAAAAATCAAATTTATCAGCTTTATGGTAAAAAGCCAGCAAACTTTGTACTAGACAACTCACTCGTTAGCTTGTCAGTCGATTAGTACAAAAAAAAATACAAGGATATAGGATAGGATTATTCGCGACAATAAACCAGATATTGTATCTGACAGATTGACCAAAACAGAAGATAAACTCGATTCCAATCTCGTGAAGGCAAAGAAATATAACTTTCATAAATTTCATACTTTATAAAATAAATACCATAACGTGGTTCAAAATATTATCGCCGTGTGGAACGTGGAGTCAACGACTATCGCCCCTATAATATTGCCGTTAACGGCTTATCAGCGGAGAGCCACCAACTCGTATTCTGTTCGGTAACCCTGGCCGTATATAAATAACTTAAAATGCTAACCACGAGACACTATACAGCGCAGATGACGTCACGGGCTCAGCTTTTAAATAAAAGACCACTTATAAAAGGTTTGTTCATAGACAAGTCTCTTGAATCTGCTGGCTACAACGTGTGGGGCGAGGGTAAGCCGGGCGACAAGCTGTCCGAGGTCCCGGCCGAGGTGGCGGGCGCGCGGCAGACCTGCGGCGTCATGAACATGCAAGGGCAGTACGCCGACTCGTGGTGCGCGCTCAAACAAGCTTACATTTGCAAAAAGGACGCTATCAAAACTAGGAGAGCGCATAGCCCCGTCCCTGCTGACATTACTATAGGCATGGGAATGGATCGTTTACTTTGTTTAGCAATTCCAGAATGCGCTAATCGGCGTGGATAATGAATTCGCTTTTGATACCATTAATTCTCATGAATATACATAATCGTGCTCTATAGAAGTGCTTGTTTTAATTCTCACCATGCGTAAACGTACTGTTACCGTGCCGTCAGCCGCAGGTCTGTTGTATAATTTTCATTCAGGTCGGTTTTTTAGTGATAACCAGCTAGCTAGTTACACACATCCCTTAGTTTAATAATAAATATAGGCAGGTGTTTATTTACGATTAACAACTGATGAATGCGTTTATTCCAAAAGTTATTGACAGAAATAACTATTAATGTCTAAAGTAATAATTTTACCTGTCCCGATAGTGGACATTCTTCTGTGTATTCGTTCTATGGAGTATACAGACTACCGCAGCGCAGATAGTGCGGTTATCTGTCGCGTTCACAAATGTTTTATTGAGTTTTGTGTGTTTTTTAGTTATTTACCGTATAAGTAAAGATCCATAAACTCCTCCCTCGCTTGAATCTATCTTTTGTTTTCACGCGAGTTGACGAATAACCCGGCACATCTAATTCCTAGATTTAGTTAAATGTGTTACACGAAAGTACCTACCAAAACCATTTACAGACAAGTCTCTTGAATCTGCTGGGTACAACGTGTGGGGCGAGGGTAAGCCGGGCGACAAGCTGTCCGAGGTCCCGGCCGAGGTGGCGGGCGCGCGGCAGACCTGCGGCGTCATGAACATGCAAGGCCAGTACGCCGACTCGTGGTGCGCGCTCAAACAAGCTTACATTTGCAAGAAGGACGCGATCAAAACCAGGAGAGCGTATAGCCCCGTCCCTACCTACCCTCCAGGAATGCCGGTAGCCCATGGAATGCAGATGTTACGTCGCTGTTCTGGTAGTGGATGCTGGAATTAATTATTTTACAAGTAATGCAATGTTTATGACGTACTACCTGCTGAATAAAGTAATATGAAGCTAACAATAATTGTTTTATTTTTATCGTTTTCGTATACCATGTAACACAATTATATTTTATATGCTACTTTAAAAAGCAAGCCTTCACGACAAGAAAATAATATATACCAGAATTAAATAAGACAACCTTTCCAAAAAACTGTCTAAATTAAATTCAAAATGTCCAGGTTACTGGATTTATTGATTTTGAAAAAATATAGAATCTAGAATTATCATTATTATTAAAGAAATTTAAGGATTTTGGAGCCATATTTTGAGGTCATCGGACGTCCACTGCTGGACATAGGCCTCCCTATATGACTTCCAGATATTACGGTTGGTTGAAGGCATACTACTAAAATATTTATGTTGCAGTTATTTACTGTATGTATGTCTGTAATGCTTATATCCTTAAATACGTCTTCATTTAGAACTTCTAATTCCGAAATGTAGTTTAACGTGTTACATATGAGTGTGTTACCTATAGAAACCATTTACAGACAAGTCTCTTGAATCCGCTGGCTACAACGTGTGGGGCGAGGGCAAGCCGGGCGACAAGCTGTCCGAGGTCCCGGCCGAGGTGGCGGGCGCGCGGCAGACCTGCGGCGTCATGAACATGCAAGGCCAGTACGCCGACTCGTGGTGCGCGCTCAAACAAGCTTACATTTGCAAGAAGGACGCGATCAAAACTAGAAGAGCGTATAGCCCCGTTCCTTCCTACCCCCAAGGTTACCCTCAAGGATTCCCTCAAGGTTTCCTGGTATGAGAGTATTGTGTACAGATCCAGCTTGCTATAAATGAACTAAATAAAACAATGTTTGTGACTTAATTACTGCTGAATAAATTTTTTCTAAGCCTATAATAATTGTTTAATTCTTATCTTAAGATTCAACGTTTTTTTTCAACCATGTATAACAAAGATATTTTATATGCTACCTATTATATGCTAAGTTTAGCTTCTTAACAAGAACAAAGTAATAAGTCGATAGATCAGAAAAATCAACTCTCTTCATTATAATATTAAAAATGTCGTTAATGATTAAAAAAAATGTTTTATCTAGAATTATGATGAATGAATTGGAAATCGGCGGAGACAAATAGCAAAGAAATTTTAAGATTTTAAAATCATCCTTTGAGGTATGTGGCGATAGCATTATCGCCGCAAGTCACCCTAACACCGAGATGCGCAATTGATCACCGTTTACAGGTGTAAGCTTAAAATACTTTCCAGCACACATAATTTCTAGACGAACTTTTAAATAAAATTAAAAATACTTAATTTACATAATGTACTTCTTTGCAATCAATCTACAGACAAGTCTCTTGAATCCGCTGGCTACAACGTGTGGGGCGAGGGTAAGCCAGGCGACAAGCTGTCCGAGGTCCCGGCCGAGGTGGCGGGCGCGCGGCAGACCTGCGGCGTCATGAACATGCAAGGGCAGTACGCCGACTCGTGGTGCGCGCTCAAACAAGCTTACATTTGCAAGAAGGACGCGATCAAAACTAGAAGAGCGTATAGCCCCGTCCCTTCCTTCCCTCAAGGAATGCCGGTAGGCCATGGAATGGTTATGTCACATTACTGTTTTGAAAGTGGATGCTGGAATTAATTATTTTACAAGTAATGCAATGTTGATAATACCTGCTGAATAAAGTAATATTAAAGCTAACAATAATTGTTTTATTTTTATCCCAATATTAAACGTTTTCGTTTACCATGTAACACAATTATATTTTCTATGCTACTTAAAATTATAAGCAACCCTTAATGACAAGAAACTAGCAAAAAGTCATTTAAAAAGACATAATAAATACCAGAATTAAATAAAACAACCTTTTCAAGAAACTTTATAAATTAAATTCAAAATGTCCAGGACGGTACGTTCACACGGAGACACGATTTTCTCTACCGAATCGGTTTTTTGCAGGATTCGGTTTAGTGGCCTATGTATTTCAATGAAGGAGTTCACACGAGCATTCGGTTTCAAGATACGACAAAAAACCGAATCCTGCTGAAGTTGACATCCGATTGTGCGACTACAAACCGATCCGGTTTGTATATACTGATACTGCAAAATCCAGATCCGATGCAGTGGTATAGGGCATTCAATACATGCGTTCACACGAGGGGAAGATTCGGTTTTTTGTCGGATCTTGAAACCGAACGGTACGTTCACACGGAGACACGATTTCCCGAATCTTATTTTCATCGGATCTGGAAAAACCGAATGTTGTATTCGCAAGAGCGCGCTCACACGTTGATTTGGAAGCGATGGACGTGAACAGTGTTGCTATACTATACTGGTATTATCGCCGTCAGCGTCGTAGAAAAAGATTGTGGTTAAACCCAATAGTACAAAGAAGATCAACAGTTGGTGCCTTTACAACTCTAATGCAGCAGTTAAGGAATGATACACAAATTTTTTTTAACTACTTCCTTGAATGATAATTTAATACTTTTAATTCCTATACCTACATTTGATAATCTTTTGAAAAAGGTGGAAAAAGAATTGAAAACCGGATCGGTTTGTAGTCGCACAATCGGATGTCAACTTCAGCAGGATTCGGTTTTTTGTCGTATCTTGAAACCGAATGCTCGTGTGAACTCCTTCATTGAAATACATAGGCCACTAAACCGAATCCTGCAAAAAACCGATTCGGTAGAGAAAATCGTGTCTCCGTGTGAACGTACCGCACATGAGAACAACATTAGGTTTTTTCCCGATCCGATGAAAATAAGATTCGGGAAATCTTGTCTCCGTGTGAACGTACCGTCTGGATTTATTGATTTTGAAAAATATTGAATCTAGAATTATAAATATTATTAAAGAAATTTAAGGATTTTGGAGCCATATTTTGGGGTGATCATCATTTCAGTCATTGGACGCCCACTGCTGGACATAGGCCTCCCTATATGACTTCCAGTTATTACGGTCGGTTGAAGGCACACTACTAAATATTTAGGTGTGCAGTTATTTACTGCATGTGGCTTTATCAATAAAATATGTATTTTTGCATAAGTCTGCAATGCTAATATCCTTAAATACCTTTCATTTAGGACTTCTAATTCCGAAATGTAGTTTAACGTATTACATATGAGTGTGTTACCTACACGTGTTACCTATAGAAACCATTTACAGACAAGTCTCTTGACTCGGCTGGCTACAACGTGTGGGGTGAGGGTAAGCCGGGTGACAAGCTGTCCGAGGTCCCGGCCGAGGTGGCGGGCGCGCGGCAGACCTGCGGCGTCATGAACATGCAAGGGCAGTACGCCGACTCGTGGTGCGCGCTCAAACAAGCTTACATTTGCAAGAAGGACGCCATCAAAACTAGAAGAGCGTATAGCCCAGTCCCTTCCTTCCCTCAAGGAATCCCGGTAGCCAATGGAATACGCAATTGGTGTAAAGACCCTAAATGCTGGAATTAATAATTTAACAAACGAAGTAATGCCACGTTTATGGCTTAAAATCTGGTACCTAATTAAAGTTCTTCTACCCTCACAATAATTGTGATTTTTTTTTCAAGATTCGACGAAATCGTCAACCTTTTATTATTACTTATCTCCTATATACCATAACACCCCTATTCACGTTCCCACTGCTGGGACACAGGGACTTCTCTCTTGGCGAGAGAGATTAGGCCTTAATTCACCACGCTGGCCAAGTGCGGGTTGGTGAATGACACATGTTCTTCAAACTTTGAGAAGTTCTCGGAACATGCCGGTTTCCTCACGATGTTTGCCTTCACCGTTAGAGCACGTGTTTTTATAGCACACATAATTTTCCAAGAAGCAAAATCAGAGGTGCGCGGCGGGGTTTGAACCCACGACCTTCGGAATGAAAGTCGGGTGTGCTCCCACTTCTCCTATATATTGTCGGACATTTCATACAGCAACATCTAGCCCCGTGGTAAGCTCGAAGCTTGTGTTACGGGTATATATATTTAAAATAATATACATAGATAGATATTTTTTATTATACATATATTATTATAGAACACCCAGAATATTGTATGTGTGTTCCGCCATAACTCTCCATCTCTCGCCATAACGCATGGTTCAATTAAATTAAATTAATTAAACTTCTGGATCATACAGACAAAAATCTAAGTTACGTTATGTTTTTCCACAATAAAAATGTAAACTAGCTTACATTTTTCACACAGCATTTGACAGTGGTATAGTGGGCAGGTATAAAAATGTACCATATGCTGCCGCGCTACAGAGATTATCAAAATATTTTATTCAAATAAGTTACCTTTGTCTTAACACGTTCACTGTCCCAGAACAATAGTATTAAGTATATAGGTGACGTCCAACTGAAATTTCGTTTTATCCAAAACAAAAAGGGTCTAAGTGTATCAAATTAAGATAATTTGGCTATAAAAAGAGTTAGTTTTCTAGCAAAAACCCCATAAAAAAAGTATGACTCCGGGAGGAGTCATGGGACGTATGAGCTGAATAAGATAAGATGGATATTCAAAAAGCTGCTAGAGGTAAGAGAAAAGCCCCGACAATCTATTGAACGCCCACTGCAACGACTAGAAGACAAACTTGCCTTCGAGAAAATGCAAAGGGAACCTGGTCGCACGACGTGAAAAAAACGGTGCAAAGGATTCTATACAAGCTCATTTCTGAGGCAAACTTCAAAAGTTGCAGGTGCAAAGGCTTCTAAAGTGGTAACGTGGTGCTCTAAATGTAAATCAGCGTTCCGCCGACCATGTTACAATATATATCGTTGAATAAAACTATCATTTTCCATACGACCCACGTATAATGACTCTAGTTAGAGTCATGGACTTATGAACTGGGCACATTATGTGACTCCGTTTCGGGTCACTGGACAGTGAACGTGACAAAGTAGTTGGGGTATAGTTGAGGTATGCGAGTAAATAAAAAAGTTTTTTTTAAATGTTTTAATATCTTTTAACGAGTGTATAAAAATACGATCACTTTACCACGTAATAACGGAATTTTTTTTTTCGGTGCATTTGTAGATACATATTACATACTAATAAATGTGGAAATTGTAGCTCATAATAGAATTACAAATACAAATTTAAGTGATTATAATGAAATACTAAATTATTTCATCACTTATAAAAAACTGCAAGGTTGGAGTCAATCCTTGTATGTTGATCGTTATTCATCTGAAGTGTATTGTTACAGTTTTTTTACATTTTAGGTACAAGTTTAGAGGTGGCTTTTTTCTGACATATATAACCATGACTTAAGTCACAATCGCAGGGAAGATATTTCGCCATCATGTTGATACAACCGCACCTTGGATCTTTCCCCTCATATATCCGAGACCATTTGTTGTAGCCAGACTTCGAAACATCTTGACCTGCAAATATACAAAAATTAAAGAAAAATGTTTAGACAAGATACTCCACAAATCAAATATTAATGTTTTTGGTTTTATACTACAGCAAACCGGCTATGGTTATTTTAATAATAACTATTTTAACTACGTCTAGTTCTAAAAACTTACCTTCAATGGTTTCCCAAGATTTATTCCCAGAGGTTCCCTTTTCACGGAATCCAACAAATATCTCCATTGGATTGTACACTACGTATTTCTCTTTATGGTTCTGATAGATATCTGCTAGTAGTTCTGCTTCTTTATCGCTCTTAATGATTGCAAGATCCCCTCCTTCGCTCTGGCAGTGCTTGCGAGACTCGTCGAATATTTTTCCCATTGTGTACATTTTGTAACATTGCCCATTGCTTTTCTCAAGTCGGTAACCTACAAAATAATATGAATTTTTCAATTTTTGTTATCTGATTTTTCTTTTTGAAAAATTATATGTGCTTTGAAAACATGTGCTCTAACGGTGAAGGCAAACATCGTAAGGAAACCAGCATGTTCTGAAAATTTTAAAAGTTTGAAGGATTTGTCATTGTAATTCTCCAACCCTCACTTGGCCAGCGTGGTTAATCTCTCGTCAAGAGAGAAGTCCATTTGTTCCGCAGTGGGAACGTAAGTAACTTTCTGTAAGATATTTTAGTGAATATAATTTTAGTACATACCATCAGTGCCGCAATCAAGCTCAGTTACTGTGTAAGGAACGTAGCAGATAAACCCGATCTTGCTGTTGCAGTCAACGTTATCAACAATGGTTCCGTTAGGGTACATCAAACTGCACATAGACTTCTTCTTTCCAATAAACTTCGTATTTCCTTGAAAATAAAGTTAAATAAAAGGTGAAATCTTTTAAAGCCTATAAACTCAATTTGTACTCATATTTACAGTTAGTAAGTTTGCTGGACAATTCACACAGCAACATCAAGCCCCGTGGTAAGCTCGAAGCTTGCCTTACGGGTGCTAGATTCTGAATTACTTACACATATGGGATATCCACTTTAATTATTTCTACAACATGTCATTTAAATACTGCTTGCGACATCTTTTACAATTTACATAACAAAGATAAATATATTTTTATTATACATATAAAATACCAGACACCCGAAACGAATATTTGCAGATTGTACAAATTGTGTCCTGAGGCGGGAATCGAACCCCCCAAACTCTTGCGTCGCAGGCAGACTTTCGCTCACTGCGCCATAGGGGTCGTCAATACAAATTCGTTAAATTTAATTCTCACCATCGACTGGAGTAAAGCCATTGCCAGTAACAGTTGTTCTGTTTTTGGCGAAGATCATAACTGATTTTCCAGTTTTAAGACGGCTCTTTTCCATCAACTCCATTGCTATTTGTTTATGAGCTGGGTTGGCAGGATCTAAAACTACTCCACCTAGAGAAAACAAAATAATTAGATATTCTGAGAGACTCATCAACCCCTATTTACGTTTGATTTGCCTGCCTTAACAAGCTTTGCTCTCGATAAGAAAGATTAGGTCCTTTATTCACCACGCTGATCAAAAGCGGGCTGGATTTTAAATTATTGATGAATGATTGAATGATAATTTATTTCCACAAAATCCTAAAGAAAGACTTTGTGAATTTCGCATCTCTTTTAAAATCTTCAAAGTTCAGAGCATGCTGGTTTCTTCACGATGTTTTCCTTTAACGCTGAAACGTTGTAATGTTAGAACTTATTACTATTGTACGTTTTGATCATATGTTATTTACCTTCTTTTTTGCAGGTGTCCTTAGCTTCGTCAAAATCGGAAGGTCCTGGGTGAATCTTCACCCATCCAGTGACATTTTTGCAGCTCTTGTAGTCAGGGTATCCTTCTCTCGGTGCTCCTGTAAATTTTATTAATTAAGTTACATTAAACTTTATAATAACATTTATATTTATTTATTTAGGACATTAACAGAATTAACAAAAACACTAATATTTTAATAATAGTAAAAAGTGCTGGATACTTACCACCATCACAGCTGTCTTCAAGTTCTTTTTCCCCTGGGAAAGGCACGTAACAAATGAAGGAGACCTTTGATTTGCAGTCGGCTTTGTGTTCGATGGTTCCATTGGGGTACAGAAGACTGCAGAACTCCTTTTCTTTGCGGCCAAACTTAGTTTCACCTAAACATAAAAACATACGCTTCTTCAATTTTATCTTCTAATTCTTCTATACTAATAATAAATTTGTAAGGGTCGGCCATGGAGTTAGTTTTTTTACAGATTTATTATTAGTATAGTAGGTATATATTATTGTTATTCATCGTATTCATAGAATATTGATAATATACTCGAAATAGCAGTAAAAAAAATAAAACAAACAGATAAGCACTATCAGTCAACTTACCATCTTTCTGGTTGAAGCCACCGTCTGGATATAAAGTTTTATTTTTACCAAATATAACTATTGGTTTTCCATCGTTATTTTTCTTCATCAATTCTAAAGCAACTTCCAGATGTTTAGGATTATTGACATCAAGAATATCGCCACCTGAAATTTTTAAAAGATTAATACTGAATTTATTATTTATTTTAAATTTATATTATATTACTTACTTTACGATTTTTATTTAACTAAGCCCTAAACTGGCCTTGGCCGGAGAAGTGCTGCTAATATTAGTAGTAAGTTAAGTCTACACGAGCTCTTCTGTAAGAGTTAATAGTACGAGAATCTTAAACAATTCTGAATCTTAATTTAAAGTATTCTTACCTTCCTTGTGACAAGTGGCATTAGCCTCATCGTAATCATTTGGGCCTGGATGAATCTTTACCCAGCCAGTGAGGTCGGTACAACTTTTGTAGTCAGGGTAACCAGTTCTAGGTTTACCTAAAATCAGATGTCTATTAGATAATTTGTATGTCACCGGAAAATGGTTACATAATAGAGGAAAGTAACTAAATATGGAATACCATTTTGTTTTTCAGGCATAACTTAAACAAATATAAAAAACCAAAAACTTTTAATGGCAATTATAAACAATCATATATTTAGTTATTATATGGTAACAGTATTGTATTAATATTATTAATTTTAAGAACTGAAATTTCTCAAAAACAAAATCAACAAAAAGGTAGCTAATTATGGAATAGGCCCCCAAATATGGAACACTGTAAAAACTATGAAAAATCAACCTGAAATTATATCATACATTTTAGGAACTTTGGTAAAATTAAACCTAACATCAATCATTTGCATAAAAACACAAATCCAGGTGTCAAACTCTGCTCCAGCGCAATCATTAAGTATGTGCCCAGAGCCCGCACTTGAGACATTTGTTCCAGATTTCCCCTATTCCATATTTGGAATTTCTAACTAGTTTAAACTTCTATTCATACATTTATACTCAATAAACGTAGCCTATAAAATTGCTTTAATACTTTGAAACAAACAAGTAAGTATACAGTACAAAGAAGCAATAAACACAATCCTATTTGCAATATATTTATGAAAAATTCTTAATATTTGCGTACCTTAGAAAGTTTTCACACAGGACAAAACAAAACGCTCTTACCACGGACAAAGTACTCGCCCGAGCGACACGTCGAAAGCTACACGTGCATGTAGTGATTGGAAGAGATAAATGATCGCAGCTCCTGGCGTTTAAGAATATCTGTTTTCGAGAAATGCCGGTATTCCAAATTAGGATCCTATTCCATATATGGTTACTTTCCTCTATTAAATCTGCCCTATAAATTGCGACAGTGCTGACAAAAACAATATTTTTTTTAAACTTGAATAATATATAGATAGAATTTCCTGCTATTTGAAACATATAAAGTTATATATTTGTTTATTATAGGGCAACCAACAGAAGATACACTACATACAAGTTTGTTATAATTTACAATGTTTATCTGTACGTACCGCTGATACAGACTTCCTTTTTAACCTCGTCGGTGCCATCGTCTTTAGAGAATGGTACGTAGCATATAAATGAGTTCTTGCTACCACAAGAAACATTCTCTTCAGTAGTGCCATTGAGGTGAAGTCGAGTGCAGATCTTCGAATTCTTTCCCAAGAACTTAGTTTCTCCTAAAACATTATCATGAGTTTATTTGAAAATATTACATCCATTATGATTGTGCACTGGATATTTAGAAATATGATTATGAACCATCAAACAGAGAAAAGTTACATTTCTCGGACACGTTTCACGACATGATCGATTATCAACTGCTGCAGGTCATGATGATGTCAAAGATACTTGTATCTTCCCATCATGATGGAAAAGGTGTTGGTGGACGAAAGACTTCTTGGTTACGCATCAGGCAATGGTTTGGCATAAAGATAGAAAACATATTAAAGGATAGGCCTGCATATAGAAAAAATTAAGAAGATGACCGAGAATACAGAGTTAAATTTGTTTGAATTATATAATTATGTTCTGATAACTTACCGCCGACCTTGTGGAATCCTTGACCTGCAGTAGAATTTTTACTTTGACCGAATATGGTCAAGGGTTTTCCTGTCTTCTTGATCAGCTCCAAGGCAATCTTTTTGAAATCAGGATTGCTGGTATCAAGAATTGCTCCACCTGAAATGTGTACCTATTCATTAAAATACTGGCGATAATCAAAGTAAGTTTTATAATTTACCTCTGTAAAAAACAAGTATAACTAGGAAAAGTTACCTACATAAAATAAAGTCCTACACATGAAATTCGATCTTTCCACTCCAATTTACCACTGTGTCAAGAAGGTGATCAGTAAATCATTTCATTTACACAAAATTAATCACATTTATTACTGTACGCGAAATGTAATACAATATTATATTTAACTTTCAGGTAGGTATATAAAAGTTATTATAATTACCTTCACCGTGACATTTATCATTAGCATCATCATAGTCAGTTGGTTCAGGGTGAATTTTCACCCAACCAGTGATGTTCTTGCAACTTTTGTAGTCAGGGTGATTTTTTCTTGGTGGACCTAAAATAGGAATACATTAAAATTCTAATTATGAATAGATTCAATAGATGGAACTAAAAAGTCGTAATCACGACCATGCTAAAAAAATTGCGTTCAAAGTAAAACGGAGTAAATGCATAACTTTATAACTACATAATCATATCTATTTACGCCTTAGTTAATTTTAACTTAAATATATTTAAATTGGAATATGCAACATGGCAAAATGTATTTATTTATTGGCTCTAAGATAGTTCTAAAAGTCACCCTTCAATGCAGGAAAGATGATGAAGTAGAAGTATTGAACGTACCTCCATCACAGCTATCCTTAGGGTAAGGCACATAACAAATGAAAGAAAGTTCGCTGTTACACTCGGCCCTGGCATCGATAGTTCCGTTGGGGTACAGCACACTGCAATACTCCTTCTCTTTACGCATAAACTTGGTGTTTCCTGTAATACAAGTTACTTTATAACCCCTTTGACTTTTCCCGATAAGGCGATGTGGTCGCTCAGCGACAAAGCCTTGTTCTTGTAATTAAAAAAAAAAAAAAACCCCTTTGACTAACAAAGGTTCAAGAAATTTTATTTCTTATAAATATAACTAAAGTTGGACAATCGAATTAAAACAGGTCTAATTAAATAAACTTAAAATTTGATCAGTAAACTAACTAAATCTATAAATTGTTTTGTTCTGAACATATACATTTTCCTTTGTTGGGAAGCATAAATATTCACATAATACAACAATATAATAAAATATTCAAAAAGAATAAGTTGTTCACACATCATTATTAATTATGAAACTAAAGTTATCAGAAAGACAATCGATTGTGTTAATCTTAACTTACCGCCAACCTCGTTAAAACCATCATTTGGTTGAATAGTTTTATTCTTCCCAAATATAGTTATGGGTTTTCCGTCAACTGTGTTCTCTTTCATTAGTTCCAACGCAACTTTTTTATGTTCGGGGTTGTTCGGGTCCAAAATTTGTCCTCCTGAATTATAAAAATTAAATTATTTAAATTATAAACTTAAAAGTGTAAAAATAAAAAAACTTTATATTGGTATTTGATTTATACAAAAAGTGTTCCTCGTGATCAACGCTGTTCATTGTATATCTTTATAGTATTTTATTCTACGATAGATGTTATCAAGAATTAAGAATAAAATTATAGTTTGCCTTCTTTCTCGCATGAGTCCTTTGCTTTATCAAAATCTACAGTTTCTGGATGGATCTTCACCCAGCCTTCAATTTCAGTGCAGCTCTTATAATCAGGATGTCCTTCTCTGGGTTTACCTGCGAAAACAAACTATGTTAGTTTCAAAATATCACTAAAACATGTGCTTCGTGACAAGTTAAATTAAAATATACTACAAAATAATCCGTACCATCTTTGCACACTTTTTTCTTTTCAGGAATAACATTATCATCATCTTTATCTGGGAAAGGTACGTAGCAAATAAACGTCAGTTTTGTGTCGCAATCAGCGCGATCATCAATTGTACCATTTGAGTATACCACAGTACACTCTGGCGGCAGATCTTTTACGTACTTTTTCTTTCCTGTAAAAATACAGTTGATGGATTAAATACAAAGAAAATACATAGTGATACAAATCATAAGTATTTGAATGAATTGTAGGCCTTATTTTATTTTTATTTGATGTTTTAAGCAACTTAATTTTTTTTTATCATTACTGACTATGTCTATTGAATTATTGTCATACTTACCGTCAATAATTTTAAAACCGCCATCTGGATAAGTTCTCTTTGTTTTTCCAAATATGACAATGGTCTTGTTTTCTTTCATTAGCTTCAAAGCTAACTCTAACTGCTTCGGATCATTATGGTTGAGCAATGCTCCTCCTTAAAAAGACAATTTACAAGATTCAGTTTAATTGACGTAGTGGACAAGCCACTACGGCTTGTCTTTATAATAATATTTACTTTATAAGAATAAAGTAAATTTAACTGAGTAACAAACATAAAGTAAAGTATTTTAGATCTACAATTAACTTATTAATCGGTCACCACTCAGTATTTGCTGCAGAAGCTATGTAAGCAACTGCAGCGCTAGTTTTCCGTGAAATCATATAGAAAAAAATAAGTTCAGAATCATAATATCAATGCGCAATGGCTCTTTAATCTTATCTTATTAGTGATAAGATACTATGTATTTTACCTTCATTCTCGCATTTTTCCTTTGCGTCATCGTGGTCTTCCTGTTCTGGATGAATCTTTACCCAACCACCGTCATCTTTGCAGCTCTTATAATCGGGGTAGTTTTTCCTTGGTTTACCTAAAGCAATCAACCAAAGAATTTAACTTTTAAGAAAGAAGTAAAACCATTTATTCAGACACACATATCTTAAAAAATAAAACTATATTTACTGAAGAGTGTCTAAAAATGACCCACAACCCAGCATTTGTTGTATTGCTATTCAACAATGCAAAGCTGATCTTTTGTTGAAATTTCGTGTCACAGTTTCCTAACAATTACATATTGATACAATTATAAACATAAGTTATAGTAATGAAGGTGGTAGACAGGTCTTATCCTTAGGCCCACAGCGCTAATAATTCAGACAATAAATAGAACAAACCATTATCACAAACTTCTTTCTTCCCAGGAACAACATTATCGTCATCGTCTTTGTCCGGGAAAGGTACGTAGCAAATGAACGACATGGTTTTGTTACAATCACCCGTTTCGTCAACTGTGCCGTTTGCGAATATAACAGTACATTCTGGAGGAAGGTCCTTCACAAACCTTTTTTGTCCTAAAAAAAAATAATTTTAAATTAAGGAGTACGTCTCAGAAGACAAACGATGATTAAGATGTTTAGTCGGTCTACTCTAGAAAACAAATTCAATAGTATCGTGAATATTACAGTGTTAGATAGATAGATTCAATAGATAATGACAATTTATGGTTACTAGCGCCCTTAATCCTTTCTCAAATAAAGCTACAATTAAAACAACGAGTAAAATTAAAAACATTTCAGGTAATATTTTGCAATATAAAAATTGTTATGAAAGTAATGATTGATTTTGCATAATCGTGATTCGAATAATGGTTATTAGATTTTAGACCTAGATTTCTTGATGGTGTGTCTTGTAAACATACGTTTTTGGTTTTTAGCCAAATATCAATTTAACGACTAACCATTAATAATTTTGAAACCGCCGCCCGGGAAGGTCTTTTTCGTTTTACCAGGCACGACTACAAGAGTCTCGTTTTCTTTCATTAGCTTAAGAGCCAACTCCAACTGCTTCGGATCCTTAAGGTTAAGCAGTGATCCACCTAAAAAAATACAATTTTGTATAACCATATAATATTTAGTACAATAAAACAATATTTAATTAATAATGAATAGCATAAGCACTCCAATTACGAGTATGATCCCATTGGGACAGAGGGATTTCCCACTTGACGAGAAAAAAGGCCATGCTGATCAAGTTCGGATTTGTGCATTCACAAATCCGACTTGGGACTAATTTTAAGGACATGCGTCATTACGCATGTCCTTAAAATTAGTCCCAAGTTTTCAGAACACGATGTTTGCCTTTACTTTTAAATCACGTGTTTTAAAGCCCACCCTCGGAATGCAAGTCCTGTGTGCTATAGCCTTAACCAACTTATATAGTATAGTTTACCTTCATTCTCGCATGTTTCCTTTGCATCATCGTGGTCTTTCGGATCTGGGTGGACCTTAACCCAACCACCGCCATCCTTGCAGCTCTTATAATCGGGGTAATCCTTCCTTGGTTTACCTAAAAATACATTGTTATTATTCATTGCAATATTATTTGTTATAAAGTTTCTTTAGTTTTTCCCTCTATAATTTGCCTACGATATATATCTGGCAGTAAGACGCAAATAATAATTTACTAGTGTACCTAATCAGATACTCTGCATTCTTCATCAAAATACGTAACAGTGTTACGTATTTTGATGAATAACAGTGTGAAAATAACTTTTCAAACTTTTACAAACTACAAATGTCACGTCTTATTAATACATAGGTAGTTTTCGATATTTTTGTAAATGCTTGCCTAGTGAATAATGCTAAATGCAATCACAAGACCTTGAGGTCGTAGGCCCTAGTCAATGGTCAATTTAATCTATAGGTTTGTTATAATCACGACTCTTACCAGGCGGATGGCTGATCGTAGTAAGTTAGTACAGGAGGTACACAGAAATACGCTGCTCTCCGTCTTCTGATATATAAATCCCTTAGTTGGTTTGACGACTACCGCGTCATGTATGGTATTTTCGTGGTATATTAACTTTGACAATAAATAACAATTGACAGTTGAAACAAACCATTATCACAAACTTCTTTCTTCCCAGGAACAACATTATCGTCATCGTCTTTGTCCGGGAAAGGTACGTAGCAAATGAACGACATGATTTTGTCACAATCACCCCTTTCGTCAATTGTGCCATTTGCGAATATAACAGTACATTCTGGAGGAAGGTCCTTCACAAACCTATTCTTTCCTGCAACACACATAGTTTCCAATTTAGAAAAGTTCAATATTATAATCTCTATAATATTATTTGTAACCTTATATTTTAAGTAATACCCTACGTGTATGTTATTTGACACTTACGTTTATAATTAAAATATATATCTTATGTTAATATACCTTAAATCCAATTATGGATTATACAATACATTTTTTATAGAAATATGTCTTTCTCTTTATACTCTAGAAAACGAATTCGATAATATCGTGAAATGACAGTCAGATACACTAGCAATGATTGATTTTGTACGAGTATAATTACGATTCGATAAATCGTTATTGGCTTGTTGACGTAGAGTTTAGGCGTGTCTTAGTGTACCTAAATCTTTGGTTTTTAGCTAAATAATAATAGTTAATATCAATTAAACTTACCATCTACAACTTTGAAACCGCCGCCCGGGAATGTCTTTTTCGTTTTACCAAGTACGACTAGAAGAGTTTCGTTTTCTTTCATTAGCTTCAGAGCTAACTCCAACTGCTTCGGATCATTATGGTTAAGTAGTGATCCACCTAAAAATACAGTTTATTATTTTAATATAATAAATATAACTCTATGTTGTCTTTTCTTTTTTATCTTGTGAGTAAAATCCTATGGGTTGTTTAATGTATCATCTGTGATTTACGTTTTACCGTCTAATTTATGACAGAGCATTAAAATTTAAGATTTTAAGTAAAATTTGGAAGTAGCAACCAAATTACCTTCTGCCTCGCACTTTTCCTTAGCATCATCATGATCGACCGGATCTGGGTGGACCTTTACCCAACCGTCGTTGTCTTTGCAGCTCTTGTAGTCAGGGTAGCCTTTCCTAGGCTTAGCTGTAACAAAAGATTCTGTCAATTTCACAAAAATATTGCTGTTATTTAAAAGTGTAGTGGAGTGCCTGTGGAGATGACGTGTCACAGAAGAAAACGGTAGTACACTATACACATTTAACATTCATTATGTATAGGTAGGTACATGAGAACATTATAGTGTAAGAAGATATTAAATTATTTTTATAAGATTAATAAACCGAAACCTATTCGATACATATGCTAATTATATAATTCTTCATTAATCTAAACACAATAAAATATTCTCAAACAGTACACTCATAAACAATATATCACTATCTGATTATGAAGAAAAAGGCACACGCTGTAAGACAAAATGGGGTCTGTAGATTACAAATTAATTTACTGGCAACCGGTAGAAGAAAAACCACTGATTGAGAGTGCACTGCGGACCGGCGAGCGGTCGTGATCCGTGTCCTTTGCAGTGTTTAATCCTAAAGAAGTCCCACGTTTTAACAAAACGGCTGATCAAAATTCAACGTAAAAAGGTTTGTGTATTGCCCGTTTGTCTCAATATGAACCACTGATTTTCTTACCTCCATCACAGACGCTCTTGTTACCACCGTTGTCATCTTTATTTGGGAACGGTACAAAGCAGATAAACGGTTGTTTGCTGTCACAATCCACATGCTCCTCTAATGTACCGTTGGAGTGCAAGATACTACAGACATTCCTGTCTTTACGGAAAAACTTTGTTTGTCCTGAAAATTATATAAGTTAAATTTGAGCAAACTATTTATTGGTGATATTTAATATGAAACGGGTAATCGTGATTGGAAGGAATACAATACAAAATACAACAACTATCTGATTATGAAGAAAAAGGCACACGCTGTAAGACAAAATGGGGTCTGTAGATTACAAATTAGTTAACTGGGAACCAGTAGAAGAAAAACCACTGATTGAGAGTGAAACGGGTAATCGTGATTGGAAGGAATACAATACAAAATACTTTATTGTAACACCAACAATACAGGAAAATACAAGAGAGAGTTTGTATATCAATCAACAGCAAATAAGTTTTTTTTCAAGAAACTTACCTCCAACCTTGCTGAAGCCGTTACCGCTAGCAACAGTCACATTTCTGTTGAATACTGATTCGATACCGTTACGTTTTTGTTTCATCAGTTTCAATGCTAACTCTTGGTATTTCGGATTATCAGTATCTATAATTTCTCCACCTGTTAAACACAAATATTTATTAAAAAATATACTATTATTATAATAAACTGTAGCATAATTTTAATTCAATAAAAAATATTAGTCATGTAAATTATTTTTTTAACACAAGTACGTACAGTCAGTACAGCTATTACGGACCTTTCCGGGTTGACTGTAAAATACACCAACAACTTACATATTTTTAATCGGATAGTGTTAAATTAATAATAGGCTACTATACTTTACTATAAACCGAGAAAGTTAATTTAAACGCGGGCAAAGCTGCGAGGCGGAATGCTAGTTAAATATAAAAATAATATACCTTCAGTCTTGCATTTGTCTTTTGCGTCGAAATAATCTGTGGGGTCCGGATGAACCTTCACCCAACCTTCGGGGTCTTTGCAGCTCCTGTAGTCAGGGTGTCCTTCTCTTGGCTTAGCTAAAATACAAGACGGTTCCAATTAACGGGTAACATAAATAAGTATAAAAAATAAAATAAAATAATTCGCAACTGTATTAACAGCTTTCTTAGAGACTGACAATAATGGCGAACAGGCAAACAATTCTTCACAAACTACCCTCTTTGTCATATTTTGTGTGTTTGTGTTTATTTTGTTTCGTGTTCTTATGTTGTTAAACAATTATAGTTAAAAAAATATAGTGTAGATGAAGTGTAAAAAGTTATATAAATCCCTTAGTAATTTGACGATACTTTAAGAAAAGAGATAAGGTGATAGGTAATTGTAATAATAATTGTAATAATTGTAATAATTGTAAACGTGATCTAATGGTGAATGCATTTTGAGAAAACCGGCATGTTCCGCGATCTTTGAAAAGTTTTAAGTTTCTCTCATCAAGACAGAATTACTTGTGTCCCAGCAGTGGGAACGTAAATAGTGATTATAATGTAAATTACTAATAAAAATCAGCATTACATGGAAAAACCTAGCTAGACCTAGCTGTAAAGTATAAATAGATGTCGTTGTGTAAAATTGTCCAGCAATATTATTTATTTATAAATAATAAATAAATAAATAATATAATATGTTACCTCCATCACAGGCGTCTTCTTCGGGGTATGGCACATAGCAGATGAATGACAGTTTGCTGTTGCAGCTTGCTTTGTTGTCAATCGTACCGTTAGGGTAAATAACACTGCAGTACTCCTTAGGTTTTCCAATAAACTTCGTTTGTCCTAAAATAAAGTATAGGTATAATAAGTAAAGAATTTTCGAGACTTCGGATCGGAAAACGCTTCTTTGGACGTCCACCAACAAGATGAACGGATTTTGTGACGGCTGCTGATTTGCGATGGATGCTTAGCTTTGAGCTTACCACGGGGCTACATAGATATTGATGTGTTAATTGTTATGTCCAGCAATATTTGTTTATTTATTAAAGATATGAGCGATCTCTAGGTACCTACTGTTCTATATAAAGCAGTTATACTACTATGAAGTTTTAATTGCTCCATTCCATAAGCATGTTGTATAACTACTCTTATTTTGTTTGTTCTCATATATTATTAAATATTTTTATAATTGTGCATACTAACCTCCAACTTTGTGGAAACCTTCACTTGAATCTGTAGTTTTATTTTTACCAAAGATAACTAGGGGCTTCAAGTCAGTGCTGTTATGTTTCAGCATTTTCAAAGCAAGTTCTTTGAATTTCGGATTATTCGAATCAAGGATTTCTCCACCTGAAATAAAAACATTGCTAAGTTTTGTTTTTTAGTGGTCCTAATTCTAAATGATGTTATGTCCTGACTACTTGGTTAACCAAGTTTCAAAAGGTCTTGGGATGTAAACTTAACACAATATAATGAATATTGCTGTTCATTAGTGTCGCTTAAACTGGAGAACGGCTTGGCCGATTTAGCTATCAGGGGAAGGTTTAAGACATATTAAACATTTGCGGGCGGGTTAACTTATAAAAATTAATTATTAAAAAAGGAAAGGCCAGGAAAGGTTTGAAATGTGAGAAAACTATAATAAAAAGCGGGAAAAGCCGCGGGCGGGTCAACAAGTCTACAATATAATTACCTTCTTTCTGACAGGTGTCCTTAGCTTCGTCATAATCGGACGGTCCCGGGTGAACCTTGACCCAACCAGTGACATCCTTGCAGCTCTTGTAGTCGGGGAAACCTTCCCTAGGTTTACCTATAATTACAGCTTAATTTAGTCGTCTTATACGTCAGTAGAAACTAGAGAGGAGATAAGATGAATCTATACCCTTATATTTCTACTATATATTTTCATACACTTTACGTTGTAATATTACCAAGAACGGCTGAGTAGATTTAGATGTTTTTGGTTTTAAAATAGTCTTAATAGCCCAGGAAAGGTTTAAAATACGAAAAAGCTTGGGAATATAGTGGGCGAAGGCCCAGATTATTAACTATTATATAAATGAGTTTGTAAAATATTTTTTTGTTGTGGAGAAAGTACCCTTATAGTTCTGACCTGATTCAAAATCATTTACAACATGATCAATGACAAACAGATCTCGGTTTTTGCAAAATAATTTAAAAAAAATTGCAACTCCAGCAGGTTACGATCAAGTGGTTTGGGGCAATTGGTTACGACTCGCAAGGGACCGAAAAGTTTGATGAATCTCATAAATCCCTTACCTTCCTTACAGACAGGTTCTTTCTCTGGCTCCTTACCGCCTTCATCAGGTTTACCATCGTCTAGCGGGGCGATACAAATAAATGCGGCTTTTGTATCGCAGTCAGCTGTTCTATTCAATGTACCGTCTATACGCATAAGGGAACAGTATGGTGGCAGGTCCTTTACATACTTTTTCTTTCCTGTAACATTATTTAAATTTCAGTTTTATTAAGCATTTGTATGAGGTAATATTTTAGATCTCGCTAGTGCATCTACGCAGTGACATCTGCAGACTTTGAATACTTCTAGTAAAAGTAAAATGTAAAAATATTTATTAGATAAACATAATAAACATTTTTATACAGAAAGTATAATATAGTTATCCATAGGTGCCTAAGCTAGTTATTTTTTAGTATTCATATACAGCGATATCATTAAGTAATTTTAAAATGAAAGTATATATCTATAAAATGTAAATTAGGTGTCTTGATAAATGTATAAGGTTTGTTAGAAACACTTATCTTAAGAAGATAATAAAAATTTAAAAACATTTAAAAATAAATTTTAGCAAACAAAATGAAAGTAATCTCAAAATATTTTAACCTCTCTAACCCTTGAATTTATCTGAGAAATTACATAACATATTATCTCATTCGACTTATGATAAACACTTCGTTAAGTATTCTATGAATTTTAAATATGTACATTAATGGCTCGACAAAATGTCATAATTAAATACGAAAATATAATCCTACTAGGTCTCATTACTAGACCCTGGTATTTCCAGTAAAACCCATAATAAGTTTTGAGTGATATTAAATCATTTACCACGCCTTTGAAAAAAAAATGGTGTGGTTCTATTTTAAACCGATGGCGCGGCGCCACATAGCAGCACCACAATAGACTGAAATTATTTATCACATAGATAACTTGTGACATCGTTTTAACTATACATAAATGTTATTTGTGTAATTAAAACAGAACTTTCGCAACTTGTCAAGGCCGATAAGGAAAGTCTCACGTTATTTAATGATTACGTATAAATTCATTTAAGACTTACCGTCAACAATTCTAAGGCCACCATTAGGATGAGTGATTCTAAATTTGCCCCGGATCGCCAAGTCATTATTGGTGTTATTTACTTTTAGCATTTTTAATGCCAACTCCTTATTCTTTGGTATAGTGAGGTCAAGAATAGAGCCGCCTGGAAAATCATAAATGTCAAAGTTAAAGGGGTTACCAATAATCATGCATAAACTAAAATTAAGTAAGTAGTAGGTACTTCAGCCATACCAAACCGCCCCCAGTTTCATCTAAAATACCCATTGATTTGATGTGCAGATTAAATAAAATATTCACAATTATTGTCAGGGACTTCTCTCTTGACGAGAGCGATTAGGCCTTGATTAACCACGCTGGCTAAATGTCTTCAAACTTTTAAAAAATTTCAGAACATGCGGGTTTCCTCGCGATGTTTGCCTATACATATATACCGTTATAGCACGTGTTTAAAGCCCACATATATTTTTCATGAAGAAAAATAGGCGGGTTTGAAGCCACAACTTCCGGATTAAAAGTCGAGAGTGCTCCCACTTCGCCAACACGGCTCCCAAGGCGGTTTCATAATGTTATTTCGTCAATATATTTATTTCTATTATATTTACCTTCACTCTCACAGGTTTCCTTGGCTTTGTCGAAATCCACCGACTCAGGGTGAATTTTAACATACCCATCGATGTCCTTGCAGCGGTGGTAACCTGGCCATCCTTTTCTGTCTTGTCCTACAATTTAATATACGTTAATAAATCTATTATTATGCACAATAATGTTGATACGGAACGGCAAACATTATTCTAAAAATTTTCCGTTGCTAAAATTATAGTCAAGAATGAAAAAGACGTGTATATTCACCCCATTTCGTCAAGTCACAGTCTTCATCCTCAGGCTTAGGTGCATAGCAGATGAATGGATACTCCTCATTACAGTCAACTTTTATCTTACTGGCATTATGGGCGAGAACAACCACGCACTTGGTTATAGGTGGCTTGGTAAGTTGGACTGTCTCGTTTGGAATCTCGTCTGAAAAATATTATCAGTGTTGAAAACATGATTTGGATAAAATAATCATAAAAATATTACATGAAATAGGATATTTAGTACACATTTTATTGCAAACCTCATTTCATTTCGCTTACAGCTCCGCTTACACAGGAAGGATTTGTGGGTTCGATTCCTCGGGATAAATGTTTGCACATTCAGTAGACATTATTAAATATCGGTAGCAAGACTCACTCTTACTTTGGCGCAGTGTGAATTGTCCAGCGATATTTATTTATTTAATAGTTAAAAAAAATCTCAAATACCTTCTGGCTTCTTAGGAGCCGATAATGCCTTCGACGCGACGTAAACATACGGGGTATCTTTGTCTTTCAGGAACTCGATAAGCTTTTCATCCAACTCATTAAAACGGGCTGTCACGAGAAAAGCACCTGAAATCATACTGGCATGTTAGTTCTAACCTTTCAAGGTAGCCAATAAGTAAACTCATAATAATATAATATACTAGCTTTCCGCCCTGCGGCTTCACCCGCGTTTTACACTTTCCCGCAATTTTCTTTGCTATATTATAGCCTATGTTACTCGGGGATAATGTAGCTTTCCAAAGGTGAAAGAATTTTTGAAAACAAACAAACAAATCTTTCCTCTTTATAATATTAGTATAGATTAGGACGAGTTCAAAAGTATATCAGTTGGACAGTTACGTTCATGGCTTTCAACTATGAGTCTTCCAACCCTTTAAAGCTTTTTTTTATTAGGTATAGACAAATTCTAGTTTTAGGCGTTGTCCTAATTGGCAGCGATCGTACGATGGTGCTATGCGTTTTTGATCGCACGACCACTTTGGTCCGAATGACCGAACAGGTGTCCTAATAGATCGGGCGATGCCCATCGTGCGATCGTCCCGCGCCCCTTGCACGTCAACGCATCGCGTAGGTTACCAATTAGGACACTCAAAAGAGATCTGTATGGAGAATTACATGGTCGTACGATCAAAGGCATCGTACGATCGTTTTTAAGCATTTTATGTGGTCGTACGATCACTTGCGAGGTTCAATTAGGACACTCTGATGAAATCTGTATGTTTGAACTCGTCGCACGACGAGAACGCATCGCACCATCGTACGAGCGCTGCCAATTAGGACGACCCCATACTGTTTACTCTCAGCAACAGTAAAACCAGATCTTTCTAGAGAAAAATCAAGACCATGACAATTTTGAACTCGTGACCTCTCGTAATCGCGAACTGTAAACACGGGATTTGTCGTTATGCTAACTTTTTCTAGAAGAAAAGTCCAGAGGTGCTCTGCGGGGTTTTAACCCACGACCTTTATATTAAATGTCGAGTGTGCTACCACATAGCCGACACGGGTCATTAGGCTCGTCTATGGGAGATAAGTTATAAGAAAAAAATTATGAGTTCAAAACTATTAAATACCGCAATAATTGGAATGTTGTGGGTACCTAGTTTGAAATAGTACGCGATGCAGTAGGGTTCGTGGCAAAATGAGAACAGAGTTTACATGAATACAACTAAATGGTGGACGTAAAAACCGACAGCATACAAGTCCTATTCTCGTGAAGAGGTCCAAAAGATTTGTATTATTATAATTGAGAAAATTTACCTTCCTGGGTACAAGTATCAGAAGCTTTCTGCCACGTAGCTGGTTTTTTGTGGAGTTTCATCCATCCATCAAGGTCATCTTGATATTCGTAACCTGGATAACCTTTTCTTTCGTAGCCTGCAAATATTAATTTACATTACACCTGACCAACATTCTTAACATATCATCTAATTTATTAAAATTAAGAGAAAATGCAATGCTTATTTTTTAGGGGTATTGCTGCAGTAGGCACGATTCTCCTCATTAGTTCCCATTATAGGTCTTGGAGATATTGGCATAATAACCACGCTGAGCAAACAGATTGGTAATCTTACAGCAGTGGCACAGCATGTGCCTACACAGAACGACACTGCCTGCCTACACAGCTTCATAAACTTCTTAGTTGGTTTGACGATTTCCACGTAAAGATTTAATGTGGTACTAGTTTTAAGCCGGCCCAACATGGTATATGATGATGAGAACAAACTTGAAAATTAAGATCGTCTTAATCTTAAATGGTACTTTACCTTGGGCGGCTACAAAAATAAGCACAGACACAATTAACTTTAATATTATCATTGTGCTTATAGAGCACTCTGCTGAAATACTCTAAAAGTGATTTCGCGCGGATACATCCCGTGTTTATATACCTCAGAGTTGGTTGAACGTTGAGATATCTGTTTTTGATAGATAAGAAAAATCTACCTATAAGCTACCGGTATTTTGTTTGCTGCTAACTACATATTACGAACGGCAATCTTACTTGCTAAATTGTAGGCTAATTTTACCGCGGAAAATTCATAAGGAGGTAGGAAAGGCCGCGGAAAGAACGCTAGTATAATAATATAAAAGAGAAAACATACATTTCTATAAATAGAGTTGGAAGAGATTAGAATAAAATAGAATGTGAATAGATAAATCATTTACTGCCGCAAGAAACGAAAGAAAGGTATTTTGTCTTCCTACAGACTAAATAATTTCGGGACTCATTCAATTTTTAATTATATAGGTACTTCAACCATTATAACGTATTTATTCTGATAATAAATCTACTTTTTTTTACGTAGGTAAGTTATTTTCTCATACCTACCACTGCACAACCAATATTTTGGTAGGTCAGTAAAAACTGTCAAACCCAAAAAAAATATACCTAGCTTTGATATTTATAAACTTTGTTTGCAAAAACCTTGTATATTTGCGTGTATTATTGGTATTGTAACTCGAATAAATTAATAAACCTCCTCCTCGTTGCGTCGTTTTCATCAGTGCTGAGGGTCGTGAGCACCCTTTTGCGTTATATTCTTAAATTAGTATCTAAGTAGATTCAAGACACAGTTGTGGCAGGTAGAAAACTTCTTAGCATTAAGCTCATCCAATATTCATCACTCATAATAAATATTTAACGCATTAAAAAGTTATAGCAGTATTTGTTAGTAACATTGACGTCCTCTGTGGCGCAGCAGGCGAAGGACCCCTGCGACCCCCCTGCAACGCAAGAAGTTGCGGGTTTGATTCCCGCCTCGAGACGAAATAAGTAAGATCGCAAATATTTTTTATATAAAAATATGGCAATAACAATTCAATATATAAAATTGTTTCGAGTGTCTGGTTGTTATATGTGTTGAATAAAAAATGTATATTTATGTATATTAAGTATAATCAGAAATCTAGCACCCGTAACACAAGCTTCGAGCTTATCACGGTGCTATTTGTTGCTCTTTGAATTGTCAAAAAAAATAAAATGTTAGGTTACTGTTAAAATATAAAGATAAATATCACAAAAGCTATCAAAGTTATCGTCATTGTGATAGCTAGCAATTTGGACTTGTTTATTATTTACGGTCTATGCTTCTTTATCATTACAACAGATTGTGGGTACCTACCTACTTACATCGCGGCATATTTTATTAGTTATATTATCTTAATTGAGAGCCGTGTTTGCTAAGTGGAAGCACACTCGACTTTAATTCTGAAGGTTATGGGTCCCCCCCCCCCCCCTCCTTCGTTCTGGCAGTGCTTACGAGATTTATTTAAAAATAAAAAATATATATAAGCGTTAATATACAAATATCATAAATAACCTAATATTTAATAACGGACACAAATCGGTTGCTAGCTCAGCAACGAAGTTGTGGCAATATTTTTAGTCTTATAACAAGGCTGGTATAGCAACCAGACTTAATAACTATAAGAGCGATACGCGGAAACCTCACTCCCTAAGCCTTGTACGTTTGAGGGATCTCTTACATGGGATCGAGAGAGAAGGTCGGTATGGGCGCACGACCGCAAAAACGGAAAGTATGTATGTACCACCCAGTTTGAGTAGGAGAGAACAAGCGCAGAAAGCGATTGTTTAAAAATGAACTATTGAACTAAAGAACGCTCCTCTCGCTACTGTGACAGGACTATAAATGCCATCAGCCCTATTCTAATTGAATGGATTCACCGTAAACATGGGGCTCTTACTTTCTAACTGGCTAATTTCTAGCTCTTACTTTCTAATCATTAAATTTGATAGGAATATTTTTGCACACCATTCTGATGGTAGAATATAAGGCTCTTTTCTATTATAACACCTACCTGTATTCATCAAATAAATGATTTTGAATTTGAATTTGAATCTGGTGTAAGTACTGACAGATCATGAATGATTTGTTCGCTACTGGCACCATGTAGCTAAAAGAGAGGACTTTTCCCCGTCACCACTGTGACGCCATCATTGAGGATAGGGACAACTGAAGAAGCGTCGTGCTTGGTCGACTTAAAGCCAGGCTTTAAAATATATTTACTTAAACCTTGTGTCGTTAAGGCCATACTCGATAGTAACAGGGTCTGGGAAGCTGGAATTTTAATTAAACCTAATCTCGGATTACTAATTTATCTACTGGTTTGTTAGAAAATAAAGTAAAATCTACTTTTCCGCCTCGCGGCATCGCAAGCGTTAAATTTTTTTTTTATGCGGAAAGATATAACTTTATTGCGGTACCGTAATAATAGTTGTCTCCTTTTCTCCATAACAAAAATTTGAATAGGTGCAGTAGATTAGACGTGAAAGCCAAATTCAGAGACAGAGTTACTTACGAGTTTATAATTCTTATATTATAATAAGAATAAGGATAATAATGAATATTATAATGCACAACATAATTTTGATATGATGTTGATGAATATGGGTTATGCGGTCATTAGCGCTCACTTGACATGCGAGTGACGCGAGTTCGAATCCCACCTTTAAACTTTGCATATACTTTTCTTTCATAATTTTCTAATTTGTGTACATTACTCTAGCAGAATTTTAGAATTCACGGATGGCCGGCTGATGGTGAGTACCTTCTATTCTACTTATTTCTTGCTAAAAAACCAGTTAGCCGGTTTAAAAAAATATATAAGTTCTTTAAAAATTAATTTGTTAACAATAGAAGGTAGTGAAATATTGTAACTATTAGTTTCTCTACAAGCACCTTCAATTACCATTAGACTTTAATAGGAATCGGCTCAGATTGAGGTAATAAAACACTTGTTTCAGTTCACATATCTCTGTCCTATTCTTTATTATTCAATGATATTGATTTCGGAAAATGATTATGCTTCAACTTTGACTCCTAACTTGTACATAGTAGCCTTCTTCTTACACATGAAACCGTGCACTAAGTCGCACCAACAGTTCAAGTACTTGGCTTCCATGTTGATACAACCACAAGTCTTTCTGACTCCCTTCACCTCAACAGGAGTCTCGGATAGCTTCTCATCAGGCTTGCCATCGGCCCAAATTTCATAACCAGCTTCATCTAGGGTCTTATCTGAAAATTAAATAATTATGTTAATAATTTAACAGAACGTAATTCATTTCTACAATACTTTTAGAAGCTACATCTGGCACCCAGTATATATGATTTTTTACATATTGTATAAAAATAAAATAAAATAAATATAAATATTGCTGGACAATTCACACAACAACATCTAGCCCCGTAATGAGCTCTAAGCTTGTGTCACGGGTGCTAGATTTCTGATACTTAATAGAATATACATACATAGATAGATATATATTTTTTATTATACATACATATATAACACCCAGAGACCCAAAACAAATATTTGCAGGTCATACAAATAGTTATTCCGAGGCGGGAATCGAACCCGCAACCTCTTGCGTCTTCTATATCTTATAGATATGGTAACTTCTGTTTTTGTAAGGATAATAAATAGTATTTTTCAAAGGTTATTTATAGTTGACTACTGCTATTTTCAGTCACAGAAGCCGTCAATATTGTACAATAGGAATGGCTCATTTGCATATTTAACTAGGTCTAGCCTAACTGAGCAGGTCTGCTCTAGATGCGTTGTTTTACTAATTTCACGAATACTGTCGTGAAATTAGTAAAACAGCTTATCAGTCTTATCAAATCAAACTTCAGTTACCAGAAAGCATCTAAGAAACAAATGTTCAAAAAAAAAAAATTCTCAACCATCGTACCATCGATGGTCTTCCACGAGCCGATAGTCTTCTCCTCGATTCCAACGAACATCTCCAATGGGAAGTATACTTCATAGAAGTCGTCATGCTTTTCCCAAATGTCCTTAAGCTGTAGACTTTCCATGTAGCTGGTGATGACTGCAAGGTCACCGCCCTCGCCCTGGCAATGCTCACGAGACTTGTTCCAGGTCTTTCCAGCAGCAGTGTGCAGCTTGTAGCAGTTTCCTGTGCTGTTATCTACTATGTAATCTGTAAAGAGAAATTAATGTTGCTGTATACAAAGAGTTTATCTGTATATTTGTACGCATGGTAAACAGATCTTCAGTAACTAATTACGGACTCAGTTAGTGGCAGTTGACCAGTGTCAACATTAGTGTTTTGCTGAGACCTTACCAATGTATTAATAAAACTATATTATTATATTTGAGTCCAAAAATTGTATTATTAATATTAAAAAAAGGTTTAGATGAAATTACAAGATTACAACGTAACCTTTTTTTCTAATATTATAAAAGCTTAAGTGTGTTAATCACTAAAAATAAGTATATTATAGGTTTGAAAACGTAATTTTGATTTCATAAAAATAACTATTAGTATTAAGTATGCACTGGCTGACTTTACAGGCGCAGTCTTATCTGAAATGAATCACAATAATTATAAAAATATGTGAAGCTTACTTACTAGGAGCCTCACAGTCGTATGTGACAGTGTATGGGACGTAGCAAATGAACGATTTCTTCGCGTTGCAATCGACTTCATGTTCGATAGTACCATCTCCGTGCAAAAGACTACAGAACTGTTCATTCTTTTCAAAGTTTGCAAAGCCTGAAAAAATATTTTAATTTAGGGTGATACGTTTATAAGGTTTAGATTGTACTGTTCTCTGGAGCTTCTGTAGCTCTTTGGATCTTGAATCTTGAAAATTCACAAATTCAAATTTGTGAATGAGGATAATTATTACACAGACGTGTACTGATAGCTCCGTTAGAGATTTCTAATAAGGGTCGCTCATAGAGATGCACAGGAATTAAATCCGCAACCTCAAGCGGCTCTCCTTTATACAGTCTGCTGAATATGCTACTGCATTTACTTCTAAATATATTCGCTCCTCTCTGTCAGTGATAACTTTCCAAAAGATTATCGTTAATTTTATTTGAGTATCTATGCTCTAAATAATAAGTTCAAAAGAACTACCTGCATCATCCTCAACACCTTGAAGGAATATTTTGTATTTGCCGAATATCACCACGGTGTTTTCAGCTGTACTTTTATTGGCAATCAGTTCCAAAGCTATCAACTTTTGTTCAGGGATGTTGAAGTCTAGAATGGATCCACCTGAAATGTTAATAAAACCAATGAGAAACAATTATTTTAGCTCGGTGAGCCAAGATTTAGCTAGAGTTCATCAATATAAATTATAGCACAGTAAGTTAAGTTCATTGGTATGAAGGTACCCGTGCAGAAACGTAATTACTCTTGTAGCGACTTTTCCTAACCATCAAGGCCTTTGCCCAGCAGTGGGACAGCTTAGGCCAATTGAAATGTTTTTTTTAGTTGTGAATTTACAACAGGGCTTATTAATTATAATTTTCGAAATCAGCTTTTTCATACTACTTAATTAACTTGGTAGAAGTCCCTTGTAATCAACACCAAGGGGCTTATGCGTTTGTAAACAAATGTCAATCTTCATTTGTTTTTTAAATATATTCTTTATTTTTTTTAAGTAGAAAATAATAAACAATGATGTTTATTGTTATTTTACCTTCTTTCGCGCAAGTATCTTCTGCTTCTTTGAAATCAGATGGGCCAGGGTGAACCTTGACCCAACCATCTACTTTTTTACAGCTCTTGTAATCTGGGTGACCTTCCCTAGGTGGACCTGAAATCAGAAAATATTCAATAGATCCAAGCATAACTTTGCGGATTCAAATTTTCAATTTTTTTTCTAGGTATTAAAGAAAATACTCGTAGAATTATTTTCTATAGGCAAATATAATCTATATATATAAGTATGTATAGTATAGAATTTTCATCTTACCGCCATCGCAACTGTCCACTGGATGTTTGACGTAGCAAATGAAGGCAGCAGTAGAATTACACAAGCCTTTGTCGTCCTGTGTACCGTTCTTGTACAAGAGAGTACAGTGAGGCCTTAAGTTTTTCACCCACTTATTCTTTCCTGTAATAATAATACTGATAAGATTTATAGACTTTAAAATTATTCATTGCCCGTTTCAAGAATCCCTTTAATGCGTTTTTTAAATTGTTTGTTTAGATAGTTTCTATTAAATAGGATTTAGGACAAAGGTTATCAAAGTTGATTGCAAAATATGTTATATGGTTATTTAACTATGTAAGTAAACATAGTTGACTGATTTCTTATAAGTTTGCCTTTAAGTTTAGTGTCATTATTTGAGATTAAATTATCCTAAACGAATAATTGAACTCTATGATGCTACGCTTGGCAATGTCAATGAATTTACAATGAAGTTGTGAATTGTATATACAATATTATAATCCGTACCATCTACTTCGGTAAAACCTCCATTAGGATACTCCTTTCTGGTTTTATGGTATATTTTAGTGATATCCGCAGAAATGTTACCAGCCAGGACCAGTAATGCAATTTCCTTCTGTTTTGGATCAGAAAGATCAATTATTTTACCACCTGAAAAAAGGTTTCATTATTATTTTCATATACCTATACGAAAAAGTTGTCAGCCTAACGGATATAAAACTCACAGTACAAACCACAGGTCGCAGGTAAAACTGTTAGCAGGTCTTGAACGAAAGAGTGCACTAAGAAAGTATATTTATGTTTCTATCTATGTAGGGTATTGAATTAAATATAATTATCAGATTTTAGTACCCGAGCTTACCGAGATGTTTATGTATAAACGGGTCGTGACTTTTCAGCAATATTATTTATTTCTGTATAAAAATACACAAAAGATTGACTTCGATTCTATTTGCGCAAAAAAGAGTTTTTTAAACTAGGACTGTTAGAAAATATGTATTACGCACCTTCTTTCTCGCATGTTTCTTTAGCTTCGTCAAAATCTCCGGGGCCTGGGTGAACCTTTACCCAGCCGTCTTTGCAGTTCAAGTATCCAGGCCATCCTTCTCTGTCATTACCTAAAACACTAATAGGGTTAAACTCCTTATCTATACTAATAATAAATCTGTAAGGGTCGGTTTCTGTATGTATGTTCCGCTATAACTCTTACACCAATGATCTGAATTTAGAATCAAACATCGACACTATAGAGTAGAATGCCCAGAATGTTGGCGGCAAAAATTAATTAATTAATGGCTGTAATTATATTTTTCTGGCCTCAAAAGGGTACCTGGTTTATTAAAAATCGATATAGAATAAAATCCATATTTCAAAATATTATTTTATATAAATACTAGCTGCCCCACCCGCGGCTTTGCCCGCTTTATTTTCATGTTTTCTCATCATGTTGTAAACCTTCCCTGAGCCGATCATGAATTATAAACTGACAACAAAAAATTACATTGATTATTTATATAATTAGATAAGATATTTACTTACCTGGTTTATTACCAGAAAAGTCACAATCCGGGGGGTGCTCCATGGGGGCGAAACAGATGAAAGGGTGCTGTTGATTGCAGTCCACTCTTGATTTCGAACCATTCTTGGCATTCATTATAATACAAAGTTCTTGATCTACTATTTTATTTTGTCCTGGCTGTTCTAAATCTTCTGGATCTTCTTTAATATCATCATTCGTTTCTTCAGATTCAGAATCTTCTGTATAACAAAATAATTAAATATTTTACAAATCTTTGGGTATATACAAAACTAATAGTAGGCGTAAACAGTATATTGAAAATAACAATGCTATCAAATTATTACATCTGGCATTTCTTAATGTGACCTCATGACCCATTTGGCGACCTCTGTGGCGCAGCGACCGCAGGTCCGCCTGCGACGCAAGAGGCGACCTCTGTGGCCTGCGCCTGCGCACAAGAGGTTGCGGGTTCGATTACCGCCTCGGGAAAAATATGAACAAATATTTTTGTTCCAAGTGTCTGGGTGTTATCTTTGTTTAATAAAATATATATGTATATAAGTATATTATATTAAGTAAATCTGATATCTACTCGTAGTACCCTAAACACGAGCTTCCAAGCTACACAAGCTTCCAAGCTTGTGTTAAGGGTACTATGTAGATAGCCCACCACGGGGCTAAATGCTGCTGTGTAAATTGTCCAGCAATATTTTCTTATTTAATACCCCAAAGCTTACTAAAAATAAAAATCCAATAATATTATGAAACATCAATATATTTCTATGTAAACTACAGTAAGTAATTGAAAAGAGCTTAAAATGTACATACCTTTTGAAGTAGCTGCTGGCGCTGACGTGGCTAATGATGCCAAATAAAGGTAATCGATATTTTTCCCTGACTTTTTTACAATTTCAATTAGAGTTGCATCTATTTCATTGAATCGTGAAGTCACTAGGAGGGCATCTGTAATTAAAACATGATGTTAATAAAAACACGATAAACATTTCTTAATCAGAAAATTATGTCTTTCTTTCATTTATCTATATTAATAAAATTCATATGTCAATATTCATAACTTACAAAATTTAAAATAAAAAAATAAATTCTTCCGTGAACATTATACACTCGAGAGCAATGAATCCGGGTCACTCAAAGAATCCAAAAAATCTCGGAAAGTAAGAATGCTAGGTTAATGCAATAAATTGTATTTAATAGACAATTTAATACTCCTTAAATGAAAGTTAAAAAAATATGAGTCACCATACATTTTATTTACACAATATTACATAAAGAAAAAAAACTGCTGATCTCTCCTTAAAACAAAAATAGGAAACATGAAATTTTTGAACTTTATGACGATTTTCTTGAATTTCAATACTTCGTATTACCTCCTCGTGCTTCCATTACTGCGTTTACGCGGTTTGGCATGCTGTACACCAAGTTCCTTATACGATTTTGGGGAATATTCTCCCATTCCTCTGTGAGAGCAATTTTGAGCTCAGGAAGCGTGATTGGGGGAGGGTTTCGTTGTTTTACGCATCTCCCTAGCTCGTCCCAAGCATGCTCGATCGGGTTGATATCCGGGCTGCGCGCTGGCCACTCCATACAAGTAATGTTCATCTCTTGAAGGTAGTCATTCACAATCCTACCTGTATGAGGTCGGGCATTGTCATGCATAAATATAGCATCCTCACCCAAATTGACCATAAATGGACCAACGTGTTCGTTGAGGATTTCTTCCACATATCTTACGCTAGTTAAAGAGCCGTTTTCTATGATCACCAGCTCTGTGCGACTTTCAGAGGAAATTCCGGCCCACACAAGTACAGACCCACCACCGTAGGCTACTTTTTCTTCGATGCATGCTTGCTTGAATCTTTCCCCGGTCTTCTATACACTCTGTGTCTTCCATCGTGCTTGTAGAGCATAAATTTTGATTCGTCGGAGAACATAACTTTCGACCAATCTTCAATACTCCAATTTACGTGGTTCTGGGCATATCTTAGTCTTGAAATACGATGGCCACGCTCCAGTTTAGGGCCGTTTGCAGGTCTAAGGGGTTTTAAGTTAGATTCAGCAACGAACACGTTGGTCCATTTATGGTCAATTTGGGTGAGGATGCTATATTTATGCATGACAATGCCCGACCTCATACAGGTAGGATTGTGAATGACTACCTTCAAGAGATGAACATTACTTGTATGGAGTGGCCAGCGCGCAGCCCGGATATCAACCCGATCGAGCATGCTTGGGACGAGCTAGGGAGATGCGTAAAACAACGAAACCCTCCCCCAATCACGCTTCCTGAGCTCAAAATTGCTCTCACAGAGGAATGGGAGAATATTCCCCAAAATCGTATAAGGAACTTGGTGTACAGCATGCCAAACCGCGTAAACGCAGTAATGGAAGCACGAGGAGGTAATACGAAGTATTGAAATTCAAGAAAATCGTCATAAAGTTCAAAAATTTCATGTTTCCTATTTTTGTTTTAAGGAGAGATCAGCAGTTTTTTTTCTTTATGTAATTTTGTGTAAATAAAATATGTAAATAAAATATAAATATAAATAAATGTATGGTGACTCATATTTTTTTAACTTTCATTTAAGGAGTATTAAATTGTCTATTAAATACAATTTATTGCATTAACCTAGCATTCTTACTTTCCGAGATTTTTTGGATTCTTTGAGTGACCCGGATTCATTGCTCTCGAGTGTAGTTATATAATTCTTAGGAGCTTTCTACAAGGTGCTTGAATGCTTAAAAAAATGGAGAAGAATTTTTCAATTATCTATTTGAGTTTATTTGGCGAAAGGGCAAATGTAATAATTTTGAAAAAAGTACCTTCGGCTTCACAGGTAGCTTTGGCTGTCTTCCAATCTGTTGGTTTGGAGTGTAATTTGAACCAACCCTCCACTTCTGTATCATATTCGTAGCCGGGGTAACCTTTTCTTTCATAGCCTAAAACAAAAAAATAAATTGAGATGATGATTAATCAATTCAAAGTATTCACTTTTGTACCTATACCTGAAGACAAGTAGCAACAACAGTCCAATACTTAACTTTACTGGATTCTTATGGAGGGACCCATGAATACCACTTTCTTTATAAGTAGTAAGAAATATTAGAAAGTTGTATCTAAAGGGGCGTCTAAACAGGCTTTAGTATATGACAATTTGTGGCTGCAATTATTGGCAAACATAGCCCAGCCATCAAAAAAACATTATAGTGCATTTTATAGCTGAGCTGATCAATTGCAGGCAACATGTTGCAATATGGCTGCAATGGCTAATGGAACTGACATAACCCAGCGAATTAGCTCGTCGAAATGGGATGATGGGGCAAAAACAGTTCTCGAATGGAGTTTGGCAATCGACATAGCTCAATGCTGCTGATTCACGGTGAATATAAGTCACTTTCGACTAAAATAACTTAAAATCTTTAAAGGCCTAATCATCAGTGGACATACGACGAACTAAACAATTATATTATTTATTTACCTAATACCAAATACACTTTTTATGATAAAATATTTTTCAATGTAAGTATTTCACATATCTATCTGAAACACAACTCTAAGCTTACTACCGTACTAGATGTTATAATGTCCAGCAAAATATATCTCTATTAAGTAATTATGTCTTTATTCAACTTACCATAAATGGCTGTGAAATATAGCACGAGGAAAATTAACGTTGATTTAATCATTTTGCCTTCGGTAGTTCTTGTATACTGCCGAAGTGAGGTCAACCATATCTCTATTGGCTTATATAGTATTCGGCCGCGCGAAATTTGTTTGCTTTTCGATGATAACTGGACATGATTCTAGTAATCAAGCTCAGTTATCACTGAAAAACATTAAATTAATAATAAAAATCATCTATTTTATCTCACAAAGTATTCGATAGCTAAGTTGTTATTTCGCCGCTTAGTAAATTTGCCATAGGAAAGAAGTAGGTATCACATAATTTCAGTCATAGCCTAGTAACAAAGACGGAAAATTTTATTTACCCAAAAAAAATAATTGCTAAATAACACCGATAAAAGGTAATACAAATACTAGTTCTGTCAGAAAAATCATAATTGATATTCATTATTGTTTGGAGAAATTATATCATTCTATATTATATAGTATATATCCGTGGACCAGTAAGTAGTACAGGATTTAAACCTATTATCTCTTACAAAAACAATAAGCTCTTAAAAAATAAAAATCTGCAACGAAGGATTAACCAAAGTTAATATTATAAAATATTTTTTTAGTACCTAGGCTTACAAAAAAGTTTTTCACATTTTTTTGTAGGGAATACAATCTTCGGGCTGACCATGGGTTAACAAAAAAATCCAGTAATATTTAAAAATATATTTAGCTTAACTGCAGAAAGTAGGTTAAAGCTTAATGCACGATAATTAATGTAATAAGTTATTGGCGGTATTTGTTAGATACTGTATGTTTCTTATCATTTGTTATTTTATTATACATTCATGAATCCTTTTTGAGTAATTCTTGAGCAATCTTAAGAATATCAGAAATCTAGCATCCCGTAACACAAGCTTCGAGTTTACACCGGGGCTAGATGTTGCAGTGTGAATTATCAAACATATATTATGTTTAAATTGGCTGGCGAGAAACTTACAGAATTTTTTTTATCAGGCAAAATGATAACCTTTCACAAATCTCGAAATTTTTGAATGTTATTCAAAAAATTAGGCTTGATGTTTTCTTTGGTTGGAATTCATCATTAAAAATATAATTTATATTTAATTTATGTTAGGTCATTGACATTTCAAACACTGAAAGATTTTTTCAAATTGGACCAGTGGTTTTTGGGATAAGTTCCAACAAACAAACTCTTCAGCGTTATAATATTAGTATAGTTAGAGATTTAAGGCAAGATTTCGCACTTTGATCAAGGTTTTCTAAAAGCGCTTTATTTGGTTCAAATTTGTGGTTGTTAATCCTTTTACCGACCCTTACAGGTTTATTATTAGTATAGATAAAAAAAAAATTGACGAGACCGAAAACCGAATCAAATAAATCACGTTGACAAGGTCTTCTCATTTACAACATAACAGGGCTATCATCGTAATTTATAGTCATGTCAGTTGATAGGGAAGTTAGTTATCAATTTACACTAATTATCTAAAAAATTTACTGTTTCCACGTAACCCTCCTGCCCCGCTAATCAACAAAGTGTTAACTGATAACACTAACGAACGATTAACTAACACTAATTAAACACGTTTGGTCCATTTTATGTTGAATCTTCCAAGGCCGGTTCCAGAAGATACGAGTAGATCTACTAGTAATTGCACAATAATTTGCTATTTTCTTTTTGGGAAAAGGAAAATAGCTCACGCGTAGGTGAGGTTACCTTTTGACCGGCAGTTTTCAAACAACTGCCGGTGCCACATTTGAAGTCCAATATCCTCTGTGACGTAGCGGGCGAAGGTTCCCGCCTGTAGACAAAAAATTGTACGATATGGAAATATTTGATCCTAGTATGTTTGTTTCTTTTTAGTAATATTGCCTAGCAAAACACAAGACCGCACTCTATGGAAAGCTTTAGGGGAGGCCTATGCTGTCATAACTGAAACCGTTGTCATTTAATTTAATGAAGTTTTTAAGATTAATTGTTAAGTCAGATTGTTTTATAAAGGCTTCATTTTACTGTACTACGAGTATTACTGTACTAATTTATACGTGAAGTGTTTACATCTATCGCATGAATTTACGCTGTTACTAGCGACATCTAGTAACAAAGCTGTGAAACTATTCCGGTACTAAACCTATGTATGTATGGTTTGTAAGAATTAATAATCAAAGATATGATTGTATATTTACGAATATTATGAAGCTGAAGAGTTTGTTTCATTGTTTGTTTGTTTGTTTAGACGCGCTAAACTCAGGAACTGCTGGTCCAATTTGAAAAATAATTACACTGTTTGATAGTTCTCGATAAATCGAGTAAGGCTTTATTATATAAACAAATCAATCAATCAAATCGCACCTCTGGTCACGAGAAAAGGGAGTATGGGCTTTCGACTAGGAATAGAGCTTAATTTTAATACTCCTTATAACATTATATTTAAAAATTGGACACGATACAGAACAAATTTCTACAAATCGACAAAATTGGTTTCAGTAGGTACCATAAGATTGTATAAACACAATATCTCTAACTTAATATAACTTAAACCATGACCGACCCTTATAGATTTATTATTAGTATAGATATATAAAAAGCATACATATGGAAAGACAGACAGCAGGAAAGAACCTGTTTCATACTGTTGAACATGCTGCTATCAACTTTGACTTCCTTGAATGCGCTTCCTGTTGTTTCTACCAAATGATAATATACCATAATGATGGGTAGGTTAATTTAGTTTATATCTAACAACGGGAAGAGTTAACTGTGACAATTGTAATGCATAAAAAGTACATGCGTTTTATTTTTGTGGTATAATAATTACAATGTTAAAAAGCGCAATATGTTATGTGTTATTATATATTGCAACAGCTCAAGGTAAGAGAAAACTTTTAAAATCATATAGGAAGTACATTTCATTAGTAAGTTGAAATGTTTTTGTGGCTATTTTAACAAAAGTAACACAACTTGTCGAAATCAGACGGGCAGTGGATACTTTTTAAGTGATTCATGATTTAGCCTTTAGAAATTATAGTATTTAAGTGACTTGAACAAACTAATGAACGTGGACAAATCTGCGAGCGAAAAACTAGTACCTATTCATTTGTGTGTGTAATATATAAACAAAATAATTCTGATTAACTTAAAATGAGGGTACTTTTTCATTGTCTGATACCCAGATAAAAAAATTGTCGCTTTATTTCGTCGCTGACACAATCAAAACGTGACTTAGGCTCACAATATTAAGAAAGCAAGAGGAGCCATTATTTTTACAGGTTTTCTCTCGTTTGATTTACTGACGTCATTATGGTTGAGTCTTACGGCTTAAAGGATGTTTCGTTCTTTTTAATAAAGCATGTGGTGAGTCACAGTTTTCACCTTAGATTTAAAATTAATAAATTTAGAAGGAGTATTGTTACCAATGAACAAGTAAGACGCTTTTAACTTTCGTAGTTACGTTTATAAAAATAGGTAGGTACTGAGGGAAATTAAACTTACCTATAATTACACAAACTATTCGATGTGTATAAGGTTGATTGTGAGCGCCATTTGTTTATTATTCTGTGAGCTTGACCATTTAACACATTCACAGCCTACGCTAACGCCACCACAGCGCCCAAGAACCATATATCCGAAACGTAGATCAAGTCAAGATCAAGTATTTAATTTCCAGAACGTCCCAACTACCCTGATTACATTTATTATAAAAAAATAAATGGTTGGATAAAACTGCACGAGAGAACAGCTGATTGGGTGACGGCCATCGAAGAATGCAAAAGAGAAGGTATAATTAAATTATCACATTATTAAGATCAAACAAATATGTAATTAGATTGTAAGTTAATTAATGGCACTTAGTTATACATAGAAAATTATATAGAAAATAAATATCTTAAACCATATTATATGGTTTAAGATATTTATTTTCCCAAAAGAATATTCACTTACAGAAGCATTCACTTATAGAGAAAACTTAAATAAGGTATACTTAACTAAGTGCCATTAATTAATGCCGCCCTCGCTTCGCTTCCGGTACTTAACTTATAAACCTTCCTCCTGAATCAAGGTTAACTATGATGATAATTCAAAAAGTCTTTGTCCATTTCAGATGCAGCATTATTTTACCCGTGGAATGATGACTTCAGTAATGCTGCTTTATGGAGACTACAAACTGCACTGAATGTGACTCGGTAGCCGATTATACTATACTATACCTACTATGTACTTCCCACTTCTAGGCAAAGGCCACCCCTAACTCTGTCCAGTAGCCTCTAATATAATATTTATATCGATTTACATTTTCCAGTATCTAAATAATGCTACTGGTCAGTGACTCTTTTCCTATCACATATTAGTTTAAGTTTAGCTTGTCATTTGTATACAAATAACAAGTCAACGTCAACCAAGAGCAATTAAAAATGTTTAATGTAGCTTGTAATTTGGTAGAACTGTGATAGGAATAGGGCCAGAGTAAAAGGTTTTTATATTAATTTGTTTAAAGGAATTCAACACCGATACCAGCATTTGTTCAAGTCAAAAGACGTGTTTTAGGACCAATGAAAACGAAACTAAAAGAAAATGGTAAGTTAATTTTATTAGAACGATATTTACATCCTTTGATTTGTAACAAAAGACTGAAAAATATAAAAGACGCACTTATCGTTGAAGGTGATTTTTTATAGGCAACTATTTATTTAATTATTTATTTATTATTATTACTAGTGGTTATAAGGGTCATAATATACTACCTACGTAAAATTGACAATGATGTATATATCCTGACCTGTAAAATTATCTTTCCCAATAAAATGAGTCTGAGTCTTTGGTTCAGTGAACAGATGGAACTCGCAATTCGCACCGATCATTTTTTGTTTTATCTTCACTATAATGATGATGATGTTAATTTCAGGAAAGTTGGTCGGTGTTAGAGAATATTTAACACACTGTGTAGCCTACTTTACAAACCAAACCGAAAGTACTCTGCCTTGTGATGAAAAACATCGATTCCTGTGTTTCGCATCGCAATTCACATGTGACCCGAGTGGTTCGTAAAATTATTACATAGCTAACAGACATCATCATCATCCACCAGATTTTACCTACTGCTGGGTAGGTAACCCCATCCGCAACCCGAACGCGGGTTACCGACATAGCTCAATGAATTAGCTGTTTGAAGTGGCAATGGACTGACCATATAGCGAGAAGAACGGATGGTGGGCCCGAAAAGTTCTTGAGTGGAGACCACGGATCGGTAAACGCAGCGTCGGACGTCCACGGACAAGATGGACAGATGATCAAAGCTGCCATTTCACGGTGGATGCTAGCTGCATCCGACTGTAATACCTGGAAATCATTAAGTGAGGCATATGTCTAGCAGTGAACGTCCGACGGCTGAAATGATGATGTTGATGATTAGTAGGTATAGGCCTCCCTCAGTTAAAGCCATTCACTACGACCCTGAGCTAGAACTTAATTAAGCCAAATATTTTGAAAGTTATTTTTTTTCTTCATTCTTGTGTTAGAAGTAATCGCTATTTCAAGCTCAATCATAGGCGTATTTATTGATTCATAAACCAATTATTTCAGGAGCACCAAATAGCAATGTTGTTGCGGCGACAAAGATGATGGCGGAACTAGGTAAAATTCTACAGTTATTAACGTAGGTATACCTATTCATTATTAAATAAATAAATATTTACGTACGTTCGGTGTAACGTTACTCATTATTGTAATAAGTTTTCACAGTTTATAATAATCGGAATAATCATACAGGTGACCGCTGTAAAATTTCAGAGTTGTACAAATTTCAAATTTTCCTCTCCCCTTAATTTTTTATATTTTACAGGTGTTTTACCTACTTATTGTTTACCTATTGACTTTTATTTTACAGATCTAACGTCTGATATTGATTCGGAGACAGCAATAGATTCTGCAACAGACTTTATTTCTTCAACAAGCAGCAGTTTGAACGACACAGCAGAGGAGGCAGGTTTTAGGAATGAAACTGATGCTCCATTATTTAACAGCGAATACATGCTCAATCCTGGAACTAACACGTGCTACAAGGTAACCTCTGTGGATCATCAGACGAAAGACCACCTTCAATTTAAGAGGTTGTGGCTTCGATAATCTACCCCGGATTTAATGTCTGTACGATCTGCAGATTTTTTCCGGTGTTTTTGGTTTATATCTATGTAGTAAAAAACTGTATCTACCTATCAAGTATAGACTAGCGTAGTATTATTAGACTAGCTGACCCGCCGGCGGCTTCGGCTGCTTTATTCCCATCTAAATCAACCCTAAATCAGCCCAACCGTTCTTGAGTTATAGAATTACAACGAAAAATGGTATTGATTTTTTTATATTAGATATAAGTTATCCATGTGCTGCCATCTCTATACACGCGGATGTCGTCAAACCGACTAAGGAGTTTATATGAGGAGACGGGCAGCAGCGTCGTTCTGTGCACTTTATATACTGGTATTATACCAAAGCCACCGAGACCGTTAATAGCTTCTACGGGAGTCATTCTTAACCCTTACGAACGTAATAAGGTAAGGGACGATTGACTATTTCATTATGTAGTAGGTACCCGTAACAGTTTACCACGAGGCTAGATTTTGTGTGAACTGTCCAGCAATATTTATTTATTTATTTAAGGTATACGTTGAAGCTAAGACCTGGGACACAGCTCGTCAGATATGTCAAGCTGATGGCGGAGACCTCGTGGTGATGAAAAGCCTGAAAGAAGCAAAGTTCGTTAAGAAAATGTACGCAAGACATCATTTTTTTATTGATACATCACATTCTAATGAATTTTTCGTCGGTATTTATGAGAAAAACAATATGTGGACGACGATTAATGGTGAGTCTTGCACAATTTTACATACAGCTTTTCAAAGAGGTTACGACCTAAAATGGCAATTATCGCATAGGTATTTTATCGCTAAAGACATTTTTATACACCAGAGTTTTGTCTGCACGAACCGTGAAGGTTTAGGGAGTTCTTGGACTATTTGGTCTTCTCTGAACCGCCAGGGCAGGGATCGCTATTAGAACACTTTATAAGTACCGTATAATTACCAGGCGGGTTAGTTATCACAAGATATTAGTACAGGGCATAGACCGCTTCTGCTGCGGTTCTGAAAATACAATTTCATACTTGGTTGATGACTGGTAAGCATGGATTGTACCAAACAACTATATCTTCGTCATTATAAGCACCACTATTTACGTTCCCACTGCTAGGACACATGGACTTCTTTCTTTACGAGTGAGATAAGCCTTAATTCACCACGCTGGCCAAGTGCGGATTGGAGAATGACACATGACGTAAAAAAATTTCGAGTTTTAAAAATTAGTACAAAATTTCAAAGTTCTCAGAACATGCCGGATTTCTCCATGCACAAAGAACCAACTTTGAGTCTGCCCACGATGTTGGCAGTCACCGTTAGAGCACTTGTTTTTATATCATATTACTCGCATACCATTATGGTTGAGTTATAATTATTAATTATTGTTCTACCTACTGGAGATGCCCAGTAGTGACATGTAATATGGGTTGTTAATAATGATGTCATAAAAGAGTATGTCGTCATTTCAGATGAGAGCTTAAAGAAAGCTGGATTCTCCCGGTGGAGTCATGATAAACCAGGAGGTAAGACTGCCCCATGGCCTGAAGAATTCCAGAAGGTTCGACGTACTTGCGGAGCTATGGACAGACAAGGCTGGTACAGTGACTGTTGGTGTAACTACAAACATCCGTATGTATGTAAGAAAAATGCATACAAATTATAACTGTAAAAATAGGTCGAAATAAATATTCCAATACGTAATAATATGTTAACTTACTCACCTAATTACTGCTGTTACGCCATGACCTGAAGTGGATCTCTTAACTGTGGTAATCAAAATAAAATCTGAATAATTTTTGTTTTGTTTGTATTGTTTTTATGTGGTATTTGAATAAAACGGTTGGTAGCTTTTTCAAACAAACAACCAATAAAACAAATTCTTCAGCTTTATAATATGTATTAGTATATAGGTAGAGAGAGAGTTCCTTTTCTTTTGTTTTCACGTGTACATTACAAAGAGGCCATAAAACCAAAACGTCCAACTGAATCTATTTGGAATCTATGCATGTGGTCCACTGTTATAGTTATGATCTTCTTTAATTAAATCAGATCCTCTTTCACCGACCATCACACATGGTCCACAGGTGTTGCCGCTGGTCAGCGTTGGCATGACGCTCGCATCGATCACACGAACATTTCTCACTCCATGAACCCTCAGCTTACTATCAACCACTGATGTTTTCGGATCACTACCCATTCTACAAGACCCTACTGGATGGTAACCTGTACGCACCATATTTAGACAGACGCATTTCCAATAATCAATGCTGTCTAACTGAAATTTATCACAAAGCGCCCATTTCATTCGCCCCAAAAAAGCGTTAATAGATTTAAAATATTTAGTTTTTACTATTTTAGACAACATTTTAATTCCAATAGCTGCTGAATCCAAATCTCTTGGATCTTTGAAGTAGTTGGGGTATATAAGAGGATAGTCATAAGGATCATTTGAGTTCAAAGAAATGTTTCCCTTCGAGTAAGGGTGAAGAAGAAAAAACAAGAAATCGAACAAAACATGTTTCTTATTTAGTTGTACCATATGATCGGCGATTGTTTCATTATAGCGAATGACATTTAACAAAGCGGTTCGCAGGTTCTTATAGTTTTTCCAATAGATTTGAAGATGACTTTGAAATTCTGGGTAAGGAAAGTTAACTTTTGATGCGTAGAATGAGACGATATCTGTAAAAGTGGTTTGTGACAAGTAATCGTTTCTATTGTACAGGTATTGAATGGCTTCAAAGTATTTCGTAGCATCATCTAAATCAGTAGGACCGTCTCCATAAATCGTTACCGAAACCAACGCATGATCTTGTAAATTCTGTCCGACAGGTAAATTAACTAGACATGTTATATTTTTTGATTCTAGGTGGTCTTTAGGTCCTATCCCGGACAACATAAGGAGTTGAGGTGAGTTGACAGCGCCGCCGCTTATTATTACTTCACGTCTTGCAAAGAATCTCAGTATTTTACCTTTCCTTTTAACTTCTACGCCGTAAGCTTTCATTGTAGTTTCATCAAAGAGAACTTTCGTACAAAGAGTTTTTTTCAAAACCTTTAAATTTCTTCTGTGTCTTACTGAGTTTAAGTAAGCCACCGCCGAACTTTGCCTGATTCCATTAGCTGCATTAACTGAGGATATACTACATCCTAGAACATTAGCCACGTTAATGTCTTTCACTCTTTTCATCCCAAGTTCATCCCATGAATCCAAAACTTTTTCAGTCCACGGACGATATGTTGTATTGAATCTGTTAATAATTAGGTAGCCGTCACGCCCGTATTCCTTTCTAACTTCAGGATTTTTTAGTAACGCTTGGTATTGATAGTTTTCAGATTTTTTGAAGTATGATTCTACTTTTTTTGGATGCCAATCTGTGTTGCCCGCGTCATACCATTGCTTATAGTCATATGTACTTCCTTTTATGTATATCATTCCATTTATGCTGCTGCTCCCCCCTAGCATTTTTCCTCTCGGCCATGGTATGGAACCATCAGTATGTGCCTGGTCTGATCTTCCATCATTGGTTGTTAAATACTTCCAGTCATATGTTGAGTTTTGTAATTGTTCCTGCTGGCTATATATCTGAAATTAGACCGTCAGTTTAGGAAGTAATATGGGTTGTTAGTACCTAACGATAATGATAATAATATTTTAAATAATCATTTTTGTAGTCAAATTATGAACTTACCACAGATTCTATAGGAGGATTTGGACCAGCCTCTAAAATAAGGATACACCATTTTTTGTTTTCACTTAGTCGGTTTGCGACTACGCAGCCTGACGTACCTGCTCCGACTATAATGAAGTCAAATGTTCCATTATCTGTAAAAATATTTCGGTCATTAGCATCAAAGCGAGTAATTAAGCAAGAGACAAGATGAAAAGCAACTTCAAATTGTTTCTTAATTTTAGGTTATATTTTTGTGAAAACTAGATATATTTTTCAAATAGCAATTAAACAACGAATCTGTTAAGCCAGTTGAAAATTTTAAGATTAAGAATATAGAAAAGCTCCCAAAAAACGTTCTCATTTTTGAATTTGTTTGAGAATTTGCATAATACTCGTATCACTCGCGAGAGACACAATCAAAATGACAAAATGAATGCATTTTAGCATTGTCGCTAGGTATGTAAATGATGGTAACTTCTCATGTTCAATAAGTAATACAAGATTTTATCATTATTATTGAATTTATTTTTGACTTGTGCTTAAATATTCTTTACTTACCACACACTTTAGCATCGGGAGGCCAATCAGTGGGAATAAGACATTGGGCGGCCGCAAAAAAACTAAAGGCTTCACTGAAGAGTTCCGTCGCGAAGCCAGTAGATGGGCATAGACAAGAAACGTTGCCATTGCTATTAAAAACAAAAAGTTTAAAAATAAATTATCTTAATTTACTTTTAAAATAGAGCTATCTTATTGACATATACTCGCTCTCTCCCAAAGATAATCCTCTGTTGCAAAGGATGTGTTTGACCAATCAGAGAAAACCTAACTCCATTATATACTTTGTACTTTGGAAAAGGCCTATTTATGGATCATCATCATTTCAGCCATCGGACGTCCACTGGACATAGGCCTCCCTTAATGATTTCCAGGTATTAAGTTCGGATGCAGCTTACATCCAAAGTGAACTGGCAGCTTTGACAAGATTATCTGTCCAACTTGTTAGTGGACGTCTGACGCTGCGTTTGGCGATCCGTGGTCTCCACTCCAGTACTGGATTTCTGGCCTATTTTCTGGATATCAAGTTGTGTTGCCTAGCTCAAAACAAAAAGCACCCTTATCATATTGCCTTTAAGTTAATACCGAATGAATGATCAAAATAAAAATCTATTAACCCTACAAAGCTAACGTTCTTAAACTACCTTGATAAGCTAACCATTCGTAATTTTGACGATCATTATAAAATGAACCATATTATAAAGTGTGTTATATTTTTATATGGATTCATTGTATTTTCAAGAAATATAGAATATAAATGAAAGATATTTATCACAAAAATCCATATATTAAACCATTAAGGCACTATAAACACGAATAACATATGGCACCACTTTTTCGAGACCAAAATCACACATCTTATAAACTACGAATAAGTCAAAAAATATCAGAAAATTATAGTTTTTTTTAACATTTGTAGAAATAAAACATTGATGTTCATAATTTTTGAACACATGTTGGTCAAAATACCAATCGAATGTTCACCACCATTGGGAATTTAGCAACTGTGGAAGTTCTTCGTTGTCATTTATCTCCAAAACTAAGCAACTTACCTGTTAGAGGCAACCACCATCCGATGCAGTCTAACAGTCTCTTAGTTGGCACGAAACCTCAAATCCGTAGTTGTAACTGTTAGAAAGTTATAGACGATATTCTTCCAACGTGTGCAAAAATGACGAACGTTAGCTTTATAGGGTTAATAAAAATCCATGCCACTTTTCGTTGTAGATTTTAAAACTCAAGAACGGCTGGACCGATTTTGCTTTTGGTTTTAAAAGAGTCGTAGTAGCCCGGGGCAAGTTAAAATGTGAGAAAGATGGAAATAAAGCGGGCGAAGGTGCGCGCGGTCAGCTAGTGCTTTATAATGGATTTTAAACATGTTTTATTGTTTGTGAATAATTTCAAACTGCTTGTTTGAACTATTAACAATACCTTTTCTTATTATTAAATTATCTACTTACCAATACATTTCAAAATGAAAACGGTAGTTGACTTGCTCAAACTCGTTACATTTCCAATTTGTAATAAACCTGAATAAAATAAACAAGAGCATTTATCTTTTATTTTTTAATCATTAAAAACCCGTTTTAATTATTATAAAGATAGGTATTTTATGTAATCACCCGTTACTTATGTCGTAATTTTAAAGTCTGCGTAAAGTGACTGCCATTTAGGTATTGGTACGTTTTTTCATGTTGAAAGTTGGCCACACACTCCTTTTTACGACATTTTACAGTAAACCACTGTACAGTTACTACCTAGCCGCCTTCCTCTGGATTTGCTTGTGAATGCTACAAACTATGCATAAGTTTGTTTAATCAAATCCGAACCTCTTTCTCCGATCATCATAGTTGGTCCAGAGATGTTACCGCTGGTGATGTTCGGCATAATACTCGCATCGATCACACGCAGATTTCTCACTCCATGCACCCTCAACTTACTATCAACCACCGACGTCCTTGGATCAACACCCATCGAACAAGTCCCCGCTGGATGGTAAATAGTCAACACCATGTTCAAACAAACACATTTCCAATATTCAGTACTATCTAGCTCGAATTCATCACAAAGAGCCCACTTCATCCTTCCCAAAAATGCGTGAATTGATCTGAAATATTTTGTATTCACAATTTTGGACATCATTTTTACTCCAAGAACAGCGATGTCTAAATCTTTGGGATTTTTGAAATAGTTTGGGTAAATTAGAGGGTGGTCATGTGGATCACTTGTGTTCAGGGAAATGTTTCCTCTAGAAGATGGATGTAGAACGTTCACTAAGAAATTAAACAGAACGTGTTTTTTGTTCAAATCTACAGCGTAATCTACAATTGAGTCATTGTACCTATACAGATCCCTATACGTTGCCAAAGTATCTGAGGTATTATTTTGAAAGATCGTAAGATGACTTTCAAATTCAGGAAAAGAAATATTAGGTGACGATGAATAAAAAGTAAGGATATCTGCCAGACCACTTTCTGCTAAGAAACCCTCTTGATTATAAATATACTTAATGACGTCAAAATATAGAGTGGCGTTGTCTACTGCTGTGGAACCATCACCAAAAATAGAAACGGGCACGATCAAATGATCTTGAAGATTCTGTCCAACAGGCAAATTTACAAGGCATTTTATATTTTTCGATTGAAGGTGTTCTTTTGGTCCAATACCTGATAACATAAGAAGTTGAGGAGAGTTGATAGTACCACAACTTACTATAACTTCGAGCCTTGCTAATAAAGTCTTAGTTCTACCGTTTTTTTCTACTTGGACACCGTAAGCCTTTTTAGTTCGATCATTAATCAGGATTTTTGTACAAAATGCGCTTTTCAAAATTTTTAGATTCGGCCTGTGTTTTATAGAATTTAAGTAAGCTACAGCGGAGCTCTGTCTTATTCCATTAGCCGCTGTAACGGAAGATATACTTGATCCTAAAACGTTGGCTGCATTGAGATCAGGTACTCTTTTCATGCCAAGCTCATCCCATGAATCTAGGACTCTTTCTGTTAAAGGGCGATAAGTACTATTGAATCTGTTCACAATAAGATTACCACTAAGTCCGTATTCATTTCTTACAGTAGGGTTTCTCAATAAAGCCTGATACTGATAGTTTTCGGCTTTTTTGAAGTATTTCTTAACAATATTTGGATGCCAATCTGTATTGCCTGCTTCGTACCAATTTTTGTAATCATATGTGCTACCCTTAATGTAAAACATTGTATTAAAATTGGTGCTTCCTCCCAACATTTTCCCTCTTGGCCAATATAAGGAGCCGTTTATTTGCGCCTGGTTTGATCTTCCATCGTTAGTGGTTAAGTATTGCCAGTCGTATTTGGTTTCGACCATAGCTTTTGTAAGGTAAGGAATCTGAAAAGATAAGAAGAAGAGCAATAATGTAATTTAATCAATTTATTATTTTAGAATGCTATGCTATGAAATGGGAGTTGTGTTGGCTACGTGGGAGCACACTCGACTTTAATTCCGAAGGGCGTGGGTTCAAACACCGCCGCTCAATTTTTCTTCATTCTTCTTGAAAAATGTATGTGCTCTTTGAGAACACGTGCTCTAACGGTGAAGGCTAACATCGTGAGAAACAGGTATGTACTGAGCACGTTTTTAAAGTTCGAAGGTCAGCCAGGGTTGTGAATTAAGGTCTAAGGATACATTAATGAAGAGATGATGATGATGTGTATGAACGAGTGTGAATCTAAGTCCAGTATTCCCACTGTTAATTATATCTGTACTTACAGTTGCTTCAATAGGTGGATCATCTCCAGCTTCAATAAGAAGGACGGACCAATTTTTGTTTTCACTCAATCTGTTCGCAACCACGCAGCCAGCGGCGCCAGCACCCACTATTATAAAGTCAAAACTTTCATTGCCTGAAAAATACAATTCTTTTAAACATTATTATATTTTAATAATTATGAAAAGTATCAAAATGTGTCAAGCACCAACACGCACTGGCCAGCGTGGTTAATAAAGGCCTTATTGCTCTCATCAAGAGAGAACTCCCAGCATCCCAGTATATACATATACACTTGTGGTCATACAATTAAGAACGATTTGAATTTATAGAACATTTTTATTTTAATCTTCTCATACACCGAGATGTGTACCTTCTGAGAAACAACTTATTATGCTAAAAAATAGCCATACTAATGGAGCAGAGTGTCTTATGGAGTAAACAATAAAATCATTTACTATATTTCTCAAATTTTTATTTTACCGAAATGAGACACTCTCTAATAGTAATGAAGCTGGACATATAATTAAGAACGATTTATTTAACTGCTGGGAAATTGTTTTAATGGCACTTACATTTAATCTAAATCACAATAATTATGCAGTGCAGAAAATTTTAAAAGTAATTTAATACATTTTAAACTAAATTAAGAGTTTACAGCATATGCACGGCCTTTAAATACTGCTTTACACCTGCGAGGCATAACCTATTCATTTTTGATATTTCGCAAGATAAATACAGTTCCATTCTTTAAAAAAAGCGTCGTACAGCTCTTCTGTGTTCCCACACTCTGTATTTGAATACTTTTTCTTTATTTTAAATTACAGATTCTCTATTGGCTCTAGATTTAGATTGTTAGCTTGTCAGTCTAAGATAGAAAACCACGAGAGCACACCCAAATTTTCGCATTTCCACCACCATGCTTTAATGTAACTTTCGAGTACTTAGGGTTGAATGCTATATTAGGAAGACGTAAAACATATCGTTTTCCATCAGAACACACCCTAGTTATTTTCGTTTCGATAGAAAAAAAGTAAATTTTTTCACTGTCGCAAAGTCCAGTTTTCATACTTTCTCTCAAGTGCAAGCTGATTTTGACTATAGCAAAGTTTCAACATGAGTACCTTCCTTGATATCCTTCTGTGCGATTTTTCTTTTACCATACGTCTTCAAACAGTGCGTGCTGAGATAGCTGAAGGCTAGTTTTCACCAAAATATTCTTGTCTCAGCACATTGGACCCATTAAAGAGTTTTGTAGCCCATACGAATGATGTTTTGGTCATCTCGAGGAGTTGTTTTTTTCTGTTTAGGTACATGTGGAACACTCCGTAGAAGTATGTGATACGAAGTAAAATGCTCAAAAGCGTCGAAAATCATCGTTTTTTAACATTACAGATGGTTGTCTATCTTTTATAATACTAATTCTTCAGGCGAAGTTTTACTTTTGTGCCGGTGTTCTACCCTGTGTTGATAGATCAAGAGTTTTATTTTTTTTAACTAAGCAATGCCTTTTTATCTTTTACAGCACTAAATATTGCCAATATTATACAAACAGTTAAAATTTCTACCGTGTTCTATGTTTAAATTATAAAAAAAGGAATTAACGATTAAGCGTTCTTAATTATATGACCAACCAGTAAATAGGAATACTATGTTTTGAAGTAGTGTAAAAAAATTTACAATTTATTTTTAGCGAATCATTGTATACCAATAAGCACGGTGATATTATAGAAACGTTTTACAATACTGAGATAAATAAAATAAATTACATGCAAATAGTTTTGCGTCTTAGTTTGAGAAAATCTTCCATAAATATTAGCGTTCTTAATTATATGACCACCAGTGTATATGTCACTGTCTGTGCACTGCGAACCGGCGAGCGGTCGTGCTCCGTGTCCTTGCAGTGTTAGTCCTGAAGAATTTCCACGTTTTGGGACGAAACTGTTGAAGGTTCGTGGATTCAATATAATTATAATAATATAATAATGATACTTACTGCACACATGAGCGTTGGGAGGCCAGTCAGGGTTGAGAAGGCACTGAGCTGCCGCGAAGAACTGAAGAGCTGCTGTGAATGTCTGCGGCGCAGCGCCTGTGCTCGGGGACAGGCAAGCCGCGCTCCCGTTGCTAAAATAATTTTTAATAACGATTAATTATTTTTGCTACAATTATGCTGCAGACCCTACGAATATTGCTTGGGGTGCAAGTGGGGGGATCATTTAAATGTAAACTTAAAAAATATATATTATAATATAGATAATGTTAAATAAGTCGGTAAACGAGATCAGTACTTAATTTTTGTTTAATAACTTATTTAGTTATAAGTAATTAGTTTTAAGCTCATTATTTAAGTGAACCTTGTTCTTTTTTAAATAATAAATTTCTCTAAACCGAAGTGCAATTGATTAATGCCACTTTTCTTTGTAATTTCATAACTCGGCTGGACCGTATTAGATTACTTTGGTTTTAAAATAGTCGTAGTAGTCCTGGGAAGGTTCAAAAGTGAAAAAAACATGAGAATGGGAATAAAGCAGACGAAACAGCGGGCGGGAATCAGCTAGTCATTAATAATTTTCGCGCTTCAGTAAATTAGCACTGCCTAAATACAATTTCCCATGGAAATATTTTGTGTATGCTTAAGTTATATTCTAATTTTCAGCGTTTTAGTGTAAAATATAAATGTACTCAATACAAACATACTGATAAACTTGCATTATTATATATGTAAGTATACTTACCAGCAAATCTTGTTATTTCAATATGACTTACCAAGACATTTAAAGTAATAGATTTATTTTGTATTAAAATAAACACGGTTCTACTGCGTGAAGATAAAATTCATACTAGTGTATTATTAACCGTTAAAGATAACCTACATTTAAAAAATGTTACAGGTTAAAAAGCGTTAGTTAATTTGTATAGGTACGTATGAGTTTGTATTGTTTCTATAACCTTGTACCTACGCATCTAATTTACCTTGTCACGTACTTGGCCTGCTAAAGATTTGAATTTTATCAACTAAATATAAATAAAATTGTGTCTTGCTATAATAAGTTAGGTTTGGTTTTATCTGAAAGGAGTATTAAGGTAATTTTGTTTTGTTTTCTTTGTTTCTAAGGTGTTTGGTCTGCTATTCAATTCAATTCAATAATATTTATTCAAGAGGCAAACATATAATGCATAATGTAGAATAGTCATTATACAAAACAATGAATATTAAAAAGTAATTAAAAAACAATAAAAATATAATATCAACTAAATAGCTTTGTTCCAATCATTTAATAAAAAGCTTTTTTTGAAGTGTCTTTTTCATTATACAATAATATTAACATAAAAACATAATACTAGAAAGGTATGATAAAATTAAATTTGTTGTAGATATATCTTATCTTTATAACTACATATTTCAACAAAGTCGTTGTCGTTGTAATTTTTTCGTTGTGTTTGAATTATTAATGAAATCTTTAAAACTACACAAAACAACGGATTTAGATAGATACAGTTTCATTAAATAGGAAAAGTTATTTAAGAGAAAGGTTCTTAAGTATAATAAGGTACTTACCTGAGGGCGGATCGCTAGTTAATAATAAAACAGTATAAACATTTTTAGTCATCATCATCTCGGGTTAGTTAACATTTCTAATTTAACAACTAAACTAACAGGTAACAGACATTTTTTATGTATTAATTGTTGGCTGGTATTTACTTAAAACAAACATTTACTTTGTAAGTATAAATGATAAAAAAACTCGTGACCTAATTCTGCCATGGTTAGTCGATAAACAAAATTCACATAAAGTTAACGCATTTGTCAAGAACCTTTAATTGTTTTGCACAGTTTTAAATTATGTCTTGGTAAGTCACCGATAATAGTGCAAAGAGGCTTTCAAATCAAAATCCTTAGCGTAGTTTTAAAGAGTCATACTTTGTACACTATAATTAGGTAATTTTAGTATTAAATTTTTATATGTGTTTCATGTATGACAATAAATGATATGAATATGAATGAATATGAATATGATTGAAGCATACATATGGACGGACAGATACCGACAGCTAGTTATTATAAATTTTGAAAATTTGTGATCTCTCCTCGAGAACTTTTCGGCCCCATCGGCCCCATCGGCCATCCATTCTCCTCGCTATATAGCCAGTCTATTGCCACTTCAAAGAGCTAATCCGATGGGCCATATCGGTGACCCGTGTTGTTCTGAAATAACGCCTTTCATTTGTTTTATAGCAATGGCACAGCAACTTGCCTCTCCCCGAGCACAGGCTCCGCGCCGCAAACCTTCGCGGCTGCGCTCCAGTTCTTTGCAGCTTCACAGTGCCTTCTCCATACAGACAGCCCACCCGACGCAAATGTCCATAGTAAGTATTAAATAAACTTAAAATTATTACCTACTATATATTTTCACCCGTATTTACGTTTCTACTGCTGGGCTATAGAGACATTATCTCTTGAAAAAACGTATCAAAGCTCTCAGAACATGTCTCACGATGTTTGCCTTCACTGTTACAGCGCACATACATTTAACAAGAATGATTATAAAAGATGAATGAAAAAATCAGAGGTCCCGCCTGTGTTTGAACTCACGACCTTCGAAATGAAAGTCGAGTGTGCTCCAACTAAGCTTGCTCGGCTCTTTTAACATACCTACTTAACATTTAGAGCTAATCCACGAGAAATCCTCAATTAGCATGCTATATAAGATAATATTTACATCTAGATAATATCAAGCTGGGGTTCAATAGCTCAAATAATAAATTCAATAAATAACCAGCACTCATGAACCACATCAAATGCAAAGAAGAATAAAAGTTATAAGAATAAGTGCATAAAGCGTTATCAAACATGATAACATAATGAGTAAAAAATATTAAGATATTTTATTAAATGATGTTTTGCTCATTTTATTTTATTTATTTTAACTTGTTACAGACTACAAGTTGTTTGACTTCATAATAGTAGGTGCTGGCGCCGCGGGATGCGTGGTCGCCAACAGGCTGAGTGAGAACAAAAAATGGACCGTTCTGCTTATCGAAGCTGGAAATGATCCACCTATTGAAGCAACCGTAAGTGCCTTGAATAATATTAAATCATTTTAAATACTCTTCTAAACAAATTATTATCTTTCCAGATACCAAACCTTGATAAAGCTATTTTCAAAACGAAATACGATTGGCAGTACATGACAACCAACGATGGAAGATCAAACCAAGCCCAAATTAATGGTTCTATAGCATGGCCCAGGGGGAAAATGCTTGGCGGCAGCACCAATATAAACGCGATGTTGTATGTAAAAGGAAGCACATTCGATTATGATGGTTGGTTTAATGATGGCAACATAGATTGGCATCCAGAAGTTGTTCAAAAATACTTTAAAAAATTAGAAAACTATCAATATCAGGCCTTACTGAAAGACCCTGCAGTTAGGAACGAGTATGGTGGTAACGGTAACCTATTTGTGAATAGATTCAACAGTACTTACCGTCCTTTGACTGAAAAAGTCTTAAACTCGTGGGATGAGCTTGGCATGAAAAGAGTTACTGATCTCAATGTAGCGAACGTTCTAGGGTCGAGTATATCTGCTGTAACAGCAGCTAATGGAATCAGACAGAGTGCTGACAGAGCTTACCTAAACCCAATCAAAAATAGACAGAATTTAAAAGTTTTGAAAAATACACTTTGCACAAAGGTATTGATTGATAATAACACCATGACAGCTTATGGTGTTGAAGTAGAAATAAATGGTAAGAAAATGACATTCTTAACAAGACTTGAAGTTATTCTAAGCGCCGGTGTTATTAATTCACCTCAACTTCTTATGTTGTCCGGTATAGGACCTAAAGACCACCTTGAATCAAAGAATATATCGTGCCTTGTTGATTTACCGGTCGGCCAAAATCTACAAGATCATATTATTGTGTCCGTGACGATTTATGGAGATGGTCCAACAGCAGTAGATGAAGCGACACAAAATTTTGACGTCATTAAGTACCTTTATAATCGAACTGGATACTTAGCTCAAAACAGTTTTGCAGATATACTCACATTTTATTCCAGTTCACCTCATATACCTTATCCAGAGTTTCAAAACCATCTATCAATATTTTGGAGAAATTCTTCAATCGTTCGAACTGCTTACTCCACTAGATTTCGCTATGATGATTCAATTGTGAATCATGTCGTCAAACTAAATAAGAATCACATCTTATTTGACTTTTTGTTTAACTTATTGCATCCATATTCTAGAGGAAACATTTCTCTCAACACAAATGATCCCCATGCCCACCCTCTTATATACCCCAACTATTTCAAAGACCCGAGAGATTTGGACAAAGCTGCTATTGGTTTGAAAATGATATCACAAATTGTGAAAACTAAATATTTTAGATCTATTAATGCTTTCTTGGGAAGAATGCAATGGCCTCTGTGTGATAAATTTGAGTTAGACAGTACTGAATACTGGAAATGTGTTTGTTTAAATATGGCAAGAACAGTTTACCATCCAGTAGGAACTTGTTCGATGGGTTTTGATCCAAGGACGTCGGTGGTTGATAGTAAGCTGAGGGTGCATGGAGTGAGAGATCTGCGTGTGATCGATGCGAGTATTATGCCGAACATCACCAGCGGTAACACCTGTGGACCAACTATTATGATCGGAGAAAGGGGATCGGATTTGGTTAAGGCACGGTATTTTTCCTAATATGTTTATTTGCTCGTACTGACTTTCATCGTTACCTCATTTCAAATTTTATTTCATTCGAGCATACTGTGAGAATGATAATACCTATGTAAAATTGTCCTCACGTCAACTAAGAATAGGTAAAAGTATTAAAAAAAATAGAGGCTCATCGCGTTATTAAGCATACCACCAGTTAATAAAGCCAGTGAAAAATTACAGCCAGTTTTAATTTATACTGTTATTTGAAAAAATCAGAAGGTGATTTTTAGGTTTTCGTAATCAAACAAGGATCCCTTATTTTTTACCACGTCTGTCGTTATGTCTGTCTGTCTGGGGTTTTGTATAGAAGTTCAAAGGTTAAGGTAAGTAGCCACAATGTTGCTATACAAATTGTTATTAGATTAATTATAATTAATTTAAGGCTAAACTATAACTAAACTGTACTTGGTATAGAGCCACTGACACGTATTTAGGCAATTTTATAAAATTTTAATCAAGTGCAAACTTGAATAATAATAATAACGAAATTAAATAACTAAAATATTTTTATCCCACATAGATGTTTCATTACAGGGACGCAAACCGTTATAATTAGCAATAGCAAGTCATGTGTTTAGTTCATGATATTACTATTGGTCCCTAATGTAAGTCCACAATATGGAAAATCCGAACGATATGTCTTGACTATAATAATAATAACTCTGGTTAAAATAAAAACCCAGAACTTTGATTATTTTCCTTATCTGTGGGTAAAACTTACTTTCTCAGAATTAGTGTTAATGTTACTATCACTTATTTGCGTATAAAATATGAGTGACTTTTTTATCTTCCTTGAGTTCTAACTATTATTTATTGACATTACCTTTTGACCTATTACTATCATCCGAAGAAGGAGAGCGCTATGCAGAGAGAACAGGATAGAATCATATTTCCAGAATTGATAGCGCTGTAATAATTTTTACGAGTTCGCGTTGTTGTGTTTAATTCGTAATTGAGACTCATTATTCTCGCGCGTCCAGACGCTTCATGCGTCATGGCGAATATTAAAATATTATTTGCAGTTTTATTACTGAGTTTATCAGTTTTGACAGTAACTGGTAAATTCGGCCGTAGTGGTGGAAGTCGAAGTGGTGGTAGTAGAGGAGGCTCCTCATGGGGCAAGTGGGGTGGATCCAGCTCATCTAGCAGCTCTTGGAGTAAGCCATCCAGTTCCTCGTCTAGCTCATGGAGTAAACCATCAAGTTCATGGAGTAAACCATCAAGTTCATGGAGTTATCCGTCTTCGTCTAGTGGATTATCCGGAACGGGCTCATCTAGCTCATGGAATAAGCCATCAAGTTCATGGAGTTATCCGTCTTCTTCTAGTGGATTGTCCGGAACGGGCTCATCTAGCTCATGGAATAAACCATCAAGTTCATGGAGTTATCCGTCTTCGTCTAGTGGATTATCTGGAACGGGCTCATCTAGCTCATGGAATAAGCCATCAAGCTCATGGAGTTATCCTTCATCATCCAGTGGATTATCGGGAACAGGGTCATCTAGTTCAGGAAGTAAACCAAGCTATCCATCTTCGTCATCTGGATTGTCAGGAACTGGGACATCAGGGACTTCTGGAACTTCTTGGATTAAACCTTCATCAACTTCAGGGTCCCATAGCTATCCAACATCTAATGGAGTCTCCGGTTCAGGAAATAAATACCCTTCTACCGGTATTCACAGCTACCCGTCAAGTAACGGAGGGTTATCTGGAGGCTCAAAATACCCAACCGGTGGTTCGTCTTACAAACCAAATAACAATGCAGGGACGTTCAATCATGTCCCAACATACTCGTACGTTCCCATACCTCACTACTACACAGCTCCTCAACATGTATACGTGACTCAATACAAAGACTCTGGCAGTCGCTATGGCGATTTGCTAACTGGACTAGCATTGTACAATATGGGACGCTCACACAGCCACTACCACGATCATTATTATAACGACGATTATTATAGACATAGATACTATGATAACAACAATGGAAACTACAATAGTGGTAGATACGGTGGCTTTAACTTCAACAATGGTAATAATGGTCAACAAAGTTCATATGGAAAGCCAAAAGACGAAGCTGTCTGCTCACTGATAATCAAAGACAACGGCAAAGAGCAACCTCTAATGATACCTTGTGAAATAGTATCTACTTTTACTGATAATAGCAAGAAAGTAGAAACTGGAAGTGTGTCCCGTACTAATGTAGTTTGTAAAACTAACATAACAACTATTACCAATCCCGCACCAACTGTTAATATCACATCTAATGTTGGTCTTAATGGAACTGCAAACGTAACCAATATAATGAACGTAAATGTAACTACGACTAATACTACATCCACTAGTATTCTAAATGCTACAAATACAACTTCAATCACATCAACAAACTTACCGAATGGTACGTTTATAGAAACAAGGACCACAGTAAGTGGTATTCCCAATTCACCTCAATCTATTGTCAATGTAACTACTTGTACTCATGAGGCGTACATAGATCCACTGAGTGTCAAAGGAGGTCCCATCACAGCCTATGATAAGTTGGAATGTGCAGTGGATATAAGAACAAAAGATGCGCATTTCCGCAACCCAGTCGATTGCAAGACGCTGATGGAATACTCGAAAATGCCCGAACCAAATAAGGAAACGAAACCATTACTACCTCCGAGACAGAAATTAAAATCTTGGATGGATAATCCTCCTTGGTGGATGTCTATGTTCATAGCTCTCTAAATCAAAAGATCTAGAATAATTTTTAAAATACGTAATCATTGTATAATTATACCTTACATTTTGAAAATAATGTCGTAAAAATCAATGTTTTTTGAGTTAAAAAGTGAAGTTGAAATGTTATAGGCCGGGATCCGTAGTACATGGAAATCAAATGATTACTAACAAGCTAATTTTTGGTGAGTAGCTTCGTTTCGATGAGACGACTAAAAATATCCTATACCCAAATCTCGATTGTGGTAGCTAACAGAGATATTAAGGATTAAAAAAATCAAGGATGTAAAACCGGGATAACGGGCCACGAAATTTGTCGGACAATATGTCCATTAGATTTTATATATATTAATTTAGTATACAACAAAAAATCAGCTGGTTAGTAATCATAGTAATCATTTAAATTGACCTCGTTTTCGATACATTTTCGAAATGGCGGACTCTTTGATCAAACCATAGGTTTTGTAGGACAAACATGTTTTTATATAATTTAGATAATTATCTTGAGATATAACATATTGTCCTACAAATTTCGTGGTCCGTTATCCCGGTTTTACATCCTTGAATTTTTTAATCCTTGATATCTCTGTTAGCTACCACAATCGAGAGTTGGGTATAGGATATCTTTGGACGTCTCATCGAAACGAAGCTACTCACCAAAAATTAGCTTGTTAGTAATCACTTGATTTCAATGTACTACGGATCCCTGACTATTAGATTATTTCAACTCAAAATATGTAAAAAAAATACACATAAATTAATTCAAATAAATAAATAAAATTAAAAAATGTCACGTTTCATTTATTTTTCCTGCATAAGGTAAATAATAACTATGTATTAACTATGTTTTTAAATATCCTTACATGACTAAACGTTAACTCAAGAAATCTTGTATTCCATTCGACCTTATTAAAACTGTACCTTATCAGTTTGTTTATAAAGTGAATTTATACATTCAAAACATATTTATTATTTGCGTTCCCAAAGTCATACATTTTAATTTGATTGCGTCATGTTTCTAAAAATAAAACATTGTCAGTTATTAGTACTAATCAAGCTTGTTAATATGCCTTGTGTATTGATGTGTTAGCCTAGCTGTAAGATCACGAATTACAACTCAACGAGGAAAAGGTATGTTTAATTCTTAATAATTATAACAACCAACGGGAAGTAAATTACGTACGTCACGTAGTATACTTCCCACTACTTGACGCGTGTTGTATTTGTGTGATCTATATTAAATTTAAAAAATACCTGTTTAAATGGAATTAAACTTAAGCGCAGGGAAGCGTTGAGTCGTTCGTCAACTCGCACCAAAAATTTTGTCCCAACTGGTGTGAGTTGATGAATCGTAAATTAAATATTATTTTCGTTCTGCAACTCACACCATCCTTTGTTTCCATTGAATCTATGTGACGAGTACACTCATCGAAACAAGCGGATTCTAGGATCAAATAATTTTAGTAAGTAGGTAGTAGTAGTTGTTATGTTATACGATAATTTAATCCTATAATCGAACTGTTGACTTATTATTTCACTTTAACAATTTTTTATCACAATCAGCGAGGAGACGTTGGAACGCTGATTCCTCCTGACAAAGACAGCTCTTGTTGTACCTAGTCGAAACGTCGAGAGTGGTCTAAACTATTTTACGTGAGTTATTCCCGTTGTTATAAAATGATTTACAAGGTACCTACGTTTAAAATATTTTTTATCTCTTATAGTTAAAAAAATATTCCTAATATACGGCTAACATGATGATGACGAAGTATGTATTTTGTCCTAAGGTATTAAATGGTTATCCTTGAAACAGTTTAACTTATAAACTGATAGGTGTCTAGATGACATTTGTCAAAATGACAGCTGTCAAACTTTAAACTGCTTTAGTAACAATTTTTTGGTTGACTGTACTAAAATTCACCCAAAGTAAAAGTAGTGCGAGTTGCAGAACGAAGAGTATAGCTTTTTTACGATTCGTCAACTCACACTAGTTGGGACAAAATTTTTGGAGCGAGTCGACGAACGACTCGAAGCGTTACCGTGACTTTGATATTTTATCAATTGTATGCCTACAGAATGTCCTGTTATGTATTATGAAAGTATTTTGAACATTCATACCAAATTCTCTATGGAAATTATTGTAAACTTCAAAGGTTATAATCTATATATATAAAAGAAAGTCGTGTTAGTTACTCCACTTATAACTCGAGAACGGCTGAATCGATTGCGCTGAAAATTGGTGGAGATGTATCTTAGAACCGGGAGAAGGACATAGGATACTTTTTACAACGGGAAAATATATAATTACGCGGGCGAAGCCGCGGGCGGAAAGCTAGTTTGACATAATGGGTATTTATAGTTTTTCAAACTATTATGACAGGACGACGGCCTTGTATTATGTATGATGTATAAAACATTTTACAGAATCTGCTAATACATTATAGGTGCTTTGAACCGTAAAATAAAATAAAAAATTCAATGTGTACAAATCGACTATAGGTACACACTACATCATTCATAACATAGTTATTAAGTTATACGTAGAAATGGTCAAATGGATAGATGCTGATCGAGTCAAGCCAAGACAACTGAAAATTTATAAGACAGGCCAAAAATGAGACACATTGCGGAAATTAAATTATATAATTGTTTATTAATAATAAAGTTTACGAGTTTACATCCTTAAAAGAAGTTCAATGAAAAGATGACACGTGAAAAATATACATTTTATCTTCAAAGTCTAATAAAATAATACGGTTTTGTGCAAAGAATAAAAGATTTATTGGCAATAAGAGCTCCATTTGTTAGATTGCGCCTTTATAACCCCAGTTCTTGTTTTATTTAGGGTCATATTTGTAGCCAAGTTGGGACATTAGCCGTTCCAAGTCACTTTGCTAGATTTAGAGAGCACTTGTAGCTAAATAGCAGTAACAATAAGATACAAAAAAATCCTAACTCAGTTTAAATAGTATTAAGTGATACTAAGTTCTACAATAAATAATCATCAATCAGGAGGTCTATGTCCAGCAGTGGACATCCGACGGCTGAAATTATGATGATGATGATTTTAACCATAACATTAACCTTTACTTCAGGCTGGTTCAAGCAAATCTGCTAATACACATTAGATAATCTATACTATTATAATAAAGCTAAAACATTTAATTGATAGTTTGTTCGTTTGTTTGTTTGAACTTGTCCAAGTGATCTTTAGGTTTTTATGGAAATAAATGACATAAATCTTTAAAATCTTTAACGCGTTAATACGAAGAACCGATTTGAAAAATATTTCAGTTTTAGATAGTAAATTTATCGCGGAAGGATAACGGCAATAGTATTATTATAAACTATAGGTATGTAGGTAACGTAAAACAAATTCATTTCTTATACATACAATACTACCTTAGCTACGCCGAAACATGCCCTGCAGCGGAGCATAAATTAATCACCTAAGTCTGTTTAAGACACAAAGACAACTTACAAAACAAAACAACACTGCAGCGCTTGAAAAAGACTAAAATACGATGCCTAGTGAGCTATTCTGCACTTTAAACAAGTCTGTGAACCCAGAATATTTGCACCACAACTTGTACTGTTGAAATATGACTACAAACTTCTAGTTTATGTTAAGTTGGTGCTTTGTGCCGGTCGACAAATACATTAGAGCTAGAAACTTTTCGTTACAATCGCTATTTGTTGATTTTGATAAAAAAAATACCTGTTTATATAGCAGTATCATTTATAACATCATCAATATAAAAAAAAAACAAATAAAAGCACATAGTCTGGGGCAGAGGTGAAAACTGATATAATTGTTTACCAGACGACAAACAACAACTTTGTTTTATGTACCAACTACTTCAATTACCGACCCGTCTGTTAAGCGTATAATCACAAAAAAATCCTATAAAACGAAAATCATTTGTCCCCGGTAGGGAATTGAACCCAATTACCTCCTGAGTTGCAGGCGGACTTTCGTTCACGCCCAGGACGTCACAGAAGCGGGCGAAAAATTAAAATGTGAAGAACCGTAATGAAAAAGCATCGATTCTATACATTCCATACCTTATCCTTCTACACGGCAATAAGTGGTTTTATTACCTAAACCTGAAATCTGGTCTTACATCCAAGTCTTGGCTTTTTATAGCCCTATGTTGAGTTACGGTACGTTCACACGGAGGCACGATTTCCCGAATCTTATTTTAATCGGATCTGGAAAAAACCTAATGTTGTATTCATGTGCGGTACGTTCACACGGAGACACGATTTTCTCTACCGAATCGGTTTTTTGCAGGATACGGTTTAGTGGCCTATGTATTTCAATGAAGGAGTTCACACGAGCATTCGGTTTCAAGTCACGACAAAAAACCTAATCTTGCTGAAGTTTACATCCGATTGTGCGACTACAAACCGATCCGGTTTTCAATTCTTTTTCCACCTTTTTCAAAAGATTATCAAATGTAGGTATAGTCATTCAAGGAAGTAGTTAAAAAAAATTTGTGGATCATTCCTTAACTGCTGCATTAGAGTTGTAAAGGCACCAACTGTTGATCTTCTTTGTACTATTTTAACCACAATCTTTTTCTACGACGCTGACGGCGATAATACCAGTATAGTATAGCAAAACTGTTCACGTCCATCGGTTCCAAATCAACGTGTGAGCGCGCTCTTGCGAATACCTACAACATTAGGTTTTTTCCAGATCCGATGAAAATAAGATTCGGGAAATTGTGTCTCCGTGTGAACGTACCGTTCGGTTTCAAGATCCGACAAAAAACCGAATCTTCCCCTCGTGTGAACGCATGTATTGAATGCCCTATACCACTGCATCGGATCTGGATTTTGCAGTATCAGTATATACAAACCGGATCGGTTTGTAGTCGCAAAATCGTATGTCAACTTCAGCAAGATTAGGTTTTTTGTCGTGACTTGAAACCGAATGCTCGTGTGAACTCCTTCATTGAAATACATAGGCCACTAAACCGTATCCTGCAAAAAACCGATTCGGTAGAGAAAATCGTATCTCCGTGTGAACGTACCGTTACTCGCAATTACACTCCGTTGTTACCTTTCGAAAGGCCTTTTGACAGTAGCTTTCGTTTTATTTCATTTTTATTACGTTACTTGGTATTGGTAGGTTGTATTGCATGGGCCTGTTCTGTTCAGGAAACTTAAAGTTGTATCCAACAAAAAATTGTATTTTGGTCCTCGAGTAGGCGCCTTTCACTTTAGCCCTTAATCTTGTATTTTTTTATATTATTTTCTAATACTATGAAAGGTTAAGTGTAATCACGATACAAATAAAAAGTAATTATTCAGCAAAGCGACATCTAGTACCATTGAATCATGCATTCAGGATTAACCATGATTTCAACCACAATTTCGTACTAAAAAGGTTTTTATTTCGTTAAACTAGAAAGGTTTTGCACAGAAGCAAGTCCCCATAAACTGTTATCCTTAAAATTTTACAGTGGTTAGAAGAGGTTTCGAGATGTACGAAGGTCTATAAAGTTGCGGTTTCATCTTCAATGGAGTGGGCTCCCGCAACCTCAGCGTACGTGACGAGTGTCGAGAGTGTAAAGGCCCACACACACAAACGTGGTTCAGGATCCGTGCCAAAAGTTCTCGAATGGAGACCGCAATTAACAAGAAACATCAGCTAAAGGCAGAGCTGCTGACCCTAAAATAGTACCATCACATTTCTAACCGTCGGTGTAGTTATAACGACTATGTATTTTGCATATAAGACAGGCAGCAGTGGAACTAACATAGATCATGTTAGTACTGTGCTATTAGATAAGCTTACCAAGCTGACAGGTACCTAAGCGTATTAAAAATTTAATGGAATTAACTTCCCTTAACTTAATAAATTGATTGCACAATATGTATTTAACAACAAAACATATCGCGAAAAAAGTTAGCTACACGATATAAATACCTATGAAATTTATAAGGTTAGGTTAACCTAATTGCTTAAGATCAAGTTTTTTTTAAACAAGGCTTTATCGCTGAGCCTCCACATCGCCTTATCGGGAAACAATAATAATAGGAATAAACTTAAAAAGATCAAGTGAAACAAGTATTGTTTATCCCAAGCATTTTAACATTTTTAACGTACACGTATCATGGGCTCCAAGCCTAACCCACATCAAAATCATCACACACAGGTTTGTTACAAAGTCTCTCTTCGCTAAATAGATTTACTTAGAATAAAGCACGGCCAGATTCTGAGGTAACTTTGTAATGAGGTAGAGAGGGTGCGAACATTTGTTGAGTAAGTAAGTAACCTCGTATTGTAACGGTCCTTTGCCAACAAACTGTGGTAAATGCGAAAATGCAGTGCAACTTTGGTGTTGTAACGAGAGGGAGTTGCAACTAGAAATACTAAACAGAGTTAGATTGTTATAAAATAGTTAGTTGCCCGCTAGCGAAGTACAGAGTTAGGTACCTACAATTTTTAAGCTCTAAGCAACAAGTATCTTTGTTGCAGCAGAGAAAACACGTTGCGTGTGTCAAATCGATGGTCCGCGTAACGTCACGCAACAATTGCTCAACACAATTTCACAATTTCGTATTTAAGTCTACAATAATGACCTTTTACATTAATATTAGATAATTTAAACAACATCAGAAACTGTAAGAATATGCTTTTAATGCCGTTGTAGGGTTAGTATTTTAATAATATATTATTATTTTAACAAAATCTAACCACGGGGTAGGCTAGAAGGTTGTGATACCTACTTACTAGATATCTGATATATACAGTACAAAAATATATATTTTTTAAGATATTTGCACTAATAATTGGTAAACTAGATGTGGCACCAATCAGAACACAGAGAACAACTTATACATCTGCACCCACAAACAATATTTTGTCACAGGGTGAAATTCGTATCAAATTGACAGTACCTTCATACAACGATAACAACCGTATACTTATTTTGCAATACATAAATATTTTATGGCACTTTACTATCTGGTGACGGTAAGAATTTTAAAACTTTTATGTACACATGTAATTTATGAATGAGGGTTGTAAATGAAGGTTTCGACTGTACCGGTGTCGTGTTAAACAAAAAGCATACACGGTTCTATTCAGTTTACACAACACCAGTTCAACGCACACGCCGAACTAAGTTTAATTAATGTGAAAGTTATCCCACAGATCTAAAGTCGGGAGTTCCGTTCGTTTGTACACGACACTTGGGCCGTAAATTAGAGTTATGTACTGTCGGCTTAATAAGGCCTTCCCAGTTAAGGTTCGCGGAGCCTTATTTTATCTGTGACGCCGAAGATTCCGTACAAGGGTAATTTATTTGGTATCTGTGCGAAATATATTAGCTTTTAGTTCTTTATCATCAGAAGAACAACCATTATTACCCTTTAGTACCGTGTTATAGTTTATTTTTAATTTAATACCAACGTTCCTTCGTCCCACAGATTCGGAACCAATTACCGGTACCTAGTGAATGCAGCTGTATCTTGTCACCAAAGCAACATCCTTGCGGTCAAATGACGCTCGCTTACATCTAGGTCAGGCAATACCATCGGGTCAGTGGAATCCCTGGTGTTTATTTAGGCGACTGTACACACGTTGTACTTTGTATTCAATTGTTGTATGTAGATGTCCTACGTGGTTTCAGAAGTAGCATCTGCCTAGTGCGTCGAGAGTGCAGTAGTTATGAGTACTGCATTTTGGTAGATTTCGACACCTGAAACAGCAGGACATCATCTTCATTATTTCAGCCAAACAAAGACCAACAGGAGGACTAATATTAAAAAAGATAGTACCTAAGTAACTTTGTAAACCATTTTTATGAATAAGAACTTTTATTATTATTAGGTATATTTGTAATTATATTTTTAATAATAAAAATGCTTTGTATTAAGAGTAAGAGATGATAATACTTGATCGAATTAAGATTTTCATTTTATGATACCTTTCCAAGTCTGGGCCAAACGGTGAACTTCGATAAATCTTACCTAAGGAAAAAGGTAGAAATAAATAAAATACATTAGGGTTTTTTATTACCTACCTTGTGTACCTATGTTTACCAACTGTATTGAATTAATTTTATGATGGAAGTCTCTTTCATCTTTTGCTTGGAGAATAACCAAAGGTCGTGGAATACACAAGTAATCATTTGTGATGTAATATTAGGTATTATAATAAATTGCTTTGGAAATAACGATCAGTTTTTCAAAGGAAATGTTAAAAAAAACTTTTTATACCATATCAGAATAAAGAAAAGTACGCTTTCGAAAATCTATCTATCTATCCATTATAATTCGAAAAATAAAACCTTTTTTATTATTATTCAAAAAGAGTGTATATATTATATTATATACTATCGCAGATTATTGACTAGAAACGTAATTAGGTACTTGAAAATAAAGTGAAAAGTAATTAGGAAAGTTACGCAAAAAATAACTTTGTCTCGTTGAGGAGAAGCAATAATCTTTCTTCAGAAATTCTGTAATTCTTCAGCCCTAACATACAAAGAAATATTATAATTTTTTCAATTATGAAAGTAGGTACTTGTAGGGTCTCCAAATCCCTGGAAAAAACTCAATTAGGATTATTTACCTATCCATCAAATAATTTTCCTACCTTAAACTGCCTATACGAAATGGAAATGTTTAAGTTGATATTACGATAATGAATTGCTAGAAACGCTTCAAGCTATTGGTGTTTATTATGGAATATTTACGCCTTATAAGTTTAATTGTGACTGAGTTGCTATATGAATTGTCCAGAAATATTTATTCAATTTATTTATTATAACACCTACACAAAATGACGCTGTTATCCGTATTCTGGTATATACCCTTTTTTATACCCTTTGTTGGTTTAATGACACCCGCGGGCAAAGATAAATAAATAAAATAAATAAATATTGCTGGACAATTCACACAGCAACATCTAACCTCGTGGTAGGTTACGGGTGCTAGATTTATGATAGGTATACTTGTTATAATATACAAACATTTTTTTACTATAGATTATATAACACCTAAGTCACAATCAGACCCCCGAGGCTATTTACCGATATTACTATTAATAGGGCTATGTACTTTTAATCTCATGAATACAATAATTCAATTAACTCTTTAAGAGAAGGGCAAAACTGCGGACGGAAAACTATGTAGTTCGTCATAAAGAAACAAATGGACAACTTTAAAGACATTATGCCCAAAGGTTCACCTCATATATTTTATCCTGAGGAAAATATCGTAATGCCTCTAGATTTATCCCGCCTCGAATTGGGACAATATTTAAATAGGCTATTTTAAGGGTTCTGTAGTCAAACAAGAAACCCTTTTTATAGTATAGACTAGGCTTTAGGCTTTTGAGTTTTTTAGCAGCTAAATCAAATTATTTTATTATGTCATGCTTTTTTAAAAACAGTTGACTCTAATAAGTCGTCCGAGCGGGTTCGTTGCATTTCTTGCGTATTGGTTTTGGAGTAAACAACCAAATAAGTCGCATTTAGTGCGTTTTGAAAAGCGGCAAAAAAATGACAGATACGTTTGTCGAATAGATACATATTAATTATGTAGTACAACTATGTTTTAACCATAGAGCAGCAAAGTTTTAGAAGTCTCGTTATAATTATAAGAGGTACCTATGATAATTTGTTGCATGTGGCTCCCAGGACCGCTTTGTTTAAATTTGTATAAATGAGACCGCCCGGCTTGAGATCGAGTCATTCTTGCTCGTGTCGTCGGACGCAAATAAGTTCTAATAAAGTTAAGGTACTTTCTTCGTGGTTCTACTTTACGTATATTTTTATAAAAATAAATCTACAATGACGCTCAGAAAATATAATCTAACGATGTGATTATTAAACTCCCCGACAATAATACCGGTTTTGCTTGCTTTGAAATAAAGTTTTGAAATCGAATTTGCAGAAAAAATTCACGTTGCACTGTTAAAAGTGTTCGAATCTATTATTTTTTCGACACCTTTAGGCCACAGAGAGATATAGAGGCGAATATGACTGAACTAGCTTTTGTTTATTTCGCATTGTACCAGTGCCATTCCCATACCAGTATTTTATCCAATAGACACTTTTATTGAACAACGCCTTCCTAAGCATCCCAGACTGTACGAAGTGCCACCCATTCGGCGAAAACTGACCGAATGAGATATTATTATGACCTAAATAGCTACCGTACTATAATGTGTAAACCTCTTCACTTGATTCATGTTTACGATATTTGATGATAATTTTCACGAAGTATACATATACTGGTTTTCTACAACACAAATTTAATTTAAATTTCAAATTTTGCATCTAATTATAATAATACTAGTTTAGAGCTTACCACGGGGCCAGATGTTGCTGTGTGAATTTTATAGTAATATTTATATATTTAATTAAATTATAAAAGAATTTGGCCCTGACAATAGAATTAAATATGAATAGTATATTCTCATAGAATATGAATAGTATATTATTATTGTATAGTTTAAGAATTAAAATAACAAGTTAGGTTAGAGGTAAGAACCATAACTTCAATTTTGACCGCAACGAAGCACATATAAAATCTCTCGTATAAAATTTAACAGACACATTTATAAATTATTGAAACATAACGTCGTAAGCGGAATGAAACACTCGTAACATCGCGAAACAGGATAGTATCCTTCAGCGAGGGCTAATCCACTTTTATAGTTCATAAAGTTACCCACAGACTGCAGTAGAAAACTGGGTTTGGATTCAAAGACGCTATTTTTAATCGCGTATTTGCAGTTCTCTTATTGGCCGTGGTGTCTATGTCCTAGAAATATTTCCAATTAATTAAAGGCCTAATTTAAATAAACGGCGGAGTGATAGATAATTCTTTATTACACACCAATAAAATATTAACAAAAGAAAGCTTAAAACAAAATGTCTCTCCGTGAAGATGACATTAATTAAAATAAGTAACAATGTCAAATTATCAGGAAACTCAAAAACATGAAAGTGAAAATTTACAAAGCCTCTAGAAAAAGAGCCTCTGAAACCAAGAAATACAAAATATAAAGTCGCGTCATACAACGGCGTCATATAAATGAAATGTAGCCCATTTATTTCCAACCGGACTATAACCGTATTACATTTAGAATGTTGTGAGTTTCATGCAGTTTTAGATTTAAACTTTGACAAACTATAAACTTGAACTAAAGCAAAATTTGTATTTATACCTTTTTTCTAGGCCCATGTTCTCAGTGTTCAAATAACATTTTAACAATAGCGACTTTGTTATATACTATTTCTAGATATTAATAATTAATCTGGTTTGTGCTATTCAGAATGTTAATTGAAAATACTCGTATTTATGACTCTCTATCTATGGATGAAAACCACAAAAACCAACCACGTTTCAATATTGCATAAGAGTTTCCAACATAATGCAGGTGAACTGTCCGCGAGCAACAGTTCAATTTTGTCGAGTCAGCTCTTTAAAGCGAATTAGAAAAAAAAATTCAGTCAATATTGAAGCTGAATAGAAAAAGTCCTTACGTCCAAAACATACCTCAGTTACTTATGGATCCCAACGTACCAACTACCTCATAAACAGGCTGAGTCGCTCAAAGAGCCTTGGAGAGGGCTATGCTCAGGGTTTCTCTGCGGGGTCGAATAAGAAATAAGGAGATACGTGGAAAAATGTGTGCCACTGACATAGGCTAGTGGATAAGCTCTTTGAAGTAGCAATGGGTAGGTACCGTAACTTGGAAAATAGATGACCAACGGATCGGGAAACCAGCGTCAGACGTTCGCCAACAAGGTGGACAGATGAGTTGGTGAAATTAGCTGGTTCGGTGGATGGAATTTTCATCCGACCGAAAAAAAATAACTTTATATACATTATCTTTATAGGATATCTTTAAGGAAGGCATTTATCCAGCAGTTGACGTCGAACGGCTGATTTGATGATGATGAGAAAAACTCTTTAAATTAATTGAAAACTCTTTTCCAATATTGCATGGCTCCTTCCTCTAAACAAAGATTGGCTCGATCAGACTCGACAGTCACCACTGAATCAACAGAGCTTTTTATGAAACCAGCTTCTTGACACCTCAAAGGGTTTACGCGCGGCTCAATCCAATGTTTGTATGCAAATATTGTCAGCCTAAGGCACAATATAATAAGAATTTATGCCAAGGGCATGTCGGAGAAACATTTTACTCGTACGCCAATATTTATATTCCATTTGCATATGAAATGTCAGAATTTTCTCTTTTTATTAGCTAATTATGTTCGTGGTAGAAAGTTCAAAAGGTCCTACTCTTATATTTCTCTTCTTATAATATACAAAAATTGTTAAATACAAAAACATTGTTGCTTCAATTATATTTTGATTTATCACATACTAGAGTCCCGCCCTCTCTTCGCTTACCTAGTTATAATTATAAACCTTTTTCTTGTATCACTCTACCTATTTAAAGAACACCGCATCAAAATCCATTGCGTATTTTTAAAGAGTTAAGCATACAGACGACAGCTACTTTGTTTTATTCTACATAGTACTGATTAGATTATATACCATAATAAGCTTATCACTAAATATAATTATAACTTCTTATAATCTTTTGAAAATACTGTATTAATATTGAAGATTATAGTAGAAACTCGAAAGAAACGCAAAGTACTTTGTTTGTGTTAGCCTGTGGTGTCCCATTGTAGGGCAAAGGCCTCCCCCATGTCCTTCCATTTGTCCCGGTCTTTTGCAGCATCCCACCATCCCCGGTCATACGCATCGAGGTCGTCTCGCCAGCGCTTTCGTGGCCGACCTCGACGCCGCGCTCCACCGTCTGGTTGCCAAGGTGTGCACGTTTTAGCCCACCTTTCTGGTCCCATTCGGCTGATGTGGCCTGCCCAATCCCACTTAAGCTTGGCTGTCTTGCACCCAACATCAGCAATGCCAGTACGTGAGCGCAGTATTGTATTGGGGACTCGGTCGATCCGCTTAAAACCCAAAATATTGCGCTCCATTGCTCTTTGGCAAATCTTGAGTTACTTACTTAATTGAATTCGATATTGTTATCTGATTTAGGTTTCCAAACTTTACAGCCATAAAATACTCCATTTATAAACTAAGACGTACAATCGCGACAAAAAGTTTCGGAAGCTGTACCAAATTATACTTAAAGTGACGTAGTAAAGGATCTTTTACAAATATTATATAACTGCAATATTTATTTTAAGTATTAGCAAAATCGATTTGATTAAATTATTTTGCGAAATTGCATTAATTTACATTCACAATTCATAAATGAATTTTTGTAATGTAGTTTTTTTTGACATAATTAACCTTATTCATATAGAGATGAATAAGAATAACGAACCTTTTTTTACGTTGAATTTTGATCAACCGTTTCAAATTTATAAGTTTAATTTGAAATGGTTGATCAAAATTCATGGAAATAATTAATGTTTGTGTCGAAACTCTTCGATAGCGTAGTGATTAAGTGCATCCAGGCGTAGGCATACAGGAAAACATGGAGTTACAACTTCATTTTCTATACCATTTTTCAAAACTTTTGACGTGTCCGTGTGAATCGTTGAGTTTATCAATACATAGTACAAAACAAAGTCACTGCCGGTGTCTGAATGCTTCTTCTTTAAAACTACTTCCAAACAAAGAATTTCGAATCGGTGTTTTACAATAGATATCTAGTTATGTAAGAGGAAGGTTTATAAGTATACCTAATTGGGGCATCTAATACGAGGGTGGGTCCATAGTAGGGAAATAAATGCTTGTGTTTTTGGCTTTTGAACTTCTTTGGAGTACTGTACAATCTTGAAGCACAAATCTATTCAAATAAACGCTGATCTTTACGTTTAGTTTGAAGCTTAAACGGGGTTAAAGTGTCGGGGCTCAAAGTAATCTGGTTCTAATTAATGATTTAGTCTAGTCTAAGTAATAGATTATTTGTCTTTGTTACTCTAACTCGGGATTTATTATCTGGTGCGGTGACTTTTGGATTGATTCAAATATTCGCATCATAATGACACATGACTTGATGTTCTGTAGTAGTGCTATGTTTCCTAATAAGTTGTATATGTTAAATAAGAAAATTCAAATACAATAATCATTATTTTTAGTTAAGTCAGTTTAGAGAAATTGATTGATTGCACTTAGCCAGCGTGGTGAATTAAGGCCAAATCTTGGGACGTCGCTCTTGAAGATAGCACGCTGGCGATCAATCAATTTCCCCTGTCTCCCAGCAGTGGGAACGATAATATGGGTGTTGATGAACCTTATAAGGTTGGAAATAAATAATATTGTCAAGATTAAGTAGTATTTTTATCTGAAATTAACCGTGTATAAAATAAAATCTATGACTCCATTAAATTTATTAAGTCCACTCCACCTATCCCGTCGTCCTAAATGTTTAACCATCCTATCTCATTTATTACCAGAATAATAAAAATACCCTTTTCGGGTCGTTCATTCATCCTACTGAATATTCGAGTTGGATTTAATCTCTGTGATTACAAATACGACACAGAGGTCAACGGTGGGGCTCTTACCCTAATTTATACCGGTATCCTTGTTAACAATATTTTCATTGTAAGCTTTGGATTACTGCGCTTTGTTTTTATTTAGGGTACATTATGTACCTGTTTTATAGTTAATTTTTCAGTAGACGTTGTGAGATCTTGGTTGAGGCTGGGTCTACGAATTTTCAATGATTTTCATGACAAAAACTATTTTGAGCTCAAGCATGGTGATCAGATTACTATAGATCCTCATAAACTAAGTAGGTATGGGTTCTATTGATATGATAGAGAATACATTAGAATAGAATATCATTTTGTTTGTCCTAGGTAAAATTTTGATAATTTTCTAAATGATCTAACTGAACTAGAATTTAAACTTGGGGGCAAGTTATTCCAGCATTTCGTTCAGCCGGCAATAATAATTAAATATAAATAAAAAATAATAATAAATAATTAATAATAATTATAAATATTTTTTTAATGTAATAGGTATACATGTTAATTTATTAACCAACAAAATCTTGTTTTACAGATGCGAGTGAATAAAATATTGATCTAAAACGTGTTTACGTGTTTGATCAATATTATATACGACGGTAAAAACACATGAAGAGATAAATGGACGACTTTCTTGACGTTTTCACGAGTAGTTTCGTGTTATTAGATACTTTATAGTTCCTGTCAAGGAACCATGTCTAATGTGACCTTATGAGTTTCTGTTCTCTTGTAGGCACCTTTTCCTTTGATGTCGAACCAAAAAGACTCCCTACTGGAATTTTGCACCTACATCAATTTTGAAAATCCACTATACCCGTGTTATGCCTTTTATTGGTGCTACCTACATACACAAATTTGGTGACACATGTCTTTAATTAAAACGTCTTCATTATATCATCATCTTAGACGTCAGAGGTTTACTGGTGGATAAAGGTTTCATTTTAATAAATAAGAAATCTAGCACCCGTAACACAAGCTTCGAGCTTACCACGGGGCTAGATGTCGCTGTGTAAAAATTGTCCAGTAATATTTATTTATTTATTTAAGTAAAATAAATTAATATTGCTAGACAATTCATACAGAAACATCTAGCCTCGTGGTAAACTTAAAGCTTGTGTTACGGGTGCTAGATTTCTGATGTACTTAATTGATACATAGATATTTTAAGTAAACATTATATCCACCCAGACACTCGGAACAAATATTTGCAAAACCTACACATTTTTGTCCCGAAGCGAGAATCGAACTCGCAATCTCTTGCGTCACAGGCGGACCTTCGCCCGCTGCACCACGTTTCTTTCAGTTGAACATACCTGGTTCGTACAGTAAAAAATTGCCCGTAGATTTATGATACACATAAATAACTTTTGAATTATAATTTATTTTAAACTAGCACTGGAGCTTAGCCTGTGTGTTGTAGATAAGATATTTTTCTTTCATAATTTTCTCGACAAATTGGCCTAAGAATTTTTAAACTACCTGCTGCATTAAGCGAGTTTATCTGTATCAATTCTTTCTTACTTTTTCTATACAGTGAAATAAAAAAATAGTACTTTGAAATTATAAATAAACGGACAGAATCAAATTGAATAAATCTCCGAAAGAATTCCGTATAAATTAGCCTTAAGTAAATCTGTCTAAGAATGTGCTAATGAAGCTGTTTCATAGGTAGACGAGATTTACTAAGTTTAAGGTTCAAAGAGGACCAAATTCTGAATTCAGAAATTTTGAAGATAAATGTAAGTAATGTAATTAAAAATTTTGGCTAAGACAAACTTGAACCCGCTTCTATTGGATGCTGGTCGAGTACTTATACGGTAAGCCGTTTCCCGATCCGTGGTTTTCATTCGAGAACTTTTCAGCCCTCTGTATTAACAGCTATATGGCCTATCCATAGCCACATCACTTTAGAAATGACTACCCACTTTTAATTATACGTAAATTAAATCAATTTTGTTTTTGAAAACCCATCCAATTTATGGTCAAGGCTGTCTATCATGAGCTGATGTTAATAAATAATTATTAAATAATATCCCCATTATAAAACATAATTACAAAGTCCAGTCATCTTATCAAACTCCTACCTGGATTGTAATAGCTTTTATTGCCGCCATTCCATTATCATTTAAAAATGGTATATTCCTGAGTGCCCGGATAAAAATAAAAAATGTCTAGTTCTATCGACGGAAAAAGGATAACATAGACTAGTTTTCATTTTAAGATGAATTCCCAAAACTAAAACAAAAACTAGATTTTTGAAAAACTGTTTCATAGTTTTGCCTGAGAGGCAGTGCAAATTATTAAAACGTACGTTTGTTCACATAGGCAACTTAAATACTTAGTTTTTGCACTGACGTAAGACACTGAGCACAAATAAAAGGTACTGAATAATACAGCGAAGGCAAAGCATAGTCTGCGCTTGTTTTTGGCATCTGCCTTCACTGGTTTCCATGTAGGCGGCGATGTAGGCCTTTTCTGAATACAAAAATATAATAAAACATATTTTTATTCCTCACATACATCATACCATAGCGCCTAACGTCCTGTAAACCAGTCAAATGTTTATCGCAGTAAACTTGTTCTGTTTGGTATTATTCGTAAGTTTTTCAGCAGACGGACTGTTGACTGCTCTGTATTGGAATTGTATCGTCTTGGGAAAAGCTCGAATCTAGCGGTTGACAGTAAGACAAATGACCGATACGGTTAAGACCCGTTTCCGAGTCAATGTTTTTGTTGTATACGGAGTAAGGACATGTTAGATTTTTTACAACGTTAAGGGCTTGTTTCACCGGCTACGGATAAAGTGCAAGATAGCCAAGATAGGTAGATAGATAGATAGTCGTAACTTATCCGCCAGATTAACTACAAATTTTATCAGATAACTATCTGAAGCTTTATCTGTAACCAGAAAAAAAAATTGTACCGGTATTTTAAACAATATAAATAGATTGGTCGGGAACAAACCCAAATTACTTAGACCTCTTCATATATCATTTGCGCGATAGCACGATATTGTCATTATCTTGCCGGCGAATTTTAATGATTCGTTTCTTTTGTGGAAATGCAACGCATTTATGGTATTCCAGCACAGCGGTTACACAGAAAACCGGTCAAAAAATAAAAATCTTTATAAAAAGGTTCTGGTGCCTTACGGTTATATAAACGCGTATGTTATAAGAGGAAAATTGATACTAAATTGTAATTATTTTAGATCAACCAATATACTAATCTTTCTTATATATAAATAAAGTCGTGTTAGTTACTGCACTTATAACTCAAGAACGGCTGAACCGATTTGACTGAAAATTGGCAGGGAGGTAGTTTAGAGCCGGGAGAAGGACATAGGATACATTTTACTCTAATCTACGCGGGCGGAAAGCTAGTTTCAAATAAAATAAAACCGACTAAATGCGTTTCGGGTTTGAATAAATACAGAATTTATAATGCTGTATTAAAAAAATGTGTAGTTTTACAAAATACCCCTTATGTCTATATCTATTTTGTTTGTAATTTTATGTTATAGTGTAATGGAGAAATAAATGATTTGTTTGTTTGTAATAGCCTGGTTTTTGTATAAGTAGCACCCGTCCTCCCAGCCGTTACTAATGGCTCTGTAACTGTGTGATGAGTTAATGGAACATTAAATTGAAGACAGAAATATCGCTCTAAAATAATATTTACGATAGCATAACTGTAAAATTTATTATGCTTCCAGTTAATTTTTATTTCTCTGCATTTGTAATAATGATTATGTTTGTTACTCCTTCTCAATTAATTAATTAACCATTAGCCAATTGCTGTAAATAAATAACATAAATAAATAGGTAGTCGTTGCCTGAATATATATATATATATATCGCTATACTTAACAAGGGGTTATCGCTGTAAGTTTTTACAGTTCATAAAACGACGATGTTGCAATTCTTCTGGTGTTTAAATCCCTTAGACTGTGTGTGTCGCCTGCGGAAGAAATGGGCGGTAGGAACTATTCTTATGCCGGCGCAATACGGCAAAACACGACAGTTAGTGTTTTCAAATCTAAACAACTTTCATACAACTTGGTCAAGAAAATAAGGCAATTTTAAAAGATTAACTTCTCCAAGAGGACTTAAAGGTCAGTTTACAAAATGGAGTCGCTCCGTATCTTGCTTACTCAAAGTTTAAAGTGCACGATCCTATTTAGAAAAATATGGAATCTATTTCAACTTAAAAGTCGTATAAAAACCGGAAGCATTCCTCGCAAACAGCATTTACGGGATAAGTCTAGAAGTATGGAAGTTGTAGTTTCCAACTTTTACTCGGACGCTGATACTCATCTGATACTACAAGTTATTAACTTGTATTATGAATTGTAACTTCGCTAACAATCAATTTATTTGTTTTAAAATATGTAGTTGTTTAGTCTGAAATAAGTTGTAATGATCTCAGCCAAGTCACGAGCAAAGGACGGCCGTACAATACTTTTGTGGTATTCGCTACTTTCATTCCGAAGGTCGTGTGTTCATACCCCGCCGTGCACCTCTGGATGTTTCCTCTAAAGTTATGCAATTATGAAAAAATCCAGTAGTGCTCGGCGGGGTTTGAATCCACCACCTTCGGAATGAAAGTCGAGTGTGTTCCCACTTATACATCACGGCTTATTAGTGCCTCATTAGTATAATACCTCATTAGTACCTAATACTGAACTGTATAATAAGCTATACTGTACGTAATTAACGAACAATAATAAAGTAACCAGATCCGACTATCTCGGAACTAAGCGGCAATATTCTAGCTCGTGTAAGTCCTTAAGTAAAAATATATTCCCCTGTCCCCTATCTTGTAATTGAATAGGTTAAAACTTGGATTACATGTGTCCTTGTTCACACACAGGCGTAAAATATTACGAACCTGTATTTAATTATTTAAAAGATTTAGAAGTCATTATATATAATACATCCTACCCGACTCTATCACCGGGTCAGCTTCTCTTGCGTTTTTTAACGTTATTTTAATATAGTCTATCAAATATAACCTATACCCATCCTCAGTAAATATAACCATCTCTAATTTGGACCCGATAAATTAGGCCCACGAACACAATTAACGTTATAAGTACGCTTTCGAACAGGTGTTTGCACACGTCACGTGAAATTGACTACCTTTAGCAATTTTACATTAAAACTTGGTTGTATGAGTGTTTTTGCATGTACTTGTTTCTGGTTTAATTATATTCACGCCACTTTTTTGATTATATCAATGATTAAAAGCCATTGTAAGTTTAATAATTTTGAGCAGTATGTCAGTTCTACCCTCAGTCAGTTTGGACCCCACAATCCTAAGCAGCGCTATTAAGATAACGGCGGTCGCCACGATACGCACAGTAATGTTCTTCTAAGTGATTGTAGATGGCGCTCTGTGCGCGATGGCCCGGTGCTAAACTTGCGATGGTTTCACGTGGTTTCCATAGTTAGCACAGAGTATAAAATAAGATCAGGTGAAACGCATACATGCCAGTGAAGAAAGAAAATACACCGAGCTATAAATTGTGGAAAGTTACTGATATTGCAAATTGCACCCCTATTAACGTTAACTTTTAGGTTAACTTTTCCGCACCGCTCTCGTTTCCACAGTCCACAACGCTCTTCACACTGCCTGAGACAGAAAATGCTGGAAGTAGATGGTGCGGGACAGGATAAAGCAAAATGGTGGTCACGGTCCTCAGGATTGAGGCGAACAAAGGAGCCACAGGATTTTACAAGCCCATAAATGCTTTTTATATTTTTTTGAGGCCATAGTTTAATGGTACCGGCAAGCTACCTCGTTCTTGTTTGTGGAGGATAAATCTCTTGGAAGTCTAAAATTCTTGGCTGAATTTCTTAGCTGTCTTGCACGTTTATCACAATGATATATCACTACGAATTTGTTGAATTAATTGTATGCGGATGCAGTGTGTTCCCAAAGCCAAAATATAGTCTTCTATTTAGCACCAAAATAAAAATAACAAAGTGTAAAAACTAGGAGGCTACTATATCTTATTAAAACAGATTTGCAGACGAGAAAATCAAATATCAAATGATTGTTGTTATTATCCTAATAAAATACCTAAACAATCAAATAAACTTTATAATACTTTACATAAATACAGACGAGTTTTTTTTTCAAGTAAATAAGTAGCCCCTCATACCAAACGGTGCCTAATAAGTCACGATTTTTATTTTCTTAGAAACATAACGATTTACATGGACACGTCAGAAAAAAATATAACTAAATAAATTATAGTCTATGTAAATAACTGCTTATAAACTAATTTGTAAATCCATTAAAACTATTTAGTCCACATTTTTGACATGAAAAAATTTAAGGCTTGATACCTAATATTTTTTTTGTTTTAACTTATTTTAGTTTATCACTCAAGCAAAAATGGCACAAAAGAATCTTATTCCCAAATAAATTATTTTCGCTTACACAAATTCTCTCTCATTTTGTAATGAACAAAATTGAAGCTTGAACGTTAAACAAGAACAAAGTAAATATTGTACAGAATAACTACAACAAGCCATGTTTAAGTGAAAACTAATGAGTGTCGGTGATGTAATACTATTCCGAAGACTAAGTGTTTTGCTCAACAATTTCTAAGTTAATGTTACTACTGTAGGTATTGTGTACCATCGTAAATCACGCAGTAATTGCTATTTGATAGGACACATTGTTCTGCGTGTATACAAGGTGCTTCAGAATATTATTTTCTTTAAACGAAATTGGAGTTTGGGAACGTAAGCTTCAATTACGAATAAATTACCCAGTTATAAGGCAATATAAATGATAATAGTAATAATACAATGCAATACATAAATACTTTATTGTACAACAAAACACATAATTACAACAATGATTATAAGTATTAGTGTGTGACGGATCTTCGCCCGCTGCACCACGCCTCAGGTCATAAATTTGTACGATCTGCAAATGTTTGTTCAGAGATGTTTATATATTATAAAAATATCTATGTATGTATGTATATCTATTGTATTAATATCAGAAATCTAGCATCTGTAACACACGCTTCGAGCTTAGCACGGGGCTAGATTGCTGTATGAATTGTCCAGCAATATTTAATCAGCCTTTAACCATTATATGTCTACCTCATTTGTTTTATTTACCTGCAGCGGGTCTAGATCTGAAATGGTAGTGATTAAATTTTAATTAATTAAAATATTAAAAACACAGCTTTATGCTGATCGAAAAACAATACCAAAATATTTATTCATTGCGATTCCATTTTATCGGCTAAAGCCTGACTATTAAAATAATTCATTTCTCGGGACATCTTGTACATGGATTAACTATAGAATATATTATAGTCAATATTATTTATTGTTATACCCGAAACAGTACGCATGGATTTCAATTATTGATGTAGTGAAAGGAATGATTATTCTGTGATAATGGGGGATTTCGGTCGTGTGATGCCTTACTACCTTATCTCTTCCTGTGAGTGTCAAAGCGACTAAGAATTTATATTCCAGAAAACAAACATCAGTATCATTATTTTGACCCCGCTAACATACTGCAATCTTCAAAAAACCTGGTAAGCAAAGTCAATCAAGAATGAAAGTGTAAAGTTTTTTTTGGTATCATTATAAAATATTTGAAATAAGCATTTTATAAAAGTACTAATACAATAAATATATACCAGTAAATTTAGTTAATATTGTTTTTGTGAAATGTAGTTACGTGACTCCGTTCTAATTTATTTGTTTGATCGGATGCCAATATTCCGGTCCCTAGCAGATTATGGACTCAACCCTTAATATCATCAATCATCGACAACTTTGATAATTTTAGCTGTACGGGGTTCTATGACCTAGTTAATATATCTCAAGTGATATTAATATTACTCAAAGAAAACGGTGTGATAAAGTGTATGTTCTCCTTAAAAACGCGTGCTTTTATAGTGAAGGCGAACATCGTGAGGAAATCGGCATGTACTAAGAAGCACTTTAAAAGTTTGAAGGACATGGTCATTCACCGACCCGCACTTGGCGGGTCTAATCTTTCTCGTCAAAAGAGAATTTCCTGTGTCCCAGCCGTGGGAACGTAAAAATGATTTATGATGATAGATGTAAGATTTGTGCAATTTTATAAGCTCTGCATATAAGATTTATTTTTACTAGTAGTAATTTAACTGATTAATTTTAGGTATGTTTTGTGTAAAGCACTTATTATTTTACTATAAAAACTTGTGAGAAACTGGAAATCCACAAACCATTTTACGTTGGATTTGGTCAACAGTTTCGCCAAATCCTGTTGACCAAATCCAACGTAAAAAGGTTCTTGGATATACTTCATATTGGGCTAAACGGGAATTTAGCCCAATATGAAGCAGTTCTTATATTAAAAAATAATGTAGTATACCTACTCAGTTAATGAAGCTAAGACCCTTCAGAAGACTTCGGCAACTTGTAACTTTTGCATTTGGGCTCTTGGAAACATCCCAACAGGAATAGTAAACTTGAAATTAAATTGCTCTTCGCGAATACTTCGAAGTTAATGTTGATTTCGAGTTCGCATTCATGAGGCATAAATGCTTATAATTTCGCTAATAATTTGAAAAGGTGTTCACTTTTTGCTTTACGTTAATAAACTTATACCTATAGGAAGCTGGAAAAAAAATATGATTGGAGAATTGGGAAACTAATGGATTTTTGGTTGAAACTGGGAATTTTAACATCTTCTATACTAATAATAAATCTGTAAGGGTCGGTCATGGAGTTAGTTAGTTTGTTTTCAGAGATATTGTGTTTAAAGGCTCAATATGATACTAAGACAAGTTTTAGATATATTTTTTCTATATGGATGTAAAAGTTACAGGGGAACTTAATGTTCCTTCCTAACTTTTAAACCAATGATCCTAATTTTATGAAATCCGGTAACATTTAGACGTCTGGGATACAGGATACAGGAACTAGACAGAATTATTAAATTACTGATTCAATTACCAAATTAGGTACAACTCAACTAAATTTCCTGGTCTTGAAATATTTTTAATATCCCAGTTAAGGTTTAAAAGGTAAGAAACTATAGGCGAAGCCGCAGGCGGGTTAACTACGTAAATCCCCAGAAGCAAGTGAAACTTAAAATTACTATAAATTATTATAATTAGGACTATTATTGTAAACATAAATGCTAGAATATATTAACCCGAGATAAACAAGTCAGCACATAAACAGCTATGTATAAAGTAAACTCTCACTTGGCTATCCCGAAGGCATCGTTAACCCATGGCGTAATCGCGTTAGGCTCGTAAAACGCTTTACCGGTTACCGCAAACAAATTAACCGATTTTACTCCTAATAAATGGTGTCGAGTTTGTATCGATTTGTAGTAAAGTCCTGCGAAACATGGGGATATTTGACACACGCTCTCTATTCTCAATTATAAAAAAAATACATATTGCTGGACAACTCACACAGCAACATCTAGCACCGTTGTAAGCTCGAAACTTGTGTTACAGCTTCGAGCACACAGAGAATTTTTTTTACTATACATTGAAAACACCCAGTAAACCCGGAGCAAAGTAAATTCTAATAATTTTATTTCGGATAACAAGATCCATATTGTGGTTAGTAATAGGTATCTTAATTGCATGTCAGTAGCTTGACAATATCATAATTACGAATTCATAAATTATAGAAAAAAAAATCAAAAAGAAATAAAATCGATTACTTTTTCATAACTGTATTCCATAATTGGCGCATTTATTTTTCCGGCTATTGACGTTTTATGACGAGTCGGGATCTTAGACGATTATACATTGTCTGCAAGTTGAACTCAACCATCAGTTTGTTAAAATTTGGTCACAGCTTGAATGTAAACTGGATTACCATTTTCATAAGAAACAATAAGAAAAGTATTCGACTAAATCCCGCTTATAAATAACGTGTTTATTGTTTTTCTCGTCAGAAACGGCTTTCATCTTGTTTTATAGAAACGGTTTGTTTCGACCAAATGTGTGTTTTATTTCATGATTTATTGCCAGTTCTTTGTAAAAGTAAATGAGTTTTTTTTTTCGCTGACAGTTGTTGAGATTTCGTTTTGTGATACGGTTAAAGTTTACGCTAAGTTATTTACGATTTACGATTACGATTTACGTCAAATAAACTTATTAACTAGATAAATATTTATCATCTGTCCATGTAAATGACTATGTCTTCTTTATTAATTTGACAAACCTATCAAATTAGGTGGTTGTTGAATTCTGGAATATTAAATATCGTTAAAAATCAGAATAATCCAATAGATGTGATGCCGGTGAACTCATTAATTACAGAACTAAATTCCAGGCCATTGCCGCCCAGTCGCGGTTTAACGACTTCGGCTCCAATTTGTTTATTGATAAACTTTTATTTTGAATGACTGGTTGTTTTGCGTTGCTTTCTGTCGAAGCTTTCTGAAACAGTTATTGATGAAGATGAAGTAGTTATGTTTACTAACCTAATTTCAAATCATAGGCGCATGACGACCTCTGTGCCGCGGCGGGTGCGACGCAAGAGGTTGCGGGTTCGATTCCGCCTCGGGACAAAACATTGTACGATCTGCAGATCTGTTCCTGGTGTCTGGGTTTTTTATGTTTCGTAATAATATCTATCTATGTATATTATTCTATTAAGTATGTCGGAAATCTATTACCCGTAAGACAAGCTTGGAGCTGACCACGGGGCTAGATGTTGCTGTGGCTGTGTGAATTGTCAAGCAATATGTATTAATGCGTTATTTTTGTTATTATCATCATAAAAACATAGTTTGATGGACATGTGACACTCACTTGGCGAGCGTAGTAAATAAAAGCCTTAAGTCTCTCGTCAAGAGTGAAGTCGCTTTGTCAGTGTGTGAGTGTGTAAGCAGTGGGAACCTTAAAGGACTCCTATATCTTATCCTATATAGGTACTTTGTTTTTACCAGGACTCCAGTCAAATATTTTGGAGTATTTTTAGAGATATATTATTTTATGTAAAACCGATCCGTCAATTTGTAGATAACGAAAATTTTGTATCAATATTGGCTTTCATTCTGAAAATATTCAAATTAAACAATAATAATGTTTTACTCTTTACTTCTTTGTTATTCTGATCTCAAAAAAACATATCTAAGTATATTAATATTATTAAGCTGAACAGTTTTCTCGATTGGTAAATTGTTTGTTTAAACGGTCTAATTTCAGTAACCACTTTGATTCGATTTGAAAAATTATTTCAGTGTTGGATAGTTTTTATCGAGGAAAGCGATAAGGCCGGCCCTCGTACTCTTACCAATATTAGCATTATTTTATGTTATTTTGTGAACGTACAGTAAAGTGTTCATTATTTATATTATACTAGCTTCCGCCCGCGGCTTCGCCCGCGTGGAAATAAAAAGTAGCCTATGTTCTGTCTCAGGGTCTAAAGATTGTCTGTACCAAATTTCATCAGAATCGGTTGAGAGGTTTAGGCGGGAAAGCGTAACAGACAGACAGACAGACAGACAGACAGAGTTACTTTCGCATTTATAATATAAAATAAAGTAAGGAAGTAAGGATGTAGATGCTTATACCGTGTGGTATAAGCATAATCTACATCTATATATGTACAACAGCTGCAATAATGATGATGACTATGGGAGGAGAACTAATTTGATAAATGGATCTCATTTGCTATGTAGGCAGGTGATGGGTTAACAGCGGGTCTGTTTTGGGTACGGAATACGTTAACCTTTCGTCAATATATTGTAACGTATTCGAACTTATTGTGATTGTATCCATAGACAAACAATTTCAAATAAAAATGTTTGTTTACAGTCTTATTTTGCTCTTACCATCGGTGGAGCGGTTTTGATGTTTTGAAGGGTGAGATTACCTTTGAATATAACCATTCGGAATAATCAATTTATTGCGAAACGAAAATACTCTCGACAAATTCTTATTTAGAGTTTTAAATAAATTGTCGGACAAAACAAACAAAAAAACCTAGAGTCAAATCAAATAGGTGTGTGTGATTCCGTGAAAATAATGAATTTAAAGAGCCTTCGAAACAAAGAATCGTGTATCCTTACAGCCCCATTAGGTTTGATACAGCCGATTTGCGAGGATATGCAAAGTACCGTAGGCAATCAGGCAGCGTCCGTGTGTATACGAGAACTTATATCCTTGACAAAGTGTTCAAAGCTAAATTTCTAAATAAATAATTCTAACCTAAAAATTTTTCATTATCAATTATATTTAGAGTTATTATTAACTAGCTTTCCAACCCCCGGCTTCACCCACAATATAATAAATTTTCCCCCAGAAAGATAAAATTTTTCCGCTGTAAATATATACTATGTCAATCTCCTGGTTCTTAGTTACATCCCCAATTTAAATATATGCTAAATCGATTTAGCCGTTCTTGAGTTATATATAGTGAACACATTTTTTTTATATGTATAGAAAGATTTCATATAATATTATAATCCTTGTAAAGGTTGTGATTAAGTTGGTAATGGTTGTGATACCAAATCCCCCATGCTAAGGCCTCTAAACCTAAAAAAATAATATGAATGCATTGCTAAAGATTAATCAATGCCTGAAAGAGTTATTAAACAAAAAATGTTTTCGTCTTTCCTAGAATCAACGTGATAATTTAAATTCATACTACAACTATAATGGATTTAATTTCTGAAATCAGGTAGCTTTTTCGTCTATACATAAATTCTGTTTTGGTCATGTTAAATAAATTGTTTTAAAATATTTTAAAGAAATGAATTTCATAAATCTTATTTTGTACGAAAATCAGGTCCACGTCCAATGGAAGAACTCGTATTTTTATCTTTTATCTACATTCATCTGGCACATAACACAATCAACGGTTGATATTTTTCACAACAATATCAGAAACAAATAAAAAATGCAATATTTTAATAAATTTATAAAAAATATATACATAAACTGACAGATTTTTGCAACCGTTAACATTAACATCTGCGCCGTACTTTGAAATATTACTGTAAACGATGGTCTTTGTTGATAAATTGGTGTAAATATCGGAGTATTGAAAAAGGAAACTCGAGAAATTCGATTTTATTAAACAATAAACATCCAATAAACGCCGGAAGCGTTGTATTTCAGACAAAATATTGCTTAACTTTCGTAAAGACTTGAAAGCTATTTCGTATTCTTTGTTTATCATGACTTAAGCCACTTGAATTTCTGACCCTAAGAAGATTGTGGTATTTTGTAAATTGATTATTTAATAATTTATTTAGGTCTGTTTCACCACTTGCTGATAAAGTGCCAATCTGTAACTTATCTGCCAGATAAACTACACATTTTGTTAGCGATATCTATCAGATAACTATCTGAAACTGTATCTGTAACCGGTGAAACACGTCGAAACAGGTCTTTAATTTTTTGGAATTTAAAACGTTCATACTAGCCCATAAATAGACCACTAGTCATTCATCCAGAGCTAGGTAATACGAGTATGTAGCTTATAACAATACAGCCTTAAAGTAATTATTTTAGTAACATTTGTGTTCGAACACTTCAAAGGCACCTTTGAAAGTCAAAAGTTCAGCCTGCATTAATTATAAATCCACGTACTTTGTCATTGCGTTGTCGAATGGCGCTGCTATGTGGTTCACTGAGAAGAAGAGTATAAATAAGTTACTGGAAAATATACAACTGACGCATGGAACAAGTATCATAAGTTATATTTATGCGTTGTTTTGCTATGTATCAATATAAAAAAAAAGTAATTGACAATTTGCAGCGCAGCGGGCAAAGGTCTGTCTGCGACGGAAGAAGTTGCGTGTTCGATTCCCTCCTCGGGAAACAATTTGTATAATCTGCAAATATTTTTTCCGGGTGTTCTGGGTGTTATATAAAAAAATTCATAATAAAAATATGTGTATAAGTATTTATGAATGTTATATAATTTATGTACTTATATCAGAAATCTAGCTACCGTAGCGCAATGTTAGATGTTGCTGTGTGAATTATCCAGCAATATTTATTTAATTGTTTATTTATTTAACTATATAAGTTAACTGGTGAGTAGTTTTGGTTTATTTTAAATTACATATAAGAAAAGCAAGCAGCAAATATAATAATCAGAAGAATATTCTGGGTTTAACGTATCTCGGAACAAAAATGTATTGAAACAACTAGTGCCACTTTGTTTTAATATTTAACTGTACAAGTGTGAAAACGGGTGTAGTAAAACTCTACCCTTACTTCAAATGCGATCAACATACTAAATATTTACTAAATCGTTTTTATCAGCTCAATATCGCTATCCTAACCGTAAAGGTAATCAAATCAGAAACCCTTCCAAAGAAACGGGATTTCTAATTTTAGACCGCGCCTGTAGTGATGGACAAAATAGCATAAGGCAAGACTGCTAATATGATTATGTTTGGTTAATTTGATAAAGTTATTTAAATAATTATTTTATTTCTTACTAGCCCTAAAGTACCTCGCGGTTTCATCACCATTATATTTATATAACACTTACAAATAATATAGCTTTATATGTATTTTATTCTAGATATTTAGGTTATCTAATACCCTGACAGTATGTCATATTTCGCAAAACGTTTTTATAAACATATAAATGCCGTTTTTCGTTGTAATCTAGGTTTTCTGGTTTATAAAGACATAAAATAGCACAATGAATATAAAAAAAAACAGAATAAAATGTGAAAGGATGAACATTTTCTTTAATAATAAATACAAAATTTAACATGCATATAGAACAAAATTGCTTTTAACAAATAAAAACGCTGAATCGCTGATAACATATTATGTTATCAGCGATATATAGTATATAGTGTTATTATATATATATATATATATATATATATATATATATATATATATATATATATAGTGTTATTAAAAGCATTTAGCATGTGAATTAAACAAATTAAAATTAGCATTAATTTCCATTACTAAAGTCCAAGGTAAAAAAATCCATTAAGTCAAATGTTCGGGAGTCCGAGTCCTTAGATTAGGTTGTTTGTATAGCGAATTTTATGGAGCCTGTAATTCCGGTCCCAAAGTTTTTACTGGGACCCGTTTTTTCTGGTCAATGATTTTGCGTGCCGTTGATTGCAATGATTTGATGAAAATTCTTCGCTCAGAATGCATTATTGCACTGTTTTATGTTCATTATTATTTGTTTCTACATATATATTTTTATGTATCTTCACCGATTACTCAAAGAAGCCTGGACCGATTTGCAAAATTATTTTGTTGTTAAATAGAGTTATACTTCCCTATGATCTGATGATGGTATCCTTGACAAATTGGTGGAATCCTTAGAACTTACTCGTAATAGAGACAGTTCGAAGTTTTTTTATGTTAAAAGATGTATTACTTTCCTTCCCGCTTTTCCCGTATATCTTAATGGCAACAGGAGTTTATTGATATAGAAAAAACGTGTACCGTGCGTTTTTTTTTATATTCCGTACGTTTGAAAATGTACTTTTTCAGTAAAATCCTTTTGAACGTTAAGGTAACAAGATTAAAATAACTACCGAACACACAGAGACTGACAAACTAAGTATAGCATTTGTAATCATGCCTATGATTTTAGGGAATAGATGGTTTAGGGATAAGGATCTGTAAGGATTTCAGACTTCGAGACAGAGTTTTGCGGACTCTGTTAAAAAGAATTTTCTTCAATCATTATTAAAAAACTGCAATGTTTTCAAAATTCCAACCAAAATAAACTTGGATCGGCTCACTGCCAAATTTTAATGGCAACGGCGACGGAAAATTATTTCGAAAATACGGTTGTAGACAATCAAATCCATAGTCTTTATGTCAACGATATGAGACGATGTGAAACGATACTAGAGATCACATTTGCGCAGCCATTAGTGACATTACATTTGATCCCTCGGGAAATCCATCAAAGTTGACGTGGTGTGCTTGTTTCGGTTCGTCACGTGACCTCATGCTGTCTCACGTATCAGCTGATGGTGCCTCCTAAGGTATTACCTATTTATTTATTTAATAATAGGAAAACTGCACGATTCATACAATATCTTTATAAATAAAAATGAATCGCCGTTCGTTAGTCTCGCTAAATCTCGGGAACGGCCGGGCCGATTTTGTTGGTTTTGGTCTTGAAATGTTCTTGGTATCCCAGGGAAGGTTTAAAAGGTGAGAAAACTATAGAAAGCGGGCGAAGCCGCGGGCGGGTCAACTAGTATAAAATAAATAGTTGCTTATGGCCAATAAAAAGTTTTCACGAATACATAGTTACAAAAGTGAGACGGCATATAACACATAAAACTAAGGAAAATACTACAGTTAATGGAACATTAATATAGAATACCTTATTATATATACATAAAATACTGAGAGATTTAGTTTTTTTTAGATTTAGACAGAATTTACAAATTGGTCTTCATTCAACCGACGAAAACAAAGAGCTTTATTTAACTTTACCATCTGGTGACGGATAAGAATTTACTGTTTCCTCAGTACATAAGAAAAACTATCTATTTTAACCACTTAAATTTTACTTCGTACCGAAAATCAAACTTAAAGTGTCTTTCTTAACAAAATTATAATATTCACACTTCAAAGTTTAAAAGGACTTAAACCATCAAAATAACTTTCGCCGACTTACAAACTGAACTGAAATTTTTGCTTCGAAACTTAGTTCCATTATTCCCCAGTTTGTAAGGTTAAAAAGTTTTAACGCCTTTCATATTTATAGGTACTTTGATATTAGGTATATATTCTACGTATATAAATATAATTTTAATGTATTTAAATAAAGATAAAACTGGCTTATGAGTGACATGTTTTAAAAATCTTCGCAACTTAAAATGTAATTTGAGCAATAAATAAAACGTTTCTTTTGACATCTATACAGTACAGACTGTATACTATATAGTACAGACGAACACTTCTATATTTCCTCGACATCGAAAATACTAACTGCATAAATTAAGCGGAGTAATTGATACAGATTTTGTCCGTAAAATCACAAGGAATAATGAAATTTTTATTGAAATATTTATTTTATTTTCTCCATCGGTAAATATAAACATAGGGTGCCATGTTTTTTTATATTTACGTGACTCAATATATTTATTTGCCATTTTCGAGTATAAAAGTTTGGGTAAACAAACAGTAGCTTACCGGAAACTTTCCTCGTAACATTACATATTTACACCTCTTGAAAATATACAATAAATTTCGCAGATGCGTCTATATTATTCAAGTTGGGGTTGCAGAATGAATAATGATCGGTACTTACATAGTTCAGGAGTATGAACTTTTTGTCCAAAAGTTTTTTGACATTCTACAGAAGGATTTGAAATTCTGGCTATTTTGATAAATCAATCAATAATATTTTATCCCCTGTACAAAAATCATTGTCATTGTTTGTCCGTCCTTTACTTCATTCTTTAAAACTACGCAACTGATTCGATTTTTTTAAACAGGTAAAGATTCAAAAGGAAGGATTAAGTGGTAGTAATAGACGCTAGTTAATTTTACATTTTATGATGTCCATAATGTCGTCAGCCTCAGTTACCTTGTTATCTGTTAATAAATAAATATATAAATAAATAAATATTACTGGACAATTTACACAGCGACATCTAGCCCCGTGGTAAGTAGTTAATGTAGCTAGACAACCTAAAGTTATAAATCTAATGGCCTCTACACACCAAAGCCGGCGGCCCGCCGGCACAGCCCGCCGGCTTAATGCCGGCGGGTTAGCCCGCCGGCTTCAGAATGTCCAAGCCTCACGACTTTGCCGGCGGCAATGCCGGCGGCACGACAGCCCCGGCATGTGGTGTTCTAGTAATGAAGAATGTTACTAGGTATGCCAAATCGCTTGAAATGTTGTATCAGTAAAGCCTGTATGTATACAAATATACTAGTTTTTGTTTAGTTAAAAAGTACCTAGTAGTTTTGATTTTATAGGCATTCAAAGTTTCGAAAAATATCGAGTCTCGCTAACAGTCACGTGAGCGCTTGTGACGTAACAACTTCGCGCGGCCTACGGCCCGCTTAGTATCGCCAGCAGATTATAGTAGTAGTGCAACAGCTTGCGCAGTATTTTGATGTGTTTTCGTCCGCGTATTAAATTAATAGTTTAATAGTAGTACTTAAATATTATTCGATTGATAAAATGGATGAAGATAACTCAAATAGTAGAAGTAGTTTATGGCAAACTAGTAAATTCTTAGTAAATTTAAATGAACAATATATTGATTTATTGCAAACTATAACCTGCGCAATTAAAAGTAGATTCTGTAAATGGCGGCGGGTAGGTATGGTACGGTTGGCAAAACAATTTCTCAAACAGGCCGGCGTCACGACGAATTTCCCATACAAACATAATACCAAAATTATTTGTAATTCGAGCATATTTCCACGGTATTATTGTATTATTATTATCTAAATAGTATTTTTATCTAGGTCCCTACAGAGTTTTTTTTACAAAATACTTATTTTAAATGAAATTATTTTTTTAGTAAAGTAAAGTAAAGAGTTTAAACAACTTTGCGTTATAAACCCGGCGCTTTTATAAAGGTCCTCAATGTGATCATTCATACGAACGCTTTTAAATCACTTTCGTCTCATCCCTCGCTTTAGAAAGCCGTGGGAATTTTTTTTGCTAAATAACTAGCTATAGCGATTTGTGTTGCTAGAAGAAGAAAGAAAAAAAGGACATTCTGGGTACATCCTCTGAATGAACAGAGATACTTAAAATAACAGTTTGTGACACTGTACGAAGATTCGACAAGTATACAAGATTTGACGAATTATTGGAATATTTCTACTAATACTCATCGTACTAATCGCAGCGCCGGCGTTTTTTTAATAGTGTGAATAATAATAAAAAGTTTCATACGGCCTATTACCTACCAGCACTTTTCGTTGAAAATGCAACACTGCTCGATAAAAAAGCGTCGCGTTCTAAAATCGCCGACGTGTGAACACGTACTTGGGTATGCCTAAAACGTTCAAATAGAACATAATTATTATGTTCTATTTGAACGCTTTTTTAACGGACGTTAAAAAAGCTCTCGTGCGAATTAGGCCTGACTGACTATTTTTTTGTAGCGCGTACTTCACTGTGTGAGTATAGACAGCGATAGAGAGTGAGCGAGAACGCATGCGAGCGGACGCCATTTATAATTCGCTTCTATATGTGCGCAGGTTATAGCTTCCTCCAGTCTTCGGCCCCGTTTTCCTCAAGAACTGTACATTTTCATAGGATTAAAAGTAGCCTATGTGTTATCGTCGTCGTACGGTTACAACTTGTTTTACTTCTAAATCGGAAACTAATTGATGTATCGAAGTAATTCTTTCACGCGTATTTTTTATATTAGACATAGAATATGGAGTGCTAATAATCAAAATTAGGTAACATTCTTTATTGCCAAATACGTCACTACTCTATGAAAGCCGGCGGGCAACTGACTGAGTGAGTGGAGAGGGATGCCGGCGGCCTGACCCGCCGGCACAGCCCGGCGGCCCAACCCGCCGGCATGATTGTAAAAAATAAGGCCGGCGGGTTGGGCCGCCGGGCTGTGCCGGCGGGCGGTGTGTAGAGCGCTTAAGGAGTTTGTTATCTTGAAATCACCCGCCTCAGGAACAGTTCCTACTATTTTAATATATATTTATATATAATGTTGATAAATTCTTTTACTTAATTTTCTAAAAACTCTATTCTAGATTTCTGATATAGGTACTTAATATAATATACATACATAATGGATATTTAAAAAAAATATAATATTTAGAAAGGTCATAAAGTTTTATTTTATGTTATTTTGATTAATTTATCAAACGCAGTCGAAGACGCGTGGAAAGCCTTAAACAAGTCGGGTCCTAAACCCATTAGTTTCCACGTCAAAGGTCACAGCTATAACTTTTTCGTACACGTGACTTCGGTAAAATTGTTCCATAGAAAGAGACTAATCACCGCAGTCAATTGATGTCCGCGAATTATTGCTTTATTGCTTCCCGGATTTATATTGTCACAAAACTTGCGAGTTTTGTCGCCGTTTCATTATAAGATAAAGTTTTCGTGTAAAAAGTTTGCTTTCCGGATTTTTGTCTGGGTCGTAGTGGCGCCTAGAATTACGATGTTGCGGATTTGGGAATCACCAAAGCTGTAGCAGAAATACTGTGATTCGTATTTGTGTTCTATCTATAAGTCCGCATGTCCTTTGAATGGAGAAAAATATCATACAAAGATGCTAAAATTGTTGTATTCGGGTAAACGCATATACAACGTTTCTTACAATTCGGTCCAAAATAAAAAAATCCGGCCAAAACAGTAATGTATTCTGTCAAACACGTCTGTCTAACATTTATCTACACCAAAGCTGTACCTAGTCTGCTACACACATAGACATAGTGTGATTCTGATCACTGTGCATTGATACACTCGTAGTATTTGTGTTCTAAAAGTCGACATGTCCTTTAATTGGAAACAATTTGTGCTACAAAGATGCGAAACTTGTTATATTTGATTTAACGCATTCACTGCACTAGCACCGACTGTGCAACCCAATATGTGGTACCTAGCACCATGCGCAAAGCTAGCTATCTAGACTAGACGATCGATTGCGGCCACCGTGGGTACTGAAAAGCCGTAGGTTTCAATTCTATATTGTATTTATTGACTTGTCCAAGTGATCTTTAGGATGTTATGGAAATAAATGACATAAATCTTTAAAAAATCTTTAAACTACATAAAATGAAGGACAGTGGCGCACACATTAATGAAGGATAGCGAAAACATTGCTTTCTTACAACCAAGTAAAATTTATTTAAAAAATTGGCTAAGTGCGAGTCGGACTCGCCCATGTAGGCTTCCGCAGCAATTGTTTATTTATATGAAATAGTTTATGACGTATTATAAAAAAAACTACTTGATAGATTTCGTTCAAACCAATTTTCGTTGGTAGTTTTTATGGTAATGTTTATTATATATATTTTTTTAGATTTATCATCTTCTTATTTTAAAAGTTAGAGGGGGGGGGGGACACACACTCATTTTTCCACTTTGGAAGAGTCTCTGGTGCAAACTATTTAGTTTAGAAATAAATGTTGTTAGAAACCTTAATATATGATTTTTGAAGACCTATTCATAGATACCCCATATACACGTATGAGTTCGATGAATTTTTTTTTTTAAGTTTCTGTTCTAAGTATGGAGACCTCCAAATGTAATTGATTTTTTTAAATTTTTTTTATGAAATCCTAGTGCGGTTCACGAAATACATCTACTTACCAAATTTTAGCTTTATAGCTCTTATAGATTCGGAGAAAAACGGCTGTGACATACGGACGGACGGACGGACGGACGGACATGACGAATCTATAAGGGTTCCGTTTTTGCCATTTGGCTACGGAACCCTAAAAAGCATACTGCAATTGAGTGCCATTAGGAAAACGTGTCAAAAATACAAAAAAAAACCCACGATATATACTGACTTATATTGGAAAGAACGATGTCGTTTATATTATGGGTATTTATTTCAGTTTAAAAATGTTCGTGAACGTCACTTAAATCAAATTCATGTTGGAATCCACGAACCTTTTTAATTTAATTTAATAAGTTGGATTTGGTTTCTGTTTCGTGTTCGTATTATTTCCCGTTAATTCCAACATGAATTCGTTAAACCACGACAGTTTTTACAGTCACTTAATTCGATTTTTGTTGAATGATGATGCTGTTTGTGATTTGCAATGATGAGCTTTATCAAGGTGACTCCTTATTTTGCAACTGGGTCAAACTGATCCATCATATATTTTGACGATACAAACTCAGCAAAATTTCAAGGATACAAAGTATGTTTTTCATTATATTTAGTATTTTTATGCTGTGTGGTTACCGAAATATGTTGGTCCTGTTCACACAACAGTCTCTTAGTCATCTTGACGACACCAAGGTTGGTACTCTTCTTAGGCCGTCTGAAGATGTCGCTCTTCATCACCCATATTTACGTTCCCACTGCCACAAAGAGACTTCTTTCATGACGAGAGAGGTTAGACCTTTAGTTAGAAAACAAAGATAAATATCTACATAAAAATGTTGAGTTAATTAAAGTATCTTAATTAATATGTTCAAGTATTGTGGGGATCCTGAGGAAGTAGGTATTAATCATTAAATTTCCCCCGAGTCGGTATTTTCAAGTTTGCTTTGAGGAAATTAATTTAATTAATACGCTTTCTGGCTTTAAATCTCTAAACCTTATTTATGAAGGAAACAGAACTTAATCTATTGTCGTATGTCGTTGGCCCTTTTATATGTGCTTTGAAAACAAATGCTGTAATGGTGAAGGCAAACATCGAGAGGAAACCGGCATGTTAACCGGGTGTCTGGGTGTTATATATATGTATAATATATAATATAATATTATATAATAAAAAAATATCTATCTAAGTACCTACGTATATTATATTAAGTATGTCAGAAATCTAGCACCCGTAACACAAGCTTTCAGCTTACCACGGGGCTAGATGTCGTTGTGTAAAATTGTCCAGCAATATTTATTATTTATTATTATTATTATTATTATGTTCTGATAACTTTGAAGAGTTTGAAGTGTGTCATTCACAACTCGCACTTGGCCAGCGGGGTGAATTAAGGCCTCATCTCTCACGTCAAGAGAAAAGTCCCTGTGTCCCAGCAGTGGGAACATAAGTAAGGGTTAATAAATGATGTTGACAAAAGTACAAAGTCTCCTTTTCCATTGTTTTATTTTACTTATTATAACAAAAACCACAAAAAGCAACCAGAGGTCGACCTAGATCTTAATTACATCCGGTATCCGTAACGGATATGTCTTAGTAAAAGTATTTTTCGGGTTGTTGCTTTTGTGAAAAGGGATTTTCCTTGTATTTGTAAAGGATTATCTTAAAAAATGGGGTTATGAGTTGGAAAAGTGGCTATTTGTCGCTTGTGTCTTTGCTGCCAAGCTCCATTTAAAATACATTGCTAGAGTCTGGCCAACGAAAGCTGTCCACGTATTATTTTCAGAAGTTTTGATATGGCAATAATTTAAGATTGTCAAAATTGACACTTTGACGTTTCGTACTTGAGTCATCTTCTGTTTACGTTGGTTTATGTGCATCATATTTTCATTGATTTTGTTTAAAATAATGCCGAGAACAATTAAAAGTTCCACGAGGAAGCTTCTATTTACTACTATGATTGACAAATATAAAGACATAAAAAGTGATTTAAATCAGAAATGCAGAGAAAATACTACGACTGGATTCAATCCTTTCACTTTCAGGTTAGTTTATTGAATTTCTAATGAAACATTTTGATACTTTTAAGACTATTTAAGACAATAAATAGCAATATTTTTCATGGTGTATCTACTTTTCAGGAAGTATTAACAACGAGGAGACGAAACTTAAAATTGTGGAAGCAGTAAAGAAATTGAAAAATCTCGAAAAAAATGAAATGGCGACTTCTGAAACACATTATTTAGAAAATATATCTTCAATGGCAGGTATTACTTTAGAAATTATAGATTTTAACAGTTACTTCGAAGAGTTATATAAATTTATGACAATGGTGTGGATGGCTAAATTAAATAATATAATATTATGGTTTTGTACAAATGTCTTTGTATATTATAATGGTTTTTGACTATAATGACTGATAAATTAATAATATACTGTTACATACATAATTTATTGTATTTGTTATCTTCAGATGTCAGTGTGAAGACTCTAAGAAGAATTAAAATTGAAGGGTCTAAAAATCAAGGACAGTGGAATACTCCGGGGAAAAATCGTCCACATTCAGCAACAGTTTCCAATTTGGATAATTTTGATATTTCAGCTATAAGAAACAAAATAAACGAATTTTATGGAGTTAGAAAACAAGTTCCAACACTGAGAAGCCTGCACAATGATATTATTAAAATTATAGAATTAAAAGTAATCTTTTATTTGATATTCTTCATAATACATTCGAAAATTTCAACAACAGTTGCTAACAAAACAAAATTTTTAGAACTCGAAAAAAATTTACTTCCTGAAAAATAAATAGTATCAACTCCGTTTATGCAGTGTATAGCCAGGGTTAACAGCTCTTGATTTTTTTAAATTCCCGCCTTTTTTCTTGGACAGCTTTCGTTGGCCAGACTATAGATATTCTATCAGAATTTGCAAAATAAATCATGTCATACCGAACTAGCGTAATTTTATGTCATTGGTATTGTTTACTTTTTTGTATACCTCTATAATCCTATATATCTAAATACCTAAAAATAAATGCCACCTCTCGTGAATGAATGAGAATGACATAGGCTACTTTTACCGCGGGGAAAAAATATATTTCCGCGGGAAATGTATAACGCAGGCTAAGCCGCGGGGCGGAAAGCTAGTAGTTTATAAACGTTTACTAGCGACATAATTTCCCTGCCTGCACTGGCGTCAAACTAGCGCGCATACATACCTACGTCAGGAATGCGCGCTGCAAAAGCCCACGGCCATTCACTCCGAACTATGCTAGTGCAATGCTTTTGTAACTGGACGCCTGGTCCTCGCCAAAACGTTGCATATTTTCCAAACTTTTGAGTTATTGGAATTTATGTCTACTTTTAAATAAATAATGCAGGACAATTCACAAAACAACATTACGAACACAAGCTACGAAGGCTCGAAGCTTGTGTTACGGGTTATGCATAAAGTAGGTACTTACCTATCTTTACTAATATTATAAAGCTGAAGAGTTTTTTGTTTAAACGAGATAGTCACAGGAACCCCTGGTCCGATTTTAAAACAAATTTAGTGTTCATTTTGTACAACGGGAATTACTCACGTATTTACATAGGAGTTAAACAACTCTCGACGTTTCGACCACAACAAGAGCAGTCTTTATCAGGAGGAGTGAGCGTCCCGCCGTGCCCCGTCTCCTCTCAGGTCGCGCGCGCGGTTCTCACTGGGGACGCGGGACGCTCACTCCTCCTGATAAAGACTGCTCTTGTTGTGGTCGAAACGTCGAGAGTTGTTTAACTCCTATGTAAATACGTGAGTAATTCCCGTTGTACAAAATGAATAGTATAACTCACGAAAATTTTGAAAGTGAAAAAATTTAGTGTTGGTTATAAATTATCTAATAAGTAGATTCACCAACCTGGCCAGCGTGGTAAATCAAGGCCATAATCTCTCTCGTCGTGGAGGGGTGATGATGATGATTTGTAGATAACGTAAAAAACGCAAGTAAAGCGGTTTACAGGATGGCTAGTCTAATATACAGAATACATTTAAATAGAGGGTATTTTTTGTGAAAGGAAGATAAGAACATTTTCTTCATCCGTATTATGTCTGTCAAATGGAGTACATAAAGTCTTCATCCTCTTCATCCGTATTATGTCTGTCAAATGGAGTACATAAAGTCTTCATCCTCTTCATCCGTATTATGTCTGTCAAATGGAGTACATAAAGGAAAACAAAAATAAAACACCTACTTACTCAAAAACAAATTCCGCGAGAAATGAACGATTACAATAATAAAAAACAATAACACGATGACGACGGACGGTGTAGCTATTACGTATCTACATGATTCATCATCATCATTTTGTCTTGCCTAGAATAGACGTCCAACGACTGAAGGTCTGAGGAGTATGCTTATATGTGTTCAAGATCATTTTTACCGGGCTGCTTTCCAAATAAAACGAAAATAATGGAAACGTACAAGCAAAGCTACAGGCAGGGCAGGATCTTATAAAATATTTAATTATTTTTTTTACCAAGGAAATAATCTAATTTGACACCCACTCCACAGTTCCGATGGATTTTCACATTACAAAGAGTTTTAGCTGTCCTTATTTTGGGAATACAAACATTTTTTACGTTCACCAAAGCCAATTTCGGCATAAACGGCCCAACCTCGAGAAAAAATATATTCAAATAACGTTCATATACGTTCATCCCACCAGTAGATTACAGACGTTTGAAACTTGTCACTTTGAATTCTTTTCTACGAAATGTAAACTCATACCGTGCTTTTCCCAAGGGATTTTGGTTGAAATACTTTTACTTGGAATTGAGAAATAAACTTAGATTTTGTAGACGACACGTTATTTAGTACGTGAAATGAAGAAACCCGATTTATCGAGCATTATTAATGTCATAAAACCCATCATATGACGTCTGACTATAACTGGATTTGGGACTTTCTAATAGAACCCATTATAAACCAGAAAACGGGCTACATTGATGTTCTTTGTAATGTACCTACCAACTTAGTGTTTGTACCAAATCGCCTGATAAGCGTTTTGATTACCAACTCCCCCAAGACCAATGTAATAGTAATTTTAAACACAGGTAGTTTTTTTTATTCAATTTTAGTTATATTATGTACTTGAGAAAGTGAATAGTCTGCAACATCAAAACATTATAATCTGTAAAACGCCATATTTTTGGAACCCGGACGCAGCGTAATAAAACTACACGAATATCGTTTAGCCGTACCCTTTTTGACCCCGATTTTATAGATATTTGAGCGTCAATTCCCGTACAATTGTTGTGGTCTTACCATTTTGGTTTCTGGTTCTGAAATTACCTGTACCGTAAAATTGGTGTTACTTAGATTGTTTGTTTATCTGCAATGAAACCAAATAATAGCAGTTGCTTTTAACCTGAGTAGGTACATTAAATATGAGTGACTTATGCAATTTGTTAATTAAGCCCTTAATTTTAATTTCATCTGAGTTTTAATCAAGAGAAACCGCATCGCATGATAAAGCAAAGGTAAATACAGAATATTCGGCCTTCTAGACAGGATGTATGACAGAGATGTCAATATTTCTGTTTCCGCCGCGTCTTTTAAGCGTCGCCATAGTTTATACTCTCTTAACAAAAACTATTTTACCTCAATATCGCAGATAAAGAGGAGCAGGTTTCGTTTACATTCACTTATCCCAGGCTTTAGTGAAAGTAAAAAGGTCCGTTTTTCATTAACACGATACCGGCCTCATTGGCGATTCTGTGTGCGTACGACTTTATCGCCAATAGAATTCATTTGGCCAAGCTTACAATGCAAAAGATGCTGTCAAATCTTGGCACGTGACTTTTGAAAGGTTTTATTTTCGCGTTTCTGGGTTTAAACTTTCTTGGTAAGCGTAAGTTATTTCTTTCGGATTTTTCCTTGGAAGTATCACAGTATGGTAAGCTCCTACATATGTAAACGTTCACTTCCATAGAAATAATTGCTGACAAAAATTATAATACACATTCTAAAAAGCGTTTTTGCAGGTAGTAAGTTGTCAAATATAATATTTTTATATGAATATTTTATTATATGTTTCACACTAAAGGAAAGCTTCGGCAAACTTACGCCTCGTTTATTTTTAGATAACACATTTTATTTTGGTGACTACGGAATAATTTTGGTTTTGCTTAAATAAAATATACTAAACCCTGTTTTCCTACAAAAATATCAAGCCTACAAAAACGCCAAGCAGTATAGAACGGCAATATAATTCGATATAATATACTTAGTTGTTATTTAGTTGCAATCCAGTGTGGGGCAAGTAATCCTCCCAAAACGAGTATAATGTTAAAAATAGTTTAAAAAGTAGCTACCGCCACAGTGAGAGACACTACGATAATATGTATTTCTAGTGTCCTAAGTCGACCGGAATTAAAAGAACCGTACACATACCACAGAACATTATAATTACTAACATACTAAAATGTAAGTGTAAGATTGAATATTATGTAAGTGTGATTTATGTTGCATTATTAATAGGGCCATTGTCATTCATCATTATGGGAAGTCGTTACTTTTATATATCTATCTTTATTAGTTTCACTAAGCTCGTAGTTATAATAGATATGGCGGTTTAGGACGGTTCTTTCTTTTTATTATTTTTTAAGTTTTAAATCATTTTAATGTGTAAACAACATCTTTCGTTTAAAGGTTTCAATATCATTCTTTTATTTATTTAGGAATATCTGCAGAATTAACATGAACACTTGTATAAATTCACTATTTTAGATTTTTTTTAAACTGTATGAATGAAATAAGGTAATATTTTATTTTAATTTTATGAGAGAATAAAACAAAGAAATTAGATTCTAAGCGTCTAAAGTGTATCCCATATTATTGCAATTGTGTGCAATAAACAAAGCCAATAGGGCAATTTCAAAAGATAAAATAATATATCTACCAGAACCATAAACTTGGCAAAAGGTATGATTGTGTAGTAGATTTTTTTACAATTACCGTTCATAACGTAAATTATTGGTAAGAATCTCTTAAAACAGGATCATTATTTGTATGATTAATCAAACAGAATCTCGCAAACATCACAGGCACGTCAATAATGTTACCATATCCCCAGTCATCTCTCGAATCAATCTATAAAATCATGTCTGCCGTCACAAAAAAGTAATTTTCCTATATTTTATCGAAGACTTCGCAGCTTCATTTGGCAACGCCACGCATCTGCTCGTAAAACATGCCGTGGTGTTGGTATAGGGAGTCTTGTGTCCTCACTAAAGTCAGACCATTATCATTTTTTTCATAGGTAACATTTGACGTCTGTCATGTTTTTTGGATCAAAACTTGTTTATTATGTTTACAATGTTTTATTACCGAATAGTCCAGTAATTAAATTGATAAGAATCTCGGAATTCGGGATAAACTATTTTTATTTATTTTTTGGGTTTAACAATAATTATCCCGAAAAGTTAAATAAATGTGTGGTGAACTCACATAATATTTATTAAACTACGCATACACACACACATAACTAAGTTTATTAACATAAATAAATATATAATATAACACATTATGTATTTATTAAAATTTATAAAATCATAATTAATTATAAATCCCAAAATCAATTAATTGCATTTAAATAAGTTGGTAATTTTTTTCTGTCATCTTCAAGAATTCTTCAAAAAAATTTAATAATTCTACCAATCAAAAAAAGAACGATCTCAGTCCAAAAAAGGTATTGAAATAACCTGAATTTTGGAGAACGCCATTAAAATTCATCAGATTTACATAAAGGGCTTCGATCTGCGTTATCAAAAAGCAATTTCTCTGAAGGATGAAGTTCAAATTGATAAAGCTGATGTTAATAAATAATTTAAATGCATTATTCTCAAGGTAATAAGAAGTTAGGCCTTTGAAGAGTAATTGACATAACTAAGTATAAATACATGTTTGGAAAAAATCTAATTCTCTGAAATAAACTCATCTACATTTGACGTTCAACTTTTAATAGGGGAGTTTGATAAATGGGGACTATACGTAAGCACCAGCATTTATATAAAATCTTGCTGGCCCGCCCGCGGCTTCGCCTGCTTTATTATCATGTTTTGTAAACCTTTCCTGGAATACTACGACTTTTTTAAAACCATAGCGCCTAAATCGACCCTACCATTCTTGAGTTATGAAATTACAACGAAAAGAGAAATTTATTTTTATATAAGAATCATCTGTAACACAAGCTTAGGGCTTATCACACTAGATGTTGCTGTGTGAATTGTCCAGGAATATTTATTATTATTATTAAACATCCAAATCTGTTCACCTAATTGAATGTATGTGGTAACAAACATAACAAAAATACGGGTGACATCAGAACTTCCTCCTATTTTCAAAGTCGTTTAAAAATAGCGAAAGCATTCATTTTATTTTAAAGGGAAAAAACATACGAGTGGAATGATTTGGATTCGTCCCTCATTCCCTACAACCGCGTCCCTTGGGTCTACCACAACCACTGTTCACAAACAAAAGCCATCATACCTACTATGCATGTACCTACGCACATCGGGTCTCCTAGGCTCCTACGACTCATTTTATTTTATCATCATCATAATCAACTCATGCTACGGTCAAATAACTGATCACGAGTGGACCCATTAGAATGCATACAAAGTTTTGGAGCAACGATGATCTTATGGTATGCAAATAATCCAAACTTTAAACATACTATTAGGTAATACAAGTGTTCTCTCTGTACAATATAAAAATCACGGGCTAAACATCTCTGTGTGAATTGTCCTTCAATATTTATTTATTTATCGCATCATCTCTTTATCATAGTATTTTATTTAAAATAATTTTATAATATTGGATTTATTAAAATTCAAAACAAATCTTTAAAATTTAATAAAAATATATGTCATAGTTTAAGCTTTTGATTTATGAAATTTGGCAAGAGACCCGGCCATCCTTAGCCATTTAATACTTATGAAGTTTGTCCCACAAATGACCGGTTGAGTTCAAAACAAGGCTTATTATAACAACAGTTCAGAATAACCTTAATCTGTACGTGCCATTTCCTGCTTAATTTAATTTCTACGTTACGAAGGGTTAATTCTAGCAAGAAATTTCACGCACGATTCAGGATTCACTCACGTGTTTAAAATTACGATGTAGTTTGTATGTGAAGATAAAAACATTCCTTTGTAAATGAATGTATCTACCTACCTACGAGTCAGATTTTTTAATGTAAAATATGTATGTATTTATTCAAGGTGCCAGCTTAAGAATAGTATATGCATAGTCTCGCGGGTGTCGTATAAATGACGAAGGGTAAACGAATGGAAAAAAAAGTATAAATTAACTTTAAATTAAATTGACAAGGGTAATTACTCGATTAATTACAAAGATTCTTTTCAAGAAAATCTTTTTTTTTTAATTACAAGAACAAGACTTTGTCGCTGATCAACCACATCGCCTTATCGGGAAACAATAATAATAGGAATTAACTTAAACTAACAAAACTTAACAATTATTATAACAAAACAAAAAAATTCTTAATTCAGTAAGTACATAAAAGAAAATCTTAAAGTAGGTATCATATTACCAAATTCTAACCACACTTTTTGTGGAAAATTCCATTACAAAACTGAGAGTTAGTTTCCATAAATGTAGCTGCAAATACATTTATATTCTAAGACGCGTAGTCTACACAAAATGTAAAATACCGAAGATCTGAAAAACCTACAATCGGCAAAACCTTTTAACTTAATACGATAATGGGAACCAACGCGCCATTTTGATTCGCGATTTCCTATTCATAAATTCATGAGTCGTAATGGACGATTTTTCTAGAATAGTCCTACGACTAAACGGTTTCCATTGAAATGGTAATAAATTTTACGAGTGCTATGAATGAGGTTGGTTTAGTAATTGGGTCATAATTCTATGGATGTAAACTTATAAAATGTTTTAGGGTTTAGGGCTTTATATACAAGAAAATAATATTTATCATATTCTACTATATAAAAATAAGTAGGATTTTCCTTCCTGACGCTAACTATAACTCCAGATCGCACGAATCGATTTCCACGGTTTTGAGTTCGTTGGAAAGGTCTCGGGCTCCGTGAGGTTTAAAGAAAATTGCGGGAAAGTGTAAAACGAGGGCGAAGCCGCAGGGCGGAAAGCTAGTATTATATAAAAATAAATTGCTGTTTATACATATCTGAAGATCGTACAAACATTTGTCCCGGAGTGGAAATCAAACCCACAAAATTCCGCAAGCAAAATTTCGCTCGCCGCGCCACAGCGGCCGTCAACGGTAAATATATCTGCGCGTGTGTGTCTATGTCCAACGTAAATTGATACCATAGACAAGAATGAACCTGGAATAGAGTAGAACAACACAACAAGCCCTTCTATTTTCCTGCGAGTTTTGTTCATTAATTTCAGTCTCTTATCTTTCAATAAAGGACGAGGGTAAGCTGTCACAGGCCCATTGAAATCTGAGCCGAGGTCAGAACCCATTTCATTCCATTGTGACTCATCGAGCGCTATACAATGGTTTGAAACAAATCGGAAATTTACTTGTAATTCTAAGAGTAATTTGAGAGTTGATCTTTAGAGTTTTTTTTTAAATTGATATTTTTAAACGGTTTGAATATTGAAACTTAAAATTTGAAACTTTTTTGCTAAGTTAAAATTAAGATTTTGTTTTAAGGTTTTGTCTCGTTTTTGTTTCTTTTACCCATAAATTTAGTTATAAATAATTTTGTAATAAAAATATAGGTAGTTTACATAATCAGTCTAAAACTAATGTGAACGCTGTGCTGTAATAAAAAGAAAATAAGACTCAAATAACGTGGAAGTAATAATTATGACTTAGAATTATGTTAAATGTAACTTTTGTTGGAAGGTTCTTAAATAAATAAATAATATGATCTTGATAAATTGTAGAGAAAATGCTTTGCTCAGGCGACCTCTATAATTCAACGCACAAGTGGTCTAGCAACAGAACCACTGAGCTTCTACGTATAATTTAAACGTTATTTTATTCTTTTATTCTGAATTTAAAAACAAGATTATTTAAATACTCGGTTCTACTGTTATTTTTCGTATCATATTTTATTTCTCTGAATAAACCAATATTGATATCAGCTATTGAGTTGGTAATTTTAAACCTTAATAAGGTTTAAAAGTCTGTAGTTTTTATTCTTGATATTAACATGTTATAATGTTATATATTTTTAAAGAAATATATTTCGGAATTAATTTACAGTTCTACATTAATACCAATAGAAAACCTAGTTATTTGTTGGCTAATCTATACTAATATTATAAAGCTGAAGAGATTGATTGTTTGTTTGTTTGTTTGAACGCGCTAATCTCAGGAACCGCTGGTCCGATTTAAAAAAATCTTTCAGTGTTGGATAGCCCGTTAATCGAGAAAGGTTATAGGCTAAATTTTATGAAAAAAAGCAAGCGAAGCTGTTGGCGGTCGGCTAGTTTTCAATAACGCTGTATAGCAAGTCTTCCAACCTGCTCTTTATGATACTCGTAAACCATCCCTTTTCAAATTAATGCTATAATTTCAACACAATTTCATACTTGTCGACCTATTTGAAGTATCCGGGACGAAAGTGTCAAGAGCCGGAAATTAATAATTTTCTATTTATTTAGCGAGTTACTCAAGTTTCAAAGCGGTGAGGTCCATTATACCTGTCAGTCGAAAGTTTAAGTAGCTTAGTCTCTGATCTGTTTTAAACCCATTTTAAGTCCAATAGTTTACAATTTACCTATTCTAAAAGTAATTTTTAAAAACCATGCTATTATTCATATAATATATTGCTGGACTATTCACACAGCAACATCTAGCCCCGTGTCTAGCATCTCTAGTCTAAGCTTGTTTTACGGGTGCTAGATTTCTGATATACTTAATAGAATAAACATAAATAAATATTTTTATTATACATATATAACACCCAGACACCCGGAAAAAATGTTTGCAGATCATAAAAATTGTTGTCCTGAGGCGGGAATCGAACCCGCAACCTCTTGCGTCGCAGGCGGACCGCCCACTGCGCCACAGAGGTCGTCGAATGTTAGTTTTACAAGATAATATAGTCTACTTTTATATAAGTTTTTTACATACAAAAAGACAAAGGAAAGCTCTTAATCATCCCGCGATGTCCTCACAATCGGCCCGTCATGGCGCATGGCGCGGCAAAAGGGAAGCAATTCTCAAGGGCCACTTGTCTCTACCTTTGCTGTTATAAAGTGGTTGAAAAAAGGCCTTTCCTTGAGTTACTGTACTTTCTAGGCTTTATTTTTACCTTTTATCATTAATTCAATCGCTGTTACATCAAATGATATTATTACAAAAAATATATTTCACTAATACAAGAAGCACTCAAGACTATTCAATTGATTTAAATGATATTACTTAGCACCTTGCACTCAGCAAAATTCTGAAATCAAGACATTTTACTCGTCTTCTGAATTAATTAATTAAAATAATCAAAACCACACAAAAACCTTCTATACCAGATATCCTACAAATGCATTTCCGATTTTTCCTCTCTCTCACTCAGAGGAACAGAAAAAAGCGTGAAAAATCTGAGAAGCGCTTACCAAGCAACCTAGCAAACTCCTAACTCTTCATGCAACGACACGTTCACTGAAAGCAGAGGGTGAGCGATTCCTGTTAGCTGTTTCTTAATAGTTATCAACCTACTGTTGTGCGTGAATGCCTTAAATGTATAGAATATCGTGGATATTTCATTTATTTATAATGAAACCTACATCTATCATCAGGCTAATACCTAATTACAATAGAGAAAATGGTACCTACCTTTTTAGAAAGAAAATAATATTTATGCTCGCTGATAATATTCCTTTCGTTTACCCCAAGGTTTTTCTATTTACGATTAATGCTTGAAATACGTCAAGACAGTATATTTCATAAGGAATGAATAAAAATAATTATTATTGTAACATAAAAGTTTGTACATCAAAAGCAAAGGATTGCACTAACATGTCAATATAGCGAAGAATACTTTCTTTGAAGGTTATTGTCATGTTAACATAAGAGTTTCAACATAACGTATGTATAACCATGCTCTCAGATCTGTTTGCATCCGA